>JAJTUO010000008.1:0-1200000 GCA_021399455.1 Flagelloscypha sp. PMI_526 | reverse complement strand
CTTTCATTCTTGTCTCAGATAATACAACTTCAAGGTCTGGGTCAGCCATTGGACCAACATACTCTTGGATAGCACCCTATGTAAGAGGGGAACCTTTGTGGACTCGTACGTTCTTTTCCCTCTTTCTCTGTAACTACAGCTATTTATCGATCAAAGTCCCGACTGTTCCTCGCGATCTGCGACTGTTGAAGAAATCTATCAATGACCAACTTTCCCATGCAAGCGCTGGATTTGCACCTCCGGATGAGTCGACAGACCTTCGTCACATTATGGAAGCGTGGCTGCACAAGGAAGCTCGCTCTGCAGCATCGAAAGGCACTCATAAGCTAAGGTGCGTTCATGTCCATTCGTATGTTATCGCTTTTTTTTCTAATGAGATTAGACTTCGAGTGGGAACTTTTAATGTTAACGGGATACTACCTTCTCAAGACCTTGCACCATGGGTCCAAGACCTTACTACCACTAAACTATCACCATCCAAAGACCCTGCTTCGGACAGTATACTTCCTCCTTCTGATAATGACGTTCCTCCTTTAAACGTTGGGGTAACTGAAGATCCTGTGGGAAAAAATGTGGCACCCTCAATCTCTGAACAATCCGAAACCTCCACGCTCGTACCTGACACAGAGTTATCAGACTCTGATCCAGATTTGATAGTCATGGGTTTCCAAGAGGTCGATCTTTCTACTGAAGCGTTGATTTATTCAACAAGTACTGTGAAAGAGGAGGCCTGGTGTATGTCTGCATTCTTTTCACATTCAAGATGTTGCTTAAGACGACATGTAGGCACTGCCATCCTGGCTGGGTTAGGCGAGAAGCAGGATAAATATGAGAAATTCGTTTCCAAGTTGTTCGTTGGGATGCTCATTGTGGTAGTCGCAAGGAGGGAAATAATACCATGTTTGGGAGAAGTTCAGACCTCGACTGTTGGCGCTGGAATTCTTGGTTTTATGGTGGGATGCCGTCTATGGTTGTTATTCATTTACGCTTACGCTCTTGGTAGGGAAACAAAGGCGGCGTTGGAGTTCGGCTTCAATTCAGTCCACCTTCGTTAGATCCGGATATCAAACACGGTCCAACCACTCTTACTTTTGTTAGTTCCCATCTTGCCGCATTTGACGAGATGGTCGATAGGAGGAATCAAGATTTTCACGACATATCGAATCGACTCACATTTAATATTGTGAACAATTCAAATCCTGCTTCTAGTTCGGTGGATGGCGCGGCAACAGTCGTAACTAGTTTGCCTGTCAGCTTGTTTGAGAGCGATGCGGTGTTTTGGATGGTTTGTCACTTTTCGTCTACTTTGTCGACTTTTAAGCTGACTGGTCTTGTTGTGTGAAGGGTGACCTGAACTACAGAGTCGATGTTCCTGATCCAGATGTGAGGCGGATATTGAATTCCCCGGACTGGCATAATGGGATCGATGTCTTGATGCGACATGACCAAGTCAAAACTTATTCCTAAAGAGAAAGGGCTCTAACTAATTCTTGTCTTATTCTAGCTGCGTAAGTCAATGGCTTCGCAACAAGCATTCGAAATATTTACGGAACCGCGTATTACACATATGCCGTATGCCCTTTCTCTCGTCCATTTTTCCATTCTCCTCCTTACCCCCCATGTCTCCCAGAACGTACCGCTTTTCTCCTGGAGTCCTCACCGACTCGCTCGGGTATGATACCAAACGACGCCCAGCTTGGTGTGACCGAGTGTTGCATGTCTCGAACACGACAACACCAATCAAACCGCTGACATACCGAGAACATTGGGAAGTGACACAAAGTGACCATCTGCCTGTGTCTGCGACATTTGAAGTTGGAGTGGACGTATACGAGGTTGAAAACTTGGAGGAAGGAGCGAAGGACTTGAATTGGAAGTGTAGGGGATTAGATAAAGAGGACGAGAGAGCACAGATGGAGGTTGATCCAGAAGGTGTTGAGTTTGAAGCGTTGAAATATGGTAAAGAGCAAGTAAGGACAATCAAAGTTAAGAATACGGGCAGGGTAAGTAGTCTTGCCATGCTTTCTGACTTTTTTTGTTGATCATGTTTGGCTAGACTGCTCGTGCATTCCGATTTATTTCGTTGGATGGTGATTCAGCTATCCGTATGTCAATTATTTGTTTCTTAGTTGGCCTAAGCTGACTTTGTTGCAAGACCCAAGATGGCTTGCAATTGAACCGAGCACTGTGTGTCTGGCTTCTCCCTAGCGATCTCAGCACCTAACCTCTCTCAGGGTATTATCCTTCCTGGGAGAACAACCAATATAAACTTCACAGCCCACGTCGACAACCTCTCTGCCAGTGAACTCAACATGAAGTTCTCTGATGTTAGCGCGTTATTAGTCCTCCATGTCTTAATGGGCAAGGATTATTTCATTGACATTCGCGCACAATACAGTGTGTCATACGTTTGCATGCAATGTTTATCCCACGACTCACTTGTATTATAGAACCGACCTCATTAGGGAACAGCATCCCCCTTCTAACGAGACTTCCTGGTCCTATCCGCAGCTCCCAGCACTTACTACCGGAGGAGAGACCAATGAATGCGCCTCGAGAGTTGATGAGATTAATTAACTGGCTCATGACAAATTGTAAACAACATGTACGTGTTTTCGTGATTGTGGACAGTCAAGACCTTTGCTCATTGGATCGAAGGATGAACTCTTCAAAGAGCCTGCGGATGAAATAATCGTTGACCAGGTTGTAGAGGTTAGCTGATCCGATTTCTCCCCTTACCCTTCCGGCCTGACTGTTTTTTATAGTGTTTGGATACCGGAGACGAATTCCCATGGTCCAGTGAAAATGTCACATCCGACGTAATACTTGCGGTTGGAGAGACTCTCCGTCGCTTCTTGTCGTCCTTGACAGAACCAGTCATACCGGTCTTTGTACAAGCGAAGTGTGAGACTGTGAATAATCGGGATGAGGCTTTTGAACTCTTGGATGTTCTTTCGCCTGCTGCTGTCAATGTTCGTGTTCTTGTTCCATTCTGACATATCATTGTCTGTGTCGAACTGACTTGTTTTGAAGGTGTGGATATCTTTGACCGCATTCCTGCATTTTGTTTGCGAGTCTTCTGCAGACCCTGAGCAGCGCGCTCAACATATTGGTTCGTTGCTCTTTTAGACTCCTATATTTCGTGATTCATCGTTAAATATATCATAGCGTCGCTCTTTATGCCAATTCTAATGAAGGATGGAAATACTGTCTCTTCAACATCAGTGTCACCTGTAGCCAAATTCAATTTCCTACATTATTTTATCACGAACTAGATGAGATCAGGTGGTCCTGAATACACCATTGACTCAGTTGGCTATTGACTATTATTACGATCTTGATACCATTTGTGACTTTAGTATCTTATATCTCTAACGGCTTTTGCAAGAGCCTGTGTCACGATAGAAGGCTCAGAAATCTTCCGATCCACTTTTAGAGCTCTACATGTGTAAACAGGGAATGGCTCTAACTGAACATCTTCGCAAACGCTGCTTTTTGCTTGTCTTTCTTCGCCTTCCGCTTCTGCTGCACCTTCAACAGCTCAGCGTTGATAGCATCGTCTTTAACCAGAGCCTTGGCAGCCTTCAAATCCTCCTCCGCATCCGAGTCATCATTCTTCAAACTATAGGCAATTGATCGTCGGTAGAGAGCCTTAGCTATAATCACAGTAAGTACACCAGGTATTGGACTTTTAGTAAGGTCAAGCACCTTTTTCTGCTGGGGGGAGGTCCAGCTTTAAAGCACGTGTCGTGGAAGAAATGGCTAGGGATGAGTCGTGGGGCTTGGATTTGGTGGCAGAGAGAGCAAGATTGAGGAGCAGAGGTGTGAGAAGTGCATTGAATTTGCCTTGGAGGTCATCTGGAGAGTCCACAGGCATCACCGGGTGAACATCAAGATATCTAATAGATTCTAATTCGGTCCATGAGATTTTTTCCAAAAAACGCTGAAAGAACAGCAAAGAGACGCGTACTTTGGTACTTGATCGCGGCACCGGAAAAGTCGCCCTCCTTGAAGAGCTTATTCCCATATTCTCGAATCTTCTGAGCAATTTCAAGGGCAACTTCTGGATTATTGACGTCATGGTCATCGTCCTCGGGGAAGTCCTCATAGCCATCTCCATCCGTTGGCTGAGCCGTGAGGAACGGATCGTCAGGCTGAAGAACGCCACAATCCGCGATGTGAACTGCTTCAATAGGAACATCGCCACTCGCAGTTGGGTTATTTTCAATCTGACGGACTGGAAAAACAAGATTGGAATTGGGCAAACCAAAGGGCGAGGCGACGAACCGATTGTTTTGCCCTTTAAAACTTCGCCAAAAACCACATGCTTGTCGTCAAGATGGGGGGTCTTGTTCACAGTGATGAAGAATTGTGACCCGTTTGTATTAGGGCCAGCATTAGCCATCGAAAGGAGGAAAGGTTTTTCGTGTTTGACTGGGAAGGCTTCGTCCTCGAACTTCTCGCCATAAATGGACTCCCCACCAGTGCCATTACCAGCTAAGGTGTGATAAGTTCAATACTCCGACATTAAAAAGAAGTCGGAAAGTCTTACCAGTGAAATCTCCTCCCTGGCACATGAACCTAATTGCTGTTGAGGAGATTGTTTTTGACGACAGCTTGCTAATCGACATACCCTTTGATCACCCTATGGAACGTAGATCCTTTATAATGAAGGGGTTTTCCTGCAGCCCCAATACCTTTCTCTCCGGTACATAACGCGCGGAAGTTTTCAGCAGTCTTAGGAACGAGGTCCGAGTACAGGGAGAAGGCAACTCGGCCTAAGGGCTTGTCTCCGACAGTAATGTCGAAGAAGACAATGGGGCGCTCAGATGTGCTCATCGTGGTATTAGAGAAACGTTAAAATTCGTTTAGATCCCGACTGTATGAAGAAGATGGGAGAAGAGCGCAGAACGCGTCACGCGGAAATCACGTTATGTTACTACACCCTTTCAATGGTTTTATACGCGAGCATTCGCAATAGGATCATGCGCTCCAATCTTGATCGACACCGCCGTATGCTCTTGGATTTTTCTTTCATCTCAACATCCACAGGTTTCAAAGTAAATGCTTGCTTAAATTATTGGTCACTTGGAGGCAAACTAGAATTGGGCCCTAACAATGGTAAACCCTCTTGAAGAAGCTTATGTCTTTAGCCTTATCTGTTCTATGTCATTTATTTTTCGGATGATCCGGACCCAGGTGACTGAAGGATCTAGCTTCAGATGCGCGTAAGGAGAGGCTGACTGTGCTCTTCTGCCTTTTGATTAGTTCGTTCTTCAATTTGCAGCTTACTTACCCATCTATTTCTGGCTTCTGAAAGCCAACCTGCCTTGTTAAATGTAGATCTACACCGCGCTCCGTGGTCATTTCCTGGAACGACGCTAGCTTCTCTATCCCATCCTGGATGTCCGAGGTTGTTTTTTCTCCAAAAAGTTAATTTTTTGGCACAAATAGACATTTTAGGTATCTTTCTTTATCTACAGTTATCCGTGATTATTTACCGCAGAAACAGAACTTCGTGGGTGTTGTGTCAACGGCTCATTGTCGCGCGTTTCACGCGTCGTTTCAAAATATAGTATATCTCGTATTAGTTATGTAGTATATTCTCTGGTCGATTGTCTCGGTCGAGATAAGCGATCTCCACTTGGTGCACGCAGCAGTCGATTAATTTCAAGATGGATGACCGTGAGTGCTTGGTTGTTATACAGAGAGCTCTGTCTTGACTGGGTGTCTCATGGTATCTATTTACAAAATGAGAGAGAGAAAAGTTTGTCAAACCATGCACGTAGTCAGATAATTTTAATTCTCGAACGGAACTTACCTGATATCTCGGGAGAAACAGCCTGAGGTTTGCCATGATGGTGCGACTTCTTCTTCGATCTCTTATTCATCCAAACCAAAAAGAGCACCACCAAGAGTAAACCCACGACTCCGCCAACTGTTCCACCTGCTATTGCCGGACTATGAGAAGCAAATGTTTTAGGTAATGACCAATGTGAGAGGTCAGGTCCTTACGTGTGATTTGGAGGTCTTTGAAACAGTTAGGACTTTAACGAAGCTAGTGAATTGCGTTTATAGATATAAATCACTTACAGGTCGTCACCAGATATCCTGAAACGATCAAAAATTATCGATGCATTTGCAGTACCGTTCAACGCAATGTGAATATTGATGGTCTGAGGGTTTGCGGCGTCTCTAATGGTAGCCTCGGCATAAGTGCCGGTGTGGAGTCCGTTGGATATGTTTGCAACACCTCCAGAAGTTTGATTGAAGTTGGTCACATTGGTAACTTGATAGATTTGATCTGGGTATGGCTGATATTGCCTCTCATTTGAGGTAAAAGAGTAAGCAATCGTGAAATTTCCGTTGTGGTCCACATCGCTGAAACGAGTTCTACCATATTGGATTCCGTATATCCAGATTCCTGTTCCTGAAAACAAAATAAGTCAGACCCGTACCTTAGAAGAGTGTGCGATTATTCTTCAGTAGGAAAGACACGCACCTTTAAGCTGAACGGTTACATCTGCCGTGTCTTGGCCGGATATGTTTGTAAGAAAGATCTGGTGGAAGGACCCTTCATATGCTACTCCACGCACGTCCGTGCATTGTCCATACATGACATCTTCAAGGGCGCTACAGTCCTCCTTAGACTTCACAAATACCCACCTTTCGTGAGGCAGAAAGGTGATGCTCGGAAGACCGTCGGGATTCGTGTCACTGAAGTTTTGATATCTGCCCCAAACGACGACTGGGAGCAGGTGAAAAAGGAGTGTGCGAGTAAAGAAGACCATTCGGAACTTTTGGAGGACGGAAAGTGAAGCAGGGCTTCCACCCAAACGAACTGTCTATAAACTAACTGGGGGAGACGAAAATCAGTTTCCGACGTTCCAGGAGATGAAGGTTTGTCAAGGATATCTATCTAGAGAGATGAAAATCAATGTACAAGGCTTATCCAGGCAAATCCACCTCACACAATAGTTATTTCCATTATTATTACATTCTGTGAGTTTCCTCTTCTCAGTACATTTTTTCACTAGTCCGCCAATTTTATCAGCCGTAACTGTATATGTTGTGGTATGGGGTTTGTTCTTGGTTCTGCGGTCATCAACCTTTGTTACACTCCGTATTTCCGTTCATCACTTCCACAACTCTCTCTACCTACCTGCAGCCGAGCTTACCATACCTTCGGTATGGCCGAAAATAGCGTGCAATGTAATCAATTTGGTCTACGCATTGTTCGAAATCATCTTTACACATGTACTACCTCGATAAATCTCCCGATTTGCCTCGTCTCTCTCCTTTCGTACCTCGATGTTGCATACATTACCCACACAAGTCAAAAGTTTTATCGTTAGTTATTTCGATTAACAGGAAAACCCAAGGTCGGTTCCATTTCAATTTACCCGCTCCTCCACCTCCGGACCAGTCCTAGCCGCGTTTATTGCTGTAAGGCAGTGGCAGACATTTTCTTTTTCTGTATTGCTCGGTATGCAGTAGCCTTTAGTGAGTGGTTGGTTTGGGACCGAAATCGGTCCCTGCAACAGCAGATGAATAACATAGTTTTTTTGATTCTCCGTCTCAAAATACTGTGTCCTGCAATAGTTATGTGGTATTACATAATCTTCTTCACCGGCTTTCGGCACTCGAACCTTTTGCCGGAATCAACAACCTTTCTGCCTCCTACCATGACTACTCAAGACCTCGGAAAAGCCGTTGGGCACGCTGTAGGTTTTCTTCTGGTAGCATTTTAATGGAAATATTCTTACATATTCTTCAGACGAACGACATCGCTGTTTCATGGAATAAACGTGATTTGCTGGTTTGTGCTGGCATTTACCCCGCATAATACAACTAACCGCTAGATCAGACTTACGCGGTTGGTGTTGGCGCAAAAGCGGATGACCTTCCCTTGGTGTATGGTATGTGCAAATTTCTACAGTCGTAGAGCTTGCATCTGACTCTTGAATCCTAGAACTACACCCTAATTTTGCCCCGATTCCCACATACCCAGTTGTCCTCCCCTTCAAGAGAGATTCACAAGAGCTCAACCTCTTTGCTGATCTTATGGGAGGGAAAAGCGGCGGAGGAAAAGTTCCAGGCCTTCCAAAGTTCAATCCTAACAAAGTCGTTCACGCCTCTCAGTCAATTGAGATTCTGAAGGACCTTCCCCTTGTAAGTGGCTCGGGCTGGAAGTACACAACCAGATACGTTGCTGTGGCACAAAATAGTACGTCTACGATACACTCCCTTCGAGCATTCACCTCAAGGGACAACAGAGAGCGGGATTATCATCACTACTGAGAGCACCCTTGTTGATGGCCAAGGCACCGCTTATGCGAAGCTTTATGTATGCGTTAAATTCTCAGATTCTAACGTGGTTCTCATGCGAGCATTTCAGAGCTCCTCATTTAACCTCGGCGCTGGAAATGGCGAAAAGTTCGGCAAAGCCATTGCTGGTCCTCCCCAAGGGAAACCGATTCCTAAACGCGACCCAGATTTCGTCATTAAAGACCAGACTACCCCTGAACAGGCTCTTGTTTACCGTTTGAGCGGTGACTATAACCCACTCCATATTGGTACGTTCTCAAGTCCAGCTATCTGAATACTTGCTGATTCTTCTGTTAGACCCTGCGATTGGCAAAGCTGCTGGCTTTGGAGGTGTTATTCTCCACGGACTGTCCACTTTTGGTCATGCTGCACGCGCTGTTCTAAAAGCTCTGTCGCCGGATGATGCTCGTGGCCTCAAGCTCTTCGGAGTCCGCTTCACTTCCCCTGTAAAGCCCGGAGACGGACTCGAGACCGAGATTTGGGTTATTGGCGAAGGTCCTGGTGGAACTAAAGAAATCGCATTCCAGACCAAAAACACTACCACCGGCAAGGTTGCTACTCTTTTTTTTCCCCTTTCGATATATGGATTGTTGATCCTGTCCATTTGTTAGGTTGTCCTTGGAGGTGGCGTCGCCCATGTTAAGCCTTCAGGAAAGGGTGCTAAACTATAAATGAAACCGTTTTAAGCTGAAGTTGTTGGTTCGTCTGGAGGTGTTGGTCTTTGCTACTGGACAGCTACTACAGCGTGATGTTCAGGCAGTACAATACAAAATTGGATGTATGTAGGATACAGAGGGGGAAAATCTTTAGTTTAATACACTAGAACGACTTGAGGGATATCTGCGGCTTCGCTCTGGTTGTCGCTGAAGCAGAATTTGAGCCACCGACGGCTTTGCGGATCGTTTGTTCCAAAATTTCCCGCGTTTCAGGGTTTAATAATTCTGCCGCTACCTTGAATGCAGCGGGCGAAGATGACGCATATGATAACAGTTGTGCAACTGCTTGAGCTCGTACAGGAGCAGCACTCGAAGCTGATTCGGACAGAACAAGAGTGATCGTGGGCAGCAGAACGCCTAACATGCGGGGTCCTATTTAGGAGATTAAAAGTTGAAGATACGCTTTTGAAGGAGACATACGATGCTCTTGACCAATCGAATTGTATAAAGCAGTGAAAGACTTCCATACTTCTCCTAGAGCGTTCGCCTGAGCTTCGTTGATCTTGCCATCTGACACGAGTGGAGCCATTTTCGCAACAAACTCGATGAGACCGGGTAAAAGGAGTCGAGCACATTCGCGCAATACCATGTTACCGCTTGATCCAGCAACCACCAGGGTTCGAGCGCAATGTGCCGCAGTCAGGGATAACTAGAAATGTAAGAAAATTAAGGACAACTCCAGGTAATGGTTGAATGTGACTGACCTCATGATTCTCCAACAACTTGTCAGTCACGAGGAAGCAGGCATGTTCAATAACGGCTTGGCTGATCTTTGCTGTTTGTGGTACAACAGTCAAAATTAAGACAATGGCGAGGAGATTGTTTTTGATCTTCATGGAAAGAATGGCACCTTCACGACCTCTGGTGGGAGGTCGTCAGTTGTGAAGCGAACCATTATGTATGGCGAGTTTGACACGAACCTGAGACTGTCGATGCTCATTAAACAGGAAGATATTAGTCCATGGACTGTTCGTGAGAATTGATCTTTCGCCTCAGCATTTGGGATAACCGGAACATCGAGAAGAGTTTTAAGGGAGGTTAAGGTCGGCCCAACCAGGTCCACTTCTGAAGTTTCATCCTTTAATAAGTCTAAGGCCGGTCAGAATTGCCCATTTGAACGAATTCAAAGGATGATGGCTACCGTTATAAAGGAGGCCAGCTATTCCGCGTATATCTTCTCTCAATGGTGTAACGAAGGAAGAAGCGACTGAAGCAAATGCTGAGAAGCATGCTGCAATCATCCGAATGCGGTCGGGCAGGTCGCCAGCTGAGAGGGGTGTCAGCATCGATACTTAAAAAGAGGAATATAAACAAACATATGACAGGTCCGTGAATCGAAGACACAGAATGTCTAAGCACGTGAGTACAAATACGAAGACAGTGCGCTCGTGGAGACGATGGACTTAGTGCATCAGATTCTCTGTGAAATGTAAATAACCAAAAGTCTCACGGAACAAAAAAATCATACATTCGATCTTGTGTCAAAGCTAATGAAGCTAGTGTCTCAATCAGAGGTATTTGTACGGCGGCTGGCTCAGTCAAGGCTAGGCGGTAACATAAGGCGATGAACTCGTCAAAGATAGCGGGCTGGAGAATCGCTTTGCCACAATATTCTGGGCGAACGAGGAACTTGAGAGCTTGAAGGGAAGCGATAGCAACATTGAGTCGTGTGGTGGGACTGGAAGTATCAGTTGATGTTGTGGCAAGTGCCTCGTATATAAGTCCAAAGACGACGTGGAAGAAGGCTGTTGGTTCAGTACGAGGACCGCTTTGTGGAGTGGCTGGTGCGGCTTGTGGATCCTGCCCGTCTAATGCAAGTAAAATAAATTTGTCTTGAGATTGCATCGCTGTGGCGGTCGCCTTAAGAATGTGTGGCCAAGCTTCAGCGTAATACTGCCGAATTCAGGTTATTGACATCGCATTCTCCAAAGGGAAATCAATTCTTACTGGTAAAAGAACCTCTTTTCCAAGGCTAGAGTACGACGAATCGAGAGCGGCGGCAGAATTATCATTCAGGAACTCTGAGTCAATCCGAATACTTGCGTAGTCCCTAAGAGCACCAATCCAGAGACTTGCCAGCGTACTCTTGTGAGGGTTCACAACGTCCTGAAGATATGGTTGCTGGACGCTTGAGACCTGGAGTTGGCCCCATGCTGATAAAGTTGAAATGCGTAACATAGCAGACGCATTTGGGCTCAATTCGCCGGTCTCGCCTAAAGAAACCGTTCCAGTTTCTAGTTGCCGATGAGAAACAAATGTGGTTGAAACATTAAATAAAATCTACCTTTAGACTGCTCGAGTGCTGTTGTAAGCAACTTAAGAATTCGCCCCATTCGACCAATATCCTTAACGACACCGCAACCAACGAAAATGGCGCAAGCATGGACCGCACTAGCCAGAATTTCCGGCGTAGAATCTGAGGAGAACGCTGGGGTAAGGGCAGCAGTGATAGGAGCTTGGTGTTGCTCAAGAAGAAGGGCATCCTCGTAAGCAGGATCAGGCGATCGTGAAAAGATCTAACAAGATTGAGTCGAGACTAAAAACGTGAGAACGGAATGACCCACTTGAATGACATCCTGCAACACAACTAAACCTTCCAACCGAATTTCCGTTACATAGGCCGTCGATGCAGTAAAAGCCATCTTAATCAAGTCGTTGACACGTGAAACTAACAAGCCTGAAAGTACAATCCCCCTCTTTTTCGCGAAAGCAATATCAACATGTTCCTGTCGTCCACTCCGTGCTACGGTCGTGCAGATGCTATGCAGGCATTGCAGAGCAAATAATTGCGTTCGCCATCTCGAGGTAGAACGATTGTTCGCAGAAGCTTCGCCGCCCCCGCCAAGGTTCAACGACTCTCCCTCATCATCTCGTGCTCCTTGACCACTCGCGGCATCCGCAACCTGCTGAGAGGCTGTGGTCCTTGACATAATACGTTGGCAAAGGTCAATCCATGCCGAGGAATTATAGATAACTGTCTGTTGAAGCCAACTGGATATGACATTCCGCACACCTTGAACGGAGGAGTCATCATCCAACATGCCAAATAACGTCTCTACGAGTCTGTCTCCACCGAGCCGCGACATCGCCAGCGCATCCTTCTGGACAAGCTGGTACAACGCGTTGATTGAGGCAAGCTTCAATGATCGCCTCGAAGACGACAAATGTGTCTTAAATTGGTTGACTAAATCCGGGATATTGACGGATTCGGGAGAGAACATGAGGAAATGTTGGAAGCATTTGATCGCTTCAACCCGGATGCTCTCATCTTCCTCCAAAGAAAACTCATGGACCAGACCTAAGAGAAGTTGCCGTGTTCGAGGAGACTCCTGCATATCCGGTCCTAGAACAGTGATAACGGCATCGACGATCTGACATACAACAGGATAGGCAGGGAAATCACCGCTGAGGTTGGCATTAGCGAGTGTCCCTCCCTCCCTTTCGTGGGATTCCAGAAGATAGACCTTGAGCAGCATGCCGACCGTACTCGACACGAATGGTGAATATGCTAAGCTCGCAGCATTGATAACCCTCGCCAAAGCATTTAAGGACCAGAAGTGAACGATAGGATGGGGATCATTGCCCAGCGACATGAGAACATTGACGGTAGTCTTGAGCAAAGGCCCAGCAGCCATTCCGCCAACATGAGTATAAATGGCACCAAACGCCAAGGCACAGCCTGCGCGGCCGTGGGGGTCGCGGTTGTTGACGACCTGGTCCACCAGAAGTTTGATTTGGTTGGTCAAGAACGTGGTCCCAGCAAGACTAGCCAACCGGCCAATCGATTCGCTGCTGGCTGACCTCATTACAAGGTCTCCATCGATAAGAATATCTTTGAGAAACGGGGCCAATAAAGATGTGAGTTGGTTGTTTCCAAATGTGTCTTTTGCTAGCCGGAAGTTGGTATCGGATGCATGTCGTAACGCGAGGACAATAGCGACAGCGGCGTTGATGGATACAGCTGCCTTTCGCCCTAAGTTTTTCTCAAGTTGTGGGGACCGAACAAACTCGATGAGCTGTGAAACAATCTTGATCATAGCACCTAGGTCTTGAGTGGGAAGCAGTCGAGCGAATAGCTCGATAGCAGTATCCACAACAGCGGTAGTAGCAGGAGGAGGTTCTGGGAGTTCATTCTCGCTACTCCCTCTCTTGGTATGGCACACAGAGAGAGGATCATGCTCGCAAGCGCCGATAATCGGGGTTCGAAGCTTTATGAGCGGCCATGAGCGTTGTATCAAAATTGTAGGGATAGAGGAAAGACTGACAAGTTTGTCGATCGAAACTTCAACGTCATCCCGGTTCAAATGATCTTTCTGCCTTTGCAGCTCTTCCTCTCCACTCATACTTCCGTCGTCAAGAATCTCTGTAAAGGTCACTCCATATGCATACCCATCCACACACTGCCAAACATTGGTAAACGTTCCCGCGGAACTCGCAATAGCAGCCTGGACACTGGAACCCGAGAATCCTTCGGGACCGGCAAAGAAAGATACAACAGACTGAAGTAGCGTCGTCTGTGTCGATTCAGCAACACTTGCAAACCCTAGGGCAGCAAAGCATTGATATATCCTTCTCCGCAGCAATGCCTCCCGAGCTCGTAGACCGAGTCCGCGACCTCCAAAAGTCTCGCTGGGATCTTCTACGTTCTGCGCAACGAAGTTATTGGCGAACAAAAGTGCATTGCCGAGCACAGAAGATATTCTTCTAGCGACATCGAGAGTGACCAAAGTTGACCCATTGTGCTGCAAAAAGCAAAGGACGGCGCCCAAAGCACTCTCCCGAACATGAAGAAGAAACATCCATTCTCCAACAGTCCTCGTCGCGTTGTTCACCGCTTCCTTGCTTGTTGGTTTTGGCAACGCGTTCCTCCATAGCACCAAGAGCTGCTGTAGATGTGGACGAACAAAATTGGGACCAAGTGACATCAATGCGGCAATGGATGTCCAAGCCACCTCGATCTCGACGTCTGCGAGATGGACATCGTGCTCTCCCGCACGCTTCAGAAGCTGCGTCGCCATGTCAAGCACTTTGGCACTGATGTCATAGGATACGTAGAGGGGTCGTTCGTGGATGACTGAGATCAGAGATGCAAGACCATAAGCTCGACCAAGTGTACGGCTCTTGATATCGGATGGGGCAGCTGGAGAGAGAATAGACTGGAGGTCACGTTGGAGCATTTCCATGACGGTCAAGATTGCTTTAGGAAGTCGAAGGGGTGTTGTATAGCAGAAGCATCGTAGAGCCCAAGACGCGGTGACACGGACAGTATGACTGGAATGCGAAAGTAGCGTCACCAGGGGTTCCGAGACAGCATCCTGGAAGTATTGTCGTAAGTAATCGAAGACAAAACATCGACTGCTGGAGGTGAGAGGTTACCTGCACTGGAGGAGGGGCATTTCCTAATTGCTGAAGTAACGCAGCGACTTCTCTTAATGCGATTACCAATACTCTCGAATTTGGAGCAGACTGTCCTGGCATCATAGCTGGCCACCTCTTCAGATACGAAGTCGAAAGTTCCTGAATTGCGCCAATCTGCCCTTGCTCGCTCAACATCCTCACCCCAACTAAATCTCGAAGAATAATCCCAATCAAAGTTCTGACAAGGAGAGCTTCGTATCGCGTTATTGCATTGCGAGCATGGGATGCAATTTCTTGCATAAAGTGCTGTGTGAGTGTCGCATAGTTTGACTCGGCCCACGAAGGTCCCAAATTGCCGATCAGAGCTGCGTAGAAATCAAAAATACCGATCCGCGCCTTTTTAGTTGCGTTTGGTTTGTTGAAGTGGGTCGAAAGTCGAGTTAACATTTCCTGGACTGTGAGCAATGGCTTTGTGACTTCCGTAGCTTGAGGAGTTGTGCCTCCAAGTATATCGTCATCAGCAGCGTTAGGGTCTTTTGATTTCTTTGAGGCTTCTGGCAAGACAACTGGACGCTCAATTTGGGTTGTAGCGAGAAGATGACCGGCGAGGTGAGCTAGAGCTTGTCGAGTGACTTGATCAGCGCCTTCTAGGCTTTTCACAGCGAGAGTCAAAATTGCATCGACTTCTGCAAGAGCTGGTTTGTTCCCGTCGGAGTACATTTCAACGATGACCTTCACGGAAATGAGTTTTGATGAATGGGACAGAAGGAGTGATAAATAATACATCCGCTGCTGCCCTCTGTACGGGTAAGGCTTTGTCTGTCAAGGCGGATTTCGTTTGTTTGAGGATATCTTTCCCAAGCGCTTCTGGTACGGCCTTTTTTGCTTGACTTAATGTCTTCTTGAGGGCAAGCAAAGCGTGAAAACGAAGTGCTGGCGACTGATACGGGGTGAGAAAGATGGTCAATATCGAAAGAAACAACTTACACTGCTAGATGCTTTCAATATTTTGAGAGCCGTGGTGGCGATCTCTGCCATATAGGACATGTACTGAAACCAGAGTCAGAGCCGGAACACTTTTTTATACATCGATAAACTAACCTGAGACCCAAATGCGGCCATAAGATCCCCAATACAAGAGAAGCAAGCACTGGCAAGATGTCAGGTGCTGGATACGTCAATATCAAGAAGTACCTACATCTTCTGTACATCCTTGTCCAAGAGCTTCACATCTCCAGCAATTTTGAGGAAGGACCGGAAAGTATCGAAAAGTGTGCGACTTTCTGCACGCGAGTAGATGGCAATAAAACATCGTGCGACAGCATTTCGGATAGCACGACCTGGAGGAGGATATGGACTGGGGGCGGAGACGATCTTGACCAGTGTAGACTCAAGAGCCGGCCGCTTGGATTTTAGTTCATCCTAGTTGTTGTTGAGAAACTGCAGAAGTCATTAAAAAAGAGAACCCACTAAAGGAACATCTGCAAGATTCTGTTCGGTTGCGTTTAGCCATTGAAAGATGTAAACTTCTCCATTCTCGGGGGTGATTTGGGACTTGAATAAGCCAGTTAGTGTTAAATTCATATTCACATTATAATGCATACTAACCTCTTCAAGGTCTTCGATGACCTTGTTGTCCTCGGCCATGGCCGTCGAAGAACGACTTGTTGTCAGTGGCAAGCGCTTGTTCAGAAATGTTTCCTTCCGCTCCATCATTCGCGCGTTTGACAGACCCGTTCCGCCTCGTCCAGACGGGTTACCGTCGTGCTCAAGAGGGACTTTTCCATGGTCGTATGAAGCAGTATGGCAATAATGTGCCCTTTTCCAAGAAGAAAACACGGCGAACATGGCAGCCAAACGTTCAACCAAAACATCTCTGGTCACATATTCTTGAGAGGAAGATCTCCATGAAAGTCACGACCAGGGCTTTACGAACAATGAAGAAGGTAAGATTTTTCAAAGTCTTGTCATGGTGGTTCCCTGGCTTAACACTTCCAGTACGGGTCACTCGACAACTATCTTCTAAATACACCCTCGAACCTCCTCGGAGAGTATGGTGTGCGCCTACGCATACGGCTACTTGAAAACCTTCGTGCAAAAGACTTGGAAGCAGCTGGACCGGGAAAAACAGACAAAATACGGTATCAAGCTCTTGAGGAGCACCTCACCGGTCTCCGCCACATACGCACAAGCCGCATTCCCACTCTCGCGGACGCGAAATCAGATAGAGTTAAGGCTGGGGAAGCCTTGGGATTGGCTGGTCCTGCAAAGTATGCTCTCATTCTTAGTTCAATTTCTCAGCTCATTTCTTTTTAAGCGCAAAACAAACCATTCGCTGGCTTGAACAACGCGACAAGGAGCGGAAACATCTTCTTTCCTTCTTCCCACCGCTTAAGAAATATTTAGACCCGCAGTCTACAGCTTAATTCGCCATAATTCAATAATCATCGTTCAGTTCAGAATATCCGTGAACTCAATCCTCAGAGCTTCATACTCCACACCACCAACATTTCCTTGCACTCCAAATTCTGACAATCCTTCCCCTTCAGTGGTCAGTGCATTATAAAAGGAATAGCCAGAAGCAGGGGCTGCATCAGAGGCAAGGAGAGGAATGTCTTGATGGATAACTGGGAGAAAGAAAGGAGCAATGATCCTGCTTACATCCCATGTTGAAACGCGAATATTTGAGGCTGCACCTGCCGCTGTCCGGGCCTGCAAATTGAAACACATAAGTTAACGACACTTCGCAAGGATTCGTATGATTTCACTGACCGCAACTGTGACATTAGCTCTGTTTCCAACGCGTTTGCTTCGAGAAGGATCCCACAGAAAATCGTCCTGATCGATAACAAAGCCATTTCCACCATTGTCAAGTGTGCTACCATCACTCAGCACAAACCAGAACTTGTCGATTGAAGAATTGGCTGCGATATGCGCTTCGAATTGGTATCGTACTGCTGTGCTGATATTCCACAGAGTTTTCAAACCTTGCCCTTGTCCAACACTGAAAGATCTCAAGGCGCTAACTGAACAACCAGATGGAGGACAGGTAGTTGGGCTCCGACGGTCAGACCAAAACAGTTTGACAGTGAGACCAGAAGGTGGGTTCAAAAGCTGCAGAGAAGTCAGTTCAAGACGAAAGAGAGAAGTGATATTACATACTCTCAGGGCAGCAGTCAAAACGAGTTCATTTTCGGCAGTTGGTGAAGGGTAGAGGTACACTCGACTAAGCCGGTTCTCGATGGGCAAAATTACGTCCGAAAGAGTTATACCCTGAGGGACTGTGTTGATCATGCGCTCAAGAAGGGTGGTGCACGTCTGATCAAATGTGGTTTTGTCGGATAGTCTTTTGTAAATTGGTCAATCGTCAACAAAATGAAGTGAAAATAAAGAGACAAACTTCTGCATCGTGACATTTCCATCGCTTGAAAATATTCTTTGGTCGGAATTCATGGTCACATTGGAAGAAAGGATGAGTGGATTAGGTGAACTTCCATCTAAATATCCTGTGACACTAGTAAATACATTTGAGTCTTTCGCTTATAGAAGTGGTGGTAGAGGGTTCACGTACACGTCAAGTCCATAGGGCTGTTTGCCATGAAACAACGCTACATCGACATTGGAGTCTATCTGTGCAGTTGGAAAGTCTGCGCTACGAACACCACCGAGGGTATGTCCACAAGCAACGAGAGAAATCATTTCGGACTGAGTGAACCCTTGCTTTCTGAAGGTTTCGATATGCTGTTCAATCGGTTGGTGAGGTTCTGGCACCCCTGCTACTCCAGCTTCGGTAGCATCGACCCTTCCTGCTCTGTAGGGAACCAATGGCCCTCCACAAGCGCGAAACCCAAAGACCACTCCAATAGCGAGCAAATCAGCCACTGAAGTTGTTGTTAGTTTGGAACATGAGGGAGTAAGTGAGGTAACGGACTAGAACACGAAGGCCGTTGCGCAAAATTAAAGTCGCTCAGAGTAGCTTTCATTCCAATTCCAATGTTCTAGACATAAGAAATAAGAAAGACAAGCCATGTTCTAGTTAGGGAGCGAGAACTATACTTCAGGTCTATCTAGCTCGTATCGAATGCTAGCATCCATACCACCAGTTCCAGTATCAACATTAGCGGTAGACATGTCGTGGTATGCCTACTATTTGGTAAACTCTCTTCGCGTTATGAAACCTGCAAAAACGCACAGTGCGAACCCATTGAGCCGAAACACTCGTGTTGCTCCTAACAGTGCAATTGTGGGTTACCGTTTCTAGAAACGGGTTCTCAGTTAAAAAGGCTTCTTCGTAGTCGATAGTAGGAGGGTATGGCCATCGGAGTTGGGATGTGTCTGCAGCAGCACGGACAACGAGAACGGAAGCGGTAAAGGCTTGAAACACGGGCCACATTAGCACATTAAATGGAATGAGGGGGAAAAACTAAAAACTTTGCACTTAAAAGACGTGCTTATACCTTCTACGATTGTTAAAAGCAGATGTATAACCCAGGGAGGCCTCTAACGCCCGCGTCGATATCTCTCCCTTGGTTTGCGAAGCAGTTGATGGACCATGTGGGATGTCGGTGGGCGAACATCTAAACCGCAGAAATTTTACTGTAGGATCAGCTAACCCGACCCTAACAGCGCGCACCAAAGTTGAGAATATCAAACTGAAGTGTTGCTATTTGTACCTCGAAGACGCCTGGTGACCAATGACCATGCATCGGACTCGGGAGACATGCAAGACACGCATGATAAAGACTACCGGCTGAGAATCTCGACCCATTTGATGTGTGATACAGTGATAAAGCTTGAGGAGGTACAAGAGTGTCAAACTTTGAATAACATTAGGATACAAACACTTTGTAGACCTTGACGTTCTGGGCGTGAATCCGGGGATCACGACGGCTCAATTGGAATGTAAAAGGAACAATTCTCGTCGGATAGCAGAGTCCAAAATACGGCAAGATACCCGAAGTGGCGACGAAAGTATGAGGCAAGGATGTGATGGACTCACCGCTTACACAACAACTGAGGTGCCTTCCAGCATGCCGTTCTCTCAAGGTCCCTATAATGCGAAAATTGGCGAGGTCGACGACTAATCAGGTGCTTGACTCATGGAAAGCCGTGCCAATAGAGCTGCCATGAATATAGTGAATACTAGTACATATTGAACTTTGTAACCCTGCGCTAGAGTTGCAAAGTGACATCTTCTTTCGAGCTTAAGTGTTTCAGCGCAATGGATGTTTGAAGCGAACACCTTAATTCCCTTGACACTCCCAATAGTTTAGTCTGGGTTGCCAGTTCTGCCAAGGGGCACAATATAATAAAACATGCCATCCTATAGTAGGTTCTACTATTTTGTAGCCACCTAAAGCATGCACAATTATCCAATCAACCCCAGTATAGCCAAAAAAAAATTCAGTTGAAAGCGACCCTAACACTTTTATGCTGAGCCAGAGGTTTGAATCTCGCTTGAGTCGATCAACGGAATCTCTCTGTCCACACCCCCAATAGTTCCTTGCAACGTAAGCCCCCTAATATCTTCACCTTCTGCAGACAGCACGCTGTAGAAAGTGTACCCTGACATGGGAGCAGCGTTTGAAGGGAGGAGAGCAAGGTCCTTATGGTTAATAGGCAAATAAAGAGGTGGTGAGGCACTGTTCGTATCCCATGTCGACATACGAATATTTGAAGCGGAGCCAGCATCCGTCCGCACCTAAAAGAATGAGAAGGTCTATTGAGTGGGAGAGGCCACGGACTAGTCACGTACAGCAACAGTGACAGAAACTCTCACAGGGAAGAACCCAATGCGAAAGCTCCTGAAAGGGTCGAACAGGAAATCATCCTGTTCGATCGCAAACCCACCTCCCCCATTGTCAATTTTATTCCCATCGCTCAATTCAAACCAGAATTTGTCAATCGAAGAAGCTGCATTAATATGCCCTTCGAACTGGTATTTCCTAGCCGTTGTAATATCGAACAGATCTTTAAGACCTGTCCCGGAGGCAAAGTCAGAGTTAGAATCGACGGAGCAGCCAGACGCAGGGCATGTTGCTGGACCACGACGGTCTGACCAAAACAATTTTACAGTAACTCCAGAAGGCGGGTGCAACAGCTGGATACTACACATTAATGTTTGCAAGTCATAAAAGTGGACTGCACACACCCTCAGTGAGACCGTCAAAACAAGCTCTCCTTCGGTGTCCTTCGAAGGGAACAGCCGAAAATCGGATATTCTGTTTTCGATGGGTACAATCACATCAGTGAGAGTCACACCCTGTGGAACAGTGTTGATCATGCGCTCGAGGAGAGCGCTGCAGGTTTGGTCGAAGTGGGTCGGGTCTGTTAGGCTGTAACGAATCAACGAAAAATGAACCACGCCGCAACAAGCGGAAGAAACCTTTGCATCATAACATTTCCATCACTTGAAAAGACCCTCTGATCTGATCTCATCGTTATGTTGGGAGAAACAACGAGCGGATTCGGAGTTGTTCCGTCAAGAAACTCTGTAACTCTGAAGGACAAGGTAAGGTGAGAATCACAGGGGGTAGCCGCGCAAAGAAACGACATACATGTCCCGGCCATACTTCTGTTCGCCGTGAAACAGAGCAACGTCAACGCTTGGATCGATCTGAGCAGTAGGGAAGTCTGCGTTCCGTACACCACCGACGGTGTGGCCACAAGCGACGAGAGCTATCATCTCAGATTGAGTGAATCCTTGTTTCCGGAAAGATTCGATATGTTCCTCTATGGTTTGGTGAGGCTCGGGGACTCCCGCTACTCCAGCTTCGGTAGCATCAACTCTTCCTGCCCTGTAAGGGATTAACGGCCCTCCGCATACACGGTATGAAAAAACAACGCCAATGGCAAGCAAGTCCGCCACTGGTATCACATAAGTCATCAGGAACTAGAAACAATGAGAGACAAATGCAATACTGGAACAATATGGATTTTGGCTAAGATGGAAATCGTTGAGGGTTCGCCCCATTCCAATACCAATGTTCTGACATAAATGAGAAATAATCTAACTGATTACTATTGGTAGGTGTCACGAACCTCAGGTCGGTCTTGCTCATAACGAATACTTGCATCCATTCCACCAACTCCGGTGTCGACGTTGGCTGTGGCCATATCGTGGTAAGCCTATATTTTCGATTGAGCGTTAAATCGAGGCAACAGAGTGATATAAATAAAATCCTACCGTGCGAATCCATTGGGCAGGAATTGTGGTGCTGTCTCGAGGAGCACAGTCATGTGCAATGATAGCCAGGAGACTACCTTCATTGAGGAAGTCTTCTTGATAGTCGATGTTGGGAGGATATGGCCATTTCAAGTTGGCAGTGTTCGCAGTTGCAGCGATAGGAATAAAAAGAATGAAAGTAGCGAGAAGAATGGACTTCATCGCTATTTGTCCAAGGAGTGTAGGAGGAAGGAGCAGAAACAGTGAAAGCGAATGAAAGTTCGCCGTTTATAAAGAGATAGATCGGTTTAGTCCGGGGTTAGAAGGCAGTCATGCCAATAGTCATTGATTTGAAGATTTTTATAAGAGGTGTGTGGTCGCCCGCGGTCGAAGAAGACCGTTCCTTCCATAACTGAACACCCCTGCTCAAGTCGAATCATAATAGCTGGAGTTAGGTCACGCAAAAAAAAATTTGCTAAACTGTCTGGACTTCATGGAAGGATTATAGATTGATGCCAGGCTAACTCTGCGGCAGACTAGAATGCATGGGGCAGCGGACGCCGTGGACGTACTGCCCATATTGTTCGGCGAAATGGAACTGAAAGATTTTGCTGCGCCTGCTGAATATGTTCCGTCGCATACCAAAGACCACCGTCGGGCGCTCTCCTCCGCGTCAACAAAGGATGATCATGATGGTATGTCTCAAGAAGCACGACAAAGGTAACAATGCCAATCCCGTGCTTGGACGAATGAATTTGAATTGGTCTCATCTCATTTACACCTAGCTAATATCCACACCAGATAATTTGCACTTCGAGTTGCCTTCCATAAGATGCTTAATGGAAGTCATTGCCGTCATTAAATGGGAACCGGAACATTTGCCTCTTACTCGTCGTTGAGAGGGGAGTCCAGGCTTGATTTTTTTTGAGATACATACGAGTTGTCTACTTAATCTATGAAACCACACTTGGCAAACTGGAGTGGGGTCAAGGAGCGAAGGAACGATTCTTGATGCTGCTTCACAAGAGCCTGTGGGATGGCGTGGGTCGCTTCTTGTATCGTGCTTAGCTTTGTTCTCGTCAACATCTAACTTGGCACTAATAAAGTCATCATAGTCAACATTATACATGTCTGTTAGAGATGCACAAGCATTGCATGCCATATTTCGCGCTTCCCCATAGAAATTCAGATCGGACTTTTTGCTTGTCTATTGTGTTGCTCGCGAAGTACTTGGCATAGGAACATTGTTGGAAATGGCGAACTACAGGTATCGGATATAGGAATTAACGTACCAGAAGTATGAGCGCTTCGTTACTCACAGCCCTCTTCACACAATTATAATGAGCTCAGTATAATCATGATTCTTCCCCAATCGTTGGTCCCAGACAAAACTCCAACAGTGCTGGTTGTCAAGTGTACTAATAATAAGTGCTTCGACAGTTTAGAAACATAAAAAAATGGATATCGGTTGTGGAAGGTCATCCAATATACCTGTAAGTGTGCCCAAGGAAATGTCGGCCCATCATAAGCATAGCAATAGCAATCCTATTGAGAAGCGCAATGTTATAAATTGTGCCATCCTAAGTTCTGCTACTTCTTAGCTACTTAAAGTATATACAATTATCCAAACAACCCCAGTATAGCCGAAGAAACCAATTAGTCGAAAGCAACCCTCGCGCTTTTATGCTGAACTGAAGGTTTGAATCTCGTTAGATTCGATCGATGGAATCTCTCTGTCTAGACCCCCAACGGTTCCCTGCAGCGTAAGCTCTGTGACCCCTTCACCTTCAGGAGATTTAACACTATAGAAAGTGTACCCAGACATGGAAGCAGTGTCTGAAGGGAGGAGAGCAAGGTCCTTATGGACGATTGGCAAATAAAGAGGTGGAGCACCATTTGTATCCCAAGTCGACATACGGATATTTGAAGCGGAGCCAGCATCCGTCCGCACCTAAAAGAATGAGAAGGTCTGTTGAGTGGGAGAGAGCATGTGTCAGCCACGTACAGCAACAGTGACAGAAATCGTTGCAGGGAAAACCCCAATGTGAAAGCTCCTGAAGGGATCGAAAAGGAAATCATCCTGTTCGATCGCAAACCCATCTCCCCCATTGTCAATTTTAGTTCCATCGCTCAATTCAAACCAGAATTTGTCAATCGAAGAAGCTGCATTAATATGCCCTTCGAAATGGTATCTCCTGGCTGTTGTGACACCGAACAGGTCTTTAAGTCCTCTCCCAGCGGCAGAAATAGAGCTAGAATCAACGGAGCAGCCAGACGCAGGGCATGTTGCTGGACCACGACGGTCGGACCAAAACAATTTTACAATAACGCCAGCAGGCGGGTTCAACAACTGAATAGTGCACATTAGTGGTTGTAAACCATAAAGTTAGAATATACCTACCCTCAGTGCGACCGTCAAAACAAGCTCTCCTTCGGTGTCCTTGGAAGGGAACAGCCGAAAATCAAAGACTCTGTTCTCGATGGGGACAATCACATCAGTGAGAGTCACGCCCCATGGTACAGTGTTGATCATGCGCTCGAGGAGAGTGCTGCAAGTTTGGTCGAAATGGGTTGGGTCTGTTAGGCTGTAATGATTTAGTGAAAAGGGAAGAGCGCCGCAACATGTGAGAGAAACCTCTGCATCGTAGCGTTTCCGTCACTTGAAAAGACCCTCTGATCTGATCTCATCGTTATGTTGGGAGAAACAACGAGCGGATTCGGAGTTGTTCCGTCAAGAAACTCTGTAACTCTTAAGGATAGAGTAAGGTGAGAATCACAGGGAGTAGCCATACAAAGAAACGACAGACATGTCCCGGCCATACTTCTGTTCGCCGTGAAACAATGCAACGTTAACGCTTGGATCGATCTGAGCAGTAGGGAAGTCTGCGTTCCGTACACCACCGACGGTGTGGCCACAAGCGACGAGAGCTATCATCTCAGATTGAGTGAATCCTTGTTTCCGGAAAGATTCGATATGTTCCTCTATGGTTTGGTGAGGCTCGGGGACTCCCGCTACTCCAGCTTCGGTAGCATCAACTCTTCCTGCCCTGTAGGGGATTAACGGCCCTCCGCATACGCGATATGAAAAAACAACGCCAATGGCAAGCAAGTCCGCCACTGGTATCGCATAAGTCATCAGGGACTAGAAACAATGAGAGACAGGTGACCTACTGGAGCAATATGGGCGCTGTACACCATTGAAATCGTTGAGGGAGGCCACCATTCCACTGCCAATGTTCTTATGCAAATGAGAAACAGCCCAACTGATTACTATTGGTAGGTGTCACAAACCTCTGGTCGGTCTTGTTCATAGCGAATACTTGCGTCCATTCCACCAGCTCCATGTATCGATGTTGGCTGTGGCCATATCGTGGTAAGCCTATGTTTTCGATTGAATATTAATCGAGGCGACAGAGTGATATAACGAACAACCTACTGTACGAATCCATTGAGCAGGAATTGTCGTGTCGTCTCGAGTACCACAGTTAAGTGAAATGGTGCCAAGGTTACTATCTTCAGTGAGAATTTCTTCTTGATAGTCGATGTTGAGAGGATATGGCCATTTCAAGTCGGCAGTGTTCGCAGTTGCAGCGATAGGAATAAAAAGAGTGAAAGTAACGAGAAGGATGGATTTCATCGCTGTTGTCCAAGGAGTATGGGTGTTCGCTGGTTTATAAAGAGATGGATCAGTTTAGTTCGGGGTTAGAAGATAGTCATGTCAGTAGTCACTGATTTGAGGATTTTTATAAGAGGTGTAGAGTCGTACACGGTTGAACAAGACCGTCTCTTCCATAAACGAATGCCTCTGCTCAAGTTGGATTCTAATAGCTAGAGTTAGGTCACGCAAAAATGCTTGTTAAACTGTCTGGATTTCGTGGAAGGATCACAAATTGACGGCAGGCCAACTCTGGGGCAGAGTGGAACCGAGAATACATGACCTAGGGCAGTAGACGCCGTCGAGGTGTTGTTCATATTGTTCGACAGAAAGGAACTGAAAGATTTTGCTGCGCATGTTGTGCTCGATATGTTCCGTTCAAGTTGCATACCCAAGACCACCGTTAGGGTTCTAATCCGCAGTAACAAAGGGTGATCGTGATGGTATATCTCAAGAAGAACAACGAAGGTAACAATCCCAATCCTGTGGTTGCTCGAGTAAATTCGAATTGGTCCGATCTTAGTTGCATGTACCTTATGTTAATACAAAGAATCGGCACTTGAATGTATCATCCCCTTGTTGTGCGACGCCAAAATATTATACTCAATCCAGTTTCTAAAAATCCTTCCAATCCAAATTAGAGAACCTACATAACCCTACAACGTGTATTACACCATATTAAATACGAGTATAACGATAAGTATATCTGAACCAGAAAGCAAAAAGCGAATGAAAAGAACTACAGTAGAGCGAAATCACACTTTAATTCGTATGTACAGGAGTGGTTGGTCGTCGTCGCCTCCAAAAGCCTTTCAAACCACCACCACTGTGGTGTGAAGGCGGAGAAGCTTGAGGATCCGTTTGGGACCTCCCAACAGGTGGAGAGGTCTGGACTAAAGAATGCGAAGCACTGCTACGAGACTCGGAAGTGCCTGCGCTCTCACTATCTGTGGTGAAACTGTACACAGAGGTTGAGGAGGAACCGATAGAACCAACATCTGTAGTCCTCCGCCTTCCAATCGTTTTATCATGGTCAATAGGCGGAGAGTCAGATAGCTCCTTAACTAGTGATGCCGGTAGAAAGGTAGCATTGGCTTGACGATATTTGGAGGACGAAGGTTCAAAGTATGTGAGAGGGTTGGCTTTCCGCTGATCCTGTCACTCTCGTGGGATTGAAGAGGGCATCTATCAACGATTCTGTAGTTTGGGGACCAGTGGCGAACGAGAGTTTTTCAATGTCGAAAGTGGGCGTGGGTTGTTCACTAGACCGTGAAGAGCTGCTCTTCGTGCTCGATTTGGACACAGTTCGCGACCCCATGGCTGGAGGACGTGAGTTGGCTGGTACGAAGTAGTCAAGAGCCTCTGGACGTTCTTGGTACACCTCATTTTCCAACAAGGCGCCTACACCAGCAAATATTTGATCTTTGGGAAGGGGAGGCGGAATAAAGTCCATTTCTCCTGATATTCGCTCCATCTCCAGAGTGAGCTAATGACTGAGATAAGAGACTTTGGTCATAATAAAAACAAAAGAAATACCGACCTTCAAAGTAGCATTTGTTTTACTCTGCTCTAATAAATATCTTCTGGTGACTCTGTTCACACTTGTCGCGCCTCCATTCTTGCCATCTCCATTTGGCCCAGCACCCGCATATTCTGCGAGATTGAGGTGCAATTCTCCGAGTTTGGGATTCTGGGGAGCGTCGAGATCACCTGGGATGACTTCTTGCATGACAGAAAGCTTCAGGTAGCTCGACAGAAGGTCCTTTGAATCTCGGTCAACGTCCATCTTAACAATAGAATCTAATGTATGCTCCCATGTAACAGAATGGTCTCTTAGAGGGCGAAACGGAGTGATGCCGCGGGGTCGGGAGATATATTCAGTAGGGGTAGAAGAAGATGTCAATGAAGTTGGTAATGAACTTGGGAGGGAATCGGAGGTCGATGCGGAGGTGAGCGACGGGGTCGGGTAATCGTCGCTGAGTAAGTCTGGTGTTGTCGTCCCATTCAGCAGAATGCTTTTTGAGCTGGATTTCGAGTCCATAGTCGTTGTCCTACTAACCCCCAAAGGTCCATAGCTGTTCTGCCTACGATTCGAAGAGTGTTCGGTGGCAGAGCTAGATTCTGGACTACTCTCGTCGTCTTCATGCTCATTCCCAGCGGTGCTCTGTCTAGACGGGGGACGAGATGGCCGTCTACTTGTTCTCCGTACTTTGTGAAGAATTCCGCTCTTGTTATTTGGAGTGGCTGTTCCATTTGTAGTGCCACCCTTTATCTTCCATTTCGTCGCGAATTGACCAGATACGAGCGGGACACTGTCCAGCAGATGAATCTGTAGTCGAACATGGAAAGTAACGTGACGAGGAAGGAGTTGGTGGAAGTGTGTCCGAAGAGGGAAGATAGAATGGTGCTGATGTTCTGTGTTAGGTGGCACCAGCTCGGGCGCAGACAAGCTTGGCTGCTGTGGGGTTGGGACAGCAAGCATGGTTCGGATAAATGCGTGTTATGGCTTTGTTTTAGCAAATAGAGAGCGCTGGCATCGCCAAACACGAGAACACTCGTCAAAGCAAGAGCCAAGCATGGGCGCGTCTCTTTTGAATGGCAACGTCGCGAACCTATTGTCCCGATCAAAAGTCGGCAACTTCCTTTCTCCTTTGCACCCCGTTAAATTTTTACGATACTCCGTTGTGAACTACAAAAGAGGCAATCTACGGTCCCGGAAATACCAAGCAAACGCGCATATCGTGAATGAATACGCGCAGAGAATCATCATTGCTTGCGTGTCATGTACGCGCATTGTTTGCACATTCATATTCACTAAACCAGTAGCAACATTGGCCTATAGGTCGCATTAGATCATTGTAATTTCAGCGAAAAGAAAACGAGGGCATGCCAGCAGAAAGACCGAAAGACTATTTTTATTGATTGCCTGGAAGAGCATCGCAGATGACCCTTCCAACGTAGTGGAAGGAAATGTATCGGCTTTTGCTTGGACTTTCAGGTGGGATACGGAGGAATAGCGTGTCGTGTTTTGGTAAGAAAAAAAGAAGATATCCACGACGTAGTAGCTCGCAATGAAGAGGGTATTGTATGCTGCGGTCCACAAGATGTAAGACAAATTCGTCTGGTGCACACGTTCAGGAAAGTCGGGACATGTAAACATCAAGAACAAACTTACCAACTGCCTTGAAACGCCACCACCTAGTTCAACAAAATAGCACAGTCCGAATAGGAACCACCAAATAGCGGAATAAGAGGCTAATTTGACAAATGTTCTGTCGTTCTCCCGATAGTTTGGCGATACAACGTGCCGCTCCCTTCCTTCGTTACTGTCCTTTCGAGATCTCTTCGTGAGCCTAGATTTCAGAACGGCTTTCAGTTGCTTCTGAAACTGATCGGGTACAGGTGGGAGAATAATTGTCCCAGTAAGGAGACCTAAGAGGTCTATGGCAACGTAGCCTACAGAATTTAAACATCTAATAACGGATATTTATTTATCCACTCACCTGGAAGGGAAACTAAACCTTCCTTGTTTGCACTCACAAGGTTTTCCCGGGGAGCGTTCAATGCAAAGCCTTGCAAGCCATAATAGAGTGCAGCTTGTTGAGCTAAGCCAGTACTAAGCCCCAAAATTAAATACACTGAAGGAAAGACAAACCGACAGCAACAGTGCAAGCAAGCACTCCAATTGGAACGCGTAAGATAAGCGGATGAAAGAGGGACTGAACAACAGGTACGAGGGACATTGTAAAGAAGAAGTTCCAGTGGCGTCCATATTCTGTTTCGTGTTCCTTGTGAATGAAGTTGAGCCGAAAGCCGGATAGTCATAGGACGAACACACCGGATACCCAGAGGCTTTCACTGCGATGACACGCGCTACGCCGAGGACTAGCAGAGGGAGGCATTTCTTTGCCGTGCGATAGACTTTGCTAAGAAGAGGACTTGCGAGATATGAAGGGTCCTTGACGATAGGAATGGCTGAAACTAGGCCCTGGGAGAACACGAACGAACCTACGCCAATGTCCATCTATGGATGATAAGATAAGCAAAATAAGGCAAATACAGCATAATGGTAGGACTTACTAGCGACACTCCAAATGTCTCACACTTGGCCAGAGACCGATCGAACACTGGGAAGTCGACTGCCAGAATCGCAAGCACGGTCATTAACATCATATGTGCCCGGTAAGTAGTCAAAGCAGGTAATTGTGGAATTGTGGTAGTCTTCCTTTCAGGAACTTTCGAAGGCGGTGGAGCAGATGGAATGCTCATTGCTTCGTTGGTCGTTGCCTCTCGGCCAAATAGGGCAGTGATGACAATGCACGGCGCCAACAAAGCGAGTGCGAGCGTTCCAGGATACGAGGAGGAGGAAGTCATGGCTAGCAGCAGTGGTAACACGAGTAGCGTCCATTGTGCTACGTGATTTGAAGGTTTTCGGCTTGTATAACGATAGAGCGCAGAATACAGTGCGACGGAGGTCTTCATCGAATTGGTCAGACTTCAACGGCTAAAGAGGGGGAAAGGTAGATTATTCGAACCACAGCGACAGAAGATATTCGAAGAACATGGGAAACAGATGAGCCAGTCAGGCCAGAGACGGAGGCCTCCTTCTCTGCCTTGTAGTCTGGGTCAAGCATCAAAACTTGGGCGGCTGTCGGGATCGTCACTCAAATTGATCCACTCACGGCTTCCTTCGGAATTCTCTGACGACATGAACCGCGGCTATCCGCTTCTTTCCTTTCCTTCCGTCCACCAGCTATGTCCGAATCGGAGGAAAAGCAGCAGCCCACCTATCCTCCCCAGCTTAATCTCAAAAGTGGCTCTGCTTCTTCGTTGAGCAGCAGCAGCAGCAGCTCAAAAAGTTCAGAGACTTTGTCTTCGCGATTCAACGTCCCTGCGTGGATAAAAGACAACTGCACGATCTCACGACTCAAACCTGTCATTCGATGTGCGATTGCAACATGGATATCGGTCGTTCTGTTTGTTATTCCCAAGGTTCAAGTTCTATTGGGCCAGGTAATGTCATTTTTCCAAGCACACGATACAACACTGACCGCACACGAGGCGAGCTTTTTGCTCTTAATTGGTACAGTCACACTTTACTGACTGTGAACAATCCTTAACCCATCTGATTAGCGATGGCTCTCAGCCCTCCAGCTGAACCGTTTCTTGCCGTCCTTGAACGCGAAGTTCTCATCCTGCTCTTTGTGAACCTTTCATGGGTAGATCTTTTCCTTCTTTCCCCCGTTATGTGCCCCACCTGACCCACTTGGAGGCATGGACCTGTCTTGGTATATTTTTGGCTAATTTAGTGCGCAAGGAACATGTTCCTGATGCCAATTTGTACGAGGCGATTTCCACTGCCAAATATATCGAGCTTGCGGTGAGCAGATGTGTTCTACTTGGGTATAATCCATCTCACCTCTGAAAGCCTTCTCTCATCTTGGGAGCATGGGCATTAGGTTCTGGGTTTTTCTTGTATGTGAAAGCTCGTCAAGGCAAGTTTCACGGACGAAGATTAAGCATCCTCCCTAAACATTGCAATAGGACCAGGTCCCTACATCTTCGCAACTGTATTTGGATGCATCCTCATCGATATAAGTGTGACCACCGCGTCTTTGGTTCCGTATCCGTACTACGCCGTTCGTCCAAGTTTGTAATGCTTATTCGCACAGGCACTTCTCACCTTGTATCCAGATCGGAAAAGCGGTTGTCCTACCTTTGGCGGTCCATTCTGCTATTGCCTTGCTATGCTCCATCCTCATTTTTCCTGCATCCATTTCGGCCTTATTTACCAATCGGCTTGAGGATGTCATGAATCCGCTGGTGTCCGTACTTCACAAACATACAGAGATTCTCAAAACAAAACCTTCGGGGACCGAATTTCGTGAACTCGCTGAAGCACTTAACGGTGATTTGTCGAAAGCGGACGCAGCTATGACCCCTCTCGCGTCGTCCGCTCGCCTCCTCCCCGCCGACCTCATCTACTGTCGCTTCGCCCCAACTGATTTTACCAAGTTGCACGAGCTTGTTCGAAAGCTTATCGTCCGCGCTAATGGTGAGTTTGTCTCTTCGCTGTAAACGGGAATGACACTTAAATTTTCTACAGGAATGCAACTTTACTTCACCCTGATTGATCCAACCCGCCCCAAATTCCCTGTCACTCCAGCGCCTTCTCATCCTGCTACACCTACCGTTGCAACTCCTGCCGTTACACGACCACCTTCAGTAATCAATGAAGAGCCTAATAGCCCCGCAGAAACAGTTCACCAAGACGTTGAACCAACTCCCCAAAATAATGCTGGCACTAGTGCTGAATCTTCGCCTGTCATCGAATCTCCCATATCTGCCTACTATCCTCTTACTCCCTCTCGTAGCAGTGGGAATGTCCGCCATCATTCAAACCCGCATCATCATCACCACCATCACCACCTTCTGCACCTCTCACTTAGTCACAAAGTCGAACCGGTAGCAGGGCTTTTCGAATCCCAACGGTACCTAAACCTCGAAAATCGTAAATTATACGAACCTGATGCCGAAGAGAACACGGATCGTTCTACAGCGTTGTTACAGGAAAGTTGTGACGCTTTGCTCACTCAAAATGAGAAAGCTTTGACGAGCATTGCAGCTTGGTTGCCCAACGTACGACGAAGGCGGTTTACGTTCATATCGAGCAGAAAGAAGAGAAGAGATGAAGAGCGGAAAGAGGCGTTGAATGAGCTAACAGAGCTTCGAGATCAATTCGATGTCACTTTGAAGGAATTTCAGGGAACAAAACGACTTGTGATATTAGAAATGTATAAAGCTTCCTTGGAAGGAGGTTTGCACGAACAAGTTCCTCACCGACATTTGTTCAATTGTTTCGTATACCAGGTGAGCTTCATGACACAGGCCAAATGTATTGGTGATACTCACGGTGACAAAGTACCATCTATTGCGCTTTTCGACAAATCTTCTTGAAATGGTATGTCTCTCCATTTGAGTATCTTTTTGTGATTATGAATGATTGCCATCTCAGCTCAATGAAATTATCCGGCTAGAAACTGAACGCCAGACCTGCCGTCTTTGGACCCCAGTCACTCGACTTTTCAAATGGTCGCAGTGGCAAATCGACGAAAGCATTTTTGATGACGACGAGAACCCAGACGTAGTGAAAGGGATCGATCCAAGCACACAGGATGACTTCATGCCAATGACTGGTCGCCGAGATCCTGACGCTTTGCCTCCGCGAAATGTTCTGGAGTGGGGTTTGAGTAAGGGATACCAGCTAGTCAGAGGGCTGGCTCACGGAAACGCTCTGTTTGCTATGAAAGCTGCTATTCTAACATGTCAGTGTTCATGTCTGTGGTGATCCTGTGCTCTCTTGATATCTCTGCAGTGATCATGTGCCTGCCCTCGTTGATAAAATCGTCTGCCGTATTTGCTTACAACAACCGCTTCTTCTGGGGAATGTAGGACTCTGCGCTTCCAGAAGTCTGCTTGAGCCCTGACAGTTTCGTAGTGTTATGGCACAACTTACCCTTGCTCGCTTCAGAGGAGACACTGTATTTGGTGTGATTGCTCGCATAGTTTCGACATTACTTGGAGGGATAGTTGGGATGGCAATGTGGTAAGGAAGCCTGTCTTTCCAAGTACATGCTCATTCACGCTTTTTAGGTACGTGGGAAATGGCACTAGTTCTGGCAATCCATACGGCTTTGCTGCAGTCTTTGCTGTCTGTCTTCCCTTCCTCTTCTTTGCTCGCATCTACTACCCCGGACCCCCAATGACCACCATTATTTTCATTGTGACCTCGCTCCTGGTCACCGGGTATTCTTATCAGCAGAAGCTCGTCGTGTTGCCTGGCGCCCCTGGAGTTGGTTGGCATCTAGCTTGGGTGAGCTAGGACATTACTATTTTGCGTTAAATAACCAATTTTATCGAATAGAGACGCTTTGTACTGGTTACTTGCGGTAGTCGTTGCGGCCTTGTAAGTCCTAATTCAGCGTTCTATCTCAAACAACTCTTGCTCACTGGATGACAGTATTTTCTCTCTTCTCCCACCCAATACTACACTACGCAGCTATCATCGAAACACCTTGGCTACTGTGACATCCGAAACAGGAAACATTTATTGCTGCGTCGTGTCCTTTGCGAATTGTCATAAGGAAGTTGATACCAACAAGGTTGTTCTGAGCCTTTCAGCTTTACGCTCCAAAATGCTTCGCATACTGGATATGAAGGAAAATGCCATATACGAATATTCACTCCGAGGTAGATGGCCTGTGAAAAGATATCATGAAGTTCTCACGCTTCTCAAGCAAGTAATTCTCTAGTCTCCGTGTTCGTATTAACTGAACAGCCTGCTAGTCAAGTAAGCTTCACCCTAGGACATCTTCTGGTATGCAGTTCCCCTTCATTCGCATGATAAGTCCCACTCACCTTGCTGTAGTCGGTCATCCAGCAAATGGAACCAGGATGGACTCGAGCATTTCCTCAAAAGGACTCGCCTTTCTGATCCCAGACTTCCAAGGCGACGTCCTTGCCGTTTTTATGATGTTGAGCACAGCACTGAGAACATGGATACCCTCTCCCTCGAATCACTCCATGCCGTGAGATCCTCCGTTTTTCACTGCTCCCTTTCCTCCTCTGATCTTTTGTGCAGCTCTGATTGATAGATTCCAGCTCAAATACCACTGGGTTACATATCACTGCTAAGGACTCGGAGGAAGATTACGGTTTACCTCGAGAGCTTAACATGTTAACACTCTCTAATGAGCAGTATCTGTGCGGGTATTTCATCCATCTACTAGCAGCCCCTCATTCGTATTTTCAGATACTTCTGTGTTGGAGTGTCGACAACATTCTCGCTTATGCGCAGGCTGGATCGCCTTATGTATTCAGTTAAGCAACTTGTCGGAGAGAACTACCATATTGAAGGTGTAGGTGTTGTGGGACATTCGATCGTTGCCAGTGAGGCAGGGTCGCGACCTAATCTCAGTCTTCGAACCAGTCGAGCCGTGTAGATATGTGACATGAGAAAAAAGTCCTTGGATCTATGCATTTAGTATACTTAATACTAATTCATCCAAAATCTAAACAAAGTAGGAAAACATTCTATCAATGAATTAAGTTGTCAAGGAATAGATAAGAATGCTGAACAAAAGGACAATAATCGCAATGAATCTCATCCCAAATGCAGATGTCCAATTCTCGAGAGGAAACTCTGGCTGGAGGGGAGGATCGAACCGTACAGTGACAGAATGGGTGCATGCCGGCTCCATGTTCCTCTGTACGACGAAGAGAGTCTGTCTGGACTCGTCGTGATAGAATTCAATATCCTCCTTTAGGCCTTCCACAATTATTCTACGTCCAGCAGAAATGAGAGAAGGTACAAAGATCTCTGTTTCTGCAGCTGTGATAGTCGGATGACCGACAAGGGGAGGATTGTGGACTTCCGCAGGCCATTCCTCGATAGACCCAGCTGCGTCTGAAGGGAAAGGGTTCACCCACTTGAAGGTGAAAGTCCCAGGTTGTCATCTCGTAGTCGAATGAGAGAGGAATGCCAGCGACTTTGGCAGGATATGGTCGAACAACTGCATTTAGAATGCGTCCACCGTTATCTAAGGTGACCGCTGTTTGTTCGTATGACAGAAGGGAGGACGGTAAAGCGCGATGACGACTAAACCAGCTGAAATTTTCACCATTCCAGTCGTCACCTTCAATATCGGTGTTGAAAGGATTGTAGTTCCAAAGACTGGGTAGATGTTAACAGGTATTCGATAAAGCCAGCAAACTCAACTTACGTGAAACCAACCAAGGCTCTGTCGAGACCTGTTATCATGGCGTCCATCATACGAGACTGCCAGGTAAAGTCGTCGGTACTGAATGCTTCTCGGCGGCTGTCGAGTAAGATGAGCGAAAAGAAATAATTTCATAGGTGAGAACACCAACTTCATGTCCATGGGAATACCGCATTCACCGATAATAACTGGGGTCTCACCAAGAGATTTGTAACCTTCCTCAACAATATTGCGAAGTTGAAGAGCAAAATTGTCCCGTGCACCAAGGTGCCCCCAATAGAAAGCTTTAAGAAGAAACATACCCTAAACAACACAGAGAGTTAGGGTGCGAATCGTAAGTACTCGAGAGAGACTATTTACCCTTGAAAGCCCCTGAACATTGACAGTAAAGTTGCCGAAAGCCTTGTCAAAAAGACCTTTCAGGTCATACCAGTGTGGAGCGTAGACCATGTTTGCCGGTCGTTTATCAGGAGTCCAGGATCTTGGACAAAACTAGATAGCTAAGTGAGCAACGGGTTCGAGGTGATGAAGAAGGGCTCACCTCGTTGGGGATAGGTTCTAGGAAGACGAGCTTGTCTGGTGAAGTAATTTTTCGGACACGATCTGCCCACTTCTGAACAAAAGGATAGTAAAAGTCGGAGTACCAGTCAATCTAAGAGAGTGTAACTGTTCAGTTAGAGCGACTCGGCATGTTCAGATGTAAAAACCTTGGCGCCAGTTTCGGGATTCTGCTTGAAGTAATTCTCCCTTAGGATTACAGCTTTGTTTTTGGTGGTATCGTAATCCCAGATTCCATGAAGTCTCCACAGACACTCGCCACCTGTCGGTCCATCTGGTCGCCAGACTTTTACGCCTTTGGGATTGAGGAGGGTGGTTGACCCACGGCTAGTAGGCATTGGGAATGATCGAACCCACTGATGGACGTGGGTAGGATAGCCAGCACCAAGTTGAAAGGATTCGAATGCCGTTGCTGAAGAAGGTGAGACAAGGCAGAGACAATGAGACAATACACTACTTACGAACATAAGACAAGTGGAGATCGGTGTTGTAGTCGAATTCGTATAATGACTTGTTAAGTTCTGCGTATCCTCGATGAGGTTCGTTCATTAACTGGAGTATAATTAGAATGGATTCATAGCCCATATCGAAAACTCACCTCAAATCCTAAAACACCCTCTAGATCACCAACAGCTTTAATCACCAAGGTCAAACATGTCAAGAAAGGCTGTTTGTAGGTAGTCCTGAATCGAGACTTTTTCGCCTTTCCCATTGTCTACACGCAGCTTCGGAGCGAAAGTGTTTCCAGCCCAAAAGCAAGTAGCCATTGTTGCTGCTGAAAGCTTTTGGTATCCGCAAGGCCATATTCCGCGTTCGGCCTCTGTGTGTCCACCTCCTTTGACACCTATAAGCCAAGCCGCATGTGTCTCATCGAGGAGATCCAAGTCGAAACCGACAGCTTCTAAAGTCCATGCTGGTGCGCCAGAGCCACCGCTGTATCTTGACCAGACGTCTTGATGCATAGAAACGAAGGCTTTCATGCCATACTTTGGAAATAAGGACAACAATGCTCTGATATATTTAAGATATTCTGTGTCGTATCGTCCACTTGCACGGTTGATTAGAACAATTCATGAGCAGAGGTAATGTTGAATGGGCTTACGGTCCTGCGTGTTCGACAGCCTCCCAAGTCACGAGAAAGCGAATGAAGCTGAATCCCCATCTTCGAAGACGCGACAAATGTTCGTGCGCTTCTTCGAGAGGAAAGGACGTCCAACAAAGGTTGCCAGTTCGGCATTGGCAGGAAAAACAGAATGGTCTCTGTTAACAGGACTATAGATGCAAGTGAGCAAAATTAAAAGTTAAAAAGAATGATAGAGGGGGTGATAATTACGTTTTACTTGAACCAGAGAGATTCACGCCGCGTAACATGCAGACACGTCCATGTTGGTCTAAAAAGTGTCTCCCATGGGCTGTCAGCTTCGTTGAAGACCAATCGTGAGCGTATGTAGCCTTTGAGCCAGGTTCGTAATCATCTTGGAGGGAGGCATGCTCTCGGGGCACGAAAACGAATGAGTCTGCAATGGAAGTAGCCATTCGGCACGGGGAACAAGCGCCGGGTTTACCTGGGCCCTCAAGTGCTGCAGCAACTGCCGAGTTTGGATACCTTGGGAATCTTGAGGCAGCGCAGGTACCGCGTCGGAGGATGAAGAATGTTGTTGTTGTGCCAACGTTGGACAATCGAACTCCCGAGACAGATCCAGGCACTGTGCACATTGTGGATATATTTATTGATTATAAGGCAAGTAGCTCGTATTCCTATTATTTCGAATTAGATGACAAGTACGGGGATGTTATCAAGTCTACCATGCGTGTGTTTTAATCGGGCTGTGGGCTAAATAGTATGCAGCAATGAGATTCACATGGACGAAGCATCCGGTTCACTTCTCCCTTACCACAAGGATGTTCTTTCGCCACTCTCGGCGTTTGACTAGATGTTGGTCTTCGTATTCTCCAAAATCCTGGTGGGATCTACCTCGATGCCCTTGACAAAACTTTTCCAGTACCTCTTTCTTCGAGATTCATGTCCCACTCTCATTCATCCATCGACTCAACAACGGCTCCATCGCTCATCGGACATTCCTCTCACTATTGCTCCCTCTCCTGGAGGTATTACAGGTTACCAATACCGGACTAGATATTCAATGGAATGACGGTCATTCGTCCACATACACTCGTGAATTTCTTACCCGACATTCCACTCCCTACAAATCTCGCACAGGTTCAATTCCGATCCTACCCCCAAATCCTGGGTTCGTAAGGACCTTTTAGAAGACTACTACTTCAAAACTCTTCATAGAGTATTCGAGCCTTCGCAATCCCAAACAAGCTCTCCTACTGCGATTGACCAACTCTTGATATACGGGCTCCTCTTCGTGTAAGAGAGCCTTTGTTCTTCACATCTGGTCCACTTATTTATCTACGGCTACTCAATTCCAGTACTGGTGTTCCAAACCAAAATACCTCAGATTCAAACTGCGAGCTGAGAAAACTGAGCTCCAACTTTGGAGAGCTTAAGCACACTTTCTACGGACAAGTTTGGGATGTACAGAATATTGCCGACGCTAAGAACATTGCTTACACCAATGTTTTCTTGGAATGCACATGGATCTATTGTTTGTGTCTCTTTCAGGTTCTTTCTAATGGTTTCTTAACCGCTCAGCAGATACTTCCAGCATCCTCCCAAATATCAAATCCTCCACTGTCTCCGGAACCGCGTCAAAGGTGGTGGCTCCCTTTTTGTGGATGCTCTTCACGCAGCTAAGCTGCTGCGAAGGATGATCCAGAGGCTTTCAACTTCTTACAGAGTTTGCTGTACCGTTTCATTATCTCAATGATTCACACCACCTTCACTACCGTCATCCAACAATCGAACTTTCACACGATGAAGATGTCAACGGAGACAAGAAGATTGGGCATTTGAACTACTCCCCTCCCTTCCAAGCCCCTCTACCTGTCGACACACCACCTGAATTTTATCAGGTAGGTTTCGTCCACTCTCCGTGTGACTGCCTCGGCTCATTTCTGGTATGCTAGGCTTTAGCCAAGTTCACAGCTTATCTTGATGATCCAGCCAACGTATACCGTTATCTCCTGAAAGAAGGCGACGCTGTCATCTTTGATAACAGGCGTGTTCTTCACGCTCGCGATGCATTCGAAAACCTGGAAGGGTCGTCAGACACAGGGGAACCTAACCGGTGGCTCAAAGGAGTGGGTATTCCTTTATCTCCTGAAAATGTCCTTTTAATATTAAAACGCTGATAGTGTTACTTTGAACCGGATGCGATGATGGATAAAGGGCGAGTGCTGAGGAAGGCGTTGTGATCCTCGAGGTCGAATGTGTTTTCTGAGTTCTGAGTTTAAGATTGTGAGGATGTCCAGGCGCAGCATTAAGCTGTGAGGACACCCTATGTGGGACTAAAGTAGAGCATTTTTATACTAAAGTTGAATTTTGTTGAACATGAGCGCCAATGACCAGAAAACTAGTCACCTTGCCTCACCCCACCACTGTCTGAGAATTCCTGGGTCAGTGTTTTGACTTCGACATGCCCTGTTCAAATTGCGAGGAAAATAATCTTTGGTGGGTGCAATTTCACCCATATTTTCCTGATTTCTGCTGACTGACTATCATCACAGTCTCCTTCACGAGCTGGAAGAAGACATTCGTTTCTCCGACACTTTGACACCCGAAGGTTCATTCTATCCAAGCCAACCACAATGTGTAGACCATATTAGAAATCTTCCTCCCGAGATACTTAGCATGATATTCAAGCATTGTGCTTTACAAGAGCCAAACAAGGAGGATTGCTTTGCACCTCGAAAGTTAACCTCAGTCAATCAATGTTGGCGAGACGTTGTCACTTCTGATCCAGCATTCTGGACGCATATCAGCATTAAAATGACACCTAAGTCTCTAGAAAATACAGAGTCGCTAATATTTTTCCTCAGATGCTGCCTGGAGAGAGCGCGTGGTCGCGATGTCTGTCTTCACATTGTTTGTGAAGACACAGCCAACACGTTAACGTTGGAGGCCCACCCTTATACGAAAATTCTTCGTTTCGTTCGCTACTACCACGATAGCTGGTCAGAACTACGATTAGTTCTTCCCCTAGCTGCATTCCAAAGGACCTCAATTGCTTCTACTTTTCCTCGACTTCGTACTCTCCACATCGGGTACTATGGCGAAATCACTGGGAGCATGAGGGCCTTGATGGGAATTGTATCTGCGGCTCCACTTCTTCGTTCATTCAGCATGGGTGTGCCTGTTGGTCTCTCTCCTCCCACTTTACCATGGGCTCAAATTACTCGACTCACCTTGGAATGTGGTAATCAGTTCCTTTCTTATGCGCCGTCTTTGGAAGTGCTCCTTTGGACTCCAAATTTGGAAGTTCTTCGCATACTATCCACCAACAATGCGGACATAGAGCATCTCAGACAACCCACCTCAGCATCAGTGAATCTTAGAAAGTTAACAGTGTTGGAAGCTTTTGGCTGCTCTGACCAAGATGGCAATCCTTTTGTATCTGGCCTGAGGTCAAGCACGATTGTCGCTCCAGCGTTGAGGACACTTGTGACTCCTCGCGTCCGGAAATGTGCACTATACAGCTCAAATTGGATACGTGGCTCTGACCAGCTCGAAAATCTTACAATTCCTCTATGGGTTACCACAGACATGCGAGCAACTTTCCTTCTTCCCTACCTCATTGTCAATCCAACATCTGCACTTATGCCTCGCTTTCGCGAGTACACTGCCAGTTCTTCGATACATATATGGAATGGCTCGATAACAACCTTGTTCATATTCCGCGCGCGTTTCCTTCTCTTAAATAGCTGAGCGTCTCGATGAGCCTTCTCAGTGCTGACAGGTGTCAGCTTGGACGACTCACAGATGGTCAAATCTTCTTCCAATGCGCGACATGTCGCAGAAGCGCTCTCGTCCTTCTGTAGGAACACGAGGAAATAGGCAGTGTCAGGAGTATTACATTCACTCCCATTCTTTCAAGAAGCAAGCCTGCGATGTGCATGGAAGGGCCCAGTAGATGACCAGGATGGAAGGTTTTTGATGGAGAGAGGATACGGAACCTTAGATGAAATGCTCGTTCTTGATCTTCATGATATGTTATGAACCAATCATTTGGTCTATCTGTAAGGCTCCGGATATGTATATATTCCCACAAGTTCAAATATACACATTCTTTTTCCAAGGCCAACTTCGCTCCCAAGGCTCTGGAGGATCGAACATATCTCCACGGCCTTCAAAAGATTCGACATTCGGCAAGAGTTTGGCCACCTTCTTCATTAGTGCGTAGTTGGGAGAGACGGGCGCGAATGGACCGTCTATGAAGCCGGGTACGATCGTAAGATCCCTAAGCCTCCAGTTTGCAGGTCGACAAGGACGGACTGGGGCTTGTAAAAAAAGTTAATATGATTTCGAGCTAACAGGAAAAGTACCTACGCTGGGCTGGTGGATTTTGCACGAAGGATCTTGAGAGGCTGATACTGGTATAGGGTTCCATGGAAAGGCGTTCCTGGATAGAGTGCGACGTAATATTGACCTCATTGTATTTCACGCACAGACTCAGCAGTTGAGGCAAACGATCGGCGAACTCATCAAACGATTCCAAGGTGAGGTGCCAGACTCGAATGACTAGGCGTCTAAGATTAGGAAATGACTGTTGAAAAGGCGTCAAACTGCGCGAAATTTCAGCTTCAATGAGTCCCATCTTGACTATACGAAGAGCATCTTCTTCGAACATGACGAGACCGGGTTGACGAATGGCCACTGAGAAAGCTGGCTGGGTCGCGAAGGAAGGTGGATCATTGGAAAACAAATCCTCAAAAACTCCATTAAATTTGTGGACCCTGATACATCGAAGAGTGCTCGCATGTCGGCGGATGAATGCGGCAATGCAGATGGGCTGGCTGATGTCAATTCGTGTATTTCGCCGTTCTGTAACAATCGAGAACCGCGTGAGTTTGGGGAAAGTGTGTGCTTGTGGTAGGAGCGTATGGGCTACGCGCGACCAGGTCCTCACGGTTCTGCTTGGATAAACAATGTGCAGTTCGAGCTCTCGAAGGGTCCAATTGCTATAAATTGAAGCGATCTGCTGAAAAAAATGTGATGGTTCAACAGCTCTGTCGTATCTCTCCACATAAGCGAACCGCATAATCTCCAATCTTGGGAGTGGAATGTTTGAAGAGCCTATCAGTGACGATGTTCCGTCGGGTTCTCCCACAGAGATGGACAGCTCGCGAAGATTGGCTGACAATGATTCGATAGTGCCGAGAATACGTGCATGAGAATTAAGTAGAATGCTCAATGAGTCCACTGCTTGCAATTCTTTATGAATTTGGGCAAGCGGGAACAAGGGTGCTTTCAGAAGTGGATTCCTGTACGTTGCGATGAAGGTTGAGGGTGCTTGACCGTAAAAAATTATGTGACGAGTATCTGCAGACCCTCCAGCTTCCCTGAATAGCACGTGTGTTTCAGATTGAGATACCATGAAATGAAATCCTCAGCGAAATCGGAACATACACGCGGCTCTTCAACCTCCTTTTGGTGTCAGCAGCAGCAACACGTGCGATGCTTACATCGGGAAAGGGAGAAGGGATAATGGAAAAAGATATTCTATGTGTTCTGTTTTGAGTGACCAAATGTGCAAAGGGCTTGCAGAGTGACGCGAGTGGTCGCAAAGAGCTAACAGTCAAGGTGGGCCGCTATTTCCAACCATATCTCAACTGGAAGCACTCTTGGAGAAGTGCCATTGGATGTCATAGGTTGCCGAGAAGATTTGCGAGATAATAGGTTTAAACCCCAGAAAGACAAATCCGACATTGATGTTCGAAAGCAAGGTGTGAATTAGACGCTGAGCCTTTTCCCATCTCCCCCTCACCATGCCAAAAGCCGCGAAACCTACGCAAGCTAAAGACGGGGGTCCATCTCAATTCAAGCAAGGGAGTAGGAAGGGAAAAAGGGCATGGAGAAAAAACATCGATAATCAGGCTGTTGAAGATGGGTTAGAAGATATTCGTGAAGAGGAACGATTGACTGGGTAAGTTTCCTACAGTCATTCGAACATCATATCTTCTCCAAACACTTATTAATCACTGCTTCCAGTAAACCTTTGCATAAGCAGGAAGATAAAGATCTCTTCTACTTTGATCAAGCTGGAGATGAGGAAGGTTCGTTTGAATTTAATTTTTTTTCGATGTCCGCTCATCAGTTGCCAATGTTCCCCTAGTCCGAAAACATGTACCCCTACCTCTAGCGAAACCTCCTAAAAGACCTCTGAAGTCCACAGAAATTCTTTCTAAACGTTCCGCTGTTCCTGCTGTCTTCTCCCGGCCACCTAAATCTACAAAGGTGACGAAAGAGGACAAGGAACGGCTTTCACGCATTGCCAAACGGGGTGTACGCGGCCCATTTAATAGTGTCATGGATCCGTCCGAACTGGGCAATGGTAGCGCTACTTTGGAGGTAAGCTCGGCTGTAAAAGAGAGTGGAGGATATGACCTTTGGAATCGTCCGGCCGTTGATCCTTCGGCCAGTGTGCCGGAGGGCCTTGAGAAGCTTCAAAAAAGGAAGCCACAGGTGCTTTCTTTCAACCTTAACATGTACATTTATCGTTATTAATCTATACCGCAGGCTCCCAAACTTGATGCTCACCCTCGTTCCACTATCAATGCAGCTGCTGTTTCTGCGCCACATCAAGGAACTTCTTATAACCCTGCTGTTGACGCTTATCAATCTCTTCTTTTGGAAGCGCATGAGAAAGAGATAGAAAGGGTCAAATCAGAAGAGGAGCTTGAGGCATTCAAACAAAAGATGTTGCTTGCGAGGCAGGGCACTTGGGAGGGTCCTGGCCCATCCGGAATGATTATACCCGAGATTGTGGAAGATGATGAGGATGTAGTAGAAGAAGAGAGTTTCACAAAACCTGCTCCTGGACGGAAGACCAAGCAGCAAAGGCAAAAAGCGGCAAGACGGTTAGCTGAGGTACGTTCCATCTGGTTCTGTATCTTAATTGGACTCTGGATCGTTTATGCGTTCTGTAGAAACGTGAACAGCTGGAGAAATTAAATCGAAAACGTCTTCTTGCATCTGTGAACGAAGCCCGAAGCCTTCGCAAGAAGGCGAACAAAGTTAGGATGGCACAGCAGGAAGTGGCTCAAGCTCGACAAGCCGCTCTTGTTGAAAAACTGAGGAACGGTTTGCAAGGTCAACGCCTTGGCAAGCATAAAGTTCCAGAAGGTGCGATTGATGTACAACTAGGAGAGGACTTGAGCGAGAGTTTGCGAGCACTGAAGGTGAGGAAGGATATCGTTGTTTTACTCCGCGTTTCTTACCGTCTGGTTAGCCCGAAGGGAATCTTTTCAGAGATCGGTTCTTGAGTATGCAACAACGAGCGCTCATTGAACCTAGGGTCCGCGTTCTGTATGTTGCTTTCATTTACTTCTTGCCATCCATATGTTGACTCTCCTGTGACCAGACCAAGAAAGCGAGTAAAAAAAATCAAGATAGTGGAAAGTCATGTCTGGAAGCGATTCACATAGTTTTATTGTATTACGACATTCTCCTTAACAGAGCTTTTGGTGATGAAGGACAAGCATCAAAGCCGCCCGCGTAACAGCACCCGGCATCTACATCTCTTGTTCGCAAACGCGTTCATCATGGACATAGACATTGTTGAGGCTAAACCGTCTTTTTCCTCGTCTCGAAGGTCATTTGTTCCGGTTGATGACGCCCATCCTTTTGATCTCGATAGCTACATTTCAAATTATGAAGGTATTCGCCTTTGTTTGCCTCATGGGTCTCCTCAAATCGCACCTGACCTTTTTACCTTTATCTCATTCCCCCAGGCCGAACTGCCATTGACAGACTCATTCACATTATCTCCATCTGCCCTACACTTGCACCCCAAGCGTTCCAACTTGCTCTTGGACTCATCCAACAGTCTCGCGACCCCGCGATATACCAACAGCTATTGCAAACCTATGATCAGTTGACTACAGCTGGCGAACTGAAGCTCCCTCCATCCACGAGTTTCCCAGCGTTGCAGTCCACGTGGATTGATGAGACTGTGCAGAAGAATCAACAGGAACGGAGCAAGCTGGAGGTTGAGTTGAAGCAGTACTCGAATAACTTGATCAAGGAGAGTGTCAGGGTGAGTCGTTTTACTCTTTCATCTGTGTTCTGATTATTAATGTTAACACGTTTAGATGGCACATCGAGATCTTGGCGAACATTACCGCTCCGTGGGTGAATACACAACTGCCATCAAGCACTACACGAAATCGCGCGAGTTCTGTACCACAAGTCAACATGTGCTTGATATGTGCCTTTCTATGCTCGAGGTTTGTATTTCGATTATAATTCTCGTTTTGTTGTTATTGACCTTGAGGGACCAGATCTTCATAGAACAAAAGAGCTACGCGCATATTACCACATATGTGTTCAAAGCCGAAGCTGCTCTAGACGCGACCGCTGCTTCTGCAGCCTCAAATAATCCCGCACCTACTGGTCCTACTGGTGCTGCAGCAGCTGCAGCAGCGAAGAAAGCTTCCACGGAGGAACGAGAGAAAGTTCAAGCGAAGCTCGAATTTGCTAACGCTATTTCTTATCTTGGAGGATCGAACTATGAACGGGCCGCTTACCATTTCTTGAGGATTGGTCCTCCAAGTGCACTAGGTGATTGGTTGGGCAAGGTGGGTTTCTCGTCATTATACTCCATTTCACACCTGACTCGTGCCGGTCAGCTTACCGCTCCAGGTGATATTGCTATATACGGAACGCTATGTGCTCTAGCGAGCTTGACACGTTCAGGGATTAAAGCTCAGCTGCTTGAAAACCCCGATTTTGGCATTTACGTCGAGTCAGAACCTTATGTGCGGGACCTCGTGAGCGCGTACATGAGTAGCAACTTTAAAACCACCCTCGAGCTTTTAGACCGGTTCTCTGTGAGTGACCCTCAACAGCTTTGGAGCTATGTTCTGCGTTCTTTTTGCATTTGACTGAACTTTGAGTTTTAAGACTCGTCATTACCTCGACCTCCACTTGTTCACACATGTCGCTTCACTTGCTAAAAACATTCGTGATTTGGCTGTAACGTTATATTTCAAGCCTTTCTCATCGATTGCCCTGGATCGAATGGCTGCTGCCTTTGGCTGGACGACGGAACAGACCGAACAACAAGTTGTTGCGCTCATCCACGCGGGGCGCATTCAAGGAAGAGTGGACAGTCAAAACAAGGTGTTGCTGGCGAAGAAGACAGACTATCGTGCAGATTTATTTTCAAGAGCAATGAAGGCTGGTGGAGACATCCAAGCCGCTAATCGCAAATTGCTGTTGAGAATGCGATTGTGGGTACTCCCGCCTTATGTGGCAAGACCACTTTCCTTTTTTGGTACTGACCTTATTTCTTCAGGCAACAGGCTGAGCTTGTGATCAAGGCGCCAAAGGGACACGGACAAACGCTGATGGATCTCATGGCTGAATGAGGAAGGAGGGATGAAAGATACTGGTAGGGACGCCGGTTCGATAGATGCTGCTCGGTCTGTACCTATGTTTACTGTATGATCCGAAATGTGTTGTAGTAGTTAAACGCTGAATACTGTGAACCACTCGGAGAGTAGACGGAGAAGCTATCTCCAAATGTGTCGGCTGCACGATGTGGGTCCACAGCTTTGAAGAGAGAGGTGCTGGAGGCCGTGGAAAGGTCTCATCAAGCAGGGTCTATAGTGGGCGCAAAGGGACATTTGAGAGTATAAGGATTTGTCAGGGCGACATGAGGTGTTTTGGGGTGTGGCAGCTAATTAGTTGGAATACAAGGCCGTGCGGGACAATGAACGAACAAAGTCCACCGAATCCTTGTACTGTCGGTGCAGCATGGCGTGTGAGATCAAAGAAGTTTGATGCCGCCGCCGAAGGTTTGGATCGAGCCTTCTCTTTTAGGATGTTGCTTTGTGGCTGCCTATCCAGCTTAGGAAATTGGTCAATACAAGGTCGACGTCGTGGTCAAGGCTATAAAGGCAAGCTCGGGATGAAGGGATTCGATACCCACTGCTACCCTTTAGAGCTCTCCCCTTCCAACCACAAAACCAATCCACCCTTCTCCTCCTCGACAAAATGTTCCAAGTTCCTTCTCACCCGACTACCTTTGATGCACCTCAGCATCATCACCAGCACGCGCGATCCCCTTCTGGGCTTCCAACGCTGAACATTCCGCGCACTCTCGCGCGACCTGGATTCGTAGAAGTGCCTACCGATAATATTCCTGCGGAGGTGGCGCATGTTCCCGCGTCATATCTTCGCGAGAATGTACCCAAAATGAATCTCTCCGCTGGACTTAAGGCTGTTGCGGGAGCGATTCCGGAGCGCCTGCTGAAGAGCCAAGTCCCGGCATCATTCTCCATTCCATTGCGGGGCGCAGGTTGGACAGAGTGGCATTCCAATACCCAACTCACGTCGTGGCGGCATATCCTGCTAAGCCAACCTCTCACAACCCAGAGGTTATGCTTCTACCAGTCCACCATCTCGCTCTCGCTGCCCACTGCGCGTCCGTACCGGCTATCCCCAGCGCGCCTCACGATCCCCGGTCCACAGTTCTTCAGCTTCCGGTTATCATGCTCTCCGTTCCGTCAGTACCAGCATTTAAGGTGGTCCACGACTACATGTACCACCACCGATTGGATCGTGTGCTATCTTCTCTGATGCCCGTTCCCGAAGACATCATTCAGTCCATTCGCCGGCAGACTACCGGAGAGGCCCTTGCCACCCGCGGTCTACTCAAACAGATCTCCACCCACGTCTGTGCCATGGGACGAGCCAACCCTACTAATCTTATGGGGAACGTCTCCCATGTCACTGAATTCTGGCAGGACGTTGTTGCTCTCGGCATCCACGATCCTGATCTCTGGAGCATGCTCGAGTTCGCCTGGGACGCTGTATGTGATTTCTTCAAATATTTGTAATGCATTTTACTTACTTTCTTATCAGGTCCTCGGTGCCTTCACAATTGCCCACAACCACAGCAAATAAGCCTGGTGTTTCCCACTTTCAAAATCAAAAGCTTGCACCTTTCGCATTTTTCGCACTCACATACCCCCATCCCTCCATTTCGCATTGGACTCGCCTACCCTTATTTTCGACCTAGTTGGATTTTTCGTTTTCCTTCTCGTCTGTACTTACACGGGTTTCACACCTAATTGGCTTACCTGTCTGTCTGTCTATCTCCAAACCACTGTAGCACTAGATTCTCCTTCGTCTTTCTCACTTACAACACCTTTTTAACTCTTCGTTGCCTGTCCACCAGTGTATCAAATACGCCTCGCTTTCGATTTCACCATACTACTACTACCATCCCCCATCCCATTTCGCTTCGTTCATACGCATTACAGCGATGCACCCTTCAGTGGTGACTTAATATCGCGCATGCCTCTTTTGGAATCATTAGAATTTGTTGCATTATCAATGGAAGTTGTATTCTTCTGACTTTGAATTTTTGGGTGTGAGCTTGACTTCAAAATGAATTCACACAACACGTACAGCTACAAATAATTGAATAGACTCCTTCAAATATATTTCACTCCCAGGTTCATTTCAACAACATGGACTTGCAGCAAATCAGGTGACCGTATATTCAGAAGAGAAGTGTTTGCGGAGAATGAACGGGCTCCACATAATTCTGTCTTAAACCGCCATGATTTCTGGGAAATCTCACGCTGCCAAGCACCCCCTGTTCACTCAATTTAATTTCCAAGAAAACCAAGATGATGCGCTCGTGTTTAGTTAAGCCAAGCGCGCTCAGGCGGACCCCCTTAATTGTCCCTTGATGCGGAGATGGCTTGAGTTACCTTGGGACGGTCTCATTTCCCCATCCCTTTCTTGTTTCCCCTCCCACCACAAACTACAACCTCTTCACACGCTCTTTTTCTTCTTGAAACTGCCATGCCTCCGCTGTCTCTATCGTTTTTGCTCTCTCTCGCTTCCATCGCCTTCGTCCAAGTTGAAGCCGGAGCTGTGTCTTATCCAAGCGACTTTGTCAATCCATCATACATTTTGAATGAACAATGGACAACCAAGTCTCAGTATAACATTACTGAAGCAAAGAGGACAATAACCTGCTTGGGCTGAGGAATATGCTGCTTTAGGGCCCTGGAGTGTGTTTTTCCTTTCTTCGCAGGGTGCTGCGGATTGTGGAACGTGGGTTAAACGTTTCATACCTAGATGTGACCTCAAAGCCGTTCACACCACCGAGCGGCGACAAACATGACTACATGAGTTTCTCTCCTTAGTAAGTCTTGCGCTTTTACTCCCTGAGAGCGTTTAGCTGATCCTCTCTCTCTCTCAAGTTGGTGGCCCAATTGTTCAAAAGTTGGAAACACAACCGAGTTGACTCCAGAAGAAGGTATGCCCCTTTTCGCCTCGCTTCTGTTTCTCGTGTGCTAATGCGAGTTAGTCTGGACAACATGTCCTTACGAGAACCGAGATGGTCAGTTCAATCCAGATGCCCGTGAAGTCAACTGATGGTAGGTCTCACATCCGGCCATGACTTCCCCTATTAATTGTCCCTGTAGTCGGTAACTTCGATGACCTCAGCAATGCTGTTCTTTACAACGGTCTTGCATGGGCTCTCAACGGGAAAGGTTCGAATGTCTACTCTAAAAACATCGGTGCGTTGGCTTCTTCTATGACTGACTGGAATCTTCACTTATTTTTTGTTAACACAGCCAAATGGATCTCGGTTTGGTTTTTGGACGCAGAGACGAAGATGAATGAGAATCTCAACTATGCTCAGAGGTTACGCGGACCAACTGGGATTAATGGTACTCATGTTGGCATTCTGTGAGGGCTTCTTCCATGTTCCTTGAGATATACATCGCTCATATACGCCCTTGCCTAGGGACTTGAAGGGTATGGCCAAAGTGGCATCTGGAGTCCTGCTTCTTCGTCAAGGCCAATCTCCGGACTGGACCTCCGACATCGATACCAAATTCACACAATGGGTTACAACATATATTGCCTGGCTTGAGTCTGCGAAGATTGCTTTAGAAGAGAAGGCTGCAACGAACAACCATGGTCCGCTCCGTTCATTCTCATAATTTGCACAACTGCTTACACGCATCTGTGTCTAGGCTCGTTTTATTTCGTGCAATTAGCCGCGCTGAAGCTCATTGCGAGTGACAGTGCTGGTGCTAATAAAGTGGTTGATGAGTATTTCAATGGTATTTATAAGAACCAGATCGAAGCGAATGGTGAACAGGTTCGTCAATGAGAGTCTGCTCTTTTCCCATTTGCAATCTCACGTATCTTGAATTTCAAGCCCCTCGAAGCTGCGCGCACTCGTCCCTACCATTACAGAGCATACAATCTTGCTGCCATCGTAGGTTTTTTCTTTTCAATCTTCCCCCATATATCTGGCCTTCATACTTTTCTTTCCCTCCAAAAAAAGGTCTCCACCATCCGTATCGCAGAAACAGCTTCCAATCCTGTTAATTACTGGAACTTCACCACTACTGCAGGTGCAACTGCAAAGAATGCCGTCGATCTTGCAATGACGATTCCTGCATCCAAGTCGGGAGAAGACAACTACGCTCAGGAGCTCTTGCCTCCTATGGCTGCTGTCGCTTCCGTATACGGCGATGATGGCGGAAAGTATGCCACATGGATGAAGGGGGTGGAACCAGCGTATCAAGCAGAGGCTTGGTACCTTTGGGACCAGCCGCTTGCACCTGGTGATCTGGCTGTTGCAAACCCGTATGTAAATCAGGACGGAAGCTCGTCTTCGACGAATTCAACATCCAAGACGAACAGCAAGAGCGATCAGAATGGAGTAGCTGAGAAGAGCAGTGTGTCGACCATGCTGCTGTTAGGACTTGGCTCGATGGTTACTGCTGCATTGACTGTGTTTGCTTGAACTTGATATTTTGCTTGCTTTTCAACTATTATCCTTGCGCAGTATTTTTGTTCATTGACATTGAGAACTATCATTCTAATCTGTAATCCTGCGACTCTTAGACTTGTGTACTTACATACTACTTACAGCACACTTGTAACTATTTGCAATCATAGTGCAGAGTCAGTATTCTTGCCACTTCCGAAATGCGGCCTAACACCCAATAGTTGTCAGCGATTCGTTTCGTTTCTGAAGCCTTACAGGTCAATCCTTTTATCGAACCTGTTTCCAACCTTTGGATGAATCAACAGTTTGTTCATGAAAACCCGCATATTCGGAAGATTTCACTTGAATGAATGGCTCTTTATCTTTTCATGAACATTAACAGTCCTTGACTCGCCATAACATCGTCGCAACCTTAACCACTTTGAGCACTGCTGCTTCTCTCATCTCACTGGGCGCTTACCCCATCCAGATATTGTTACCGGGAGGAGAATCTCTTAGCGAAGATGGACGGCGAGGGAGAATGCTGACTGTGTGCTTAGCCTACCATACTTATTCTCTTTAACTTGGTGCAAGAGCTTGAGAGATGCCTTTATAGTTGGACTATTTCTACATAGAGTGATGGAAGATGCCACATATTATAGGACGGTTATCTTTACATTTTGAACATAAGATTGGCGCTTTCATTATGTAGTTTTGATGGGAGAGGAGTGACCGTTAGGAAATGTATGCACTAATTTTCTGGTTTTTGGAGGACCAGATACTAAAGGGCGATGTAGGATCACGGTCAAAGCCTAGGCTTATGATGAGCTCATGGGTTCGGGCTGATGCAGGGGAGGCGGGTGACCTAACACGACTCATTTCCGCTTTATGGGTGACTTGTTCGGAGCCACGAGGTAGACTAATCAAGGGAGGTCGCTCCTTGTACTATGTAACTAGCAGCTTATGAAGCTTGCATGGCCTTTATGAAGCAGCATTTCCGGAATCGGAGACGGATGCCGAACGGAACCAAACGGGGAAAGACCTTCGACTGACGCGACCTGAAGAGAGGCTCGCGTTGCGGGAGCTCAGCCACAACAACAACTTGCTCTAATCTCTCTTCCTACCTTCATCACCATTATCCTTGCGTCCCGCACGCACAACTCATCCGGCCCTTTGTGCCTATCTGTCGACGTGCTTCGGGACCATCAGGTGCTTGCTTACCGAAGCACACAGTAAGAAAGACTCGATGCCTGCACAAGCTACCTCCCCGTCTACCAACTCATTTGCCCGCGAGCGTGAAATAGAGGAACAAGAAGTTCGTCCCTGGGTTATTGCCGGTGACTTGGGCAAGGGAAGCTTCGCCACCGTTTACAAGGGCTATCATGAGGCAAGCCTCTGTCCATCCCTTTCACACACGATTTCCCCCTTACCCGTCTATAGGAAACGCATCATCAGGTTGCCATCAAGACCGTTCGCAAGGACAAACTAACTGCAAAGCTCTTTGACAACTTGCAGAGCGAAATTCAGATCCTCAAGTCTCTCTCGCACCGGCACATCACCAAGTTGATCGAGATTATTGTATGGTTTCCAGTTGAGCTACATTTGCTGTCTGTTAAACGATTGCTCCACAGCGCGCTGAACACCATATTTATTTGATTATTGAATACTGTGCTGGTGGAGACCTCACACACTACATTAAACGTAGGGGTCGCGTTGACGGCTTGGAGTACATCCCCAGTCCAGGTCAGCCACTCCAGTACTATCCTCACCCAGCAAGAGGTGGTCTGGCAACTCTTGTCGTTCGGAGCTTTCTTCGACAGCTCGGTGTGTTGGTCACTTGAAAGCTCGGCTGTAGTCCCTAACCCATGTCAGGTCGTGCCCTCAACTTTCTCCGGTCGCGCAATCTCATTCACCGAGATATCAAACCTCAGGTACTGTGCTTATCCTCTCAATGTTTATGATATTTACCTCGTGCTCCAGAACCTTCTTCTGAAGCCGGCAGCACCGGACGAGCTTGCGAAAGGGCATCCCCTTGGCGTGCCTATTCTCAAGGTTGCAGACTTTGGTTTCGCTCGTTCGCTACCAAATGCTATGATGGCTGAAACTTTATGCGGTTCTCCGTGAGTCCCTTGATTAATCTCAAATGTTATCCTCCGACCTCATTATTTCGTGGCAGATTGTACATGGCACCTGAAATTCTAGGATATCAGAAATATGATGCGACAGCTGACCTTTGGTCGGTAGGTGCGGTCATGTACGAAATGTCTGTAGGCAGGCCACCTTTTCGGGCTCAGAACCACATCGAGCTCTTGCAGAAGATCGAGCGTTCGAAAGGGATTAAGTTTCCCGACGAGGAAGGCTATTCCTCCTCGGCGCGTGCAGAAGCAGGTGGCGGAGCGGAACATCCTGTGCCAGATGATATCAAGGCTTTGATTCGGCGGTTATTGAGGAGGGTCCCCGCTGAAAGATGTAGTTTTGAAGAGTTTTTCAGCAGTGAAGCGATGGCGAAGTCTAAGTTCCCTAGGCCCAAAGAAGCGGCACTGAAGTCTACGTCTCCTTCTGTGTCCATTGCAACTTCGAATGGCCAAAATCGTGAACCGGCCAGGGTGGCGGACGCTACTCAAACCAATTCCCATTTCAGAAGGCCTTCCGAGAATGGCATGCTTGGTGAGCTCACCAGTCGAACTAGGTATGTAATTTCTCCCGCAATTTCTAGGTTGCCACTCAAATCTTTTCAGACCATCATCCGGTTCTCATAGTCCGCCTGTATCCGCCTCACCACCTCGTTCAGCTAGTCGAAGAGCATCAGGAACACCAAATCTCCCCAAGCCGCATAAACCTATGGCAGACACTTCTGTCATCCCTGGTGAGACCGTCGAAGATGGGATCCTCAGACGAGATTACGTTATGGTTGAAGACACTAGAGCCATCGAATTCAACAAGGCTGTCGATGGTCGGTATTCCCTGTAACCTCCTTTGAAACCAATTTACCTATTATTCCCCATAGAACTCGGTGAACGACCACGGCGGCCACTTCACGATCGACGAATACCGTCGTCACCTTTGGTCGAAGAGGCTGCGAATGCGAACACGACGTTTCCCCCTCCTCCCAATCCCCATGCTCCCCCATTGTCCTCGTCACCGTCAAGTCTTGCTTCCCGTGCAGCGTCAAATGCTCTCAATCGTGCATTAAGCCTGGCATCCAAGAAGCTTTTTGGCACGTCGCAGAACAAACGGTCATCGTTATCCAACAACTCTCCCCCGAATATGAAACGGAACAATATTATTGCATTAGTCGAGGATGGAAAGCGAGACCCGTTAGAAGACAAGCTACTCAGAGATTTGGAAGAGTTGGCACAAAAGACTGATGCCTTAACACACTGGGCCGATGAAATGTATGAATATGTGAAGGCTATCCCACAGAGTACGTTGTGTCTCCATTGCTTCCTTATAACTCTAAGCTGCCCCCCAGAACCTTTGCCTGACCCGTCCAAGTTTGTTAGAAAAGATGGGGAGGGCGAGAAACAGGCTAAGAAACGGCGGGAAGGTGATCTCGAAGCCGAATATAATGCTGTGACCTGTGTGGCGGTTTACATCACCCTGATGTCTTTTTCTCAAAAGGGCATTGACAAATTGAGGAATCATCAAGAGCATATGAAGATGAGGCATCCTGACGAAGACTTCATTGTCAGCGAAGGTTTTGACGACGGTGAGTTGAATTATTTTCAGAACACTTTGATACTAATTGGTGGATAAGCACTTGGATGGTTTAAGGATCACTTCATCAAATGTAATGAGCGAGCCACATTAGTCAAGACTTGGCTGCCTGCACAATATAGTGGCCCTAGGTCTTGGATTGACCAGCTCGTGTACGATCGAGCCCTTCTTCTCGTGTGTTGCTTCATACTCCTTCGTCATTGAATTCTGACGCAACTGTCAGAGCCGCACGGCCGCTCGCAAGGAGCTTCTCGATCAAGCCACCTCACCTGACGAGTGTGAGAAGTTGTACCAAGAGTCCTTATGGTGTCTCTATGCCCTCCAAGACGATCTTTTGCAAACTGGGAATCCTTTTATGGACGAAGATCGGAGCACCATTGATACTTGGATCAAGCGTACGAAGACGAGGCTTTCGAGATGTCCAGGCAAGAATGAAAATGACAGACCGGGAACGGTTGGATGATCTTCGAGCTGGTACGATTTCCGTTTTCAACTTCAAATGAATCGGATTACCATAACCTGATTTTCAGATGATAATCTTGCCGACGTTGCTCGCGTACCAACGTCATGGGCATCAAAACCTTCCAATGGTGCCTCTTGAGTTGATTTTACTTTTGTTTCCCATCTTCGTTTTTCACGCGCTCTCGTTGGATTAGATAGTTTGGCTTTTCCTGCTTGTTATGTATCTCACTATTCTGTCCGGTTACATCTAATACTCTCTCTCCTTCAAGCCCATTGTATAACTAGTTCCTCTGTTTTCAAAGTCTCATGGACGTACACTTCCCTCACATTTAGGTTTCTCTCCCCATTCAATCTCAGGGTTCTGCTTATCATTTAACTTATCTACTTGTCGCATGTGTAAAATGTAATTGGAATGGAACGACGCTTTTACCATTAGCGAGGTGATTGCCGTCAACCTCAGAAATCGAAGGACTTGTTGAGATCTTCTTTGAGATGTTCTTTCATACCGGGGGGCAGAATAGGTTCCCCGTGGGCGTTCATAATATATCCTTTCCTATATATAAGTGGAATAAACGAGCAAAAGGATGTGACGAACGGAATGGCATTTCAACACTTTCTTTTGCACTGAATCGTATTGTAGGAAAATCCTGTAGAACAATTTGTTGGGCCGAATCATGAAAATTTTGGTGCTTACTATATATTGTATCTCAGTCTAATTTCACTGCAAATGCAAGGCCTGAACAAGGACCATCGAACGACAACGGTTATATCACTTACCCTTGTCGAACGCGACGAGTTTGGTGACACCAAGCGCTGTATCGGTCGTCATTTGCACCGAACCGAGATGTCGGCTTGGAAATCCGAGAGATCGAAGTTCTGAAGTTCTGTCTCGAGGAGGATCGTCCCCTGGAATGTCTCAGATGGCAGAACATTGGGAAATGGGCGTTCAAAGTCTACCAAGGATTCCCTACGCCATCACTCTGAGCTGAGCTGGTCATTTGGGGGAAAACCTGAGAGGACTCACGCCAAAAAGAAAGCATTTAAATCTTCCATCCCCGTCTTCAGGTGACAGAGGGAGCTGGGCTTTGGGATCAAGAAGACAAACCTGCTCAAGCTGCGTTCTCTCCCAAAACGTCCTTCATGAGATCAAGGACACTTTTTGAAGTGCAACGGGACACGGCACGATCGGGCGAGGAGATCAAGCTTTTGTTCAATGAGTCACAAGATTTTTGAGAAAGGTGCGTGAAATAGAGGTGGCTTGTAGGACCGGCCAAACTGGCCATGTGCTAGTACAAAATGTCAAGGCGTCAGTATCAAGGTGAAGCAAAGTCTATCCTACTTTGTATTCCAGCTCAACCCACTGGCGGAATTGCTTGGGTAGTTTCTTCGTCGTCTTCCATATGCTTCAATCACATAAGAGGCCATTTGGATGTTTGGATCCGGAAGTAAACTATCAGCGTCAAACATCACACAGCTTGGTTCTGACACCCATGGGTTCAAAACCAGGACAAGTCCCTCCCGAAATATGGCTTGAGATAGCAAAACATCTTTCACCAAGAATAATTCGTCATCTTGCTTCGCTTTCTCCAACTTTTGCTTCCATTGCTGCTGCACACAAGTCGAATACTATCTTCGTTCCAACTCTCCCTCCTATCTTATTTGGTAAGGGATATGTTGATATGCAAAATGTCGCATGCGAAATAGTTCAGAAACTAAAGCGTCGCATGTGGGTTTCTTAGTGTTCCACCCATTCACCTATCATTTCACCTTAACTCTCCTCCCAGACAATCCGGAGGTGCTGTGGACACAAGACACATTATCTTCTATGGTCCACCTCGTCCAGAATCTAACGAGTCACCAACTGTTTTCACTAACCTCAGCCATTCGTTGGGTAGTCGTGTCAGACAAATCCTGTCGCTGACTTGGCTTCCCAAGCTCTACACGAAATTCGGAGCCTGTGGATTCTATCAGCATCCTTCTAAACCCCGACCTTCACTTAAGTAGTCCTCTGGCCTGTCAATGTCTGTACTTTTCTTCTGTTTGGGAGACATATTCTGCCAACCTCCGTGAACTCTCAATTTCGGTGGCAGTTCGAGAGGAGTTGGCGGTTTTTCTTCCCTCCCAAAGTGCAGCCTTATCAAAACTTGAGGTCATGCGGCTCTCATTTATTGATAGAAAGGGACTGTCTGAAGATCCACGGCGTTACCTGAAGCTGGCGGTACCCTTGTACACGAATGAGTCTCTCCAAGAGCTTAACCTGCACATCGTATATCCCACCTATTCCACCTTGAACCCGTCTTCTCTTGCCGAAATCCTTCTTCCTAAAGATCACACCTTACCTTGCCTGGCAAGTTTTTCATTCGTCACAGAAAGAGCGGTCACGCCACGGACAACAGCCAAATGATCTGCATTGCTGCGTTCATTCAACGACATGTCGCAACCCTTCGGAATATTCGGATTCATGGATTCACGAGTGTTTTCGATCATGTTTTTTCCAACAACGCACCCCCTTTTCCAACTCAACCCTCATTCTCGTTTGCACCAGCTGATGGAGAGTTATCTGTGCTCAGTCGCGAAGCATTCCATGTTGTTAGAGATGGTCTTATTGAAGCTGAACTTGATTGCGGTGTGGTTCCTCTACAAAGTGTGTATCCCTGCTCTCAGGCGGCTCCATATTCGAATTTGGGAACCTTGATTTTGCCTCATTCGATGAGATCGCGAAAAAATTACCGGACCTCCTCAGCTTAAGCATTAGCTACCGTTTCCTCTCAATCACTTTGGACGAAGTCCAGAAGCATCTCGCAGAAGACGCGGGAACTACTTCATCGCTTCAATTTTCAAAAGTTAGTCGTTTATTTATTACTTATTTCTTCGATCTGTGGAGCTAACGCAGACTTAGCTTTGAATCCTCCAATATCGTCGCTTACAAGCTCGCTTGCAAACTGGGGGCTTAAAGATCTCACTATCGTAAGCAACCTGGCTCAAGGCACTTCAACGGTCGTTATTCCTAACTACGGTCTAATGCGAGATATGGCTGGATTTATTCCAAGTATTGAATCGTTCAATGGGCGAGGTGATATGCTAGAAGTGGAAGAGCCTTGGGAGAGTGTCTGGCCTTGGAAAGAAATGCTTACATTGATAGGATATGGAATGATAATGCTCATAATTAAAAGGATTCTGAATGCTTTGGATTCATTACCCACGCACATCTCCAACAGTGGTATAAATGTGCTGGCTAGCAGCATTTGAAGATGCTGGTTCTGCAGTTCTACAAATTGAACGCGAATATCTGAAGCGACGTTTTAGATATATGCAAAGGAATGTCTATGTTGTACGCGGTAACCTCAAAGTCTACAAATTAGTTCCAAGAAAGAGAATGAATGTAGGTACAAAAAACTAATACCACAAGGACAGGAGGGAGAGCAGGAAACTGATTCTTATGGCAGGATGTAATGCGTATTAATGTCCGTGGATGCAAAAAGAACAGCAAGAAAGCGGAATGCAGGTTGTTTGATGTGTTTGGTTCATGTCGTGAATATCCCAATGATTTTGAACATGGGGACCTGCTGCCCTTCCTCTCCACCAACCTCACATTCAACATAATGCGATCCACGCGCAACGAAGTGGTCAATCATCTCCAATCTGGAATCCATCCTTGTTAGGGTTGATATCAAAAAGAAGTGGAAATTGACATACTTAGCTGTAGGTTCTCCAATGTTTGCTGCATTTTCAATTACTTTCGCACCTGCATAATTGTCATCTACCCAACATTCGATGGAGCTTCCTTCCCCAATCTGAGAAATTGGTTCCTTGATATAATAAATTCCAACATCTCCCGCCCCAATGGTGATAGGAATCCTCAAGCGACTGGTCGGCAGGTTTGAGTACCAGTAATGAGCTTTGGCTTGCAAAGAACTACTGCCAGTGCTCGGATGGAACGCAGACCATCCTGAACCTGCAAATAGGGAAGGCGGGAGAGGGTTAATGAGGTCATTTGCAGAGACGCAATAAGGTGAAATCTCTTGGAAAGGACGGCCTGAATTTGGCCGTGTGTTGATACGGGCCATAGGAACGTTAATAGGGGCGGAGTTCAGATGAGAGAGATAATCCTTGGGCCGATGCTCGGCGCCTTGCTTTTTGCCTGGCTCTGGAACGCCCTTCCGAAGTCCAACACCACCAAAAGGCCCTTGGGTTCGACGATAGAGTCTGTTCCTGAAGATGCATCGAAGGAAGTTCCAGTAACAACATCCCATGCTGAACAAATCTCGTTCTGGAAGTAAGCCACAAGAATATCTGAGATAAGGTCATGACCTTGAGGGCTCGCCAAGACTGGGTCAACATAGTACTTGTCAACCGAGGACGTGTCATGCATATAGTCGGAGAAAAGAGCGGCTTTGGTGCTGATATGGGGGACATCGTAGAACTGAGCGACAACGTTGTGCCAGTGGTCGGGACCGGCGAAAGCCATGTGTTTGGTGAACTTGGGGACTGAAGTGGCCAAGAAGAAGAACAGCAGGTTGGTCTGGGCCGAAGCAGGATAGAGCGAATGAGCACTTCGAAGTGCTCCATCATCTCATTGTCCCTATTCCTGCATTAGTGGTGGCCGAAGAGGAGGATAGATAGACTTACGGTGAATCGTCGGTGTCGAGTTCGATAATGACAAGGTCTGTAACGTCTGGGATATGGTGGGCGCTGCAATAGGCAAAATATGCGGAGTCTGCGCGGCGCATTGCTCCGTTTGTGAGTTCTGAGGCAGGATTCGGGAAAACGGTGTTCCACCATTGAAAGAATTTGGAAGGATAGCAAGAGGAAGATATTGGATCGTCTCCTGAGCCATGACATGCAGACACTGAAACATAGATAGTTGAGAAAAGAGTAGCGACTTGTATTCGGAAAACGTACCTGAACCGCCAAGGACACTTATTGTGACGGGCTGGCCTGCTAGAGCGCGATGAAGGACTCGCTGTATACGAGCACCGCTTCCTAAATGCAAACGGCTCTGGGAAACAACGCGAGCACCGTACTTCTGGCCTACCTGGTCGCCTGGACCCATGACGGGACAGAAGTCGAAGGGATTGGGAGTTTCGTCGCTGGTATTGAGATAATTTTTTGCCGTAAGATGCGCATTTGAATACACTTGAGGTTGGTATGATGCTGAGGGCAGAATATAGTGTGTAATCGTCAAAAGAACAATGAAGAGAGCGACGATGATCCAGATACGGTTTGTGACCCCGAGAGAACGTTGGCTGAGGCGTGAAGGTGGCCTGTCCAAGTCGAATGAGCCAGCTTTAGAGGCAGGCGGGGATATATGAGCTTGCGCTGGTTTTCGCCGTTGCATCGAACAGAATTGTGAACGGAGTTCAAAAGCAAGGTGGCAATTACTTCCGCGCGTGAACTTCATTCCATCCACCATGGCCCTGAGAGACGAAACGTCTTTATTCTCTCAGTTCAAGCGAATACCGACACCTATTGCGCTTGTCATTGGCATTTTATTTGGCATAGCGGTGTCAAATTATTTGCCCTTTGAGTTTTCCTCGAGCCCTGTTGTTCCCAAAACTCGACAACATGTCCGCACACCAATCCAGGTCCCTTCTCTCGACCAGCGGGCACGCGTCTTCGAACTTCTTACCTCCCTCTCCCCACATTACACAAAAGAATGCACCAGACGGACCCAGCCTCTTTACGAGAAGCAGGCAACAGACCGCTACCTCCCACTCATCGGTCACAAACCCCTCTCAGGCTCCTCTTGGATTCCATCCATGGCTTCTCAGCACCCTCTGGCATATACACATCAAACTTCAGACCACAAATACTTCTTTGCTATCAACCTTTACAATTCATTCGATGTAATTCCTGATTTGTTTGCGACGCTATTCCGCGTCTCAGCCATTCTGGGTTATCACAATGTCTTTGTTTCTATTTATGAGAACGGATCCACGGACCAAACCAAAGCTCTCCTCCGTATTTTCGATGCGCTTACTCGCTCAGTCGGCATGCGGGTTACCATCCGTACTTCAATGCGTACTCGAGGCGCATTCAACCACCGTATCGAATATTTGGCAGAAGTTAGGAATGCTGCTTTCGTTCCTTTACACGAACTTCGTGATGAGCAGGGAGAGTATTTTGACTCTATCATCTTCATGAACGACGTTCTGCCATGCGTCGATGATCTCCTCGAGCTCATCTGGCAAAGCCGACGAAACAACGCCGGAATTACCTGCGCTGCAGATTACATGTATCATGAAGAGCTTGGTTCTCCCGTGTTCTATGACAATTGGGTCGCGCGAGATATCAATGGTACAGCGCTCGAGAAACGCACCGTTTGAACGTATCTTCCACCATCCCGATTCCAATCAAAGGTTCCAAAGGCATCTTCCTATTCAAGTGCAGTCGTGCTGGAATGGCATTGCCGTCTTGGACCCGGCACCGTTTTATTCGCCACCTCACGTTCGATTCCGGATGGCGAAGATCATGGACGGAGAGTGCAGTGCTAGTGAGTGCAGTTTAATCTGCAATGACTATTGGAATGCTGGCTTTGGGCGTATTATGATGGTTCCGCGTGTAAAGTTGGCTTATGATAGAGTGAGCACGCTCTTGGTTCAACTCTACCCCTCTTGTATTCACAATTTCGCTTCAGAGAGTATTTGAAGTTATTCACCCACCCCGGATGAATCTCACTGCTATTCGTGGATACGTTCGTCTTGGTGGTTTACCAGACAATCCACGAACGGACCCTCAAGATCGGTCATGGTTTGGACCGCACGATCGTCTCTTCACTGAGGAGGAGACGGAGCCGCTCACATTCGTACCTGGACCAGAAGAAGGTGAGGTTTATATTTGGACTATTGGTCAACTTTATCGCTAAACTTTGTCCTTTTTTATAGTTTGGTGTTGGGGTTGGGACGGTGCTGGAGACCTCGATGGGCCAGATGTTGACCCCATCTGGGAGCCTATGGCCAACGCGTCAAGGTTTCCTTCTGCTGTCGATGTCAAGCATCACAGAGAGTTTTTGTTATAACTTATACAAAAGGACTTTAAAGGCTCTTGTAGACATCATCCCTTCGCTTTCTCCCCCATCTCTCCTTCATGTGCTCCCCCACACACTCGCTTACATTGACCCATATATTGCAAAACATTCTTGGACCTCGGATAGACCCAAGTATCATAGTTTACTGTATAACTCTTTTGTTGGGATTCTTTGTGTTGTTTCGAAATTAATTGAGCTCCTCTGGTAAGCAGCTAAACAGTGAGCATTGTCGATAATAATAGTTTGTTCCTGAGAACGATGAGAGGTAGCGTGCTCTGCAATGTCAGGCGGTTTGCATAAGGTAATGCTGGGCGACCAATCTCTCAGGCTTAGAACATCGACATCTTAGCGTGGCAGCACAATCAATTTGGTTCACCAGAGCAACCACAGTTCTTATCATCCGTGGTGCGTGCGGCATGGAATGCATGGTTGGATTTTGCATACGAAAACAGCATCATACAAATGAGATGAAAGTGGAAGAGGTGTCAGAACAAAACGATTACTCTGCCTCCACGACAGTCGTCTCAAGACCCTACACGATAAAAATGAGGAATAGAGATACATGACTGAATGTAAAAGTGACAGACCTTGAAAGAGAGAACAGGTACATGTGAAGCGTAGGTGTAGAGCTTCTCCTTAGCATTCTCTTCATCGTTACGTCGCCCTAAAGTGAAGAGAAGGTCAGGAGATTTAAGTCCATAAAGAAGTAAAAATGGACGCACTCTCTAGTTTTACCCGAATTCCTGTGGGGAACAGTCTTTACACCCTGTGCCCAAAGAGCCTGGTTGAGCTTAGGGTCGATGCGAACTAGCTCAGTTCCCATAGACTTTTGCGCAAAGTCGATGACAGATTTGACAGCCCAGGGAGCCCTCTTCTTGAAAGATCGACCATGTACACGCTTGTGCAAGTGGATGGTGTATTCGCGGGTGACGACATCGGCGAGTGCAGAGCGACCCTTACCGCCCTAAGATGAGAAGTTGTTCAGAGATTTTGGATTGAGAGATTTGTTGAAATGCGATGTGCACCTTCTTTTTAGTGGATGTGGGAGCCTGAAAAGAACGGAATTGATACAAAAGAAAAGGCAAAGCATCAGATGAAGAGACACACCATTTAGTCTTGAGGAGAGTCGTGGAGGCAGGAAGTTCGGGAGCGGAGAGGACGTGACATTGGTCACGACTAGGCAGCCGCGTTACGCCGAGCCGAATGCTTCCGCTGACCGTTGGCCGAGCAAAGTTGCCGGTTGCAAATCTTTTTTTTCCCTTCTACGGGCACTCCGCCGATTTACGGGCGACAGCGCCAAAGGGTTTGTGAAAGGAGATTTCCTAATTAGGATTGTAAACATTGTTCCTCCACATCACAATGTTCGTTAAACAAAATGTCGCCCCTGAAGGTGGTCCAGCTAAAGTCCGTAGAAAGCATTGTACTCTCTTGCCACAATCCTTGTATTACCAAAAGGAACGCTTTGTTCGCTTTTACAGGACAACAATGTACATCCTGGCTTGCCTGCACACTCGACGCTTTTCACTGTTTACCTCCTCAGCATACCCGCTCTACTTCCCTATAACCTTCCTTATTTGGGCATGTGTACTGCCGCTTTGGTCGATTCGTTTGTTTCAACCAATTGTGGGTCCAGCTTTTAGCCCAGGCCCGCACTGGAGTGTCAATAAGTCACTGTAACCCCGTTCCCTAGTATTTAAATCTACCTGGATATTAGGCACTTTTCCCTAACTCTTTGAGTTTCTCTCCCACTACCGGCCGACGCGTTTTTCTTCTTGCTCACTCCGCAATCCTTTCGTTCAACCACTTCATACATTCTCTATATCATCATGCGTTTCTCCGTCGTTGCCGTCCTTGCTGCCTTTGTCGCGACTGCCGTAGCTCAGCTCCCAGGTAGATATCATACTCGCTCTCACGCCTCAAATGCTAATTACATCTCTTTTTTCAGATTGTGCTACTCCTTGCATTGCTGGTGCTGACCTAGACGGATGTCAGGCTACCGATAACGCTTGTCTCTGCAAGTCTAAAGCGTTTGTCAACTCGACAACCACCTGCATCACGTCCTCCTGCCAGGGTGATGCACTCACCCAGGCAATCTCGGTTTCTCAAGAGCTTTGCGCAAAAGTGGTACGCGTATTCTGACTCTTTTTTCGTGGATTGAGATCATAGGTCTAATCTATTGCTTTCATAGGGTGTGACTCTCAGTGGTACATCAACTGCTCCTGCTGCTTCCGGAACTTCTTCTGCCGCTGCCGGCACTACCTCTGCTGCTGCTTCTTCTGCATCGTATGCCCCTTCTCTCGTTCCCTGGTTCTTTATCTGATCGAATCTTCTGTTTCAGAGCGAAGCCTAACTCCGCTTCAACCCAGGGCTTTAACGCTGCTGCAGGACTCGTTGCTCTTGGCCTTGCTGCCTTGGCCCTCTGAGCACGAACGAATTCGTTTCCTTTCGTTTGCCCACTACCTTTGTATACCAACTAATGTGGCACTGTCTCTCCTAACCTTCTTTCGTTGCATAAGCTGCAACAGTTTCACCTTTGACTACTGCTGAGATTGGGCAAGTACTCTAATATCTCGCATACTTTAAATACCACCCACCATGTATCGATAGTCACCATTTTTTCTGGGAATTTATCTCTTTTGTTCAAAGATGCGTGACATACTCAAGTACTTCCTTCGCCTTCGATTCTTGTCCCACCGCCAGGAGCGATCACGTCTGTTGGTTTGTTGGTTTCGGCCACTTGTGGGTTCAGCTTCTCACCCAGGCCTGCACTCGGATGTCAACAAAGTCACTGTAACCCCGATCCCTAGTATTTAAATCCACCTGGTCACCAGGCACTGTTCCCTAACTCTTTGAGTTTCCCTCCCACCACCGGCCGACGCGTCTTTTTCAACCGCTTCTTGCATTCTCTGTATCGTCATGCGTTTCTCCGTCGTTACCATACTTGCTGCCTTTGTCGCGTCTGCCGTAGCCCAGCTACCAGGTAGGTGTCGCTCCCGTTCTCACGCCTCAAATGCTAATTGGGTCTCACTTTTTCAGACTGCGCTACTCCTTGCATTACTGGTGCTGACCTCGACGGGTGTCAGGCTACCGATAACGCCTGTCTTTGCAAGTCCCAAAAGTTTGTCAGCTCGACAACAACCTGTATCATGGGCGCTTGCAAGGGTGATAACCTCACTCAGGCAATCTCGGTTTCTCAAGAGCTTTGTGCGAAAGTGGTGCGTGTTTTCTGACTCTTTCCCGCGAATTAGAATATCGGGTCTAATGTGTTCCTTTTCATAGGGTGTAACTCTTAGTGCTACATCAACTGCTCCTGCTGCTTCCGGAACCTCGACCTCTGCCGCCGCTTCTTCTGCTTCGTATGCCTCTTCCCCTTGTTCCCTTGTTCTTTATCTCACAAAATCTTCTCTTTCAGGGCAAAGCCTAACTCCGCTTCAATCCAAGGCTTTAACGCTGCTGCAGGACTTGTTGCTCTTGGCCTTGCTGCCCTGGTCTTCTGAGCATGAACTGAATCCGTTTTCCCTTCGTTTGCCCACTACCTTTGCATGCCAACCAATGTGACATTGCCCCTTTAACCCTTTGTTGTTGTTGTATTAGCTACAACACATTCACCTTTGACTGCTGCTGAGATCGGGCAAGTGCTCTAATATCTCGCATATTTTAAATACCACCCCCATGTATCAATACAAATTTTTTCTGGGAATTTTATTTTTTGTTCACCTGAAATAATATGCGAGACATAGAATCAAACACCTCCTTCAGCTTTGACTCTTGTCCCACCAACAGGAGCGATTCCATACTGCGCCAACTTTTGAAAGTATTTTTGAACTCGACTTGCAACTTGCCGGGGTGTTCTCCGTCCATTCATTGCAATAGAGATTCTTTGCCATCTTGCCACAAAGAGATAGATGAGTCTCGTATTTAACTAGAGCAAGCAAGACAGCTTACCTGTTCTTCTCACTGGGCGGAATCTCATCTAACAGCCTCTCCAACAAGTTTTGTTCGGACTCGGACCATGCCTGTTTATACGTTTCTGATTTAGGGCCGCTCTTGTTGCGCAGCCTTGAGGGTGAGGAAGATACGGTGGGAGATTGGTCTTTAGAATTAAAAGGTGGCGTAAGATGTAACGGCTGGGTGGCAGTGGAAGGTGGTTCTTTCCGTTTCGACCAAATCCTTGCCAGGGGAGCGGAAGTTGATGGAGGGGGGATCAGCCATAGAAATTGTGGCGTCAGGTCCTGAATCCAGATTCAGCCCAGAAACCTCTTTCTCTGTATTTCGGGAGTGCTTAAATCGCATAGATGGCCTTCGTGTTCGTGTCTGAGTCAATACGAGTGCCGGAGTGACAGACCGCCGCGTTGAGGCTCGAGAAGTCGAGGTGCTTAGGAGGTCTGAAGGTGAAACCGGAGAAGGCGCAATGTCTACATCCTGGGTTTCGTCCATGTTGCTTCTTTGGAGTGGAATAGTGAGGCCCCCACACGAAACCACGCGACGGCTGCGTAGGGAATGGACGGTGTCTATATCCTGCTTGGCCGCAATATCGAGTTCTGAGGCATACTTCCAGAAGAGTCGGCAGCAAAGGTGTTACCATCGAGGATCGTGCATCTTTGACTACTTTTTGAAGTGGTGTCAGAGCAGATTGCTGGGTTTTCGGTGGCATGAGGGACTGCCTTCGCTGAGTTTTTAAGCTGTGGCTGAATGTTTTTAGGGGTACTGGGTCTGCTCAGACAAAGTTTAGTGGAAATCAGAGGAAAAAGTAGCACGGTTTACGCACCACGGCCATCGAATGCAGTCCATTGGAGTTGCTTTAAGATTGAGTCATCTCGGTATTCTTCAAGAGACACGTCCAGTTGGCCCAACTGTAGAAGTATTCATATAAAACAATCGTTAAAATTTCAAGGCCAAAGATCTTCTTACACTGTTGTACAGGTCATCGGCGTCGGCGTCGCTGTCGCCTACCTGTTCTCGCAGCTGCTGTAGGAGCGCAATGTCGGCCCTGGTTCGGTCGAGCAGGGATGTCTGTCTCTGGATAAAAGCATCGAGGGCTTGAAGTCTACAATCGAAGGATAAATTTTTATTCGACCAGCATATAGAGAATCAGCTCCATACGTTTGTTCTCGGGCGTCCATTCGCGGTCATCGGGGTAGAAATTCAAAGAGGTCTCGATTTGTGACCTGCTGTGACCCACGCGACTTGACTTCTGGCATCAACTACCAGGACCTCTATGGCAGAACGCGACGAGGAAATTGATATATCTGACGATGAACAATTCACAGAAGTTGATAGGCGCGTACAGCTTAGCTTTTCTTTGCCTGGTTTATTGACTTGAGGATTGAACAGACGAGAATTGCTCACACCCATCGTAACTCGCGTGGTAGAGGCATTGGGTGGTCTGGAAGATAGGCAAGTACCGAATGGGTGATGAAGTAGCGGGCTGTTTGCGCGATCTCAAGAAGCTCTGGCGCAAGGACGATACAGACGACGACCGCACGGTTCGCCCGCCTGCTCTGGGAATCACGCGTTCTGGTAAACGACCTCATCCCGATTCTCCTCTGTACCGCTGGCAAAGGCCTGGTCGACGACAAACGTGCCATTTCTGCTGCTGACTTGATCACTGCGATGACTTGGCCCATTGATATCGCAGAAGAACTGAAGGAACTCGACGACGAACATGACCTCCATGTGGACTACACCCAGCTTATACAGAGTCATCGTGTCTACAAAGCTGCTCTACTCAAACCTGAAGTTCCTTCAAGCACTTCTTAATATCATGTTAGCACCTCTAGCCAAACCTCCCAAAGACCGCCAGGAGAGAGACGGTCAAATTATCAACGTTGTCCTTCACCTTATTCGCAACCTCGCGTTCATCAAAGATCTCCCTCTCAATAGCCATGCTTCTGCGGACCAGGTCGAATATTCGACCCTCCAGAGCAAGCTCATTAAGGGACTTTCGGATTCACGAATATTCCAACTTCTCCTTACGGTCGCAGTCTAATACATACAATGACAAATTGTTCAACAACTGGAACACTCTCATTCTGGAGATTTTCTATCTACTCTTCCGAGGTGTGCGTCCAGACGCTCTCGCTGCTGACCAGGCCAAGGTAGCCTTCCCCTCCAGGCACTGAAATATCTGCTGACGAACATTCCAGCAATCTACTGCCAAGCTGCATTCACTTTTGGCGGCTGAACAACGTACCAGAGCCGAAGTTGCTCGCAAGGCCACTTCCAGACATTCTCGATTTGGCACCACCATCTCCGTTTCACTAAACACGAATAAGAAACAAGGCGAATTGACAACAACGGAACCTACCAATCCTCGTGACAGCATTCATGGGAGCAAGCGTGCCGTTTTACTCCATCGACAGAGCGCATGTGGCAAAGGATGCGGGAGGGATCATGGACCTGACAAAGAAGACGGGTGTGAAGAAAATCCGGACGACGGACGAATTGTCCAGAGAGGAGAATCTCTCTGTCGAAGCGAAGACATTGCTTCAAAACTTGGCTATAGAAATGTTGGATGCGTGTTTTAATCGTGAGTTCTTTCTTTGATAGTGTTGGCGCCTATAACGAATACTCTGTCCAGCCTTTCTGGCCGGCCTTGCTCAAGGACATCCGCTCGGAAAGAGCCAAAATCACAGAAAAGGACCACCTTCGGCTCTTGTACATCACAAAATGGTTCCTTGAGTTTTTCCTCGCGATGAAAGCTCGTAATAAAGAAGACAGCGCCAGATGGAACTTTGGTCTCATTGCTGAAGTTACTGAGCGTGCTTGGATCGTTTGGGTATTGAAATGTATGCGTGAAGCCGTAGACAGTAAGGTAAGTTCTCCGAATTTTCCGCTGCTACAATATTTCAATACGTCTCTTAGCCTAAGGCCTGGACATCCCTTCAAGCGGGAATCGAATGTCTCACCCAGTTACTACTACTCATTGATGCTATGTCTTCGTCCCAAGTCACCGAGCCGACTCTTCGCGAAGCGGCGGAGATCCTTCAACATCAGCTCGTGTATAATGGCGAGATCCTCGACATTGCATTCGAGAGCGTGAGGACCTACAAAGAAGGGACCCAGAGTCTAGTATACCTCGATGCAAGCGTGCATTTAGCACATGCATTGTTGAGGATGCTAGAGAAATTGGGCAAAGGAGATGGTGTTTACGTTCGTCGGAAGGGGAGGAAGCGGGTAAAAAAGAGAGGCAACGCAGGCGATGAGGACGATGAGATGAATGAAGAAGACGCTGCAGTCCCAGATGAGGAGGAAATAATCACTGAGGCGTTGTTTAGTTTCGAGGCATTCCAAATGGTTTGTGCTTATTTTGGTGCATTCTTGTGAAGATTGACTAACGACAAAGTGCAGCGATTTGCACATGCGGACATTACTAAAACCCTCTTGGCATACCTTTCCCGCTACAAAGATTTCTCCTCTTCGTCTAGTTCTTCGTCTTCTGAACGGATTCGCAGGGTTGTTTCCCTCATGCACCGCCAGGCAGTTAAATCGAAAGCCGAAGGGCTCTTTTTCAACGTCTCTACCCTCAGCCTATTCAAATCCATCCTTGACGACCACAAACAGAACTTTTTCCCTAAGGAACAACCTTACAAGGACCTCATATCTTTCGTCAACTACATCCTCCGACAATTCTTCAAGAACATGCAAGAGAAACCGTTTTTAGCCATTGAAGCACTATTCCCGATGAACCGCGGGCACTGGAAACAGTTTTCAAGTTGGGAGCCCGAGAAGAAGGAGGGTAGACAGAGAGGTGCGGAAAATCGGATAGATGAAAGGTTTCCGCAGGATGTCCAAGTTAAGAAGGGCTATTCGTGGAGCCAGCAAGTGGGCATTGCTATTGCAGTGCTCGTAGGAGACGAGAAGCGGTCATTGGTTGAGCTTGCGAAGACTGTTAGTTGGATTTCCTCTCTTTCGATATTACGCGACTTACTTGACTTCATTAGTTTCTCGAGGATTGTATATCTAAGCGGCAAGAAACCATCAACATGGTAGACCAAATGAAGAACGGGGAGCAGCCGGAGGAACAGCCCGACGGAGACGAACATGATATAATCTTCAATAGGAACAAACCCTCTGCCGAGGCGTTATCCCAAATCGAGGATTATCGTACGTATCATCGTATGGTGTTTATCCATTTTATTTGCTTATTCTTCGATATTTTAGAACTTTACTTCACGGCAGACCAGGATGAGGCTGCTCAAGAAGCTACTCGGAATCCTCATTTCAAGCTCCTACTTCGACTTTGTCACATGTTCGTCCGAAACGAAGGTACATATTAAGCTTCTTGTGCGTATTCCCGTACTGATACGTTTCCTGAAAGATGATGAGGAATTCGAATGGTACATTCCTTCTGGGATCCTCCTTTCGGACCTTCAAGCTTGTCGAAAAGTGATCACTCAGTTCCTCGACGACCCTATCGATCTCGATGGAAAGACGGCAAGACAATGCTTGAGCAAAAAAGCGCGTCGCCGTCGTCGTCGTTCACCCACCCCTTCCTCTAATGCCGGTTCGGATGCTGAGTCGGATGAAGAGACAAAGAAGAAGAGGCGCAAGAAGAAAGAAAAAAAAGAAATAGAACAAGCCAAATACAAGTCTGCACAATTCATTGAGGATAGCGAAGATGAGTTTGCCGAGGGCGATGCTGGATGGGAAGTGTTCCTGGCTAAGGAGGCTGAAGCCAGGGAGAGGATTTTGAAAAGGGTAATGACGACTGAGGAAGGAGAGGGAGCTGGAATTGGGATGAGACCGACCGGTACTAAGAAGAGAAGGCGCAAGGGAGAACCTGGCGCCCGGAAGAGGAGGCGTAAGAGTCAAGACCAGAACGATGCGGGAGGAGAGTCATCGAGTGATGGTGAGGTGCCTGAAACTAATGCCGAGGAGCAAAACTCTACAGACGAGGATCGTGTACCGACTTCAAAACCGCGTCCTCGTCCTAAACCTCGCCCCAAAATACGTCGAGTCGTTGCCTCTCCCAGTCCTCCAGGGTCGCCTGCTGCGTCCGTAGGTGCATCCGCCTCCGTCGGCCCTCCAGACCCTGCACCCACGAGTGATTGAAAGATGTCGATGACCCTGGACCGTCTTGCGAACGCCCCTTGCCACGCATCTCTCGGTGGATGTCGGGGGCTCTGCTCCCGTACTACCTGCTGATCATATCTGTTGTATTCATCCATTTTTTTTCTTCCCAATCTATGTAACATCGAAACATACTTCATTGATTCCGAAGTCTGGGTTATTCATGATACTGTCCACGATATACTTTTTTACAAATGCCTCGTCACCCAAGCCAAAGAAAGAACTGGCAGGCGGCTTTGTCCCGCGGAAGCAAATCTAGTTCGCGTTGATGCATGATGGCCGATCGGTTCGAAGGGTGGCCTCCCACCATTTTTCTCGATTGGGCCACATCTGCCGCATTTGGCACAAGACTTGGTGGGCTAATTTGCCAGGTCCGTGCCTAATGCTTCTTGCGTGCCCTTTGTCTTGAGCCTTCACCACTGATACCGTTCAGCCTGCTTTTTCTCTCTCTCTTTCGTTCGCAACAGCTTTCTTTCACCGCTTCCAGACGGATTTGCGTATTTTACGTCAGGGTTTACGTTACCTAACCTTGTGATCCCGAACCATGTCTGAGGGCAAGGATGAGCGAAGTCGTAACGCCCGCGCGCAAGCGAGGCATAGGGCCAAACGGAAAGCCTATGTTGAGCAGGCATGTCTCCTGAGGCCCAATTTTACACGCCTCTTGATCCTGTCTGTCGTTGGACACTTCTTACTGACTGCTTGTCTTCTTTGTAGCTCGAGGGTAGCCTGAAGCGCTTGCAACAGGCAGTGGGCGTTACGGTTCAGGACTTGGACAAAGATCCTAACTTCAAACCTCCTGCTCATCGCATTCGCGAATTAGAAGCAGAGAATGCAATATTACGGGACGAAATCAAGACCCTTCGTGAATCTCTCATGAAATATGAGGCTCAGGAAACGCGACGGAGAGCTTCTTTCCATGGAGCCCAGATGCCTCAGTCAAGTTTACCTGACCCTACACCTGGCATTCACCCTTCCCCTCACTTGGTATGGTATTTCCTTGATCTGTGGAATGTTTGACTCTGAGTCTCGTCAATCTCCGTAGCTCGCTCCGATGAGCGCTGGACTCCATGAATACCGAGCTCCTCGACCTTCATTAGCGTTACCACCTCTGCCTCAAAGATCATACTTTGACGCATTACATCCAGAATTGCAACCCTCACCATACCCCACTCTGCAGCCCACGTTTAGACGATACAGCTTAGACCTATCTTCGCCAGCTCCGGGTCCAGACAATAGCTCCGCTTCCAGTCCACTCTCGGTAAGTTGACAATCTTAGAAGGTTTGACAGAACCCTTGTATTTTTTATTAACGGAAATCGTGTAGCCTCATTCGCCAATGAGCCATCATCCATCCGCTGGTGCGGGTAGCTCATCCCATCCTGTGTATTATTCTAGCCCTAATTACAAGCACGAGAACGAAAAGTATCCAGATGTAAGTGAACAAACCTCCGGTAAGGCCATTTAAGTGGCTGACCCTCTTATTCTTAGCAGTATCCGCATCATGTTCAGGAGCAAGCTCCTCCCGCCTCTCATTCTGGTAATTACAACATGCTAGGCTTCGATGGAGGTGGCGGCCCAGCGCACCATCAACCCGGCAGCTGGCATCATCCTCATCCCCAACCCGGCCAGTCGCATGGGGTCTACCCGGATGACCGCCATAGCCAAACGCCGACGCTCTAGGCGGGCTCTAGGAGCCCCAGTGTATGTCACTCAATTAAACTGACAACAAGCCATCCCTCCAATTTTTTTTTCTTGCTCCTCATCAACGCATATCACACACGTCTCGTAATGCTTCCTGTGCTTCCGTCTCTGCTTTCGTTCCAAATGTACCAATAGAATTAACCCTATATGTGCCATCCTCCCCCAATGATCCTCGTGCGAGGACTTCACTTGCGTATATCCATCTCATTTTGTTGAATCTGTCCCAATACATAATGGTCAAATCATGTTGTTTCTTCGGTATTTTCGGAGGGCCTAAGACTATGAAAACAGACTATATTACTCAATACACAAGGAAGCCGACCTGTTGCCAGTACAAAGCACAATTTTGCCTGATCACGAGACATTTTGACAGCCTTTGTTCATAAGCTCCCGGGAATCTGATTGAACCAGCTACTGGATACTTGGAAGTGATGGAAAACACATCTGGCCTTTGAGACCTATTTATCTGGTTGTTAAATCATGTTCACGTTGCGATTCACGATGGTGAGGTTCAGAATGACCTGCTGGCTAAAACATTCGAAGTCGGGGTTGGCTCCGGGGTTACTGAAGGGGGATGTCAGGAGGTACCTGAAACGCTGTATGTCAGGGCACGACAATCAAAGTAAACAGATCTGGCCATAGTATCTACATTACAAGGTCAACTAAGATTTCCTGACTTCAATTGCGACAACTGAACTTGCAAGACTCCCTGAGGTGAAGGCATTGCAGGATCTTGGCATTAATACGTAAAAGCTAAGGTGTCGCCGTCCGGGTGGCCGCTGTGCCGAATATGTACAGGTCCACAGTGCATACAAAGTAATCGACGAGGATCCAAGCCTGGCCATACCTCCGCTCCGTTACGACGTCATTGTGTGATACATTACTCTCAAGATGTTTTGATTACAATGTTTGAGGCTACGGAATTTCAGTGGCCAACAATTGAATTGTTGCTTCGTAAAAAGTCTTCCAATAAACCTAGGCCATCCGCACTAGGTACAGCCATAGAAAAGACGTTTCCACTTTTTATGCAAACCGATGTGAACTTGAAGTTAAATCCAGATAATGGCCACAGAGGAGAAGCAGAAAAGTTGTCTTTGACCCAAGTCTACACAAAGACACTCCGCTGCCCTGCTTCCAACATTAATCCTGCGCCCATCGGGCGTGAAGCGGCCTGAAATGCCTCGGTGTTGAGCACTTTAAGCACGCGGTTCTTCAACACAGCTTCATAAAATGTTTTCATCGACTCAGCCTTCATGCGAATTTTTGACCAACTACTTCCAACCCGGGCCGAGAGAGGCACTTTGCATACAACCCATAAGGTTCAGTAATATGAACATATCCAGCTTCAAAAGCGCCCTTAGGTTTAAAAATGCAGATGCCGAGATCCACCGGGATGCATACCTGTGAGACGAGAATTAGTCCCCATCTCTCCTTTCGCTTTTGAGCCTGAGGAAGACCAGCGAATCAGAGTTCAGAATAAGGTTCTGTCTGCCTCCGACATTCCACGAAACTCTTCGCGGAGTGAGGGTACTCAGAGTAATCGAGTCTAGTCGGGATACACGTCCAAACCACACGGGTCTCGCGGGTTCGTTGGTGACAATTGATAATGCGAACGCGCTCTAGTTGAGTTGCCTTCTCCGAAAATCAGAGCGTGCCATCGAGCAAGAGCATGGATGTGCCTAGGTTGCTGATCCTCAAGAAATGGGGCGGCGTGAGGTACAAACGACATCTTGAATGTGTCAGCGATGCCTTCTAGGCGACAACCGCAGCTATGGAGAGATTTGACTCGTTATTCATGTCTGACTTGTCCTATGAGGTTAGGTCAGGAACAATGTGAGCGGGGATGAGAGGTTGAAAGGACTCGCGGAGATTCTAGTGCAAACGCCGTCACGATTTGGTTCGAACAGGTGTTTAGGGAAAAAGTGATTCGAACTAGGGGATAATAAATATTGCACTATTCGTCAAAGATCTTGGATGGAGAGAAGGAGGATTGAATCATGACACTTCAACGGACCAAAATGTGTGTGACCTGCTTGAACCTCAACACCGATGACCCGCCTCAACACTCCTTCTCAATATGCTAAGCTACTTGCAGGAGCACGATACATGGATGTTCGATTGCGATGGTGTCCTCTGGCAAGGGGATCATCTCGTTCCAGGAGCAAAGGAGGTTTTACAATTGCTCCGAGCACAGAGTTCGTCCTAGAGTCCTCACTTTTTCCTTTGTCACACATAAATACTCATAATTGAACATAGAGAAACAAGTATTGTTCGTAACCAACAACGCGACAAAGTCACGCAGAGCATACAAGAAGAAATTTGACGATCTGGGAATTGAGGCACATGTGGTAAGAAGCAAAAGTTTACACTTCAATCTGTCTGCTGGCAAAAGCACCTAATCTCATACTCCTAGGACGAGATCTACGGTTCCGCATACGCATCCGCCGTGTACTTATCTAGCGTAGTCAAGTTTCCGAAGGATAAGAAAGTTTATGTAATTGGAATGAAGGGTCTCGAGGAAGAATTAGAAGAGGAGGGAATTGCTCATGTTGGTGGGACTGTACGTTTGTCTGCCATGTCTCCTCACATTCTCTCCCCTAATGCTTACAAATACGAACACAGAATCCAGACGATATCACTTTCGAACCATTTTCATTTGCTGATTACATTCACGACGACTCTGTCGGCGCCGTTCTTTGCGGGCTGGACACGAACATCAACTACACAAAGCTTAGCAAGGCGTATCAATACCTCACAAGGAATCCAGGTTGTCTGTTCTTGTCGACAAACATTGACAGCACGTACCCAGTGAATGGAGGCAAGTTGCCAGGGGCAGGGAGCATGATGGCCCCGTTGAGGTTCTCGCTGGGGAAAGATCCGTTGAGCATTGGAAAACCTAATAAAACGATGCTGGACTGTATTCAAGCAAAGTGAGCCAGTAGTTATGTGGAAGAATGTGCGATGTTCACTAACATCTTTCGAAAGAGTTCACTTAATCCAGAGAAAACCATCATGGTGGGAGACAGACTAAACACGGACATTCTCTTCGGACAAGCTGGTGGTGTGCATACGTTGCTCGTGTTAACTGGTGAGAAGATACTGGTTCCTGGAAGTGCGCTGAATCTCATAGTTCCCTTAGGTATCACGCAGGTTGAAGAAGTTGAAGGGCCGAATCCGTCCGAGATTGTGCCTGATTATATTACGAATTCCATTGCTGATCTACAAGTACTAGAAGAGACCGTCTTAGAAAAAGAAATGGGAGTAGAAAAAATTAGACAAACCTTGTATAGAAATAGAGGTTTTCCTTAAGTTAAGGCCAAGATTCAGTGAACAAACTTAGGGCCATGCCGGAGAATGAGGCTATCAAGTTGCCCTAGAATACTTCCATATGCTGGAGTCAAAGGCCAAGCCTGCAGAGTGTATATCAACCCAATGTGAATAATATGCCAAGGTGAAATGAATACCTGCCACGGACGATCCCAATCTAAAGCAATGGGTATAATCCCAACCCAAGCACCAATCAACGTTCCGATGGCAGGGATAGACCAGTGCTCGCTCGAGAGGATTTCGAATCCTAAAGTGCAGGCCCAAATCAGGATGGAGAATGTAAAAGACAGCTGAATAGACGAACTGAAACTCGGAAAACAATCTCACCCATTCCATACGAATAGCAGTTGGGATTCTGTCATTGGATAAAGATGGAACGTGTATGATGTAAGCTGGAGGGAAGATAACAAGGATCGCGACGAGGAGACTGAAGAGGTATGTCTTGACAATATGTCTAAAGAAAGGTTAAAAGGGAATGATACACATGACAGTAGGTCTGAAAGACTTACGCAAGGGCAGGTGCGCCAAATAGGACAGAGAGGATGTGGAAAGGGAATGATGCGGCAAGAGTTGCCAGCCAAGCAGAACGGAGGGACTGCTCATATCTCAGCGGACAAATTGGAGAAGGTAAGAGGTACATACGGCAAGCTTTCTATCCTCAAATGCTTTCCGCTTAAGACGGAGCTCATCTTGTGACCCGGATATGAAGGCGTTGAACCACCATTGCCGGAGGTAGCCAGCATACCAACCTTGGAGGGCAGCAGCTCCAGCGCAAAGACAGAGGAGGGTGACAATAGGATTGCGAGTTAAGTCATTGAGAAATTCAGGCTGAGGACGATCCTTGGAAGAAAGCTGAGATGGATCGACGGGGAGGTCGAGGAAGAGAGTGGAGCGAGGAAGAAAAAGAGCGGCAAAGATGAGAGAGGCAGAGTGGATGGTTACCACTGAGATGTACGCAACATAGGCATTAGCCTGACTTTATTTCAACTGGATTAGGAGCAGGCACTGGCGGCTCAGCTGTTGCAGCGGGGGTGCGTCCTTTCCGTTTGGGCATGCGTGACCGCGTGGAGGGTATGTACAGATATGTGACCCAGCGCCAAAGCGATCGTCACGCTTACCTGTTTCAAACCATCAAGACTTGTGGGTCTTCCTTCCACAAACCTCAGTCCATCGCTCTCGTTCTTAATCGTTTCTCAGATGGCCCAACGAGTGACTCTTCGCAAGCGCCAAGCCCTATAACACGACCTCGAACCGCAGGCGGGTCGTCAAAACTCCCGGCGGCAAGCTTGTCTACCATTACACAAAAAAGCTTGCGACTGCTCCCAAGTGCGGTGACTGTGGTGTCGGTCTCCCTGGTGTTCGTTTATACTCTGGATGATATTCCTGCATATTATTCTGATTATTTCTTGATTCAGGTGCCTGCCCTCCGTCCGAGACAGTATGCTACCATCTCCAAGAGGCAAAAGACGGTTCGCCGTGCATATGGCGGTTCTCGTTGCGGTGAATGCGTGAAATCCAGGTGTGTCCTTTCTTTCTTTGTCATGATCATAACTTACCTTGTATCAAAACAGAATTCTTCGTGCTTTCTTAGTAGAGGAGGCGAAGATCGTCAAGCGGGTTATCAAGTCTCAGCAGATTGGCAAGAAATAGTCGATTGGTGTTATTCAGTTCTTTCTCCGCCTTTCCATGCACTCTATGCAATGTATTATCCCATGCAGCTCTCAGCAAATCGATATGCAAACACAACACCCATGCCCTCCGCTTCCAAACAAAGCATCATCGACAAAGCATCATCGACAGATGTCCTTGACGATTGCCAACATTTCTCCTGCTAGATATCTTAAGTTTCCCCACACCCTCTGTCGTGATTTTATGGATGTTCTTCATTGGAATATTTTAAAATCATGAGCCAAGGTAGGATGAAGATTGTATTAGGACTTAATTGTCTTTGTTGCAACGAGATCCTGCCCTCGTTCAATTCCATCCCTATTCTCTCTGAATCCTGAAATACACTTCATTGACAGTTGTTGCAATAGGCTAACCTATTTGCCTAAGTATCTATCGTCAACTCGCTTTCCTCTGGTCAGTATACCCTCATCTTGCTGCAATTCTCTGAAACAATCCGGACTACTTTTTGATGTACATCTCTCTATAATGCCTACAAGCCTGAAAATCGAGTACATCTGTGGTCAGCAGTAATACGGGAAGAAGTAATGCAAAGTGCTCTCTGCACATCGCTAGTCCATGCACACTTTTAGGAATATAAATAAGAATGTTCGAAAATAATTGATTGCTCCCTTGCGCAAGAGCCAGCATGCCACGGCCACGTGCCTTGCCTAGAACATCAGGAGATCAAAAGTCCCACGGTTCCTCTCTCACAACGACCACGATGTCTTTCACTCCAGTTCGCAGCAGCCGACCAACCACAACCCCGTCCAAGACCTCCTCAGATGGTCGTAGCACCCCTTCTACGGGATCTCGCCCCACAAGCTTAAAAACGAGGACACCACTGAAAACAGCGTCCAGCATTTCGTCGCTATCGTCCGTCTCCGGACGGAGCACTCCTTCTACGAGCAGTTCATCTTCCTTGCTAGGAACTACACACAAGAAATACCATGCCCCGCTCTCAGTTACTACTTCCCGCCAGAAACCAAAATCAAACAGCCAGCTTTCACCCATTAAAGCTTCCCCCAACCCTTCTCGCTCTCGCTCCCGGTCTCCTTTGCCGCCTGGATCTCCTTCGGGTCATATGCGTACTCGCAGTGAAATGGATGCCAGTGTTGTCGACCTAGAGACTGTTCTAGTCGATGCGCACACAGTTGACGTCGGAGACGTGTCTATTGACTCTTCTCCATCCGACTTGGAAGACAACGAGGATGATAAAGTCATGGTCACCATCCGTGTTCGTCCCACTGAGTCATCCCAAAGTGCATTTATTATTTCCCCTTCAAATGCATCACTGCAGCTGCCCAGCGACGATCAGCCCAAGAAATGGAACTTTGGAGCTGTACATGGGCAAGGCAGCTCTAACAAAGATCTCTTCGGGACCAGTGCAAGAAAGGTTGTTCGACGCGCTATGGGTGGTTTCAACGGGTATGGTCTTCCTTCATTGGTTGAGCGGCTTCTAAAGCTCTTGCAGGGTCGTCTTTGCGTACGGTCAAACTGCCTCGGGCAAGTCCCATACCATGTATGGATCCGGAACAAACGACGAGGGTATTGTTGGTCGTAGCGTCAAGGAAGTCTTTCGCTACATCAAAGAAGTACACATTTTATCCCTCTACTAAGGTATGCACTCACTATATTCACTGGTTAGGACACTACACGTGAATACCTTTTGCGTATTTCTTACCTCGAAATCTACAACGAGTCTATCGTCGATCTCCTTGCTCCACCTGGGGAAGGGAACCTCGTTCAGATTGTCGGTACGGGAAACGATACTATCCTGACTCCTTTGCGCGAGGAGTGTATTACCGGCCTCGCAGGTGTCAAGGACGTACTTAAGAAGGGAGAGAAAAACAGACGTACAGCATGTACAGACTGGAATGATCGTAGTTCTAGAAGTCATTGTGTATTCCGGTCAGCCTCTCCTTCCTTCACGTCGTTGGTCTAACCATGCTCTAGGTTGGTAATCGAATCACGCGAACGTGGTTCTGGCTCTTCTTATTCTGATGACGAGGATGACATGGACGACCTTGCCACCAAGTCGAGCACCTCGGCCCGCTCACGACCCCAAACTCCAGCCTCTAATCGTCCCCAAACACCTGCGGGTCCTATGTTGCGCACCAAATCTGGAGCTGTTAGATGCAGCGTTCTTCTCCCTTATCGACCTTGCTGGTTCTGAGAAAGCTACATCATCCGCTGAACGTACCCGCGAGGGTAAATACATCAACACCTCCCTCCTCACCCTGAGCCAATGTATATCTACTCTTGCTTCGAACGCCCAAAAGGGTCGGACTGAGCATGTTCCCTATCGCAACTCAAAACTCACTCGACTTCTCTGGGGCTCGTTATCAGGCAACGCTCTGATCAGCGTCATATGTACTCTCAACCCTTCCCCTTCACACCTTCCCGAGTCGCTGAGCACGCTTGGGTTTGCGAAACGAGTCGGAGGCGTGAAACTCCACGCGGAGAGAAAGGAGATTATTAGTACAGATGCATTGATTGAGAGGTATAAGAAAGAGATCGAGGAACTGAAGGGACGCCTCGAAGAGAAGGAGGTTATGCTCGGCTTGAATGGCAATCCTGTTACTCCCAAAGGAAGAAGAAGTGTCAGCGCCTCTGGAGGTGCAGGGAGAAGATTGAGTGCAAGAGAGGTAAGGTATTTCATTGTTTTCACTGACTTGGAACTTACTTTTGTTTTCCAGAAACTTGACTCTACAAATGCGATGACCTCTCTCAACGCGCGCATCCAACAGCTTACGAAACTTATCCTCACTTCCGAATCGCAATCTCTTGATCCCTCTTCATCTCCCTCTTCACCCGACAAGGAGAGTTTCTCTGGTCTGTGGGACCTTGAACCATACCAGCTCCAACAGGAACTCCTCGCTGCTCGTATGGAACTGGAACGACGCGGTGCACGTGTCACAGAGCTCGAAACCATCATTCACTCTTCTCCACCTGGCGTAAGCCTACCTTCAGATGATTCATCCAAAACCCTTGTGGATGATGGAGAAGGCGGCAAATACACACTGGTCCCTGTTTCGAAACTTGAGACTCTCGAGCAAGCTGCCAAAGACAGCGCTGCTCTTAGAGTTGAGTTTGAGGCGAAGCTTGGCGAATATAATGCCAAGTGGGTCGAGAAAGAGAAGAAATGGGGTGAGAAAGAGAGAGAGTTGAGAGGGCTTATTGGCAGTGCTGGAACTGTGACTGAGGAGGACAAAGGACGGATTGCATTCTTGGAAGAGGAGCTGTTAAGCCGGGATGGAGAAATTCAGAGGAGAGATCGAGATATTGAAGGCTTGGAAGCGAAGCTCCGTGCTGTCGAATCATCCGAGGGCAATGTCGAAGCCCTCCAAACTCGACTCGTCGCTACAGAGGCTGAATGGCGCGAGAAGGAAACTCGCGTGCACGAACTTAAAAAGAAGCTCGACGAAGAAAGGAAAAGGAGGGAGGAGAAAGAAGGATGGTCAAAGGAGCTTGAAAGAGAGCTCGCTAAGGAGAAGAAGGCGAGAGGTATTCTTGAGAACGAACGACGCGCATTGGCAGCGTTTGTAACCAAGTTTGACTCGTTGAATATGTTGGATGGATTGGCAGCAACAGCGCAACCCCTTGAGAGCAAACTGCCTGCACCAGCGTTGCTCGCTTCGACAGGACCTTCTGCTCGCCGGTCATCTCATGGCAATCCCAATCGACCAAGGACCTCCTCATACTATTCAGCCCTCTCTTCCCACCTTGAAGATGACGAAAACGCATCCCCACTGAAACTACCTAAGGCTGCGTCCATGTCGACTAGTCTTTTGGACGAGAAGAGCATTCTTGTAGGAGAGGAGAGTTTTGAGGATTTGGGAAGCACTGTTGGTGCGGAAGATCTCTTTGGCTCCAAAGAAGGGGAGAAGAAATCATGGATGGGGAAGGTCCTGGGGAGAAAGAATGTGTTCCCCTGAAAGAATCAAACATCTGATATAAGGATTTTTTCGCACTTCGACAATGCTCTTGTGTTTGCATGCACTTACATGACTCTTGCTTACAATAGTGACTCAGTTTTTTATGTTCTTTACGCACTTCTCCACATGTACAGTCTCACGTCTTTCACTTCATGTTTTTGGAATCACCATTTCATCACGGAATAGACTCCTAAGAATTAGGCGCTGAGTTTGAAGTGGTCTTTGTTCTAACCACGACTGCCCATAACTAACATCAATGAGCAACTCAGCTCCGGAACCGTCCGACAACAAGAACAGGAACATGAAAGCACGGTCTTCAAAACTGTTGCCTTCTGAGATCCTAGTTTCAGTAAGTGACTCTCTATGTATACAAACACGTTTCTAACCAGCCGATGTGATGGATAGAACCCTCTCCTCTGGGACATCTGTCAAGACTTGGACATAACTACAACAAGGTCTGTTCTCTTCAGGCTTCGAGATTGACCTAAAATCTTGACCTCAAATAGGAAACCTTGGGAGAAAGTAAACCAGTTGGACCACATCTGGTCCATTCTTCCACACAGCTACAACAAGGAGAAAGATTTGGACATCTCACAGGAACCTCCGTCTGGACAGGTACTCCGAATTTTTGGTGGTAAGCCCTACAGGCCTTCTCCTTAGCTTGGTCAAAGCTCAATGCTTTCTTCTCCAGGAGTTGACTCTGAAACCAAACGTTTTGTGTGTCTGATTGACGAAAGCCAAGCCAATGCTCTTATGCGACGTTCTGGCCATCCTTTGGGTTTTATTGACCGCCTCGCAGCTCCCTCTTATCCTAACAGGTGGAGTCGGCTTCTCTCCCTCACTCCCATTACGGTCACTTCCTCGATGAATCTTTTGGAATTGATACCCGATGATGCTCCTGTCAAAAATCTAAAGAAGAAAAGGAAGCATCATCGAGATACCGAACCAAACACTCTAACGATAGAGAAACTGCTCTTTGAGCAAAATCGGTCAGTCAGCCCCACCCGTTTGTCATTCGAGACACTCATGTTTGGAAAATAAAATACTATTTGTAGGATGCTCTATCGATTAATTGCTCCGTCACAATCTTTTCATCGTAAACTCCTGGCTAATGCACTTGGGATCCCTTTGGCCCTAATACAACCCTTTGTCCAAATTTGTGCTATCACATTTGACGAACCGAGGGTGATAGTGAAATCTTGGGAGCAGCGGATACAGTCTCCGAGAGTCGCTGGGTTCGGTTGGGCCGAAACGAACATGAAGTGCCCTCTCGAGTTCGATGCTCAACGTTCACTATACATGACTCCAAAAGAGAGCATGCTCGCTCCTGTAGGACCGGAAAGGACTGAGGTATATTTTTTAAGATATGTCTATAATCTGCATTACTGACACGAGTTTAACGGAAAAGGCGAAAGTTCAACCACTATCCAGCATCAAAGAATTCTTCGCGAGCAAGCTTTGCGACAATCAGGCCCCAAATCCTACTCTTCTTTTAACGTACCATAAGATGAAGGTTCTCAAGGTCTTTGAAACATGGGGGATGGACGTGCTTTGGAAACATGATTTTAATGATCTCCTCCTTCCATTACTTGTAAGCCTTAGATTGTTCATTTCTTTCTTGCATTCACTCTACGACTAATTAGACATCTGAGTCGAAACGTAAGAGATCACGGTCACCCGTGCGCAATACTACCCTCTCAAATTCAGGCCGTGGTAAAAAGGAAGAGCCTGGTGATCCCTGGATTCGTCCCGATACGGAGGACAAGAAACCTCTTCCTCGAAGTCGATATAACATAAGGTCAGAAATTGATACAGAGGATCAGAAGCCTCCTCCTGTTCAAAGCCGATACATCGTGAAATCGGAAATTGATACAGAGGATCAGAAACCTTTCCCTCCCTCATTGAATGGGCCCAGTCCTTCTTCTTCGGCTGTTCCTCTTGAGCGAAAGCACCGACCTGACGAGCTGTTTGACCGAAAACGTGACTACCCTAACCTCAACCAACCTTTACGGAATCCGGAATCGTTCTCTATGCGCTTTCCATCCAAAGGGATATATGTCGTTGACATTGAAGACCTGTTGTTCCTCGTCCTCCCCGCGAAACCAGGCAATCCACATTTCGATTCTGTAGAAGATATGGCCAAAGTACTTCACGTTGACGCGAGTTCTAATTCAGCTGAGACGCTCCTCAAGATCTGGGAGCTTGTTGTAGTTGGTCCTGACATCATTGCGGCCAAAAATGGCAGGTTTGGAGCGGTTTCGTATGTTGAACTGAATGACCTAAGGCAGGGGGGAGGGCTTGATGAGAATGGTCAGGAGCAACATTCAGGATTTGCTCAGGCGAGGTTGCAGAGGAACCGTGGAAACGGGAAGAATCCATTTGAAATGGATTCGGACTCGGACGGGAACGGAGGGCCATCGAGTGACGAGGACAGTGACTGATTTTTTATTTGGACTTTTTGGAACCGCAAGTACTTGAGCGGTTGATACCCGATTTGTGTGCCGAAGGGATGACGCTTGTGACGGCTTTATGTGGATGAATCCCCGCTTCAAACTTTTCTTTGCAACTCTCATGGCATTGTTCTTAGAACCTCTTTCTTCCAGCTGATGTTTTCCCGCCACCTTGTCTTTGAGCACACCAAGCTCTTAAGGCGAACACTATTACCTCTTTCTTTGCGGACCATCTCAACCAAACCTCCACCTCGCCCACGAAGTCATCGTCTTGCTCGTCGGGTTGCCTACGTATCAGTAGGAATTGGATCCATATGGGCAGTCGATAAGGCTTTCAATGCAGTCTGCGATATCTAGAAACTGTAGAACTCTATGGACTGTACGTTTCCATTTCAAGTGCTCGGACCGAGCCTAAGAATTTGACTTTGCCTCCCCCCTTTAAGTGCGCAATCATTACATTAGACTACAAGTATAATTTCACACCGGAAAAGAGTCACTTAATAAGCGAGCTTCATGAGAGGGTTGCAGATAGGATGTATAATCTTTGTAAGTTTCAAGTTGGCATTCATGTTATCAAACGGAGAGTCTAATCGTTTTCAGTCGCCAAGAACGGCGGTCTCTACATTAAACTCGGGTAAAATGATCTCCTTTCAGAGATTGGCACTTGACTCAATATTCTTAGCCAAGCTATTGGCTCCAATGCTGCTGTTCTCCCACCAGTTATGCAACAGATGTTCGCGAAACTGTTCGACGACGCACCTCAAATTTCGTACAACACAGGTCAAATCTGTGTTTCTCCAGGAATTTGGAAAACTTCCAGACGGTCCTACTGGCGTTTTCCAATATTTTTCTCCAGCGGCTGTGGCCAGTGCGAGCATAGCCCAAGTACATCGTGCTTTGACCTGGCCATCTCCAGAGCATCCAAACGGAGAGTGGGTCGCCGTGAAAATCCAGAAGCCGGAGGTAAATCAGCAGATATGGTGGGATTTAAATGCATACAGACTTGTGATGTGGCTCTTTGAAAAGAACTTTGAATTACCCGTCTACTTCCTTGTCGGTAGGCAATTTTGCTGCTTTTCAGTCCGTTCGACTGTATTAACTCTTCAACATTTGATAGACTTCATCTCTGACCACCTTATGCAAGAACTGGATTTTATCAACGAGGCGAACAACTCGATTCGAACGGCCCAGTTCATCGCCGCAGATCCGAATCTTCGAGACCGTGTTTATATTCCCAAAGTTTTTAAGGAATTATCCACCAAGAAGATCATGACAGCGGAATGGATAGATGGTATCCGCTTTAGCGACAAAGAAGCTGTTCTTCGCCTCGTTGGTGAACGACCACCTCTCGAAGGAGCGACAGCCAAGCCGCTGAAAGGAGGATCTAAGTTCATCATGGACACCATGGTAGAGCTGTTCAGCGCTCAGATGTTCGATTGGGGCTGGATTCACTGCGACCCTCATCCCGGCAATATTATCATCCACGCCAACCCTTCCCGACCTCGCTACCCTCGCCTAGTTCTTCTCGACCACGGCCTTTATGTTTCTGCCTCTCCAACTGTACGTAGAGATTGGGCCACTGTATGGCAGGCTATGATGATAAATGACCGTGAAGCCGTACGAACCGTTATTCGTGGTTGGGGAATCGCCCTTCCAGACCTGTTTGCCACAATGACGATGATGCGGCCTACATCCCTAAATGGTCGTCGGAAAGGGCTCACCGAGAAACAGAAGGCTGAGATGCAAAAGTTTTTGAATGAGACAGAATATGAGAGAAGCGTACGAACGAAGAAGATTTTAAAGGGATTTTTGGTGGACACGGATAAGATGCCGAAAGAACTCATTTTTATCATGAGGAGTATGAGGATGGTACAAGGTGTGTATTATTGTTCTTATTTGGTCTTCCTAACCTTACCTTCTCATGTAGGCCATAACCAGTCTTTTGGAGCGCCAGTTAACCGCATACGAATCACCGCCGACTACGCTTCCCGCTCGCTCACCCGAACGCATGGTGCTACCTTCTCTGTCTGGCTAAAGGATCTCTGGAGTCATGTTCTTTTCCGCAGTTTCCTGTTTACTCTCGACGCTGCATTTATTTGGAACGGCCTGAAGACATGGACTTATTCGCTTGTGGGGTGGAAGGTTGGGAACTTTGAGGATGATTTAGAGGCGTTTATGAGAGGTGTTGCGAAACAGACGACGGGGGTTGAGATTACTGAAAAATCTAATGTGTTTTATGGATGACCATTGGACATATTTCAAAGCATCTTTTCGCGATGAGTAAATCAGAAGATTTCTCCGTTAGAGCTCTTTGCACTTCATTTTGTTCCGTCTATTTGCTGCTGCTGCTGCTTCTCCAATTCGTCGAACTATGACTCCACGAAAACGCTACTATTACAAATACTCAGAGGGCCCAACGAAACCAAAATAGACACAAATGGGTGTAAATATACAGTGCTCATGTTGGGACATTTCAAGAAACAAAAGCAGTGCTGGCTCAATTCCGAATATCCACAATCTCCAAAGGAATATCCTTCACCTTCACGTGCCCTTTATCAGCATCCTAAACAACCGCCAATGAATCAAAAAAGGAGCGAAGACTGGAGGCTAGATAACAAAACATACCGTGTAGATAGGAAGGTCGGGATGAGGATGAAATGATTCCTTTGCGTTACAGTCAAGTATCGTCTTGAGGCCGGGCGGATCGGTAAGACGGAAAATGCCAACGCTGATTTAGGGAAATAAGAAAATGAAAAATTGAAGAGATCATACAAGGGGCGAGCTTACCTGGGAGTAGATTTAGGTGCACATACCACAGCAAACGATTCCGGAAGCATGCGTTGGAATCCAGAATGTGTATGTAAGTCGACAGAGGACATGAAACCTGTCGCAAGCAAACATGGTCAGGACAATGCAATTGGTCAAGTACAAGAAAACTCACATGACTGAGAAGGATGTGTATGAATCCATCCGAGCGTAATCAGACTCCTCTCTTCAGTAAATTGCAAAACAAGTTCCTCTTCATCCATCGCACAGGTATCACTGGTTGAATGTTGCTTAGGAATCAAGAGCGTCGACACGATGTATTTGTGACCTTTCGCCTTCCCGAGAAGCAGACCACATGTCTCTTTGTTCCGAGATGTGTTGAGAGAGGCGATGTCGAGAAAGCGAGAGAAACAATCTCGAGGGATGTGCACAGTTTTGAGCTGACCTGGATTAGGTGGACTGTCTGGAGCAGGGGGTTGGCTGGTGGGAATGTGTAGGTGCGGGTGCGCTCGGTGGGTGGGTAGGTGTTGGGTATGCAGAAGGCAAGCGAGAGGTTGTGGGAGGCATGCCCGAATGCGATCTGGAGGGCAGAAGATCGTTGGAGTAGAGGCCTTTAGAAGGCCGAGAGTCTTGGAAGAACATGGCTGAGGTGTTGCCAGTGTGGCCATTTGCAGGCGTGTAAATTGTGGATGGAACATAGCCCTGAGATTTCTGGTGTTGGGACATGAGCTTTGGGTAAGCGATGCTACCATGGTCCGGACCTGGAGAGGTGGTCGTTCGAAGGTCGTCCCTGATGCAAAGTGTAAAAATAATAAGTGAGTAGATAATAAAAATAACGCACATGCGAGCCACTAGGTCTGAGATAGGGTAGCTAGGACCAGTATGGGGGCGTGATGTGTAGTTGTTGCTTCCAGAGACACTCTCTGAATCAGTCGAGTCTCCATAATCGTCGTAGCCTGGGCGTTCGAGAGGCATTTGGAGACTGGTGACGTCGGGCTTGTTGGAACGTCTGATATGGAGCAGTCCGAGTAGAGGGGTGGCGGGATGGGTACATAGCTGGTGCAGGGCTGGCGGTAGGCATCTGGTAGATGGGGGTACTCGAAGTGGAAGTGACGATCCCGTTTCCGCCGGATAGTCTCTGCTGTACGGCGCGTGCTGCCTCCGCCTGGCGTGGATCAAGGGCGGGATGAGACGATGGAGGCTGCTGACGATGGCGAGCTGCTTGTGAGGCAGACGAGGACGAGCCTGCTGCTTGTCTGGCAGCAGCTAGGGCGGCATTCGCGCGGGGATCTGGGGGAGCAGATGGAGCAGGCATACCAGACGGAGGATGGGAGGGCGCGTGAGAGGGAGGAGGGTATGGCATATTGTACCCACCCTCTCGTTGCTGTTTCATTCTATAGACCTCTTCTGCCATTTTACGTCTGCGGTCATCATCCTCCGGACTCGGCTGCTGCGCCTTCACGCTGCGAGCTGTGGGGGTAGTGGTGTCGTTGGGGTGGCGAGTTGTCCATTGCTCATGCCTCTGAACAAGTACGGGCTTGAGCTCACCCAGAGAATCAAGGATGTCTTGACCGTTCAGGGAGAGGTTCTGTCGCTGCTGCTTAGAGAGCATAGTGTGATAGTCCTTGTGCTGGGGAAGCTTCTCAAGGACAAGTGTGGCTGCTCGAGCATACTCGATAAATGCCGATTCAATATCACCACTGTCAGCATATTCCTTGCCTACTTTACGGAATTTCTCAGCCTGTTTGAGATAGAATTTGAGATCTTTGGAAGGGTCCCAGTTGTTCTGCACTGCTTCGTTCGCGAGCTCTTGGATCGACGACGGGCGTGTCCGAGGCATGCCCGGCACCAGGAGTGTGGACTATGATGGAGGGCGACAAAGGAGTCAGAGTAATCGGGATGGTGGTGGTTAAGAGAGAGTATGTTGTGGCGCAAGCGGGCGCAGACACTTGTCCGCGCTCGACTTGCTCTCATCTCTCATGACCCTCAGGTCACGGTCTTCGACGCTCAGCCTGCTCCAGTCATCAGCTGGAGCGTCCTCTGGGCGCTTCCCGTCACTCCTTTTTGTTCTTGTCGTATTTTCCGTATTTGTTACGTTGGGTCTTCATGCTGCTCGTCCTCAGTCCCTTCGTTCCTATTATCCCTTGGCAGCTTCGACCGCGCACCCCATAACTCAGCTTATGGACCAAGCAGAGGTAGCCTATCGCACAAAACTTGCTGGACAGAGCCAGTCTTTAGCGGCTGCAGTGGCAGAGTATAAACGTCGATACAAACGACCACCGCCAAAAGGTTTCGACAAGTGGTACACTTTTGCTCAGTCCAACAAAGTCATCATGATTGATGAATATGACGGTCTTATGAATGACCTTGCTCCTTTCTGGAATATTTCTGGCCTCGAGATGCGAAGACGAGCTCACCAAGTCAGTCAGAATCCTAGCTCATCCGCCTTTTCTTTACGCTTACCTTATCTCCAGGCTGGATCCTTGCCAAAGGTGGACTTAGTACGTGTCAAAGATGGTCAGCTATCAACAGTTCATATCGAGCGAAATGGCTGAAGAGACTGCAGAAGTCAGTGGGCGAGCGGGTGGATTCAAGTCCATGTTGGAAGATTTTGCCCACGTTCTCCCCGACCTAGAGTTCGCGATAAATGCTCAGGCAGAGGGACGGGTTCTCCTGTCTTGGGAGTTTGCCGATAACCCAGATATCACACTTCAAGACTCGTCAGACTGGTGTCGAATCTATGTTGAATGAACCTTTCAAGTACACCTTCCACTGGCGAAGGTACTCTTTGGGAGTCTTGGCGGCGAACATGCCAGCCTTCCAAAAATGCACGACAACTCTTCTCCTCCCTTCGCAATCCCTTTCGCACCAGTTAGCGTCGACTACACGTCTGTCGACAGATTTTCTGGTAGTCAAACCAGCTTTGTTTCCACCACGGAAGCACAATTTCGACTTTTGTGGCTCCCCATACGCGCATTACCTTCAAGGCCACTTCTTCACCGATGTGCGACCTTTCACTAAACTCTACCCCATATTCAGTCCCGCAAAAGCCAAGGGCTTTTCAGATATTCGTATTCCCAGTCACTACTACTACGGCAGTACGAGGACGATACACATACGGTTGGGACCCTGTCAACCTTGAGCTCAAAGACTGCTGACAACATGGAGGTACCATGGGACGAGAAGAGTGACAAGATCTATTATCGAGCGATTGCTATGGGTGGAGGCACTACTCCACCTGGGTTTTCGGCGCAGTACCAACGACATCGGTAAGTCCATATCCACGAATGCATCAGTATATTTACTAAAACAGTATTCCCCCTAGATTTGTTCGAATGGCCTCTGATGAATCTACCTCTGTCAACCGATCCATCGTTATTGCAGATCCACCAAACTCTGAGAACTACGTTTCTACATCTGTACCAATCGGAAAACTCAATGAGGAGATCATGGATGTCGGATTCTCTGTCTTTGGAGACGCGCACAACTACTTGGGTGGAGCTGACGCGATGGAGGAGGAACTCAACCATGCTAGCTCTGAGGTGTTAAACCGGAACTGGGCGTACAAGTATAATGTTGATCTGGATGGTTTGGGGTACAGTGGAAGGTTTATGTCCCTTCTGGCGAGCGATAGCGTTCCGATGAAAGCTACAGTTTATGAAGAATTTTACTCCGATTGGATTCAACCTTGGTTAGTGCCATCGATTCCCCATCCCTGTAACTCTATTCGAAGTAACTGATTGGACGAATCTTACAGGCTACACTTCATCCCTCTGTCCCAGATGTATCATGAAATCTATAACGTCCACGGATACTTCTCCGGAGGAACGGTATCCACATTGAAAGCGGCCAATTCCACAGTACAAGATAGACCCTCAGAACAGTGGCATCCAGCGAACGGTGATGCACGGGCACGGAGAATAGCAAGAGCGGGTAAGGTTTGGCATGAGACAATGGCTAGGAAGGCTGACCTTCAAGGTTCGTTCTGTAATTTCTTTTTGTTTCCAAGACTCGTTTGACGCTTACCTCCACAACAGCCTATGTGTACCGCCTATGCCTAGAGTACGCCCGCCTCTCAGCAGACGACCGTGACGCTATGAACTATAGATAATCCATTATTTTTGCATTGAACAATAGACTCCTAGAATACTGGTTAACTAATGTACTTTTCTTGGGAGAGCAGATATTTACTGTCATTGTCTTGGATTGGAAGACCGTATGTTTTCGGCATGGTTCCAACGCGGCAGAGGGGGTTTGTCTCGTGATCGTTGTCCAGCTTACAGCTCTCCTTTCGGAACTAGGCATTTGAACCGACCATCATATACAACGCCCTTTAGAGCCGCCAAGCGCGCCACGAGGCGGGACTTCTGATGATGTGCGTGTTCTTTTGGCTCTTGTCTGCGCTCCTATTATCTTACTCCCCTCTTTGTTCTAGTCGTCATTTAAGTTCATTCCAAGGTTGATTTGCTATTGTAGAATCGATTCTAAAGCTACAAACTGACAAAAAGGCTCACAGCAAAACTTTAATCTCGGAGACAACCCTTTGAAAGGGAGCCTTGCGTTGTTGTTGTCAATTTCCCAGGACCCAACACCACGTTGTTCGCGCGTGTCTCTTGCTTTATCAATGGTTTGTCGGGGTATTCCGTCATTGTTCTAACCTTGCTCTTCCAACACCCCCCGATCCCTCTCTTTGTCTTTGGATCTTGCACCCATCCACAACCATTATGTTCTCGCCTTCACACTCTAGCTATGGGCTGCCTAATCAGCCCATGACTCCGACGACTCCCAGGACCCCTGCGACTACGCTCTACGCTCGTCCCTCTGGTTCTCCTCCTGATGCCTTTGCTGGGGCTCTGCGTAGACCTGGACTTAGTCGTCAGCCTAGTCACGCTGATTTCGAAGTAGAGAGGATTCCGCGTGTTGCGTCAAGGAAGAATATGCCTACGTTTGATGCGGATGAGATGCTGTTAAAGAGCCATGTATCAACGCTGCTTGCAGCGAAGAACAAAGTCTTTTCCGCAAGCGGGAGGATTCCACTCGATCCCTCACACCTCAACTTGTTTTTCCGATCAAAGGTGCGTGTTTGGACTCTTTGACAAGGACCCTGAAGTTCATTTTTATTTGGAACAGAGCGGGATAACACATAGCTTAGACTTCCCAATCGAGTAAGCCTTCTCTCTCGTTCTGCTTAGCAACGCTAAAGCTCAACTGTTTTTGTAGCCCAACATTTAATACACCCCCTGCCCTTGATGTTCTCATCGCTGCATGCCGCCCTCATCCCGCTGCTGACGATGTGGATGACTTTGTCGACAGAGAGTCACTTTTCTATCCGCCAAACCTTCCCCTCACTGCGACACTCGAACTCTCGAATCATCCCATTCTCGATGCAGTTCGCTCAACTCTGTTCCCTAATCTCTCTTCGGGCAACTACCTTAATCACAGTCCGTGACAAACTCGAGGTTCTCGTCGATGGCGGAAGGATGGCACCTCAGCCCCGCGCTCTCCGGAACGACGGTCGATGCGCAACTATAATAGTTGTCCTTCCGGTTCGTTATCGTGGAGGTGCACTTGTCATTCGTGATATTGATGGCTCTGAAGAGCGCTTTTCTGGTCGAGGTGGGAAGAGTGGTGACATGGAATGGGTTGCCTTCACCTCCGATGCTGAGTATGAAGTAGAGACGGTTCAGAGAGGATGCAGGTTATCCATCTCAGTATGCTGTGTTTACGAGGAGCTTTGGACCTTCTGGTCCTGATCCACTCGTGCATCCGAGTGATGCATTCTTGGACAAGGTCTCTCCTATTCTCAATTCCTGTCGCGGTCAGAGGATCGCGTTCCATTTGAGTCATGATTATGGTGTCGACCCCTCTGATGCTCTCGCTGAATCCATTGTTCCCCTGGTGTGTCCATTTTCATTATGAATATGTCTTAAATGCTCAGCGACCATGTCCACAGCTGAAGGGAGGCGACTCTATGCTCTACCATGCCTTCAAGCTCTTCAAGTTATCCCCTGAACTCCATTACTTTGCTGGTGGATTCATGTGGCCAGTCGACATGACGGTGGAGCTTCTTGCAGATGACAGTGGTGGTCTTACTCCGTCGTCCGCCTCGCTACAAAGGAGCCCTATGATGGTTCAGAGGACGTCGTCCCATAAACGCGCTTCAAGCCGCGGCCGAACCGCCTCAGTTGCAGGTAGCACTTATGGTGATGGCAATGATGATCTTCGTGCTATGGTCGAAGCATCCGGAGCCAGCCACTACACTGCGCACCAGGTTAATATTCTCACAGATCCTGCAACAACAACCGTGGGGCGAGAGAAAGTGTATTTCGTAGGAGATGAGCTCGAGATTTTGCGAGTGCATGTGCTTCTGATAGTATTTGTTCCTTAATAGTGTATTGTATGTAGTACGGATATGGACTGAAGTCCGCAACGAAATATGAATGTTCTAATGGATACTGAGAGAGGTCCGACATCCGGTGATGGCATCATTTATCCACTTGGACGAGACCATGATCTCCTTCCTCGTGTCTTCTCAGAATTTGGCTACATAATTCCTGCGATAAACTTTTCTTTCAGAAAACACTGTTTAAATTATAGATAATATTCTCAGGAGCAAAGTTTCGTACCGAATCGGGTGGAGCATCGTTGGCCCGAATGATCGACTGAACGCCTTCTCGATGTCCAAGTCGCTTGTGACCTCTTTTTTGCAAATATACCCGGGCCTGCTGTTGGTTTGGTTTTGACCATCATCATCTGGACTTTTTCCCCAGCTTTTGCCCCAACCCCGACCTCCCGCCATGGTAACAGCCAAGACCGCGGTCTTCGACGATGCCAAAAAGGCCACCGAGTCCGAGCATAAGATGTCCTTATGGCAAGGTGTCAAGCTCTACCCTAAAGCAGTAGCTTGGTCTATCCTTATTTCCACCTGTATTGCTATGGAAGGTTACGATGTTTGCCTTTTGAGCAATTTCTGTGAGAAGCCTTTCTGACTTTGACCGCTCACGAGACCAACTGCTCTCTTAGACGCATTTCCGCAATTTAATCGAAAATATGGTGAACAGTTACCAGATGGAACTTACCAAATCCCTGCCCCGTGGCAAGCTGGATTAACCAACGGTGCGAATGTCGGGGAGATCATCGGGCTCTTCATCAACGGATGGGCCTCTGAGAAATTTGGGTACCGGTTAGTTCTACATTCTCTCACTCTTCAATTAGTTGGTTCGGCTCACAGAGATAATAGCTACACAGTAATGACCTGCCTCGTCCTAATCGCTGCATTTACTGCGATATTCTTCACGGCCCAAACCGTTGTCCATCTCCAGGTTGCTGAGATTTTATGTGGCATTGTAGGTGTCGTAGCGTCACTCTCGTCACATTCTAATGTAGCATTATAGCCTTGGGGAGTCTTTCAAACTTTAACGATTACGTACGCCTCTGAGGTTTGCCCTGTCGCTCTACGTGGATACTTAACTACTTATGTCAATTTCTGCTGTAAGTTGTATTCTTCAACCCCTCTCGTTGATGTTTTTAACTTATTTTTCGTAGGGGGTCTTGGCCAAGTTGTTGGTATTGGCGTCATCAAGTCTATGCTTCCTCGCGACGATCAATGGTCGTACCGTATTCCGTACGCTCTTCAGTGGATGTGGCCCGTTCCTCTCTTCATCGGCATCTACCTTGCTCCTGAATCCCCTTGGTGGCTCGTCCGGAAGGGACGTACTGAAGACGCGAAGAAGTCTCTTCTCCGTTTGACCAGCTTGGATCGAGAGACCGATTTCGATGCAGACGAGACAATTGTATGTTAGGTTCTCTTGGCGTTTCTCTTGTCGCGCTAAATCCAGTTTGGTCAGGCAATGATGGTACATACAACCGCTCTGGAGGACAAGGTTTGAGATTACACCGTTTGTCTGGATACCAGACGCTGACGAGCATTTCAGATTACTGCAGGTGCCAGTTACTGGGATTGCTTCAAAGGTACAGACTTGCGACGGCACTGAGGTATGTTAAATTATTGCGACAATAACTCCATTTTTTGACCTTTTTAGATTATTTGTATGGTTTGGGCAATCCAAAACTTGAGCGGCAACGCCTTCTCTGGTTACTCCTACCTACTTCCTAGAGCAAGCCGGTCTCCCGGCATCCAAGGCCTATGATTTTGCAATGGGACAATATGGAATGTGAGTCTATTACCCCTTCCTTTAGATGCTACTCTAACCCATATGTAGCAATATGGGTGGTGTCTTTGGTGCTTGGTTCCTTATGTCCTTAGGGTATTGGTCGCAGGACCTTATATCTCTACGGTCCTTTGCTCCCTTTTTACGATGCTTATGATCATGGGTTTCCTCGGCCTGGTACCAGATTCGCACCGTGACCAAGCGTCTATGGCCACGGGAAGCATTATGTTAGTTTGGGCGCTCTCATATCAGCTCAGCGTTGGAACGGTCGCATATTCGCTGGTTGCGGAACTTTCGACAAGAAGGCTACAAATCAAGACAGTCGTCCTTGGACGTAACCTTTAGTATGTTATGATCTGCTTAGGGTGAATGCAAGACTGATTAATTCTATAGCAACATTGTTGGAATTATCTGTGGTGTTTTATCCCCTTACATGCTCAAGTGAGAGCTGGCATACTCCCGATTGAAACTGTCATTGCTGATACTCTTTCTTTTCCAGCCCTGGGGAATGGAACTGGAGCAATTTTACTGGATTCTTCTGGGTGTGTTCTCAGTGCCTTCAAAAAGTTGCCCTAGTTTCTCAATAGCATTTAGGCCGGGCTCTGCTTCCTGTGTATCATCTATACCTATTTCCGCATTCCTGAACCGCGCGGTCGAACCTTTGCTGAACTCGATCTTCTCTTTGAGAAAGGGGTTCCAGCCCGCAAGTTCGCAACCACGGATATAGACGTATTCGAAGAAAGTGTTGACCTTGACGAAAAAGTGTTGGATACCTATAGGCAAGTCCACCACATTGATGATGACATGAAGGAAAAGGTGTAGGTTAGTGGTGATATGGTGAAAACTCACGAATTGGTCGCCTATCCGTTTGATGGCGTGTAATGTCTTGAAACGTCAAGTGATGTACAAATAATAGTCAAAATGTCTGGTAACAAACTAAAAACCTTTAGCTTTATCTTCATACAACTTTCTTAGCCACAAAATAAGCTGCTTTATATGTGTACTGGAGCATTCCGCGTTCATTGTTCGTATAAGTTGTCTCGATAGTCCGTTCAGATTCCGGAACGATTTCCAGCCCAATGGATTGAGCAAGAGCTTTGACTTCTTCTAGATCAAGCTCGATAGAAGGGTCGTTTGATTCATTGTTTTCCCAATGCCAAAGAAGAGGACCAAGGTTAATCCAAACTCCACCAGGTGCGAGAATTTTGTGGATTATCCGGAGATAGTTGACTATATTCTTCGCCTAATCACAAAACTTAGAGATGAATTCAGATAGTATAAAGGATTGTAAACCTACGGTATCAATAAAAAAACAAGTCAAGACCGCATCCCACAAGCCAGATTGAGGTTCGTCTGGGTCAGGATCGCCTCCATATATTTCCTCGAAGTCACCTGCACCCCAAAAATTAGCTCGTGAAATGAGGCCTACTTTCAATTAGTTCACCTGCCACGAGTGAGAAGTTGGAGCCTTTGGCAAGTCAGAAGGTAAAACGTCAGGAATAGTAATCGGCCGAAGCATGGAGGACTTGGTGTCGATATTTGAAAAGGAATGGATGTATGGATAAATGGTGAACTCATTGACTTGCTTCGTCCTCGTAAGAAAAATAAGCCAAGGGAAAGGAATCGCCTATAAATAAATTGCCTACTTGTTCAGCATGAAATACGATGCAAGGAGCATGTAATGGGAAAATTCGTTGCCCTGGCACGCAAAACCTGGATGCAAGAGTAAACAAATAGCAAGGTATACGAGAGAAAATGCTGAGTCAACCAAGTTTTGCAATGTCGAATGCAAGTCTGCCAAGACCTGCTCCGGGAACTAGAACTCTGAAGTTTCTTCGTTCGGCTGGAGGGATATCTGAGAAATGAGAGAGTAAGCCGTGAATTAGGGGTTCGTAGCATTTTTCTCGTTCAGAGGCACCCTACGAAGGCAATTGAGTCTCTATAAAGCAAAAAAACATGATACATGAGATGATGATGACCTCTTCACTCCAGTCTCGCACAAGCTGTTTGAGGGTGCTGCGAAGTTTGTCCATGTTGAACTCGCTAGTACGAGGGCCGTGGGAATGAGAGTGGCCGTGATCATGCGAATGAGAATGTCCCGTCGCATCGTGATCATGTGAGTGAGAGTGTCCTGGCGTGATATGATCATACGAATGAGAAGAAGAACATGATATTCATTGGGATATATACCCTCTCCCTGGTCGTCTAGCTCGTCATCGGGCCCAAAAATATCAGGACTCGCGACAATATTCTTCAAGAAGTTGGCATTGGCTTGAATTGCTTCGTCGACTTGGTCGAGTTTTGACTTGTAGGTCAGTTTGGAGATGAGCTCTTGATCAGCCCGCGAGAGTGAATAGATATCCTTTCGGCGGCTTCAATAACCGTAAGAGGTGATTGCACATTATATGAACACAATTCATGAATGCTGATTTACCGATTGTTAGTGCTTAGCTTGGCGAACAACGTGAGTTCAGTCAATCGCTCTGTCTCAAAATAATAATACATACGGAGTAACGGGCATAATCCTTGAAAGTGGCGACGACCGAGGCAAAATGAGCATTTTCTGGGAGAATATTACAGATAGCAAGAGCAAACAATGTAAAAAAGCTTGTGACCTTCTTGTTCTTCGGAGGACATCGCAGAAGGAATCAAGTAAGTCAGACGCGTCTCAGAAGCGCCGATCCCTCCTTACTCTTGCCTTCATCATGGTTAGCTCCACGCACTCAACATTCTTCCTCTTCCTCCTTTTTTCTCAACCCCCTCTCTAGGCTCGTAATGAAGAGAAGGCGCAGTCTATGCTCTACCGTTTTCGAGAGGCGCAGGCCGCCGAACTTGGACTGGGAACACGAGCGGACCGTCGTCCAAGGATGGCTAGTGCCTGTAAAAGTATGCGTGAATGTGAACGCTGGAGAGGTGAAATTCTACGAGAAATAAGTAGGAAGGTGTCAAAAATCCAGGATGGTTTGTTAAATCTTATGGTCGCTGGTTTATTAAACTAATGCTTTTGACTCTTAGCTGGGATGACTGACTATGAAGTGCGGGACTTGAACGATGAAATCAATAAACTCTTGCGAGAGAAGCGTCATTGGGAGAACCAAATTATTGCTCTTGGAGGTGCAAACTACCGGCGGAATGTCGCCATGCTTGATGACGATGGGAAGGAGGTTCCTGGGACGAAGGGATACAAGTGAGTTCCATATCTTTATCAAATGTGTAAGAATTGTACCAATGAATATTAGATACTTTGGTCGAGCGAAGGATCTTCCGGGTGTGCGTGAACTATTCCAAAGCCGGAAGAAGGAAGAAGACGAGGAGAATCAAGCACTGGCCTTTTACAAGAAATTCTTAAATCAAGGACCCTCTTACTTTGGGGACATTGACGAAAAAGATCCTCAAATTTTGAAGAACGAGAATGTGGCCGAGAAGGAAGGTTCGTTGGCTTTTGTTACGCTTACATTTTCTAATCACTCATGACTTCATAGCATACGAAGAGGTTTGGTCGGCAACCTGTGAGACACTTGGTTTACCAGAAGATACTGAAGTTCCACCTCGCCCTGGATCTACATCTACCAGCCCCTCTGCACCATCCATTACACCATCAACGGCCAAAAGCAAACGAAAGGCGGTCGAAGACGAAAGTATGGATCCCCCAGACTCTGAGTCTAAACGAACAAAGATAGGGTCAAGTGCTTCCACATCCGTTGAACACGATTCGTCCCAGCCTGCAGTTCAGGCAGCCGCTGCATATATTTCGTTTTTGTCGCCCGAAGATCTCTTACAGCCGAAACTCCCTACTCGAGCGGAGATGGAAGATGTGTTATTGGCACTTCGGAAACAGGCTCTCGTTCAGGAATACTTTGGGGATTCATAGCGTTGTATCTTGATAGATAGTAATCGAATATCAATGAAAATGTGTCTGTCTGAAGCTTTCCGTATTAAAATCCAGACTTACAGGATTACAAGCTCCGTTCTTGAAATCAAGCAGTACTTTGACAGGTCTCTAACCACACCAGAGGAACACTTGCTGCCATCTCCGCCATCATATCAATGCCCGACCACACAGTCATTTAGGACGAGAATATTTGGTCCTAATCCCTTGCAACTTCGTGTGGCTAAAATCGGTGGAAGCGGGTGGGCTGTGTATTCAGACACCCAGTGAAAAACTTTTTAAGAAGTGCATGACTGATGAAACGGACCTGAAAAGGATTTTCCTTGACGTAATGGGAAGAAAGATGGAAAGGCTGGACCTGTGGGGTAGGTGTAGGGAGAGGATGGTTTGGAGGTCATATGTTCAGGAGCAGCATAGGCAAACAGACGTGGACTAGTACTACCATGAGAGATATAAGGATGGGTATGTGAGGGTGGTTTAATGGTAGCTCGAGGGACTAGCGGTTTGGAGCCTAAGCCTGTTTCACTTGACCTGTATGAGTCGGAGAAATTGAGCGATTTCAACGTCAAAGTTTTCAACTTCCCGAATCCAAATCCATCCAACGCGTCGAATAGTAGCTGACCTAACTTCGCGTCCTTTATCCCCATGTTGAGATAGCGAAGGTTGGAGAGGGCTGATATATTTTGAATCCACAGACCTGATACTTTCCAGTTCGCCGGAATCGACGTCAAGAGTGATACTCTCTAAAGACTCGCAACACTCGCCAATGACGTCCCAAAGTATCGAGAGGAAGGCTACAGTCTGCCATTTCTGACCAATATCCGACACAAAGTGCAAAAGTAAAGTCGTTTTGCGAAGTGCAAGATGGCGGACAAACATTTATATTAGGGTAAGTGATGTTTGAAGGTTCTCCAGCTTGAAGTTCCGGTATCTTCACGAGATCTGGGTGTGAAGAGAATGTAAACCCAAAGGATGTTTCTGTGCTGGAGACAACCAAGGAACGGAACTTTCGACCTAGGTTCTTCTGAGTAATGAGGTCAGGTAGACGCTCATTTAGAAAGGTTCTGAAGGATACATAAAGTGCATTCAGTGGCTCTGACATGTCTCGAAGCGTCCGATTTGTTTCAAGCTGGAGGGATAAACCAGTAGGGCAAACAATTTTTTCAAGAAGGCGTTGGCTTATGTCAATGGAGTCACTTCTGAGAATAAGGGAATTGAGGTGAGGTAAATCAACTTTCGCGATCTTTTCCAAGGGTGACGGACTTGTGCGTAATCTCATTAAATGCACATATTCGTAGAGCCGGCAAGTGGCGTAGGATGTGAAGACATTCTGCTGGGCCAAAGTTCCTGCAATTGTCTATATGCAGCTCCTCAAGGCCTGCGATGGAAAGCCCAGTTAATACATCGCTCTGAAATCCATCAACCTTCAGAAAAGAGAGTTGTTGAACATTTCGGTTCAGAATCTCCTGGAGTCGCAGATTTCCACTTGATGACCACATTAAGGAATCTGGTTCATGCCTATTTGTGATTGTTAAGTGATGAAGGTTTGGAAACGCTTCCGGGTTGGGCGTAAGTTCCGTGCAAAAGCTATCTGCGAAAATAGCAAGCCGAGCCACCCGGTCCGCTGCTTGTAAAGCAACTACCTTCCATGGAGGCAGCCTAGGTCGGAGAGGGCTGAGAAAGCCGTTATCCCAATCTTCGTCGTGTCGAGGGAGGGAAAGATGAAGGCTTGTGTGCTGTGAGCGACGAAGGAACTCTAATGTCCAAGGTTGGCTTTGGAGGTAGAATATGTCCCACAAGGCAGGAAATTGGATTGCCACCCTTCTCCACCTCCGAGAGACCTGCGAAGGTCCAATCCATGGCACAAAATCGTTGCAGTAAGCCAGCTCTGATTGGCCATGCAATTGACGAGAAGATATGAATCTACGCGACCGCATATGCAAGCTAAGAGTAGCCAACGTCAAATCCCGGTGAATGAGGAAGATAAAGGCAAGTAGTTCGTCCGGTAAAAGGTATATGGCAGTGCAAGAATTACATTGAACACGGATGTCAATTAATTCGGCTTCTAATTTGGCCAGATACGCTTTAGCTAGGGCTTGCCGGGTTTTAATAGCTTCCTCAAGACGAGCACGCTGAGTTAGACGGGAGTGGGCGTCGGACATGATTTCTGAAACATTAAAGCAGACTCCGAGTGTGCGAGAAGAGAAGGGTTTGAGAGATATCGAAGGTGGGGATGGTGATAGTTTGGTTCAACATAGGCTCGGATGTTGTTGAGAGGGATTCTGTTATAAAACAAAGAAAAAGGTTGGACTCAGGGAGGATTGAACTCCCGACCTCATGCAAACATCGAAATGCGAAGCATGCGCGCTACCACTGTGCTATAAGCCCCAGATATGATTTGGGGTAAAGCAAAATAAAGTCGCAACGGATTCTTCGCTTCTTTCGCTCAATATCTTTCCATCGGAGTTTTTGTTTCTCATTTGCTGGAGTGTGACTTACTTTACCTTCTAGTATACTAACATGCTTTTAGGCAAGCGTTTGTCGAGTCTTACTTAGTAATCGCAGCATAACCAACATTAGATAGAAAAATGTCCATAGTAAGGTTCCAAAACACTAGATACAAATCCGTAGTTTACAATCAACAATACAAGTCGGTCAAGTCAAATCTCGCTCTTAAGGCTTAGTTTTATCCTTCCTCTCATGTTCAGGAATTTCTGTAAAATCTTCAAACGGATTGTCGGCCTTCGTATCCTTGCTCTGAGTATAGCCACCTTCCCATTCAGGAGGAGGACCTGAAGGAGGCGCGAACTGATTCCCTGCAGGAGGTTGCCACGGGCCAGAGGGAGGAGCGCCAGGAGGGGGTTGCCATTGTCCGCCAGGAGGAGGCCCACCTGCATAAGGCATGTTGTACCCATAACCGTACGGGGGATTGTAGTGGTTAGGGTAGCTTTGACCGACAGCGATAATGCGGGTGGTATTAGCAACACTCGAAGGGGTCTAGAAGCTGGCGGTAGTAGCTGTAGACGATCAGCGTCCAGAACCCGGCGATGACTTGGGACACTATTAAGCGACAAAGACAATAGAACTCAAAGATGTGAAACGTACGAGTCGTGAAGATCATCGAGACAATTTCTGACCAGGAATTGTGGTCCCAAGAATCATTGCACCAGCGGCTTGCGTCGTCATCATCAAATCGGTCCGTTCGAACGGGACCCCAGAATCCAAATGGATAAACGGCGAAGCCATTCTCCTTGGCATCGTTGGTACATTGCGAAATGAGTTCATTCTTGAGGATGATCAGTCAAAAGATCAAAAGGGATGTAAGGAAGTTTGTACCTTCTTTGTGAAGTGAATGACGACACGAACAAGTCCGCCGGCGAGGACGGCGACGGTGGTGAAAGCTGAAAGTAGAGCATAGATTCGAACCAGCGAAATTTTGCGCTACATTTAGAAATGACTTCAGGACTGGTAGTGGGATATTGTAAGAAAAATGTACCGTTATAGAACTGAAGACACCAAATATCTTGGGTCGGGGACGTTAACATGGTTACTAAGACAGAAGAAAGAAGGAAGCACCTCTATGCCAGTAACCGCTAGCAGAAAGGTTAGCAAGAGGGTGGCTGGAAGTCAGAGAGCAACTAGCGAACCCATATAGATGGCTCCTACGGCGATAGAAATTGGGACAAGGTCTTTCAGACCATTGGACCTTTCTTCGGAAACAGCTCTGAAGAAGCTAACACCTCTGTTGCGATTCAGTGTTAACGATCTTGGCGACTGAAACAGGGCAGACGAACGAGAAGAGGGACCAGAAAGCACTCAATGCTGCAAGCTGTACGAAATGAGGTATGAGCAAGGAGGGGCGAGGTTTTGCGTCATGCAGCGCACACTAATGACCACAGGTCTAAGGTTGTGACGATAGATTCTCGTTGCAAACGCGAATTTAGGAGGAGATGGAGGAGCACGAGTCCCGTCGGCCATTGTAGATGGTGGTTCGAAAGAAGGGAAAGAACACTTACATCAGCCTGCCTTAAGTGGGAAGCTTGCGGGACACTGCCTCACCCCGCGCCACTCCTTGGGACTCGAACGGTCATACAATGTTTCTCATTATCACCCGGAAACTGCGCAGTCCTACTTGGAATCCACGTCAGCAAGCGCCTACCTCCAGGTTCAGGGTGGACTTTACGGGCCAAGCTCGCGAACCTATGTATAATCATCTGTTGCAGCTGAAGAGATAGTTATACAAAATCAGGGACAGTGGCTGCTATCGAATCGCCAAATAGGCAGCAGAAATGAGGGTGGCATTGGAAAACACAGATCGACTGGAAATCTATCATGGACTCTGGCTAGTAGTGGTATCTACAAAGTGGGATACTTTGGGAATGGTTATGTTTGCTGGTCACGTGAGTGTCATTTTGAAACTCGTCGCAATAAACTGCTCAACAAACAAAAGAATTAATTCTCATCCTATTCTATAGTTTTGAAAGCAAAGGAAGAGGAGCAAGATCTCTGGTGAGAGTATTGTGTTGATCGGGCGCTTCCGAGAGAGTGGCTTGGAATTCAACCAACATCATCAAGACTGGTCCCTAAACCACCGTCTCTGCACGATGGCCACCCCGACTGGCAAGGACCTTCGGAGAATGACTGCGCCTGCTGGCTCGTTGTCTCTTGTGAGTTACCCACTATATTTGCTAATCAGACTGAAGATTAACTGTGAAACAGCCCGAAGGTCCTCCGCGCCCCAGCGGACGTCCTCCTTCGCCCCTGAGAAATGGATACACTGCCAACTCTGCCACTGGAATTGACCCGGATATGGACAGTGAAAGCGATGATGATGACGACGACGACGATCCTCACGCTGGTTGGCATGAAAGGTCTCCATCTCCTTCTTCGTCCGTCAGCCAGTTTGCTGCCCAGTTCGCGCAACGCGTCGGCAGTTTTGTTGGTGGGATAGCCCAATCGCCTATGACTTCAAGTAGAACGCAACTACCAACTGATGCTGAGCTTGAAGCCGAGGCAGAACGCGAAAGGGACAGGACTCGACGCGAGGCAGAGCGTATCATGAACTTTGAATCACGAGAGCATGTGCAGAATCGTGTCATGGCCATGCTTGACGAACCCAAGACCCTGCCACCACCTCCCATTCGTTCTCAGTCGTTACCCGATCCGCCATCTCCATCTGGCTCCCAGAAAGAGGGGCTCACTTGGTGGACGGCTGCCAAGAATCGACTTACGCCGACGAAGGAGCCGCTCACCCCAGCCCAGCAGGTCATACAGGATCACAAGACCAAGGAGAAGCAAGTCAAGAAGCTTAAGAAGAAAAGTGGCGAACCGCTCAATACGGAGTTCATAGACCCTTCTTTCCAGAACCTAGGTCCTCCTAGCACACCTCCCCGACGGCCTATCCCATCGTCTGCCTCTCCCAGCCCTGTACGGCCAGGCGCTAATATGCAGATCAACATGACCCCATCACCCATGCGGCAGTCGCCTGCTCGTGCTCCTGGCGAAACTACACCTCTTTATGCCCAGTTCAATTCGGACGGTGCTCTCGATGTCCCTTCTACTCTTCTTACCATTGCCAAAAGGTTCGAAAAGCTCGAGAAGTGGACTGTTGGTCATGTTCGTGCCCTCGAGGAGCGCATGAACGACGTCGAAAGATGGCTCGTCGACCAGGAGGACGAGAAAGAGAAGAATTCTATCGCGGCTTCTCAGAACGGAGATGCCAAACCACGCAGTGACGAAGAAATCCGCGAACTTCGAGAGGAAATTGCAGAGCTTCAGGGTCGTTTTGGCGAGCTTGGTCGGGAGATGGCGAATTTGGCCACCAAGAATCTCTCTTCAGGACCGACCAAACAGTCAGGCCATCTCCAGGATGGTGCCCGCCTAGTTTCTTCCGTTGCAGTCCATAGCCAAACTGGCTCTTTTGAGGATGGCTTCCCAGTAACACCTTCCCGTCATCAGGTTGTCGCCTCCACTGCTAGGGAAAGTACAAGCCCGCCCATGGGTCACAACAAGACACCAACAGGCGGTACCCGCCGTCCCTACCCGACTGGTGATTATACTTCTCCCGAACCCACGAGCAGCATGATCAGAGCTTCATCGCCCTCGTCTCCTCCCCCGCGTCCTGTGGCCAGTACTCAACCCCTCTCAATTCCTGGTCTCCCTTCCTCCTCTTCTGGGAATGCCGGTTTAGGCATCGTTCAGCCGTCATCCGCTTCGTCGTATTCCTCTGGTAATTTTTCAGCTGCATCTTCCATGTCCGATTTAGGAGAATTGTCTGCTCCTAAGATGCCTGTGAGCGCACCTCCAAGGCAGGAAAGTTCCAGCCCTACACCAAGGAAGCGATATACAGTCGCTCTAGGTGCACCCATAACCAACCCCAATTCTCGGATATCTAGCCCACCTCCTCGTCATTCGGTGTATAGTCAAGCACTTTCTACATCCCCTGCACTTTCTGACAATCGCGACCTTGCCTCTGACGAAGAAGACGATGCCTTGGGTGGTGAGACGATTGGCAAGTCAGCTGCTGCAAGATTGAACAACCGTTCAAACGAACAACAGCGCCCCTCTCGCGTTCGCCCGCAGTCTACGTATGCAGGTTTCTCAACTTTGCAGACGCCGTTGTCTCCAACAAAGCCTCTGCGTCCGAGATCGCATTCTCAAGATCGTTTCGCTAGTTCAGAGAGCCTGAACAGCTTGTCCAGTGTTACTTCGACCGGAAGTAAATTCGTAGATCCTCTAATTCAAAGGAGGGCCGCGAGGAAGGAGACTATGGACAAGTTGAAGTCGACTGCTCCCAAGGTCGAGAAAGGCAGGAAGGTCCCTGTTGGTCAGCTTGTCGCATTCTTTGACCCTGCTAAGGCTTTATAATTCTGTTTTCTCTTTGCAAGACTTGGATCTCTTCTTACGTTGCATTTTACATCAGATCTACATTCTTATGCTTGTTACAATGACCTCTTCTAGCTTTCTCTCTTTTGCTTTGTACATTTTCTCGCTACGCACAAATGGCTAATTTTTTTTCTCATAACGAAAATAAGTAATCATAATGGTATGGAGTACACATGGAACATAAAATCAAATAGCCGACTGCAAGAGAACTCTGGGTTTGACCAGCACCCGATTCTCCCACTTCCCGTTCGTCTCATTCTTGACCAGCCTTAACAATCCCAACTCAACTGTACACAACACTCTATCCTTCTTTCCCTTCCCAGATGCTTTGCCTGAAGCGTCTTCCATATAGACAGGATCGAAAGGTGTTTCTGGAGGAATGTGAACAACTTCCAGGTCATACTCGACCACCTCTTCGCCGATGCTCTTATTGAGTTTGGTTGCGTCTTGAACAAGAAGCGCAATTTGTTCGGGAAAAGCAGTGGTAATGTGCGAGTGGAGAGACATGTGTGTTGCTCGGAAACCAGAAACAATGAGAACGTTGATGAGGGCATCAAGGAAGTAGATGGAGAGGTCGGAAGACGATACTTTCGTCGTTTTTTGACCATGCTTTCGTGTAAGAGAGCGCCATAGACCCAAAAGGGGGGAAGGTTCTGAAATTAAATTTAGGAAAAGAAACTCGAGACACTAAAACTGAGAGTGCTTACCAGATTTCCTCATGGATTCATAAACCGTATTGAGCACCCCTTCCCGCCCTGGATCCTCGAACATCCAGGAAGACACCATCCATTCAGCGTAAGCGCAAATCCCAGCTTGGAACGCCAGCCGAACCAGCTCTGCTTTCCTCTTCTGTCCACTCTGCATGAGAAGATGAACCATCCTGGAGCCCAAGATCTCCTCCGCGCGCTCTTTAGCTTCTTCCATATCAGTCGAAGTAAAATCTGCCGCTCCTTGCTGCGAGCTGACGGACAAGTCGAATTGATCCGCCATGAACGACGCGAAAGCGTGAATGCGCTCGTTGGAAGCTTGCAAGAGCCCTACCACGTCGTCACTCGAGGTTGTGTCGTTCAATCGAGAAGCAAGACCTAATGATTCTGAACGACGGCGCTCTTCTTCAAGATCTGAAGTTCGCAAATCTAGAGCTTGGGAGGTGGCATTGTAAAGCTGCCTAAGCCTATCATGCGAGGCTTTTAAAGCCAATAGTTCCTTCCCCTTGGCATCATCGCTACCAGAGAGCTGAAGATTCGTTGCCCGTAATTGATTGAGCTCATTCATAGCCTGAGCCAGTTGATCTTTCACTTCGTCGACTTCTTTCGAGGAAACGTCCAGCTTTGCCTCACGCTCTTCGACCTGAGCTCGGACAAGAACAATTTGGGTGGAGAGTTCTGTGATTCTGTCCTCCATCTCCTTTTTCATCTTTTGCACAACAGGAGGGTCAGGTCTAGTAGGAGATGCAGGTGCAGTGGTAATGGGAGAAGTAACAACTGGCTCAGATGATCGTTTAGATGCGACGGTGCTCTGGCCAGATTTTGTAGATGAAGGAGTGGCGGGCCGACTTCCATTCCCACCACGTACGCTAGGAAGTCCAATAGAGTTCTTCCTAGGCGAGGATGTGACTGAGGCGGACTCGTTCAGGCCTTTGGCAACAGCCTTGACGCGCCCAGGTACTCCCTCCGTTAACACCTGGAAAACCCCAAGTGCTCTTCCGTAAAGGTGTCTGTCCAGCACCAGTACTAGTATTTGTAGTGGTCGGCATACTGCCAGAACGTTGTGACGAGTTAGATCTGCGGAACATGACGACTGAGAGTGCGCGTTTGCCAAGGTAAACGAACAAGAGAGTGGTGGTGGTAAGAACAACACAAGTACTAAGAAGAATAAAAGAGTTGCTTCGTGATGAAATGAAGTCGATCTGCATCCACGACGGCAACGAAACTGAAGCGGACCAGAAAGGGTTTATAACGTATTCCGTCCGACATGAGGATCAGGCGTGGTTTGCCCAAACACGATTGCGACCTGGAATCCTCGTGTTTTTTCCCGCTTTAAACACTTCGCATCTTTGAAAAGGTGAGGCATGCGAGTGGTGAGGCCGAGTCTACCGATGGAGGTTACAAACAAGACTGAGAACCCTGCAAGCGCCGACTTCAGCACCACTAACACCTTCAGATTTATCCCCCTTTGGCAAAGGATGTTACATCCCTAGACAAGGGACAGCCCTAAAGGATACAAATACGCCGAGACCGGGAATACGAGTAACTCACAGGGTTCTAGCAAAATGACTGACATGGGAGGAAAAACCGATATACTAAATAATATTGCAAAAACCACTTGTTCATGACTATTATTTTCATTAGGTCCAGTTCCCTCGACGCTTCTTGAAATTTGCACATCGCGAGCACCATCCGCTTGTGCTCTCTTTCGCCAGACTACATAGCCCAGAGTCAGTACTGTGACTGATGATTCTTGGAGAAAGTATGCTCACCTGTAATCCATGCAAAAGGGAATCTCCTCAACAAATGCCATTACAAACTCCTCTAAGGGAATACAATTATGGCATCCCAAATGGTTCAATCGCAGCCTCCTCAAGTCCCAGGGAATAAAGACTTGGGAATAAATCTCAAGTGAAGACCACGTGCATTCAGCTGTGAGCAGGTCCAGAGGAGGAGCTTCATCGTCATCTTGAAACTGACTGGCGATAATGAGATCTTCACTCTCGGCATCAGTGGGCTGAACTTCTGTAAACTTGATGCTTAAAGACCGAAGATGCGGGAGCTCTGATGCCATCGACCCCAAAACTTGAGCGTTGAGCTCGACGATGAGGAGACGAAGATCTTCTAAGAAAGGTGCTCCTGAAGAAAGTGCTGCAATAATCTGTTCTACCCCAATGGACTCAAGCTGAAGTTGACCGTGGCTAAAGCCAATATCAAGGGAACGGAGGGCTGAAGCAGTGGCCAATCGCGGAAGTATAAAGTTTGAGGCAGCATACGTAGACACCGGAATAATAAGCTCTTGTATATCACTGAGAATAATTTCCTCAAGTTTAAGGCCCTCACCATCCAGATCGAGGGACTGCAGGCGCCGTTCTGGCAGTGCCAGGAACTCTGCGAGATCGGGTTGAGGAACAGAGGTTACCAGGGTAAACTTTTTTAAGGAAGGGAAGCTAGAGGGATTTAGGAAACCAGAAAGGGAATATGGGGTGTCATGGATAGCAAGCTCTGATAAGTGGTCAGAGCTTTTCGCAACAGACGACAGCATTTGCAGTGCAAGGCGCAATTTGAAAGGATCAAGTTGCAAAGGACTTTGAGATTGGAAACGAATGTGGAAAGTCCGTAAATTTGGGCAAAATGCACTGGCTGCACCTTCTGCTGCTACAGACACATTGGCGGAGTCAGCGAATTCAAGCGAAAGAGTTTCTAGATTTCGAGAAAGATGCTTCCACGCTGCTCCGACACACAATGAGTTGGAGGTGTCATCACGATATTTGAGAGTGAGAGTGTCCACGTTGTTTAGTAGCTTCAGAGCGGTGTCAACGCCCGTTCCCTAACGCAGAGGTACGTATGAGTTCTTGGGGTGAAAGTTGTTTGATAGGTGTGGGAGCATCGTGGGATCGCTTCACAAAGCGAGAGAAAAAGCGTGAGCTTTTGACCTTCACAGCAGTTGGTTGAAGTAGTGTTCGCGGGTACAGACTGTCGTACTCCGTTTCAATCCCATTTAGGATTGAGACTAGTACGAACTCTTGGAGTAACCCAAGGATCCCTAGAAGGTGTAAGTTACGATGCAAACCAATATTGAACTTAAAATACCTACACTGCACGTTCGAGGATAGGCAGAACCTCTACTAACTTGGACGTGTATGTCCCAGGCGGGATGTGGTACTCGCCAATAGAAACCGTGCCATAAGCTTTCTCAAGGGCACAGTCGAGAAAGATCGCTGACGTAGTCCGGATGTTCCATAATTCGTCCTTGCTTAAATAGCCCAATATGTGAGAAAGGATCTCGTTAGGGAAGACTGGTGGGTCAACATCATTGGGTTCTGGATCCCAGTGCTTAATCGGTGGACTAGGAAGGACATCGTTGGGAGACTGGGGAGGAGGTCGTGAAAGGACCAGAGGCAAGGTCGCGGTAAAGGAAGACATGTCAACAGGGAACAACCGCTGCAACAGAGGCTGTTAAGTAAGGTCACCTCTACAGCTGTTAGATTGTCAGGGATCATTATCAAGCAAACAGCTCCCGTGCGAGTGCTTCAAACTCGATATCCCGCAAGCGATTGAAGGGTATGAACAACTCATTCTAGGGATAGCTTGAGCATGGTCGCAGTAATGGGGTGTGGAGAATCGATGTAGTATTTGCGTATATACTCAGGCGTCAGGAGTGGCATCCTTTGTTGACATCGTACTTCCACTTTAAGTTTTGAGTGGGACACGACCAGACGCGTTTTCTGCATTAGATAGCTGTGGTAAATGTGTAATGCTCACTGAAAATTTATATTGGGCTCCCCTATGACTAGGCAGATCGCCACAGCATATTGTGATGTTCTTCCGGATCTTCACCCTTTCCACTACTACACATTTCACACCAGTTTCACTCCTTCGCGTGTCATGACAAGGCTTTTCTCGGTAGCAAGTAACATGCGGAAATTTATCTGGGTTCATCTTTAGTTCCACTTTCCGCCAACCTTACCTCTAGAAAAGTTAGGAGCAGAGCTGTGCATCTTTCTAGCCCCTTTAGCCTAAGTTTCGTCTGGAATACGAGTAGTTGGGACTTATCTTCACTCTTATCTAGGACATGACCACGTTAGGGAGCGCGATGAATGTATGGTAAGTTATGAACCGTTCAAAGTAATTTGGTAGAATCTCCTCTTGACAATCCTTTTTTTTTAAAAAAAAACCTAGTACTCATGCACCACGAGTCGGCCACATTATCAGACTCAACCTCGAAATATGCATCTACTAGCATAATTCTCACTAAAGATTCACCATCGAAGCTTGCATGGTTATGTAAAATACGAGGATCTGAATAGTAGTGGTTATACTACTCGGTTCTGCTAGTTGTCCCCCAAAAACCTTGTTCACTTTCCTTGGATATCACCACCAACTCACATCGAAGGCGGCGCTAGTGCAGATTCCTCGCTTTCCTCGGACCCGACTTCCTCCAAATAAGGACGGAGTGGTCGTTAAATATCGGTTCATCCTTTATTTCCCTCCTTTCCTACAATGTCCATCTGCCAAGGTCATCGACTTGTCCCGAGCTTTCACACTGAAGAAGAGTATGAAGGAGAATCGGAGGAATTCCTTGTCTGCCTTGACTTTGGAACTACAAATGTATTGAACAAGATAGATGAATTTCAGTTAATGGTAAGCACGTCCATTCATGTTCTTTCAACGGCGCAACGAACGATCGAGAATGGACACACAGGGAATGGAAAATTCAACACCTTACCTCCAACTGTCCCATATTCTTTTCAAGGGGCATATTGAGAACACTTTAGGAAGTGATCTTCTCTTCAAATGCGTGCCAGTTCCCCAAGAAGAAAGGAGAGCCAGCATGGAGATCACTGAGACCTTCCTCCATCGTACAGTCCCATTCAAACCCCCGACTTCCAAAAAATTGGAATTTTTCGGGATGCCTGTGCAACATGTTGCGACATTCGAGAGTGTACAAAAGTTTCCCAGGGGACAAGCGCCTAAGACATCGCAAGTGTCTGAGCCAAGCATTGCCGACGACGTAGAACTCTGTGAAGACATAGGGAAAATCACTGGAATAATTAAAAAGCCAAAAAGGAGGCCGAGAATGAATAAGGAGGTGGGGAATGAGAAGATGGAATGGAATTGTGAGGATGTGGACGATGGGAAAGTTGAGGAAAGGATTCTGGTTTCTGCGGCCTCAGATCATCACCCAAGTATGGTCCGGGATATGTTGGAGTTGGGAACAGTGTTGGAAGAGTACGAAGAGGAACTGAGAGAAGAACTTCAGATATGATGAAATAATGGACATTGTATGCACTATTGCCGAAGCCATGCTGTTTTCGCAAGCTTCTTTGCTTTCTTCTGCTCTCTGAAACGGTCCTATTAGAGAGATAAAAATGAGAATAAGTAAACTAAATCCGGAAAAATGAATTACTAGATCTTTCTTGTTTGGTCTCTTCCGCTTCTTCCCAACGTCGTCTTCTTCGCCGGCCGCCTCGCCCTGACGATATCGTTGGTCTACCTCTTTTGACCAGGCATCTGTATCGAAATAAAACTCGCTCATCCGCTTCGCACGTTCATACTCGCTCATATGGCTTGGGTCTCTACCATCCAGCGCGGTGAACCTGCCAGTACGAGCATTGAACTTGGCAGCAAATGATGGAGCTGAGCCTGGTGCTCCTGGAACGGTGCTTTGGCCGAGAGTCGGGTCAAGATAGGCGAGTGATGGGTCGATGCCTTGAGCGAGAGCGGCTTGTTGAGCAGCAGTGTATTGAGACCCAGCAGTCGACGGTCCGGCTACAGGTTCTTCAGGTATTGAAGGGGCATCTGGTTGTTTCGCCTCGTTTTTATCCGGCTGTAGAGGGTTAGACCATGTGGTCTCGTTCGTAGACGCGTTGAAGAAGTAGTAGGCGTTGTATTGCGGGGACCAAATAGCTTGCCACGGATTTGGTTCGTTCTCAGTTTTTTCGTCTCCTTCCTTAGCATTTTCTGCCTTCTCTGAGGGTGCTGGAGATATAGATTTCTCTTTAGACTCAGAATCTGCCTTGGAAGACGATGGTTCTGGAGTCGGAGATCGGGACATGCTGGTAGAAGGAAGCCAAGAATACCGCCCAGCGCTTGGGCGAATCACACTTTGGTCTCGACCACAATGACCCTCCGAAGCCCCCTCTCCTCCTCTCCTTCCAGTCCAGCGAGTGGATCTTCTCCTCTGCCCTCGGCGATGCATCATCCAAGTCATACTCATTTTCATCCTACGACTGCCGCTGGCTACCGACCGAAGGTATATATGTTGATTTTAGTCCAGCCTCATCGTGTGCACTCAAATATTGTCTAGGTTTCCTTCAGTACCTTGGATAATCCGCAAGCCACCATGTTCTCAGTTACTCTATCTGTTAAATCCAAGTCCTATAATGCCACCCGAGCCACTCGTGTTTACTTATGTGCGGCTTCACCTGATGAATCTGGTCGAGAAGCATTGGACTGGGCACTCGAAATGCTCGTACAAGATGGAGATGAACTCATCGTCTTCCGAGGTATTGACCAAGACATTTTGGACAAGGTCGACCATGACGTGCTTCGAGATGAAGCGAGAGACTTCATGAAGGAAATCCAGGGCAAGTCTGTTGAATACGACTCCGAAAGGCAATTGAGCATTGTGCTCGAATATGTACCTGGAAAGGTAACGGACACCTTAGATCGTTTGATTGCGCTCTATCGACCAGATAGTGTCGTGGTAGGAACAAGAGGGAAGCGGGTATGTCTTTCCCCGGGGAAGTTCACGCTACAAGCTCATTCAAATTAGGCATGGTCGAATCTCACCTCGATGGGTATGATTGGTGGCTATGGTGGTACCATGGGCTCTGTCTCCAAATATTGTCTTTCTCACTCTCCAGTACCTGTCATTGTTGTCCGACCGGAACGAAAGGTTCGGAAGGAAATTGAGAAGAGGAAAGCAGACCCTAAGCGAGGAAAGCATTTTGAAGAGTATGTGCTCTATTTATTAAACATTCTTGGCTCATATTTTTCCAGCTTCCATACTCCCCTCAACTCTCCCGCAAGGTTTAATCTACCTTCATCCGGTTCTAGCTCTCGGAGAGACACTGGTCCCGGGACGCCTGTTGGTTCCGTTCGTGCTCTTCCGGAACCTACCGCGGAATCGCCTACATCTGCATAGATATTGCAACTTCATGTTCTTCCTCGTGATGCTATACCGTTTAAGACTCCGTTTGTGCTTAACCTTAATGTATCAGTATGTCTTGCTCTCGTCCCATCTGCTATATCTCTCTGCAGTCGAACGATTCTTTAAAGTAAAGAGCCACCCGTTGTGGATTTGGAGCACCCTCATCTCAAGTGATTATGCGGACTTGTGTCATCCTATTGGATGGCTTCATTCCCTGAAAGTAGCATGAACTCCGATGACTGACATACACGGGTTACAGTTTGAACCAAAAGTCCTGGGAAGACTTTACGAATGAATTGTCACATAACCACATGACTGTGACAGCTGATACATCTCTCCAAGTACCCCCATCAGCAGGTATTTCCTGCTGAATTCCGCGGACCACTCTATTATCATCTTGGACCAGCGCCGGTCTTCGGATTTGTTTCATGTTCCGCGCTGACTGAGCTACATCATCGGCTTATGTGAGCTCGACCGCTCCTCCCACCCAGAGTACTTAAAGCATCTAGTCCCTCTTGCAACCTTACTTGAACTATGTCCCTGAATGGATGGCATCCCGGCGAACGCGCGATTCGTCAACGTCTCGAGATCTCATCGGAAACGCACTTTGCTTGGAAATGGATTGCAGCCGAGTTGCCAGACCAACATCGAATCTTCTACACGCATAACATCCATTTCCTACCACTTGTAACACTTGATCAGCTTGGTCGCCCCTGGGGATCCATCGTTGCTGGAGAAGATGGTCTACCTGGCTTCATCCATTCTACTGGGAGGTCGACTCTTGTTGTTCGTGCTAAGCTCTGGGAGGGCGATCCACTTCTCCAGAATCTGAATCATCGCACCTCTGAAAAAATTCTCGCGGCAGGCATTGGTGTCGAGTGGTCTACTCGGCGCCGGAACAAGCTCGCTGGTTATATTTCGGAAATCAAATCTGTAACTCATCCAGATAATATCATTGACTTTAGCATCGTTGTCAATGAAGCCATCGGGTATGTTCTCTCTCTCTCAAAGTGTTCTTATTCTCACACGTGCCCAGGAATTGCCCAAAATATATCACAGTTCGTTCACTCGAGCCATGCACACCTCATCCAAAGATCGAAAGTAGCTTTCCCACACTGGCTTCCCATGAAAGCCTTTCAGAGGAAGCCATTGACATAATTACACATGCGGACACGGTGTTCTTTGGGACAACCTACCATGCAAACTCTGAGGATGAATCGCGATTCCCGTCTCATCTTGGCATGAATCAAAGAGGAGGACGCCCTGGATTCATTCGCGTGTCACCCACCGATCGTAAAACGGTTTATCTCCCTGACTTTTCTGGTGTGTTTTCTGTTTTGGTTCTCCTTATATTCATTCGATTGATTACCAACTCTAGGAAACCGTATTATGACGTCCCTCGGAAATGTAGAACATACGCCTCTCGCTTCACTCACCTTTGTATCATGGCAAACTGGGGACGTATTGTATATAACAGGATCCGCTCGAAATCTTATTGGGGCCGCTGCGCGAGCAGTAATGCCTTTTCAGAATTGTTTTACAGAGGTCACAGTCACTGGATACACCTATGTCCGAGATGCTCTTCCGACACGCCAGAAAGAGAACTCGACAGCGGAAGCATCGCCATACAGTCCGCCCATCCGATTTCTGGCCTCTGAACGTCCTCCACCCACTTCTTTAGGAGAGGATGGTACAAAGCTCAAAGCCAAGCTCACTCAGATGAAGATTCATTCTCCGTCTCTCATCACGTTCACTTGGACCATCCCCAGATCGATCCAAGTGAAAGCAGGTCAATCTGCTATCCTCGACTTCACAACCCTTCTTGGAGCTCAGGAATACCAACATATGAACAACGCCAAGCCGACGGCTGTTAACGACGATCGCATCCGTACATGGACCGTCTCTTCGTTCTCAGACGCTCGAATAGCTACCAACACTTTTGCATTAACTATGAGAGAGAAGGAAGGCGGTGTTGTTACTGGAGCTCTGTTCAACGTTGCCCGGCGGATTCAACAAATGGGAAAAAATGAACTACTGGAAGATTCAACACCTATCGGATTGGAGGCTGAGTTTGTTGGCATTGACGGGAGCTTTTTCTTACCTGAAGGCGGGGAAGAGAACACTCTAAAGTTGCTTTGGATTGCAGGAGGGATCGGAGTAACACCCTTTCTAGCCATGCTCAAGCAGCTGTCGACGGAGAAGAGAGCAGCTGACGTTCAGTTGATATTGACTACTCGAGAGCCTGAAGTCCTTCTCCACCTGATACAGGACGCATATGTCGAGAGAGAGGACTTGGAGCTTCATGTTAGTGTGTTCTCTCGTTCCCAAGTGCCCAGCAAAGAATGGGGCTTTGAGGTGACGGTGCATAATGGAAGGATGGAAGCAGCGAAGGTTCTCGAAGCGTTTGACGTAACAGATTGGGAAGCTTTTGTTTGCGGCCCTTCTGAAATGGAAAAGGACGTCCTTCAGGCACTGACAGAGCGAGGAGCAGAAAAGGAGAAGATTCATCGAGAGGGATTTGCATATTGACACCCACGGAAGCGGGATCTGTACCATCACTACCTATTGAGAATTTGCAGAGATGACTTTAATTGACCTACCCGTATTTGAAACGTCTCATAAGGCTGCTCAGCGGGTGAGAAAAGACATGATTGATGAGGTGATAAAGCAACGGGCATTGCCTGTAAAACAGTCCTTTCGTCGTAAACTAGCATCTTTTTCATCACTACTAACAGGACAAGGACACAAGGGCGTGACGACCTTGAAATAGAAGGAGTGTGCGCTTACCTTAGATTTTGAGACCAAAGTGCCTTCGCCCATCATGGCACCTCTTCGAGTTCGCGGCCCAAAAGGTGTCTCCACGATCAACGTCACCTTCGATTCAGACTCCTTCACAGTTCTTGACTTTCAGCAAGAAATTTATAAAGCAACAGATATTCCACCATCTCGACAATCCAGTTTGTATCGATGCTGACGAAGCTGGGGCAAGGTCGAGCTAACCGAATCGAGCAGTCAAATATGGCTATCCGCCTCAATCCATCCAGACATTGATCCCCGAACTTCCTCTCTCTAGCCTTGGTTTGAAACCTGGAGAGGTGAGTTGCTTTGAGAGGGTGTGGATAATTTGCGGCCAACAACTGTAGCAAATCATCGTTGCAGAAAATAGCAACCCTGTACCATCTTCGGTGCCTCCACCAAGTGTTTCTGCGCCTCAGACTCGCCCAACCCCGTCTCGTACAGTACCCTCGAAGTCATCCGGACCTGATGCCGTCGAAACAGATGGTGGCTTCTTAGTACATCGGGTAAACCTCAAGTGATCATTGTTTCTTGCATCCTGGATTGATATTCAACATAGGTTGTCCCAGACGATAACTCCTGTCTCTTCTCATCTATCGCCCTTCTATTCGAGCAATCCATCTCACAAGCCCCAAAAATTCGCAAAATCGTCGCTGAAGGGATAAAAAACGACCCAGAGACTTATAATGCGGCAATCCTTGGGATGGATCCTTCCAAATATGTCGAGACTATCCTGAAACCCATGACTTGGGGTGGTTCCATCGAACTTGGTATCGTCGCCGCATATTACAACACGGAAATTGCGAGCTTGGATGTTGAGACAGGGCGGATAGACCATTACGAGCCTAAGCAAGGGACCGCATTGGGTGATATGAGATGCGTGCTTGTCTACAGCGGCATTCATTATGTAGGACTCGCCATCATTCATTTAAGAGTACCTTGAACTGAGGATGCACTATATAGGATGCCGCTACGCTTGCCCCAATGGCAGACGCCCCAAATGAATGGCACCAGACGGTCTTCCCGATTGTATGCTTTTACTGTGCGAGAAAGTAAACATCCCTGCTCATCATGGTCTAGAAATCGGCTTCTGATTCTTCTGATCCAATTCTTGTTGCCGCTAAAAAGTTAGGGGACATATTGCGCGCCAAAAGAGCTTTCACAAACACGAGCACATTCCAGCTCAAATGTGAGACATGTGGGAAAGGTCTAACTGGAGAGAAGGAGGCTCAGGCCCATGCAAAAGAGACTGGACACACCGATTTTGACGAATATCGGTAGGGTTTGTGATTTTCAGCCTGAGAAAGCTCCTCGAGATTTCGGATTCAAAAATTGCATAGTAAAATGTTCGAACAATTATATATACTCAGTCGTCCTTGTCTTTCTTTTCATCATCGCTTCCCTCTTCCTTTAATGTGATTGGCATAAAATTGATGATGCATCCTTGATACCACCCTTGCCACACTTCTTTTTCCAAGCTCTCCTCCAATGCCCGACATCGGCCCCGCCGAGGTTGGTGCCCAGGAAGGTCGACGGGTTTCATATCTACAGTCACATCCGTCACTCCGTCTAACACCTTGATATCTTCGTATAGTAGGGACTTTACATTGCTATCCCAAGCCATCTTGAAGCCCTTCCCAGTGCGTGGAATGGTGTCTTCTGGTCGACGAAAATCAAGACAAGGTAGTGGAAAGCCGAGAGTTATTCTGGACCAAAGGAATGCGTGAAGTATCCACTTATGTGTGACGAATCCGTGGTATATTGAGGCTGGATCCAGACTGAGATGTCTCAAATTGGCAAGGGGTGCTCGACGGGGCGACCAGCTCCAACTCCCACAGGCAATTCGAATTTCTGCAAAGAGTCTGTCTCCTAGATATGATGCAGAGTAGCCAAGATGTTGCATGTTCATCATTGTCTGGATTCGAATGAAGGACATAGTTGCGACCGTGCCATATACGGTGAGCTTGCCAAGTGAAGAACACTTGGTGCCGAGGACAGCCCAGGCTGCCGCTAATGGGTCCCCAGTAGATAATGTTGGAAATGTCGACTTAACGGCGTCGAAAGAGTCGACTTCTGATCCTTGTATATGAATGGCACACTCATGATGTGGTGTGAAACGGAGAAGAGTGGTCTTCAACGTTTGACCGATTGATTCTGGCGTTCGGCCGTGGTGATCTCGCAGAAGTCTTATATCCAAGGCCATAGGACAAATGTCGGAGTCTGCAGTGATATGAAGCTTTGCCGTAGAGAAAGTGAAAGATAGACTACGAATGCGCGCTTTCAGATGGTCTGCACAGGATTCGAGGATTAAGTTATCTTTTCCTGTTTTACCATTGAGGTATCCCATGACCTTTATGCTCCTAACGGAGGGGAGGGACACGTTTCTTAGAAATTCGAGGAGCTCCGCGAAAGCATCGAGCTCTACTGTTAGTCCGGTGAGAAAGGGGAAGGTAACGACTTCCGCAGCTGAGTTAACAAGTGGTGACATGTCATCTGTTGAGATGTGGAGCGTAGTGAGGTGTGAGAGCATGGCTAGAACTTGGACTTCTTCCACAGAGACATTGGTCAAATGGATTCGTAGATCTGTTAGCTCCGTACAAAGCAAGACGGGCAAGGTATCAAGGAAGGTAAGTCCATTATCAAGAGAAAGGTGAGTTATGCGTGACAAGGTGCTGTCAGCTCCTTCAGGGGGTACGAGCATATTTGGCAGAGCCTCAGAAATTTGAATTTCGTCTAAAGCGACGTCGATCTCTCCTGGTGGAGGAAGAGATTCCAAAGTAAGAGATTCCAGGCGTGGGAAAAATGCGAGGTCCGATATAAGGAGATGAAGTTGTGGTAAATTGGCTTTGACATCAAGGACAACGATTTTGTCTTCATTGGCCTTGAGAATCTCTCTGAGATTGGCAAAGTCATGGTAGAGACAATGGGTACGAATGACAAGACCTGCAGACTTTGATCGCTCCATCATGTAGAGTGTCCACATGGGGTAGGAGAGGGGAAGACTGGTCCAAAGAGTTGGGCATGCAAGTGCCGCACGTCCTGGTGGAAAGTAAGGCAGAGGAACTAAAATAGCGAACAACATCACAGACTCCATGGACCACAGACGTATGAAAAGTTTAGCCATGACCCGCTCAATTTTGAGCGAACAAGGTCGGCATTCAATTCCTTTGAGGTTGTTGGGACGCAGAAAGAGAAAATAGAAGCTAGGAGCTCTCCACTGAGGTTGCTCACGGGTGGAGACATGATAAAGGATATGCTTGTAAGTTGAGAGCCTGTAGCGAAAACACCAGAGCCAGGGGACGGTAGTTATGAAACAAGCTGTGGTTAGGGCGAACGGGGTGACTCTTGTTGATCTGCCAGCTGAGAGAAAGGCAAGAGTCAGATGAATTGTGTAGTATGCGTAGCTTTCAAGTTAGCTATAGAGGGCAGCCGAAACAGATCATGAATCTGCGCGTGGACATGAAGGCGGGAGGACAGTGACAGTCTGGGACTCAGACTGCATCCGACTGTCACTTGCGATCTTAGAAGTCACCAGAACCTTCACGACATATTCATGTTTTAGCTCATATAACCGATGCGCTTGTAATCTCTGACCGCAATGGCTAGTGTTATTCGAGCACAGATTCCTCTTCTTCTTCGCGGCCGCCCCATCCCTCGCAGCAGCCCATGCAAACTACGATTCCTACAGCCACTTGTTCACCCTCGTTTGACCGGAAATGTACTTGTCCGGCATTATGCTACGCCTCCACCAAATTCAGGAGGCGGATTTCCAGGCTTCAAATTTTCGGGTCAGCAACGTCAAAACGGAGATGCTTTAAAAGAATTCGTTAGTGGTCTTGTTTAATACGCGTTCTTTTTAACTTACTTGGACATCTTCAGAGTGTTGACCTCACAGAAATGGCCAGGGAAGGAAAATTGGATCCAACTATCGGCAGAGATGAGGAAATTCGAAGAACTATTCAGAGTAAGTGTAATTATGCCGACAATAATTCTCAATGTTCAACCCTGTCAAAAGTTCTCTCTCGTCGAACAAAGTCGAACCCAGTGCTCATTGGTCCCCCTGGCGTCGGTAAAACTGCCATTTTGGAAGGTCTTGCCAGCCGGATCGTATCCAAGGAAGTACCCGAATCCCTTCAAAACAAACGCGTTCTGTCGATTGACCTCAGTGCAATCATGGCTGGCTCAGCCATGCGCGGACAGTTTGAGGAAAGGTTCAAGAGTTTATTGAAAGACATTGAAGCAGAAGCTGGAAATGTGATTTGCTTCATTGATGAAGTCCGTAAGTAGCGGCCTTCTCACTTTGTCGCTTGGCTTCACATTCGCTTTGTTAGATACTCTGTTCAATCTCGGCAAGGCTGAGGGAAGTATTGATGCTGGTCAGATTATTAAGCCAGCTCTCGCACGAGGTCTTCAGCTCGTAGGCGCGACGACGCCTGACGAATACAGAAAAACAATAGGCAAAGACGCCGCTCTTGAACGACGCTTCCAACCTGTGACCATCGAGGAACCAACGGTTGAAGCTACGATCAGTATTTTACGGGGTCTCAAACCACGGTATGAAGTTCATCATGGTGTTGAAATATCTGACAGTGCGCTGGGTGAGTTTTGAATACTTCATCGTCAATGAATGTCTAACGCTTTTTTTTTTACTTTTAGTGACGGCGGGAGTCTATAGTTCACGCTATATATCAGAACGTTTCCTTCCAGACAAAGCTATTGATCTTGTGGACGAAGCTGCGTCGTCGTTGCGTCTTGCCCAGGAAAGCAAGCCGGACGAGCTGGAAGAATTGGAGCGACAAATCATTACTCTCCAAATCGAGCTCGAGTCTCTCAAGAAAGAAGGGGACGTTTTCAGTGTTGAGAGAAAGAAACAGGTAGAGGCAGAGCTAAAGAAAACTAGAGATGAGGCGTCGGAAATGACGAGGATTTGGCAGTCAGGTAAAGCTGGTCCCTCCGTTCCTTGATTTGCACCCCTAACCACTCCTTAATAGAACGCGCACGACTCAATCGTATCAAGGATTTGAAACTCCGACTCGAAGAGGCAAAGCACGAGCTGGAGGTAGCACAAAGAGATGGACAGTATGAATTGGCAAGCCGGCTGAGATTCTCGACCATCCCCGATCTCGAACGAGCTCTTCCAGCGGAAGAAGATGCATCCCAAGACGAAGCGCGACCGCTTCCAATGCTCCACGAAAGAGTAACCTCCGACGATATTGCTCGTGTTGTGGCAAAATCGACCGGCATACCAGTGCAAAATCTTTTGAAAGGCGAGCGGGACAAATTGGTTCATGTGAGTTACCATCCTTCAAGCAAAGTCTCGGATACCTATTTCTTTTTTCGTAGATGGAAGATACGCTTAGACAGCGCGTTATTGGTCAAGATCATGTTCTTAGTGCTGTCAGCGATGCTGTTCGTATCTCTCGAGCAGGCCTACAGGCACCTACACGACCTGTTGCTTCCTTCCTTTTCCTTGGGCCAACTGGGGTGGGCAAAACAGAGCTCTGCAAAGCACTTGCGGGGTTCTTATTTAACGATGAGAAACGGGGGCTTATTAACATCAATATGTCGGAATATCATGATCGTCGTAAGTCCTTCACTCCTCTTACAACGAAATGGGTACTAATTCGGCGGCAGATACTATTAGTCGCCTGATTGGTGCAGCACCGGGATATGTAAATCACTTCACCAAGCTGGTCTAGAAGAATCACTGACGAGCCGTTCAGGTTGGATTTGAAGAGGGAGGTCAGCTCACTGAAGCCGTTCGGAGGAAGCCTTACGCAGTGATTTTGCTGGACGAACTCGAAAAAGCACACAAGGTATGCTTACTCGTCTTCTTCATTCTCTTGCACTGACCGGTATGCCAGGACGTTGCGATGATTTTGCTTCAAATACTTGATGAAGGATGTGTGACAGACAGTCAAGGACGCAAAGTGGACTTCAAAGTACGTTTGGACCACTATTTGGAACCAAGTAAATCCAATCATAAATTTGTAGAACACGATAATATGCCTCACCAGCAACATTGGCTCCGACATTCTCGCTCATAAATCTGCAACTAATGGGGATGGCCAGGTTACGAAAGAAGCCCAAGACGAAGTTCTCGAACGAACCTCAGAATACTTCCCTCCCGAGCTACTCAATCGACTTGACACGATGCTCGTCTTCAACAAACTCTCTCGCCAGTCAATCCTCAAGGTAGTCGATCTCCGTCTTAATGACGTAGGGGAACGGCTTCGGAGTAGACGAATCACGATCGATGTCGACGAGGCAGCCAAAAACTGGTTGGCAGAAAAAGGGTATTCAGAGCTTTATGGAGCAAGAGCCATTGCGAGGGTCGTCAGGTCAGATGTACTCTTCCCGCTTGCGCAGAAGCTATTAAGAGGCACGATCCGGTGGGTTTCCGTCTTTCTCCGTCCAAAAGGGAGCAGAATACTGACACTCTGATTCAGAGACGGTGATTCTGTAAAGATTACCGTTGACAACGTATTGAACACGCTTGTCATCCAAGATAATCATGAGCCGGACGCTTCTCAGGCACAAGAACGGCCGTTGGTGAAGGCTGAGGAAAACTAAAACATTTTTTTGTTGCTTAATGTAAATCTAGTAGCTCGACTAATCGTTGTACGTAGACAAGGGAAAGATACTCTCAACTCAATCGCTTCAAAGATCAAAGGGCGTTCTCGTCAATTTCAAGGACGAGCGGGCAATGATCTGAGATACCCCATATTTCGTCTCTAATCTCGCACTAAAAATGAAGTCCGTCGCTGTTAGTTTGAGTTATAGGGGAAGATAAGGTTGGCGTACCATCTTAACCGACTCCTTAAGGCGTTCGCTAAGGACAACTGCAAATTGGAATGAGGGTGAATGTCCAGATAGGAAAGGAGAGAAAGGGCGAACACATGTCAAGTCTCCAGCCAAGTCCTTTTTGTCTAGCGTTGAAACGGTAGCTGAAGTAGGTGTAGTGTCGCGTGTCAGGATGACGGTCTCTCCAGACATCCACGAACTTTCCGCTGCCATCGGGCGCGTCCTCCGGTGGGTTCAAGATATTTTTATATGACGTTGTTTCAGCTTCAGTGTAACCGGGGCCTTTGTTCCAGTTTTGTTTGGGGTTGGCTAAATCTATGGTGCGACCATTTGAGTCAGTTACATACATGTACCGTGGCATCATACCTATTGCCGTAGGTGCGACATTCAAGTCTCTGACGATATTCTGAATTGGAATACTGACAAAACCGAAGTAAATCTGCAACGTACCCGCACCAAATAACTGGTTTTTTCTTATCCAGCTCACGAATGTAAGGTTCGAAATGTTCTTGCCATTGCTTCTTCTTGTCTAAAGTCTTCAATCCTTGTCCAGCGTTCACAACGTAGGTTCCAATGATGTACGCATGCTCAAACTCGAGTGTGATTATCCGACCTTTGACAGTCTCTGGATTGGGATGCCCAGGAAGGGTCTTCGAAACAGAAAGAGGCTCCTTCTTGGACAAGATTCCAACGCCAGCGTATGTCTTGGTGCCAGAGATGGACCAGTAGCGGTAAGGGTAGAGAGCAGATATGGCTGGTTCCAAAGGCGCGTCGTTTACCTTGAACAAGTTCTATTAGACGCGTAAATACATAAATGAAGCAGCTGAAAGGACTTTTGTTTCGCTTAGAACGAGGATGTCGGCGTTTTCTGCTTCATAATACGCCTTAAAGCCCCGCTTGTGCGCGGGAGCCCAGCCACAGATGTTGTAGGCAGAGATGCGGAAACTTCCCGGAGACCTCTCGGGGAACGAGATATTTTGCGGGGGTGTCTTGTTCGTTGGCTGTCCATTAGCAGAAAAACCAGGAGCAGTGTCTGCTGGGTGTCCCCCCTCTGACTCAGCCTGCTGCGACTCGGTTAGGTCTGTCTTGAGTTTTTTGCTGGATGAAGCCTCAGCAAAATCTTCATCTTCAACCTTGCGTTTGGAAGCACGTCTAGGAGGCATGACCGAAGTAGAAAGACGGGATCGTAAAGAAAGCTGCACGAGTGCAGGACGCAACAATCTAAGCAGCATTAGATAGCTTCCGCGTTCGCTACATCATACTCATTCATGTATCTTACCAACTATTAACGGTTTATGAGGGTTGGTTTTTAGTTAACACAACATATTCGTGGATCTTCTGGAGTTGAGTGTAGCCTTAGCCTGGATAGGCGGTGAGAGAGCGGCTTGCACGTGACAAAGAGTGACACTTGTAGGTCCCTATGTACACCAATTTTCAAGTCCGCTTTAGGATGTTGAATTCTTGCTTCCCTCCACCACCTTGCTACGGCTACCTCAAGTCATTTTGCGCGTATCTGCGCCCTCTTTGAGCCTCCGCGATTGATATCCATTTCAAAAGTTTCACTTCACGCGTCTGATCGTGGGACACGAACAAAGGATCAAATCCAACAGCCTCGTGGTGCATATCTACTATGCTAACAAACCGAGGATTCTCAGCATGGATAGAAGTTGACGGGGAGCCTCTCCAGGAATTTATGGTATCTCTTGATGAGGAGAGTAACGTCTCTCAATGTTTTATTGGCGGAGAGGAGGGCTCGAGATTCGTTGTACATTGGAAGGACCATGACACAGGATTTGACTCTATCGGGTTCATAGGGCTTGACGGATATACTGTTCCTGGACGTTTTTTGTTTGGAAGTAAGTGCCAGATGATTGCAACCGCTCTACTTGGCTAATCGAGCTTTTTTCTTTTTGCCATTAGGTGGTCAGACCTACCGAAGTGGAGCGAGGGTCTCGAAACATGAAGAACGGCCATTTAAGTTCTTGAAAGCTCCTATACATGGTTGAGCCACGTCGCAATCCCTGTTAGAAGAGGGAACACTGACCGTTGCTCAGGAGCACCTCAATCCCACTACCTCGTTGGTACGGTCAAACTTACAATTAAACGAATACGTAAGGAGGGCAGTGTAAAGGCAAATGACTTCACTAAACTCCCTCGTCCTCAACTCATGAAAGGGAATGACATCTCTGTCGGGTGAGTCCAGAATTTCCGTCCTGACCGCTCAATGCGATAACAGTCAACGACTAGATTCGGCCAGGAAGAAGTGTCATACGAACAATATGCATATACCTGGGGAGTTCATCCTCACCCGGAAGACAATGTTGAAGGTAAGAAGCCCGCAACATGGGCTACCTTTATCTTCAAGTACAGGACACGAGGCAAGTGTTCCAGAAAAGCAGTCATAGTCGAATTCTCAAATGCCATTGATAGACTGGCTTCGCGAACAAGGCATCCTGCCTATGGCTCGTAAACAGCGGCCTTCAGTAGGCACAAGCGAAAACCGGGTTGCTTCCGGATCTGGGCTTAGCCAGACTCCAGTAATCACAACAGCTCCTACACCACGGCCGCCGTCATCAAGGGGCCCGTCCTCGAGTACAGCAGGAAAGAAGTCATCGAAGTCATTTGGGGAATTAGCAAGGGGCCCTAGTGGCGAGAAAGCGATGGTAAGTCGGTCGAGCGAGGCAAGGAATGGCAACTGGGTCCTTACAAAATCCCACAGCCTTCTTCCCTTCCAGTAGGAACCCAAAGAAGTTCATCTGGTCGAGTCGTATCAGTAAAACCTGGCTCAATGCCCGGGGAAGGACTCCTTTGTTTCGACGATGACATCCCCGAGGAACACTTAGACGACAAGGCGGAAAGTCCGCCTCTGAGTCAATACACAGATTCAGGATTTGGAGTTTGGTAGTGAACGGGCATTGAGAGAAAAAAATCGGAATTGGCAAACTATTAGTACAGGTGGGAAATTCGATCAGATGAGCGAATTGGCATAATTTTCGATATCTATCATAAATATTAGCTATCTCTCTTTCAAGTTATTTAGTAGTGTTAAAACTCACTGGCGTAACCGTTCGATGCGATCTTGACTGCATCTGAGGCATCGTTGGGGTTCAAACCGTTTGCTGACTCCCAGGCGTCGGGAATGCCGTCTCCCTATTCAGAGTCAACTAAAGGCGTAGAAATCAAATAAAAATAAAAACAGACGTCAGTGTCAGTAGGGTAGGTGCCCCCAGTAATTGGCCCAGGACCAAGAATGGGACTCGCGGTTTCGTCGCTGATCTATCGAACGAATAAGGATGAGACAGTGATATAGAAAGATTTCAATACTTACAATAGCTCCCACCTTCCCGTATGATTTTACTTCCGTGTTAATCAGGTATGTGTCGACATGATCTCGAGACTTGCTGGCACCCGCGTGGGCAAGAACGTACGTGAACGCATCGGTTGCCGACATAAGGTTTGAAACAGTGGGGTAGTTATAAGGCTTGAGTTTCCAGTGTAAGCAAGGTCAAATACGTATGCGTTGAAAGGACTAACTGAAGTTTGGAAGTCAACGTCAGAGTAGTTGTCTGTACTTTGGGCGAGGATCCAGCCGTTAAGAGTTCCATCCTGACAAAGACGGTTAGAGCAAAATAAATCAATTTTTGGATTGTGCAACAAGCCTGATCAGGATCTAACATGCACGAGAAACAATCGTCAGGGTTTGAAAGGGTACCACTCCACGCTGCGACATACCATAATAATTTCCAGTCACGTAAGTATGGAAATTCGCATTTCCGCGAGTAAAGGGGTGAACCTGTAGAGAATCGCATGAAATATCACGTATAGCTTCGGAGAGAAGGAGGTACACTTGTGCTCGGGCCACTAAGGAATATGATCAATGAAAAACAAGATCTTCAATAAACTCAAATGTACCTGAGGAAGACGTTGTTCTTGATATTGGCGTATGATTGCCCATCGCTGTCTCCAGCGATATAGCCTCCTCCGCTTCCCCAGTTGTATACAACGTTGTTCGTAAATTCGTTGACACCTTTCACTTTAGGGTTTCTGCCATAGAATGATAAACTTTGTCCATGATCAAGGGTGCAGACGCCGCAGACTTACCGTGTCTTGTTGTCAATGTACAAAGACCGGACTGTTCGAAAAGTGAAGGTGACAGAAGCTATGAAAAACGCTGCACGTACAGATGCTGACTCCACCATCCGTTTGTATCAAACCTCCGCACGAATGTGTGTCCAGACCCTGGGCTATAATTGAATCTTGAATCGTAACATTGGTCACGTCTCCGTTTATGCTGAAAGTCTCGTCTCTGGCAAGAATTTCAGAAAAAACATCGCACGATACAAAGGTGCCCACAAACCTGCCCCAGCTAGCGGAAATATGATCAACTGAAAGCAGGTTAGGACCCAGTCGTCATTTTAAATGAAACAAAACCCACAGATCATGCCGGTTCCATCTGCAACAGTGACGCCGTCCTTTCCACTATCACCACCTTTACCCATTCTGAAACGAATGTACCGCTTAAAAGAGTCAATAGGAGATTCACTAATTGAAGCTAGCACATACAGTGATAGTGTTGTCCGCATTGGAATAACTAACACCGTTACCATAAACCGTAATGCCTTGTCCAGGAGCCGTTTGGCCGAGAATCGTTAAATTTTTACTGAAGACGAGACGATCTCCAATATTGATGATTCCGCCAACGGTGAAAATGATAATCTGGGTAAAAAAAACAAAGTGAGAAATGAGAGGGACCACTTAGTGATAGATTTGTACTCGATTGGACACAGAAATCTATTAAAAAAGGAGTCAGCTGAAATTATTCCAAAGGTTAGGGCGAGCACACACAGCGTCACGTAAGCTTCCAGTTCCAGAATCATTCAAGTTTGTCACTTTGTATATGGTCCCTCCACGGCCACCCGTAACGTCTTTGCCAAAACCTGGACGGATATAAGGTCAGGTGTTATTCTCTTTTAGAGGGCTGTAGGAAGTGAATATACCTTCAGCGCCTGGGAAGGCAAGTCCAGAAACAGATGGGAGAATGGCGAGAGCCAACGCAGCGAATCCGGCTGAAAGCTTCATTGTGAGGCAGAGTGGTCTTCGATGAATGGATTTCAATGGCCAGGATCGGGCATTTAAATGGCTGTGATGCTGGAGTGGACTTTTGGCAGCAGACCTTGAGACTTAACGGCAGCTACGACCGCCGAACTTCATCCTGGGGCCGCATGGTGAAAGAAACTTCATAGAAAATAACTCCAAGGTCCCCGTCTATTTTACCACAGTCACGCGTCGCCGTCGTTTTGCCCGGAACCGGCGATGTTCAGAAGCTTTTCCGGCTAGCAAAGAGAGTCGCACTGGATCAGAACATGCAGACAAAATATGGTTACAGAATTCGAGGGGCGTAGACGGGAAAGAATATCTGAAAAAGACTCTGTCTCTGTGTTCGTGATCAAGGATAGAAGAAAGAGACTGTGGCTGCAATAAGCGCTAGAAGCACAACCTGAACCTCTCCCTAGACACTCACGGCCCCTTATGGATCTCGGTCACCGAAATCTGACATTACGCTTGCTTCCAACCGAACTACATCCTGAGAGCTTTGCGGCACTTCTACTTGTATCACATTGCCTCAAATGCAAAACAGTATACGTCAGAGCAAATCTTTCTGAATGGATTTCTGGTCTGAAATTGTTAGCATGTCCTCCCGAAAGTCTTCTAAAATTACCGTAGGCGATGCTCCGTCTTTAATCATGTCTAACTCTGGGCTTGTTGTTGCTGCTGGCCTCTTCGAGGTTATTCAATATCTCCAGAAGAATGAGAGCTTCCAATTTGGCGCTGAAAACCTCTGCCCAAAGGACAAAGGTTTACAGCAAGCTGTCCGAAGCCTTGTTACCCGAGACCTTGGACACCTTTTGGTATGTCGCGAGCTTTTTTTCTATCCTGCTCTACAATGATAAGTTTTATAGCTCTTTCAATTATTTTCTGTTCCTTCGATTTGGGAAACAGTCACCTTTCCGGCACTTGCAAATCCTCTCGAGTACTACGGAACCCACCAGAGTATCCAACTTCGCCATCAGATACGACATGAACTTGAGATATCTGGGTTTACCATAAATGATCCGCCAGAGGAGTCTTATGAAGCCGATTCTAATTCGAACTTGGAACGCTTTGCTATGAGGCCACTTCCGAAAGGGGCGATGTTCAAGTCGTCCATGTTTCATAAATTCCAGATCACTTTTCAGCGTGCACAGGTATCACAGAGTAGTTCTTCTCTGCAAAAAAAGTTGCTGATGAAGTTGTAGGTCCTTTCAAGGGCGCGACCATGTCTGGATAGTATTGAACGACTGCTGGAAGATTCCCTGTATTTCTTCAACTCTCCCAGGTATATTATATTTTAAACATAGTATATTATGCGGCTTACCTTTCCTTATAGCCCTACAGTCCTCGACTTTGTGGTCGCTGCGCATGTGGGGATCCTCGTAGGTCTCGGCGCTAACGACGGACTTGTTTCAATCAACACGAGTCCTTCCAAGCTCCTCACAGAGAGTTACCCAAACCTGGTATCCCACGCTGTTCGTGTTATTGGGCAAGTTGAGGTCGGATGATCATAAATGTCAAGTACTTTATGGTCCCATTTGTGCAGTCAGATCTGAAAACTTGACGGCTGGCTAGCGCTGGACGGGCCCCGAGACAGTCACAAAATGAAAGAGGTCCACGGGATGATATCATACAATTTACGACATGGGTTTTAAGAGAGCTTGACTGATTCTTTATACAAGGGTGGTACTGATTTGAAGTTGTTAACTAAGCCTAATGAGAATAGCTATGTAGCAGTTGAGGTAAGTAACATATGGTGTGCTTGTAGTGGGGATGGGCCAAAGATTGTCCGACTCCGTGAAGTGTCGGCTCCCGGTGCCTCAGGCCCGCCGAGGTGGTCAGGCACAATTGGCCCATGGGACCCTGGTCCCGAGCTTCTCAACGAGCAAACAATGGGAAAGAGGCTGATCCTCCGAATGTCAAGTGTGGAGGAATGCATGAGTAATGCTCCCGAAATAGACTTGGAATATTAGAGGCGCCGCCGAGAACCAAGTCCAGAATGGTCGTGACGTCTGGCGAGGTTGTTCTTTTGCAAATTCGACAAATATTTGCAATTTCCAGAAAGATCTGACCCTACGGAAGCATTCGACACGCTTGATAATACAGCGAAACGCGTGAACCCAAAAGTAGGGGTCCCTGCAAGTCCTTCCCTCCCACCACCATCATCTCGTTCCCTAGTCCCGTATCGCCGGCGAGCTTGGAAATTCTTGCACTTCGGCTTCTGGTGTCTCTTCTGGGTATCTGGAGCCTCCATTCCAGGCAGTAACTTGCTGAACTATGGTATTTTCCATATTCTTGCACCGTAAACTTTAGCAACTAATATTGAAGCAATTCCAGGAGACCCAGCAGATCCCCACCGTTGGCATTGCGAGCAACTTAACATTCAGCTCCAGCCATGAAGCCGCACCTGGTGCTCAGAGGGAAGACGACACCTTGGAGGCTCTCGAAAAGTTTCGAGGATCTCCTGTACCACCCACCTCTATTCGCTCCCTACCTATGGAAATCTTTCCTATTATTTTCGAAGCTGGCGTCGAGAGCCCTTCATCCGAACCACAACCTGTAGAAGATAAAGGGCCCCTACCGACTTGCATGGCCATCGCCTCGGTTAATAGGCTATGGCGTCAGCTCTGTCTTTCCAAGTCGTTCCTCTGGACATCCGTTTCGATATCTGGTGTCTCGAAAGTCACCAATTTTACGCACAAGAGGAAATTCCTCGAACTCATGATCGAACGGTCCAAACAATTAGACCTCATGATACGCTGCACAATTATTCCAGACAATGACCTTGACGCAGTGGACGATGAAGAGCGTGCCTTACTCCAGCTTTTAGCGGAGCAGGCCCCTCGTTGGTTCACTGCAAGCTTCTCGCTTTCTCGCGCACTCTTCTCCATCCTCTTCCCCCTACCATCCCTTCCTAAGCTCCGGGGCGTCTACTTCAACATGGTTGGACGAGGGGTCATCCCCCAAATTTCCCTTGATTGCCCCAATTTCACGAGCCTTGTCCTTGGCCCACATAATGGACTAGGCAAAGATACTATTCCTTGGGAGCAGATTACAATCCTCGACGTCAAAGGACCACACGCTCCTAGCTTGACCATGCTCAGAAGAATGACCAAACTTCACACGTACAAGATTCCACCTACTTCAGGGTCTGGCATTGGTGTGGAAACACCCTTTCCTGGCGATCAAGTACTACTTCCCAGCCTCAAAGTCCTTCAGATCGAGGGTGGGTGGGAAATTTACAACTCAGAGTTCACAACGTGTCTTAGTGGGATCATTACCCCTGCACTTGTCGAACTCTGGGTCCCTCATTCGTTCTCAACGTACGACTATCGCCAGGCCTTATCAGGCTCTCCTAACCTGGAACGCCTCATTGTCACTTTAGACGCAAACAACCCCTCCCCTGTAGTCCAGCTAGAATCACCAGCCACATCGGTTAAGGACTTGCGCCTCCAGCTACGATTCCCTCGCTTCCGTAATTGGGATTTATTCAGGGTTGACCACGCGCTCCAGGAAGTTATTACCACCAGTCTTCCCCACATTTTCCCCTCGATTGAGACCCTCAAGATTACATTGGGTACTGTTCGTGAAGATGGTACTCTTTTCGGTGCCCCGACCAGAGAGTTGGATATAGCGCGGGTGACATACGTTCTCGCTGCCTTCTGCAAGGCGGTGGAAGAGAACAAGCTGCTATTTCCTGCACTTACAGCCGTCCACTTGGGTGTGCTTGGCTGTACCGCCAAGACCGAAGAATTCCTCAATGCACCCGGAACTCAGCGGCTACATCCCCTCCTCCACGTTTCATCTAGGCGTAAGCCTTTGCTATAACAATCGTTTGTTTGTGTTGCCATTTAACGCTCATCTTCATTCATTCGTTTCATATGTATATTCCACCTTCTCAGCTTATGTCACCGGAACGCTTAGAAAATTATACCGTGTGTCCTATCTGACGTAGCTTTGGCCTCGTCAAACCTGTTATAGTACTACATCCACGATTTACGGTGTTTATGTCTTTTAGCAGTCTTCTTTCCCTTGGTGGAAGCTTTCTCCTTTTCTCGCAATTCCTTTTCTTTCTCTGCTTTGGCGAGTTCGTGCGCTTTGTTGTTAATGTTGAGCCGGTTACGAGCAATCTATGTTTTTTTGGGTATTTAAGTATGCTGTATTCAAGGTTCAATGAAAACTATACCTCGACAGCGTAGAACTGAGAGAACCGCATGGTTAACATTGAATTGAAGTGAAGAGAGAATTACGATGTGACACGTACTTGGATTCTAGTAACTGGTGTATGACATCGAAGTGAGTTGTTAGGATAATAGAAAAGCGATCCATCACATACCGAATATTGTATTGGTCTCGCTGTATTCGTCGAGGGCATTCACTCTGATGAGAGAGCCAAAGTTGTAGTCCTTGATCTTCTTCTCGTACCTCGTCCACATTGTCAGCGAGGAGGGTAGACACTTTACTAAAATAAAGACTTACTTGGAAATGAATTCTCTCCATTTCTTCTTTCCCTCGTCACTTTTCAGAGAGTCCTCGTCGAGTTTGGTGAGCTTCGCATGATCGTTCTCTGCCATCTCGGGGAATATTTCGAACAGGTCAGTGTACATGTCGTCGTCATATCTGTACTTATTGAACGACTGGTAAATCATTTTGAAAGAGTGAGCAGACTTTGTGAGCCTCAGTTCCGTTGGAGGGACTTTCTCCAAAAGATTCCAGTAAGTCTGATCGAGAGGTTCATCACAGCTGGGGTAAAAGACAAATGGTGACAGACTTGGGCGTGTTCGACTGCCTTGACAGCAAACCTTAGCTAACATTCAGCCTAAGTTGTAGATAGACAGTACAAATCCACATACTGTTTCTCAATCTGGAAGAAGGAAGGGGATCAACGAGCCTGAAGGTGAGGAGCAAAATCTATTGGGGCACAGACCTCCATGAGATTCTGAGCCTGGTTGGGGTCGAATTGGGTGGTCATGATGAGCGAGAAATTATAAGGTAGTGTTAGGAATCAGAGGAGCAGAACGAAAAGACGAGAAGGAAGAGCAGAAGGGATTGCAACGTAGCAACAAAAGATGGACTCAAGTCACGGTTCAGATGAAACCCCGTGGTTTGAGTGGACGGCCTCCAAGTGGGTTTCGGTCTAAACCGTCATGTCGACCTCGTACGCTTCCGACCTCATCGACATCCTCGCTCACTCTATGAGCACAGCGGAGGCAACGTTCTACAGTCTCCCTGGCTCAGGAATAATCGAGCGATATGTTCGCTCCTCCCACAAAAATGATCCCGGCCGTACCTTCCTCGAACTTTTGCTGTTCTTCTTCGTTCTTCGCACACTAATGATGTCCCGTACAACTGGCGACAAATCTTTCATTGACTTTTCATCAAAGGTTCCGTACTCTATAGCCCCCCTCACAGCAGTCGCAGAACAGTTCTAACATTCCCATTAGGAGATAGACGACCTTGTCGAAGAGTGGAATCCCGAACCTTTGGCTAAACCTCTCTCTCCGCGAGAAAAGGCTGAACTTGACGCTGTTCATGTTGTCGCTGGTGCCAATGGACCCAAGCCTAAGCTCGTCTCGACGGGGAAGACCGCCGTGAACCTCGCCAGTTTCAATTTCGCCGGCCTGCAAGGCAAGGAACACATTACGACCAACGCTGTCCGGACGATGCGTGAGTATGGTACTGGTACTTGTGGACCTTCTGGTTTCTACGGCACGATTGGTAAGCCTAGTACTGCGCTTCCCCTTGAACATACTAATTTAGTATTTGTCAGATGTCCATATCCAATTGGAAAAAGAAATTGCTGAATTCCTGGATACCGAATCCGCTCTTGTTTATGCTCAAGGCTTCAGCACAACTTCCAGCGTCATTGCAGCCTTTGCCAAGCGTGGAGACATCATCGTTGCAGACCGCGGTGTTAACTTTGCTATCCAGAAAGGAATTCAAATCTCCCGGTCCACTGTTCGATGGTATGACCACAACGATCTCAAGAGCTTGGAAACCGTCTTGCAAAGCGTAGCCAAGGAGCGCCGCAGGAGGAAGAATCCTCATGCACGGTGTTTCATTGTCACTGAAGGTATCTTTGAGCAGGATGGTGCCATTTCTGATCTTCCGAAACTGGTACACAGTCTAGGACCTTTTATTTTTTTTAAAAAACTTTGGTGCTGATTTGTCGCTAGGTTGACCTCAAGATGAAATACAAGTATCGCTTGATCTTAGACGAGAGCTTTTCGTTCGGGTCCATTGGAAGGACTGGCCGTGGTTTGACTGAACTCTACAACGTTCCCGTAAGCCTCATTCAACGCATAATAACCGGTATCTAACCCACTAGCAGGCGTCTAAAGTTGACTTGTTGATTGGTAGTCTGGCAATCGGCCTTTGTGCAGGAGGAGGTTTCTGTGCAGGATCTTCAATTGCTATAGAGCACCAGGTTTGTTTTTTCATTATACCGTTATATTGTCATCCCTAATTACTAGTATAGAAAAATAACGCTGGCGCCTTCGTCTTCTCTGCTTCCCTCCCTGCTTTCCTCACAACCAGTGCATCTGAGGGCATCAACTTCCTTCGCTCTTCTCCTTCAACTTTGACTGCGCTCCAGGAAAATGTCCGAGCAGCACGGACGATCCTTGACAAGCTGGACATTATTCAGGTCCCCTCTCACCCGGTGTCTCCTTTAATCCACATTCGACTTCGCTCTCCCCCCGTGAACGTCTCAGCAGTTCCATCAAAGCCTAATAACCCAAGTGTCGCGAAGCCTCGTGAGCTACCCAAGTGGGATATTGAGGAGGAGGAAATAATTCTGCAGGAAGTTGTCGAGGAAGCGCTGAGTCAAGGTGTTATGATTACCAAAGCGAAGAGGCTGAGAGGTCAGGAGCTAATTGAACCACGCCCGAGTATCCGCTTGGCCATCAGCGCTGCTCTATCCAAGAAAGAGACAGAGAAAGCTGTTGGTGTTGTCAAAGCTGCAATTATTAAGGTACTCGGCAGAAGAGGGTCCGGGAGCTCTCGGAGTTCCTTATTATTTTGAGAACTCGTGCACTACACAGACTAGATTTTATAGATCTTTAATTGTCTTTCCCCATAACATTTTCAATGTTGCGTAGCATTGTGTGCCTTACACCCATTTGGGTTTCTACACGCACAACTTCTACAGCGCGCTCGGTTCTTAAGTAACTCATACCTGGTAGCAAAAGTGAAATAGTGGAGATACGGACCACATCGAAAAGTGGAGAACCTCCAAGATACGAAAAATCTCCTCTATTTTGTACAAGGGCCAAGCGCTAATCGTAGAGCCGAAGTGATTGTCATAACGGACGGGACGAGCACTTATCCAAATAAGCTTGCACGATGTTGAAGGTCACGATAGGAGATTAAATGAAGCATAATATTCAGTGATTGGGTCAGCCTGGTAGAGTTTTCGAGGAGGGCGACGGGTTGAGCGTGTTGGTAGATGGCTATGGCACATGTGAATGCGGTTCAAGCTTCTGTCACCTTTGAAAGCTGCAAAGGGAGGTCCAAGAAAGCGACGAGCAAGTGCTGCGTCCTAAAGGACCAATACGAGACAATTGCGATAGACAAGTCATATTGTAGCATCTGGGGGGGTGCGTGCATTGTTAAAATGATGCGGAATACATGTACACGTTCTCGGGCGAGTTAACAGAAACGGTCACTAGGAAAATGTAAGTTAAAGCAATCGCCAGAGAATAAAGGTGAATCACCTCTTGAGCTTAGCTCGTCTATCAAGCATCGCTTCAGCAAGCCTGCCCTCCTTTTTGGCACGTTTAAGCTGGGTATAATGAGTACAAAAAATGAAATTAAGCGTGGACAAAGCGTACTGCTTTCTTATCATCATTGGAGACAACACTCCTGCCTGCGCCCCATGCTTGATACATATGGCTGAGTAAACCATCAGTATCTGGTGAGGTAACCACTACAAGCAACTTACTTTGAGCCGACCTCATCAATCTCTGGCTCAGGTAGCCCAGCCTTCTGTTTTCTTTCTTCCTCTTTTGCTTCTCGCTGATACTTGCTCTGGACTTTGACCCAGAATCTTTCAGAGAATCCGACCTGCTCTGAATCTCCGCGAAGAGCCATAGAACCTCCAGCAACTTCATCTACACCGAGATACTTTTCGTAGATATTCTGGAATGCGACCATTCCGTCAGGAAGCACAACAGGAGTCCACTCTTCTTGTGGGCCACGAGCGTCCCTGTCTGCGGAGACGATGCCATGTTTCTCGCACGAAAGAAACTTTCCTTCGCCTGCTCCAGTACGCAAGTTGATTGTCTCGGAGCCAGCGACACGCGTGATCACCCAGACTTCCTTCACATCCAAAGGTTCTCGTTCCAAAATCGTTGGTGGAGGTTTGTCGTCAGTTGAGGCTTTATCCAAGAGAAGAGAGAGATGCAGTTTATTAGATGTCGGATTGAATGTGAGGCAAATGGGTACAGGTTCGGAGGGATGGTAAATGAAGGCAGGTCCACGGAGTTCGTTGATATTATTCGGGAAGACCCAAGCATTGTCATCCACAGAATCCTCTCCTCGGCGTTTCGATGGGCGTGCACTCTCGTCACCGTCGTCATCACGTTTCCGTTTTCTGTGCTTCTCGCCCTTGAATTTCAGTTTGGAGGGCATCGTGATGGGAGTCAAGATTCAAGGTGGACTCTGAGCGCCTCTTGTTCAACTACTTACTCATTACAGTCATTGTACTCTCTTGCGCTTGCCACCATGTCATGCTCTCTGGTCTCGAGTAAAAGATATGACTGGCCGGCGTATTTGATTAGTGAAGCTTTGTTGTGACCCTCACGTGAAATTCCTAGAATGCTCTCAAACCTGTTCAGATGTCGACTTCCTTCTGGCGGGTAGTGCTTTTGACTGTTCTTGCGAAATAATTTCAGAAAACCCTTCTTGAGGATAGAGCCTCGCGGCTATCATGTGACATCGTAGAAGGACGAGACTCAAACTAACGCTCTTTTTTCACGCCCTCTGTCGTGAATCTTGGAATTTGGAACTCAGGCTTACTTCTCCGCGCTCAAAAAGCTTCTTTTCACGAAGGCGTGAGTATTTTTTTGCCTTACTCGTCTTGATTCTGCCGGAATTTGCTATCTCTATTTGCTACAGGCTCTTGAGTCTATATCGACGTCTCTGGCTGTAGCACATTCGTTGAATCCCATTTTTCATGAGTGTTGTTCTGAAGTTAGCTCGCTCCCGGTATCTTTCTTCCCTTATACCCATTCACCATCAACCGCATATTGACATATGTAGCATGTACCTCGCCTGACAAGTGCTCTTTCAAAGTTGACAGTAACATTTCTCTGCCCACGTTCCGCATTACCTGCATAAATCAGTCCCATGGTCAAAGACATCGTACACCCTTTTGACAGTTCGGGAAGGATTCATCGGTTTGCTCAATCCCCAAGCCGGTGCAGATCAACTTCAGTTAGTTCCAGGTACTTCCGGGGACTCTCAGTTCTCTCGGGATTGATACTGTTGATTGTTTGTCAATATTGACTCTGTCGTTCAAGGGGATTCTAACACAGAGAGCTGATCATGAGGACGGTCTTTTGCGTTCATATTGCGTTCATATCCTTAACTTCAGGTACCCTTAGAAACCTTATTTTCTACATATATGAGGATTTGCTTGTGCCTTGTTTGTGTCATCTCTTCCTTGCCCCAGTCCAAATGCACCTCCAATCGATTTTTGGTCTTATCCTTGCCGCTAGCACAGTATTCGCGTCTGTCCTGCGTCGGGATTTCGCGACTTTGATGTGGGACATTGCTGATATGCAAACTTCGACTAACCAACTTGACTTTGATATCAATTGGTTCCCGACCTCTGGAGCAACGATTATAAATACCATAGTTGGAACTTTCACTATGTAACTTTCGAGGGACTATCTCAACCGTTGCTCCGCAGAATATTCACACCGACTTTGTCGCTGTTATTAATACCACTAAACAAGGAACCCTGGAAGCATTGGTATCTTTCCCGATAGCTCAGCTTCCGCTGCTAATTTCAGTTTACTTAGAGTACTGGTCCCATCGACCTTGCTTCTGGTCAAACACTTTATGATACTATGGCTGCTCTAAAGCCTGTCTATTTAGACATACTTGCCGCTTTTGTTACAAAAAAGCCATCATTTGACAGTATCCCTCTTTCTGGCATCACCGCCGTCGTCCTAAGTGACCTGAAGAATTGGGAGAGCGCAGTATCCTTGTTTTTTAATGAACTATTATTCATAATTCCCGTAATGTCGCTTAATTTTGTGACAAGGCGCAATAATGAATTAACTATAACGATTTAGGATTCTTATTACGCTAACATGGATTTCCTATGGTTCGAGATTGATAATGGCTTTTCCGCGACAATCACTGCTTGGAGTTGAGAAGATGGAAAACTCTAGATAGTATCCGTTGAATCCGACTGTTTTTAGGCTCAGCCAGCAACAGCGAAGGAATTGTCATGAATTGAGAAATGGCCTCACCTTTTTTTGAAGTGAGAATTCGTTGATTGTTTACATAAAAAGAATTTTGGGCGCTTCTTGTTCGGACACTTTGCTCGTTACCGCCACCATTTTTCTTGCACAATATTTATCAGCACATCAGCTCCTCTTGTTTCAGATAATGAATACGACTGATCCACGCGTTTGATCAGTGAACTTGGTCCCAAACGCTGTGAGATGCCTGGAACGGTGACTTCGACTTTCACGCCTTGTCAGCCGTCGACGTCCTTCTGGCAAGTAGTATTTTGATTGCATTTGTGAATTAATTTTGAAGATCTCTTCTCGAAGATAGAGCCTTGAAACTCTCGGTTGGCAAACTTATGCGGCGAAGCTCAAACGAACTCCATTCTCACACCCCATGTCGTGAATGTTGAAACTTGGAACTCAATGTACAGCTTCAATACCCTAAGGAACTTCAAGGTACGAAGGTATTAGTGCTGCTTAATAGGCTCCTCGTGATATCGTAGGGGTTTTCTATCTATATCCGTTACGGGCTCTTGAGTCTGCAAGCCCGTTCCTGCCAGCAACATTTTTCCCCAAGCCATTTTGTCGAGTTCTTCTGGAATCAGTTCACTCCCTGCATCTTTATTCGCCTCCATTCATTCCTCTTCCACGACCTTGCGCTTGACATGGTATGTATCTCGTCTGAGTATTCTCAAAGTCGTTAGTAGCTCATCGCTGCTTGTGTCCCGCATTACCGGCACAAATTACCCACGTGGTCCAAAAGATTGGCCATATCTTGAGTGGTCCGAGAATGAATCCTTGGTTTACCTAGTTCCCAAGCCGGCACAGATCGTGCTGTTAACTTCAGGCACTTCCGGGCACTCTCAATTCTCTCGGTATTGATATTATTGATGTGTTATCAATCTCTGACTGTCCTGGCGAAGGATTCCTGCGAAGGGTCTGATCATGAGAACGGCCTCCTGCTTTCCATACCCGTTTAACTCCAGGTGCTTATAAAAACCTTATTTTTGTATATATAAGGATTTACTTGTACCTCACCTGTACCGGCTCATTCTTACCCGCAGTCCAAATGCACCTCCAATTCCTGTTTGGTCTAATCCTTGCTGCTAGCACAGTTTTTGCCACTGTCCTGCCCAGAGTTGGCGATCCTTTGAAAGCCGACATTGCTGCTATTCAGACTGCGGCGAATAAACTTGATGTTGATATCAATGCCTTCCCAAACACTGGAGGAACGGTCGTGGGCGCCTTGGTTTGTCAGCGCATAGTCCAATTTTCGAGTGATAATCTCACCCGCTACCTGACAGGGTCTTCACGCCGATTTTGTCAATCTTATTAATGCTATCAATCAAGGAATCACCGACGCTTCGGCAAGTCAATCGCCAATCCCTCCGCTTTTACCCTGAATTGAGGATTTAGGCCATCCAACCCGTTGATCCTGGGTCTGCTCAAGAACTTTATGACGATATGCTAGCTCTTAAGCCTGTGTTCTTGGACATACTTTCAGTGGCTATTGCAAAGAAGCCAGTATTCGACAGTCTTCCTCTTAGCATTTCTACCCTCCTACTGGCCGACATCAAAAATCTGAAGAATGTGCTATCCCAGTTCTTTGGTATAATTATACCCTTACTTCCGGTAATGCCATTTACCTCTGTGATGGGGAAAAGTTATAAACTGACTGAAACAACCTAGCCCCCTTATGATGAAGAGACACAAATCCTCGAGAATGACATTATTGACGCGTTTAACACAGCAATCGCCGCTTGGGGCGGTTGAGAGCATAAAAAAAAGGGTTCGTTCTGGGGTCTGGAGAGAAGTTGCAAATAACATCTGTTGAGCTCTGTAGTTTTTGGTTGAATCTACGGTAGCTATACCAATGCGTGGAATTGGAACACGGCCTCTATTATTTGATGTGAGAAATTGAGAATGCTCACAAGCTGAAAACTTCGTGGTTTGCAACTTGACGAGAATCATCATGGACATCACAAACAATCTTCCTGACGAGCTCTTGGATAAGATTTTTGCATTATTTTGCGCTTGTGACTTGGAAGGACGAAGAGTCCGACGTCTCTATGCTGTTTGTAGACGCTGGAGAAATCTCACTTCGGGCATCCTGTACTCTAACATCGCCGTTTGTCGTCCCCAGAACCAAAATGAGACACCCAGCCAGACTGAGGCTATTCTCCGTCTACTCGATGCAATGGACAACCATGACAGTCCCGTCACTGTCAAAAATCTCCTCATCCGGACAGACGGTCTGCACAACAACGAGGTTACGCGAGCAATTCTTACTCGAGTAGCTCAAAAGGTCTCCCACTCTCTCTTGGTTCTTGCCATTTGGGTGAACGGTCCTTCGAACGTGTGGAACTCTCTGTTCGGAGATTATTACTGCTGGCCACTCCTCCAACGGCTGATCATAATTGGAGATGTGGAAGAGTCCACTCTTCTTCTTTCAGAGGCGAGTCACTCAGAGGACCGTATTCCTTCCTTCCCGTCTCTCAGTTTTATTCATATGATGGGGAGTGTTGCTCTTCCACGCATCGCCAACCCAACAGACGCTCCCCAACTTCGAACAATCCGTTTCTCCCACTTCCCTTTCATGTCAACTATTACCGCGGTAGACAAAATCTATGAGCTTGTAGCGTCCACTAAAGTAGAAGGAGATCCATTTGTCAAACAAATCCACCAGTGGGAGATTTTGTATGGTCATCCAGAAGGTGATGGGGGACATGGGACGGCTTTGGCTTCTGTATTAACCTCAAGGGAGTTTCGAAGACGGATGACGGATATCGATTCCATGTTAAATGAAATCGGAGACACAGCTCCGAAAGTAATTGGCAAGCAGGCTTGGTATGACGATGTCAGCAAGTTCCCCGTTACACAAGCAGTGTGGAACCAAGTTGTCAATTACTGCAGCAAACGGCTTGGATGAAGAACTTCGCAGAACTACTGGGGTTGAAAGACTCGACAGCTCATACCCAAATTCTAAGTTGAGAACAGCGGGATTTCATGAATGGAGCTCGAGGAGTGTTCTATAATAGTAAAAATAATATAGTGCAAATTGAACAAACAATACATGAATTCCAAAGCTTGTTTCGTAACAACAGATTCAACAGTCCGGATAGGAAAAAAAAAACGAAAGAGGGAGATGAATGCACTTAGCACTAATGGAGTAGAACGAGAGTTGTGAGTGAAAGATCAAATGTAAAATACAAATTTGCGAGAGCAAAACGTTCAAGCTACATGAAAGCGGCGGCGGAAAGATTTCCTCGAACGATAAGGCTTGAAGAATGGTTAGGAAGTGCGTAACAGTCAGGCGAAGGAATAAGCGCACTCTTCAACAGCAGCCATGACCACTTTCAAATGCGTCGTATCAGTGGCAGTAGTTATGCTGAAATAGAATAAGGGAAACACAAGCATGATGGCGATATGAGCGTACTGGAGAAAAATTTCTCGGCCAGATCCCTTATCCCGGCCGGATTTGGCAGCGAGGCGACCAAATCGTTTTTTGAAGTATTCGCGACCAGCTCGATGATCTTTTTCAGGACCCTCATAGTCCTAAGGACGATGTAAGCATCGAAAACGCAAAGAATGGCACCACAGAGCGTACGCAGAAATAGGTTTTAATAGGCGAGACCTTCACTCTCGACTTGAAAAGGTCATACTTATTCAGGAATAGAATCTGAGAAGGCACTTTGAGGGTACAACTCCATGGAGGAATGAGAGTGAACTCACGAATGGAGTATCTTCGAACCACTGTGAATTGCAGATGGAATCCCAGATGGTCATCGCGTCTTGCATTTGGTTAGCATCTCTATCTTCGACAAGGCATTGATCGTATCCGGACAGAGATGCAAGGAATACAATCGCGGTGACGTCCTGAAGTGAGTTTGAAAAACTGGGATGGAAATGGAGAAAGTGATTTGGATGTCTACATACCTCGAAGCAATGGATCCACTTCCTGCGTTCTGTCTTCTGTCCTCCAACATCAACCATTAAAAGTTCGTGGCGACTGAGGTACAGGATCAATACATGATACTGACAGGAATCGGTTAACTCACCCAATCGTGAAGGTGGTTTCTGTAATTCCTATCGTACGAGCACGGGTCATAAGAATATCTTGACGTGACGGTTGGTAATCGGGTTTAAAAAGTCTAGTGAGGTCATCGAAGAAGTACGGGAGGCTATGGGTGTCGGACGTCAGTGGATGATGCAAAAAGGCATAAAAACGTACTTCTCAGGAAGGGCAGCTTCGTTCCCGCGAGCTATAGCTTGTTGAATAGAAGGATCCTTCCACAAACCGCTCAATACATCCAGATATTCCAGCGGAAATGCTTGCCCATCTCTACAATTGAGCCGTCAATGTATTGACTCCAATACTTGAGCATGATGCGCACTTTAAATCTTGGGCTTGTTCAATCATTTTCACCCAGCCATTTTCGGTTACCTCTTTCGAAGGCTCGATGTCCATTATGTCCATGGCATCCAGAACGGTTTTGAGTCCACTAGGTGGGTATGAGCCGAGATCAAGCGGAAGTGAACGATTCAACACACCCAGTGAGATTTTCATAAACTAACTGGCGATATGATTCAATCTCTCCAGCAGTCCATGGAAGCTTATGGATAATGCGCATTTGCTATTGAATTGAGAGATGAGGCGGTCTGCCTGGGCTGATGTATGAGGGGCAAGCAGACCTTCAGAATCGTACTTTTTCCACTGTCACCACTGCCAAGCAGCAATACTTTAACCTGAAGAAACGGAATGGAGAAACAGTAAGTGCACAAAGATCATCAACAAACCTCATGTGCCATCTTCGCTTTTGCCTGAAGCATGACTTTCTCAGCCGCAATATGATTTGCCTTTTCCGCTGCGCTGACTACAGCAAGAGGATGACCATTAGGGACAGACACACATCCTCCCATACTCAGGCAAGGTTGTTGACGATTATCGTGTATAACAAGTCAAGGGAGGCGTTGAGAATTGGGAGCGTCAACGGGGAACGGGGACGTGTTCTCAAGATGGATACACAAATTCACTGACTTATAGGGATGGATGTTGGGAGAGAAAGGGGAAGTAGGCGACACTCTCAAGTGTTCCGTTCAATTTTGGGATCAGGGTAGACATGATGGTGGGAAGAAGCAGGAAGCGGAGGCTTCTTGATCGCAGGCATCAAATTTCTTCGCCTTTCGCGTTGGCCATTCTCAGAGTGGCTCTCTTGGAGTGTAATTTGGATGGCTAGAACGAATCCAATGATGGTCCATTGACCTAATAACCTTATCTGTAGCTGGGGACCCTGCCTGTCGAGGCTTGTCGAAGTCGGCTCTGCCGTAAGAGTTCCCCCCGAGCCTGCCAATCTAACGCCCAAACAAAGTTAAACAAGCGGAGGTTCACACTGTTTCGGCCATGCAAGGCTCCTAACCACGTTAGATTTCACGCGCTTGGCACTGATTGTCGTCTCCATTCCCGACTAACCTTAACCTGGTCTTATGCTGTGGGTTAAAGAGTAAATCTTACGTGACTCTCACTTTGACCTCGAAAACAATAAAAACGATGGCTACCGCTTACCACGATATGTTGCAACTTCTGAACCCGTTGACTTTGTCGCTGTCATGCGATTAATATGAGGTAAATCTCCATCAGATCTCCATGGACTTATTTTTTTTTTCCCATATTAGTTGCATGCTCTTGCTGGGATATGTTATCCTCAGCGCAACAGAGCAAGATGCGTTTGAATCATAGTAGAGCCTCGGAAGCAAAGTATCACCCAAACAACACATTTTTCTTGTCTGAAAATTAGTGTCTTGGCTTACGAATCTTGTGCTGAGCAGTGTCTTATGTAGATAACAATTCAATTTGATTGTGTTCAGCCGTACAACTTTGAAGTACGTGGGAAGCGGGGAGGTCTAGGACGAGGTAAGTAGGTAAATATGGAGAACAAGATTGGCTAGCCAACAGCCGAGCAATGCAAGAAGTGGTTGTTTCTACAACAATATTTGCTTTGACCCCTGCGGCATGATCAAAATGAGATGGTGGGTATGTACGTATGTGCCCCTAGGAATGGGAACCAAACTGAGAAAAAGAAAGAAAGCAAACAAGCAGAATATTGCTTAAAAGTTGGACCAAGACATGACGTCGTCACGGGAGGAAGTTGCTGGCGCATCGAGTTGGACAGTGATACCTAAAGAAGAGGTACGGACAGGACGTTCGGCGCGGAGACCCTTGCAAGGTTTGACAAAGCACCATGCTGGAATCTAGAAAGTTCGAGACGTAAGGACCAAACAGAAGAAAAAAATACAATAATAATCAGAGTAACTTACAACACCGAGTTCGATATCATTATTTGTCGCGCCTGGAGGACTGAAGAGGGACTTCTGAATCGTAGAACCGAGACCTTGGTTCTCCCTGCCAACTAAAGTCCAACCGTCGTCAAAGCTTTGCATCTAAAGGGCATGGCCATGAGCACTAAAATTCCACTGCATATCAAGAATATCACATACCACAGTAAGCTTCTCTCCAAGGCTCTGTACGAGTAGCTCATCTGGCAAGACTGGAGTAAACAGTTGTTTCACCCTCCTTTCAGTGCCGCCACGGCTTTCCATTGAAGAGGTGGTAGAAATAACAGAATACCTAGAGCCTTCAGACATGAATGACTGTCTTGCAAACAGAGCGTCTGGAGGAGGTAAAAGAACGGAAGCCCTTTGAGCATCACCAGCCGCAGCTTCGATGGCGAAGGTGAAAGGCTTGGGACTGAAAGGACGGGGCATATTCCCGTTCGTGACATAGTACGCTCTGATTTCGTCTGGTGACGAGTTGGAGCGAAGGACCGCCCTCGCGGGAAGAACTACGGAGTCAGTCATCTGGTTGCGAGAAAAGCCCCGCATGGAAGGGGGGAGACTGTGAAGTGGATGTGAGACACCTGAGCATGAGTAGGGCAGTTGAGGAGAAAACTAACTCAGGGAGATCTTCACCCTTCTCGAATCCTTCATCCTCAACGACAATTCCTTTGACATTAAGGAAAGCCGCTCCCCTCATTTCTTCGCGTTTCCTGACGGCACGCTTGCGAATGTGTCTGACAATGAGCCACAGAGTTACACCAATGAGAAGGGCACCTCCAAGGCAGATGCCCGCGAGATAGATTGGGCCATTACCAGTTGTCCAGAAAGCGGGCGAGGACGCATCAGCAGCGGTCGAAATGTCGCCTGCACGAGCGACAACAGGAACGGGCATGTAAAAACGAGTGTGGGGTTGAAAAGAGCGTGAAGGAGACGTTGGTTTTGTCAAGTATTTTCTTTAACGTCTGCTGTGAATCATATGCCCGGGAACGATGAGAGGAGAAGAGGAGAGGATGGTAGTTGGAGAAGAAGTAATATTACGATCATCCGCCCCCATCATGTCCCGGTAAAAGACCGTGGTTTCCATGGTACACATTTGAAGGTTATCGGATGCTAAAGGGGTTCAATATCCCTGAAGGGACTAAGACTAGTATCTTTGTATCCTAGAAGCAACATGGAAGTTTACAAGGAGGAAGCATAGTGTATGCCGAAATGACGTTGTGAACAAACAAACATGGAACAAAGGCGCATCAACATGTGGTAGATAGGCTTCGACCTTGATATCAACGGGTTGCTGTGGGTCTTCTCCGTTAACATCTTATTTATTTATTTTCAAGCCTCATTATATGACGTTGATTTAAGCCATAACTGATTTACTAGACCCTATGAACGAACAGTTGTTTGCTAAGAGTTCACAGGAATAATCTAAAGAATTATTGCCTGTGCCGACCTCAAGCCGAGCTCCTTGCAAACCACAGAACACCAGGAACACCAGAATCATGATTTTTTTTTCCAAATCTCAAAGGCAAATTCGTACAAATCTGCTACAAATGCAATAGTCTTGCAGGAGTGGCACTCAAAATAATCAATGAATGAGTTTGGGAAGGAAACCTCGCCACGCTTTTCTTCAATTAGTGGGACGAGTTAGTTGGACGAATCAGGATGCAATTCTTTAATTTTGATTCATCCATTTCTTACTCCAGAATTTGGGTTCGTGGACATGGCGTGCTCTATGCAGAATTTACTTGTCCACAGGGCCATTGGATGAACTTGATGTCTCGAGTTTTCAGCATGCGGCATATCATTGCGAGAGCATAAGGGAGGAATATGTACATGAGTGCATTTTTCAGAGTAAGGGAAATTACTGCGGGAAAAGATCGGTTGGAAATACAAGATGAAGGAAAAGAAACGTACGTCGACGGTCTCAACATCCCCTCCCTTCTTACTCCTGTCCTTCCTCTCAAGGATATCACGCCTATCCTTGTCGAGCTTGATCGTGGTGATTACAACGTTAGAGGGATGAATGCCGATAGGGGTGGAGGCTCCGTTGGATTTGTCGCGCGCAACACGGTCGACATGGATCACCCATTTTTTGCGGTAGACCTGGGTGACCTTACCCTCACGGCCCTTGTACTTCCCACGTACAATTCTAACTTCATCGTCTTTACGGATAGGGATGGCACGAGCCTACATGAGCACTAATGGGCATAACCGCAAATTATCAGTGGGGAAATTTCGTACATGGTGCTTAGCACGGAGCTCCTTGGACAGCGAAGAGCTCATGATCTTCCTGCGTACGCCAGAAGGAGCGGCAAAGTGGGCCTTACGAGACTTGGCTCGGGAACTCGCAACATCTGAGATACATCCACAAGGGTCAGTGCCAATCCATCCATTCAAAGGACCCAGAACACACCGAGATTCAGTTTACCCATCGTTACAGCTAGTCTCGGCTTAGGAAAACGAGTTTTGGAGGCGACGGTGAAGGGAACGGTAGCTTGGGAGTTGGAAGCCTGAAAACGGGAGCCCTTTGAATCAAGAGCTCGTGACCACCCTTTCCTCCCAACTTTCATCATCTCGTCGCGCCTCTTTCTCTAAAAAGACATAATTCTTTGGCATCTCATGCGCGCTGCGACTCAATTTTGTGATTAAAATTAATCCAATGTTGTTCGTCTGCAATACTTCCGCCACCCCCATGCTTTGTTATATTCTGCTCCTGAGTTACTTGCTTGGCATATTCAAACAAAAAAGATTCTTGCAATCCAATCCATCTCTGCCACATCTCACCCGTGATGCTCGTTATTCGGTACACTCACTGCTGAGTTAGGTCATATTGACGAAGTAGATGGCCATCTTCCCTCCCATGATCATATTCGAACTCCTTCCGCCGTCCTCTTCCATCAATCATTTCTGTTGGTTCAGGTTTTCCCAGACTACATCGTTGCGGTATTTTTCCAGGGTGGACTAGTAGATCTCTCGCTGCAATCCTTTAAAGTCTCTCAAATGTAAACACCCATGAACCATTTACCTTCGCTTCGATTAGTCGGGCAAAGGCGAGATAGCTTAAGTTGGCTAATAACACTATCACAAGCTCACATGAACATACCTTTGCAGTTCTGGCTCCCACTTCAAACTAATTTTACATTGTCACTACCATCTTTTCCAGACAAAACCGCAAGCGCAGCTCGTCGTAACTACACGAAACTCATGCCCTAACCCTTCAAAGGACTGCCCATATACCATTGATGTTATTGTGTAATCAATATCTAGATAGTAAAAGCATGCGGAACAAAGGTGAAGGAGAATATAGCACTCGTCATAGATGCTGCTCTTTTAGGGGTCAGAGACATGGAATGAGAATCAAACACCCTAGTTAGCAAGAATGCATTCGAGGAGTGCGCATAAAAATATCAGGCAAGTTCAACGCTTCCTCAATCTGTGTTGTCTTGAAGCGGCCATTCAGTCGTGTGCTTGCCACAAGCTGCCATGTTGTTCTGCGCCTCCTCTTCAAAATCCCAGGTTGCTCACTGTCGACGTCAGTGACATTTTAGCTACAATTTATTCGATCTCTCTCCACTACACATGTCGCCACCAACAGGAGGTCGATGACCAGCTGACGTCATGGTCTCATTGGCTACTTAAGATTCGCGCTCATTGCCCATGTCAGCCATTACATTCCTTCAATCCGCCATGACCTCCCAAGTTAAACGCGAAATATCAGAGAACCCCGCGAAGAACGCCGTTATCGACCCTGTTAATAAGCAAAATAAGGACGCAGACGTAGAACGAAAGGTGCCTCAAGTCCCTATATCTTGCAAGGCTCGAATCTCATCCGTGCTCTTTAGATCAAGTTCTATTCTGTTATTCAAGCATTTAGCGCTAACAAATATCCCTCTAATGCTCAAATCAACCAAACCCTCGACTACGTCCTCACTCATTCACCTATTGACCAGGACCAACTGAGTCCTGATGGTCGTATCCTCATCGAAGACATTCGCAAAATCATCGCTACTGCTCAGAATCTTGTGCAGTCCAAAAACAGCGACGAGTTGATTCAACAGTGGCTGCATGGTACCAGGCAATCCCTTGATGTCAAAGTAAGCCCTTTCACGTCCTTGAGGCTCGAAATTAGACATCTTTCTGCAGGACCACACCGAGAACATCAAAGCGTCAGTTGGCCAAGCCAAGGATGTGGCACCACCTGATGAAAAGCGCAAGGAGGATGGTCAACAAGGTAAGCTGCAAAACCTCTAAGCGAACATCCTGTCCTCACATATTCGTAGCCATTCAACATATTCGTACTCTGTTCCAGCTCATCCTCACCAATTCCGAGGTCCGAAAACTTTTGAGTGATAGCGGCATCGTTGGAAGAGATCTTCTTGCCCGTGGAGCTTCGAAGGCAGCTCGACAACTCGCCCCGCCTCAACACAAACTCGCTCAAGTCGACGACACTGCCCCAAGAGATGAATTTGTTCAAGATGGTAAGTTTTCTTTCCTCATCCTTGTATCCCCCCGCTGTCATCATGTTGTGGTGTTCTTTACCTTTCTTTGCCCTGTCGTCTCCAAATTTGATCATATGGAGGGGAAGGCCCTCAGACTCATTTCTATTCGCTTGAATCTCACCTCGAGTTTGGGTTTCAACTTCACTTTGACGACACGGGGGGAAGACTCCAGTTCAGCCTTTTGCTTACATTTGATTCAGAGAAAGTCGACAAACTTCTTTCAGGAAGGGCCTTTGGAAAGACTAAAGAATCAAAAGAGGTTCGTTCAATTTGGTTTTTCGTATACTCTTATACTCAGGGGTTTGATGCAGGAAATCAAACGAGAAACTCAAGAGATTCAAAACGAAATCACCGAGATTGAGGCTAATGATAATTTGAGTGAGGGTGCAAAAGAGGAAAAGAAGAAGTCGTTGAAGGACAGATTACAGGTATTAAACTTTCCTTGTTGTATTTTCCCGATTGAAGGTACTGAATAGATGCTTAGCGCTTACAACTCAGCCCCGAGAATCGGGAGAGACTTGACCAGCATACTAACCGCGCCAAGACCTTTTTAATGGAGGAGTATTTCCCTAAAGAACGACGAGATCAATGGATCTACCGGTAAGACTAGGCGCTTTCAATTTTTCTTTCTATAATAATTGCGAACCAGGTTGAAGAAAGTGATCATCGAATGTCAAAAACATGAAGATTATCAGGAGTCACTTCGATGGCTTCTGGGTGCTGTTGAGGAATACGCCAAATACGGACGTGACGCCTTTACTACAGCAGACACCAAGAGTCTTTCATCTGACCCTGCTTTGCGAACGAGTCTCAGTCAGTTAAGAACCATCCTCGAGAGGTTCGCGAATGGAAAGTCCTTAGACGGTGTTATCAATGCGTTAGATAGCGTGAGTTCTTGGATTTTATATTATTAGCTGCTTAACTTCCTGAATATTCATTTTTAGTTGAGCCAAAGTGCGAGGGAGGACGAAGAGCTAAGGGCATGGTTCAAGGATATTGATGGCTACGCAAGGAAAATCCTTCTTGATACCGGATATGTTCTCGAGCCCGTTTGCAACAAACGCGGCAAGGAAATCAGGGAGAGTGGAAAGCAATTCTACGATGTGAAGTACCGGTATGTTCTCCTACATCCACATTGGTATTCCGAATGTTAATACGGATACTCTAGCGCCCAATTTGACGGTCTTTTCCGCGCGGTTCAAGATTGGTTTACCGGCATGAGCGAAGACCCGGCAAATGTAGCATTTGGAGAAGCTTGGGCTCGCCTCACAAAGGACTTGCTCTTCGATGAATCTGGCTCCTTCAAGTTCAAGAAACACCTCTGGGAAGACGTCAGGAGTACGATTCTCCCACAGTTGGCCGACAAAATTGGTTATGTTCCTATTCCGCGGATCGAGTACACCGACCCTCAAATCGATCTTGTCGTAGAAAATTTGGTTTTGAGTGGTCCGTACCGATTTCTGTTGTATTCAAGAAGAGACGCTAAAATTCTATAGGACGTAATCTCTTCCCTAATGTTGTGACGCTCGAAGCGCACAATTATGTCAAGTTCTCTCCTTACAAAGCCATTAAGGACGAGCATCGTCATGAAATCAAGCTCGGGTTGGGTCAGATTCAGGCCGATATGAGGGATGTTGCCTTCTACTTCCGAAAAAAGACGTAGGCTTTCCCTTTTTATGTTCTTCATAGATCCTGATGCGGCTTGCAGAGGTCTCGTGAAGACAAAGGACTCCGGTATCGCAGACGTCTTACTTGGTGGATCTGGTGTGACTGCTACAGTCCATATTGCATCTAGCCCAGAGAATGACGAGTCCTCTGTGTTCCGGTATGGATTGATTTCTTTTAACCATTGCGCTTTATTCTGATTTGTCTGACAGTGTCAAGAGCTGCGTTGTCAAAGTGGACGCACTTAAGTTCAGCATCCGCGATTCTAAACATGATTTCTTGTACAAGACTATCAAGCCGCTCATCGCTGGTCTCATCAAAAAGCAAATTCAGAATGCTATTGCGGATGCTCTCGTTACTGGCTTGCAATATGTTGATGGTCAGCTCATTGGAGTTCGAATGAGGATGAAGGAAGCCAAGCTCAAAGCCAAGTACGCTAAAAAAAACTTCTTTCTTGACCTTGGATTACTAACCCTGTTTGACAGGGCTGAAGCTGAGGCTCTTGCCGCCGACTCTGATGGTGCCAGTCAGGCCAGCGAAACTTCTGCCCTCAAGGCCTGGCGTGAAGCATTCAAACGGCCTAATGCGGCAGATGGCTCCTCCGAAGCTGGCGATGTCTCGATGAAAGCGAATAAGAGGAGTAGCTCTCAGTTTAAGGTCGTCAACGACAAGAGGAAGAGTTTGCTTTCGCATGAGGGTCATCCTAGTGGTTGGGTTAACCGGTAAGCAATCGTCCATGATTTGGCAAGGAGTGAGATTATTGAGAATGAATAGTACTACCGAACGGAAAGAGCTTGCAAGTCAGGGTGAAGGTTGGGGAAGCCCAGTATTCGACATCGTCAATGATCACGATTCAAAGGTCGGTGGTATTAATGGCATTAACGGGGCGGTCCCCAAGACCTCGGCAGTGAGTGCCTAAGGTTATCTGTTCCTAGGCACTTCCATTTTAGCCTCATCTATGAACTTTATTTTCTCCCTCGCTCACATAAACATACACGCTCACACATATGCTGCAAATACACATACCACGTCTCATTTCCCATTTGTCTTGCTACAGAATCACTCAGCCGAAAAGTAATGTACTTATATCCGGAATCAATTCACTTTTGCAACCCCTAGCAGTGTCACTAATGTCAAGGGGATAGCTATGTATGAGGAGATAAAATTCCCGGTAGCTTTTGGCATGAGAACAATGCCAAAAATTGTTTCATGATCCTTTGTGTTCCGATCTGCTATATGCCTCGATTCAAAATGAAAATCGCCGCCTCTGACTGCTCCGACTCCGAGATACCAAATTCAAAAATGAGGTGAAACGAGAATAAATAAACAAGCCTTGTTCCTCCTCGAGTCGTCATAGATTCAAGGTATGCCATGCGATCGATGTGTCCTATGGTAACCTGGTCAACCTTCATATCGTCGGGATAGTACACGCGGCATCACGTCCTTCAAGTCGTCCAGCGAAGGAGGAAGCAAGCTACTTCGCTGAGAATCGGTTCAAGGTGCCACTGTGGCAAGTTTCATGAGCCTTTATTAATGTCAGGGCGAGTATGAGTGCTGTTTGTAATTGTGGATGCGCTCACGGTCGGAGGCTAGGAACAACCTCGGAGATCATAAGAAGTTGGCGATGGACAAGCCGTAACTAAGTATCGGAGAAAGTTAGGCTTGGCAAAATGGTGGCTGCTTTTACAGGCATCGACACACCTACGATGAATTCTGAACCAGAAGCGAAGATGTTTCAAGGGAACGGTGCTGAGGAAATGTCTCCAGAGGCGGTTAACAGTGGTGGACGGACACTGAGGAATGCTTCCAACCAAAGTGAGTTCAATATTGTGAAAATTTACTTCTAAACGCAGGCTTTTAGATGGTCATAACTTAAATCCAAAGGATTGAAGGGACTAAGTTTACACCTGGATGTATGCATGAACGGTAAACGCGAACGCCAATAGACTTGTCTTGTGTCGGCCGCTGGAACGTGGTACTAATGCTACATTTGAGCCCATCAATATTATAACTCCTTGGTTAGTATTCAAAGCTTGAGTTGGATCGAAAACATGGTTTCCGGTGGAGAACATCGAAAAGAATTTATGCAAGTCAGAATCCCCTATCTCGTTCAACGCCGCACTACCAGTACCTCTCAACGCGCATGAATGCGACAGGATTAATATAACTTGCTGTATACATCTTATTCTTGGTCACATCCATATCGTTTCATCTAGATGCTTTCTTTTCTAATTCCACAAAAAGTGGCTAAGAAATTAGAATAACAAAAACTTTCTGTGACCGCGCCAGAAGGTCCAATAATATTGCAGAGAAGAATCGAGGATTTTTGGTAGCATATCTAGCTATAAAAGCTGAGATAGAGGCTTGAAAAAATTACCGGAAAAAATCTCTTTGTGGCCCAGAAGGAACGAGTGATCCGATTGCCCTCCAGCCAGAAACGTGGTCCGAACTTTCACCATCAGATGCCCAGTTGTTGTTCTCTCGGTGCCTGTAACCAACAGGGCGGAGCTTTTCACTACCGAATATATATAATCCAGCCAGCCCGCACTTGAGTAGTCTTCACTTCCCACCCTTTTCCATCCTTTTCAGTTTTCCGTTCTTTTTTTTCACTTCTTTCACTCTTTCTTGGCCCGGTCGCCCTTCTTTTCGTCGACATTCTCTTGAACATGTTCTCCAAGGCCATTCTTCTTGCTGCTGCCATCGCTTATGTCGAGGCCCGGTAAGCGTCTCATTTGTCTCGTTGTGATTAAAAATTAAACAGTTGTGTATAGCTTCGGACAGGTAAATCTCCCATATCCGTCTCCAGCTGAATCAGTAGCTCATCATTCGTTAGGAACAAGTTCCAATCCAGGCTATTTCTCAAGTTACCTCTGGAGGAGGACCAGGTGTTGCAGCGACCATTGCTGGAGGTACACTATCTTGAACGTCGTTTATTCTCGGTGCTGATCCTTCTGAAGGTGCTATTTCGACCCTCCTCGCTGCAGCGAATCCATGCGCTAAGCTGCAAACGGCTGACAGTATCATCGACCAACTGGGTACTGGGGCTGATGCAGTGGCTGCCGCGATTGGCCTAGTTGCCGCGGAGCAGAATTTCAATCCGTTCGGTAAGCTTTTCTGCCAATCTTTCAGGTTATTTGGAAATCTCGCGTGCCCAAATATGAGATACGAAATTGTGTTTATGGGAGATGCGTAGTCTTCTACAACTTGTCTTACGTAGCTAGCGGCTAGCAGAAAGACCTCTGTCCTCATTGCTATCTTTTTGGGCGGAAAATTTCTTCGACTCTATTGTTTCTTGTATCTACTTCTGTGCTCATCCATTTCCTAGTTACCGACAAACCCACATTTTGCAATGACGCGTCCTTGCCAAAGACAGAGGCACTTCGTGGTATTACTCCTTTAGTCGACCCCGCTGTTACAGGCGCCGATAAAGCCAATGCGCTCTCCGCCACGTCGCAAAAGACTCCTTTTGATGCAACAGGCCTTTCCGTTGCTCAAGTTCTCGCCGCCCAAGGTTTTACCAACTTCGATACCAAAGGTCTCGATGGTGCCGCTGGCCCCACTGGTGAAGAGCTCGCTGGTGGAGCTGCACCCGTAAATAACGGCGCTGCAGATAGCTCATCTGCAGCTGATGCTGGTGCGACCGCTTCGTCCTCTGCTGCTGCTGAAACGACTTCTGCTGCTGCCGGCGATGCTGCCCAATGCCCTACACCTGTGACGGTTACTGTTACAGGTACGGCTTCCGCTAGCGCTAGTGCCAGTGCCTCCGCCACCGCTACAGCTGCAGCTGGCGATGCTACCCAGAACAACGCCGATTCCGGTGCTGCCACTGGTGACGCTTCCACGGGCGGAGCTACCGCATCTACCATTGCAGGACTGGACTTCGGCAAATGTAGCCCTGCCATCAAGTTCGAAGGTGGACTTGGTGGGCGGCCTGCAACAGAGTTCACATTCCAGGCGATTGACCCCTTGGTCTCTAAGGGCCAACAGGAAGCATTGAACCCTGCTATCATCGTTAACCGCGTTTGCGATCAACTCAGTCAGTATCTGCTCGTATTTCAATTTCCTTCTGGTTTTGACTCCTAGTTCTAGCTAACGTTTGCGAGGCCAACCAAGCTGCCAAAGACGCTTGCCTTGCTGCCAAAGCCAAGGTTGACCCTGCCCAAAAGAATGCCCAGACGGCCGTTGATTTCAACACGGCATTGGGCTTTGCTGATGCTTTCGATCCGGCTACAACGCAGGCAGCGGCCGACACTGCGGCGGCTAATGCCAACCCGAATGTTCAGAAGTCTACAATTGCTGGTCTCGACTTCGGTCAGTATTTTACATTCAATTTAGTGTTTTCCCTCCTTTTTAACTCAACTCTTTAGGCAACTGTGTACCCACCATGAAGTTCGTCGGTGGTCTTGGTGGAAGACCCGCGACAGAGTTTACATTCCAAGCGATTGACCCTCTTGTCGCCACCGGTCAACAGGAAGCTTTGAATCCCGCCATTATTGTCAACCGCATTTGCGACCAGCTGAGTGAGCTCCTTCTTTGCCTTTATGTAGCGTCCGGCCACTCACGATTTTAGCCAATGTCTGTGCTGCGAATCAAGCTGCGAAGGACGCCTGCCTTGCTGCGAAAGCCAAAGTTGATCCTGCCCAGCGTAACGCTCAGACCGCCATTGATTTCAATACGGCGCTAGGATTCGCGGACGCTAATGTCAACGGCAGGAGGTCCCTTGACTTCTACCGCAAACGAGCTATTGAGGGTGTCAAGAGGCGATCAGCCCGTGTCTAGACGACCATTTTCTTTTCCATTTGAATCAGTGGAATCTAGCTTTTCTTTACATATAGTGGAAACAAATGAGAAAATTTTGAAAGGATCAATTACTTGGCTTGGGGGATTTGTTGGTCCACTTGACATGCCACCACGACTCTGACACCTTGTGGTCATGAAACCTTTATAGTTAGGATTAGTGTGCTGATGGTGGGATCGAAATCATACCTGCTCGGCATGGATTTAAGACCACAGGAAATCCGTTCCCCGTGAACTCTGGCTCACTGACGATCATTGAGTGTCTCTTCAACCCGGAAGCACAAGCGCTAAAAACGAGAGTAATAAGCCGTCGAAAACGACAGTCTACAGTGAAACCAACAAGGGACCAAGCTGGAAATGAGCAATTTGAAGCACTAGTATATCTAGATCCAATGCCTTCCCATAATTTTGTAAGTCCTGAAGTCGCTGTCGTGAAGCAACACCTCATGGTGGAATCATTGAATCTCAAAGAAAATAAACTCGGAGAGTACTCCAGATCTAGTGTAACACAAAAGTCACAAGTCGAGCCCGAAGCACTGAGTGCACAAAAGCGCAATTTTATCCAGAAGGGCTTCCTCTCAAACAATATCACGGAAGTCATTAACCGTACTGGAAACCTGAAGTCAAAAACCACACATGACATTGCAAGATGCTTATAATACCGACTCGGAGTGGCTAAGACCTATGCTACTGTGCTATGATTTTGATTTGGGTGGTCGCTAGATGAACGAGACGAGCGAGATATTCCGAAAATTGTTCACTGATTCTTGAAAAGAGAGACGAGCCATGGCAAAATTTCTTTCTTCACCCGTCAAGATGCTGGGGTTGGTAGGCAGTAGTGGTCCAAAGAACTTGAACGAGCGTCAAAACGGAATGAGCTTACCCTTGACGGCCACATCATGAGTATTTCATTCTTTGCTTTTCGGAGTGTTCTAATGTAAACAGCCGACCTCAGCTCGGCGTGTTCTTGATCTCTTGATGTCACGGGAAATGTACTTTTGCACTCTCTTGGCACTCAAAGTAGTTCCGTGCTCGGTTGCCTGCTTTGATCAAAGTACTTAAGGAAGTTAATTGCTCGAAGCAATTCTTCAAGTCGCAGCGCGTCTCTTCCTTTCCCTTCTCAACTATCTTACGGCCACGGTTGCCCTTCTTTTCTTCTTCTCTTTTTTTCCACTTTTTACGATGCACTTCTATTCCTTCACCATTTCGGCTCTCCCTCTTCTCGCTTATGCTGCCCCCATTGCACTTCGTCAAGCTGGAGTTCCCAATGATGGAGAGGTTTGTTACATTTACACCCTCTTGACTTTGTGTACTAATCCAGCACCTCGAAAGATTACCTTCCGTGTCCGTGAGGCTGATGGTTCGATTACCGAGGACAACCTTGTTTTGGGTGGCGAAGAGCCTCAAAACTGCTTTGGTAGTAGTGGTCCTTTAGTGGACATGACTCTTCCAGCCAATACTGAATGCCAAATCTTCAAGTTGGTCCTTTAGCCTGCTTCTTCTGACATCAGAGCTCACCATAAGCGATAGGGGCGGTGACATTTGTGGTCTCGTACCAGCCAATGCTATTACGCTCAAGACCGGGACTACCGACCTCTCTGACAAAGGCTTCAACTTTTCTTTCCAGCTCGACTGCAGCGTGAATGGCCAGCCTTCTGGTTCCCTTTCGAACCCTTTCCCCGATGGGCCTGTTCTTTCTGCCCAACTTGCTGCGCAGAACAACGTGGAGACTGCTACGGCCACATCTGCTGCTGCAAACGATGGAGAGGTAAGTACATCCGGTTTTAAAAAAGTCGTTGCTGATGTAGTAAACTTGTTAGATTGAGTTCCTTCTGTTCAACGACGATGGCACTACTACCACTGACACACTCGTCTTGGGTGGTGCAGAGCCTCAGAACTGCTTCGGTAGCGGATCCCCTGGTTCCAGGCTGGCACAGATTACTATTCCCGACAACACGGAATGCAAGCTCTTCGAGTGAGTTACTCATCACATTCTATCCCACATGCTTCTCTTTCTGACCTACCTTCGTAGGGGTGGTGACATTTGCGGTATTGTTCCAGCGGATGCTCTCACCATTAGCACTGGTATCAACGACGTCTTCGGCCAAAACTTTGACAATGGGTTCCAACTTGACTGCAGCTTTAACGGTCAGCCCTCTGGCTCCCTCTCGGATCCCTTCCCTTGAGTATGAAATATTTTGGATGGAGGGTGCGACGTAATTTATTTGGATATTTATTATTTTACGAGAATGAAGAATTGGGATTTGTTTTGAAGATCAACATTACGTCTGGTCCTTATTTCCTATGCTCGGTTTATTTTGCTAATGGCCAATATTCTCAAATTCTGTGATTAAGACAAAGGAAGATCGGTGTCCAACAAAACACCGTATCAATCGTTGACATGCGATATAAACCAAGCAAAAATTGAGATGCAACGGTATGGCTACATGATATGCAGATGGATATACGAACTGTAAGATAGCACGGATGGAGGCATGAGTCGGATTAAATAGTAAGCAAAAAAGTGGTCCATATGGCCGTAACGTGAAAGTCCAGTTTATGATGATCCAAGCAGGCTGCCAAGAGTACCGCCCAACATTCCACTGAGCGCAGCGCCGTCAATCGGGCAGTCGAGCGAAACAGAGTTGGATATGGTCGGCGATACGGTAATGAACAGAACTTTAATCCCGACCTGACAAAGACTCAGTACTATCTTAGAATAAAGGTCAGCTAGACGCACCGTGACTTGATAGTTGAGAGTCAATTTCTCCTTGCTCCCGAGCAGCCCACACTTCTTGGCAAGATCAATGAGGACTGCACTATTGGGGTCTGAGGCTGTCTTGTATTGGATCTCCAGCGGGAACTCGTATGTTTTATTCACGCCACCTCCTGGGAAGTTGACATTGGTAGCATTTCCACCGCCAATAGGGGTGTTGTTGATTGGATAGATGAGCTGCATGAACTATTGAGGGGGAGAATTCCGGTTGACCAGGGAAATAATACCTTGGCCTCAATCTTTTGGAAATTAACGTTGAAGTAATTAGGGTTCTTGACACTGAGTTCTGAATGAGCATAATTAACAAGAGGATTAGTTGGAAATATACGTTATGTTCAGGCCTAGGTTCACGATAATGCCGTCGTCTTGCATATTAACGACACTACCACCTTCGGAACGGGTCTGAACACTACCAATGGTGACAGCAGGAGGCTTAATATACTATTGGGGGTCAGGTGAATAGCTAAAGGCGAATACGAGAAACTATACGTACCAGTGCCAAAGCTCCGACAATACTAAAGAGAAGTAGCAAGAAGCTGAGAAGCGTGCATCCGCAAAATCGGCATGCACAGCGTGCTCCACCACCCTTCTTCCATAGGTTGTCATTCCTAGAGCATAAGTGAGTTACAAACATAAAATAGTGAGTGAAGTAAACTTACTTCCCGGCATTGAACTCACCAGCATCGAAGCCACTCCGTCCACCTTCTGAGCGAGGTACAGATCGGTGTGAGAGGCGTGAGTTGTTCCGCTGGACATCGCTGCGACTGCTATTGCTATAGACATTGTAGCTCTCGTCTTCTCTTTCCGGGAGTGGTTCGTCTCTATAAGGCGTATATTTCTCAGCAGAACGATCTTGATAGCTTGGATTCGAAGGTGGATAGGTTGAACTCGGATGTTGGTCGTAAGAGTTGAACCTTGGTTGTTCGTATGGATTGAAGTCGTCGTGTGCGGTTTGAGGACCGCCGTACTGGCCAGCAGTGTGTGGGTCACGGTCAGCCATGATGGTAGTAGTGAAGAAGGAGTCGCAGTGGCTGTGGCCCCTTGGCTCCTTGGCTGCGCATTTCATCTACTTCCTCATTTTGTGCTGTCCTACGTTCTCATCTGGGGTACTTGTCATATCATAGAAGCAGAAAATTTTCTCTTAAAGTCTGAAGTGCTGTGAGTTTGTTCCCTTCCGCAAAACATCCTGCTATCCATTCTTTCGTCATGTAGCCCCTCTTCGTTCCCTCTTCCCTTAAAACCTGGATATTTTACCGTCTCAGGAAGTTCTGACCTCTCGTCAATTCTATGGATTATTTCAATCCATGGTTATTCATAGTAAATTCTCGAATAAGCGTGTTTTGGCACGTAAATTATATGAGAATTATTGAAACATGGTATCGTGTGGTGCTCGTAAACGTTTAGTCAATTCAGAACGGGGAAGAATTATCTGTAGCTTAGAAGATGACATCGTCATCTTTCGTCCCGAGCAGGTTGCTCTCACCGCCCTCTTCAAACAACTCCTCAGGTATACCATCCTGCAACGCTTGCGCCTGTATCTCACGTTCCCTTTCCTCATCACGGGTGGCGTTATCTCTCTTCTTCTTTCCTTGAACTTTCTTTAATCTATACGGAGAATATAAGGACTCAGAAAAGATGGAATGCCTCGAGAAATAGCTGTACCTGAAGAATTCTTCACGGTCCATTTCGTCAAGCTCGCTCATGATGTATTTGATCGTATTTTCTAGTCGAGGAATTACAACGTGCTCGATGGCATTTACTCGTCGATTTGTCGCTCGAATGACCTCGTCAAGGATGGTGAATGCTGTTTGCAAGGATGCAAGCTCCACAAGAGTAGTAAGAGCTTGAGCATATACCTCTCTGGCACGGAGAACTTGCTGTCCTCCACGACCAAGACCTGTCAGATTAAAGTCTGAAAGCCCAATATGATCAGAGTGATTTGGCCGAGGGCTCTTTGATGCTGCGTACCAGAACCAGCAACCCGATCGACTTCAAATGCAGGAATTACAACTCCAGAAACATTTTCTTGTTTCGCTTTTACTTTAAATGCTGCTTGTTTCGCTATTTGAATTAAGAAGGAATGAGAAACATGAACAATGGTGGCGGATGGACTGCATAAGTGAATCATACCTTGCTCTTGAACCAGATAAGAGATATCGCCAGTAGCATATGTAACTTCTGCCATTGAGAATGACGCTAACTGCATAACCCGTCCCATCTTTCGTTTTGCCTAGAGATGCAAACCTTGAAGATCGGCGTAACAATCAACTGCAACTCGAGTCCTACCTCGTCCACTTTCTTCAATATACTACGAAATCGAGTAGTAAGCGCATCTCTCTTTTTGGCTAGCAAAGAGTGTCCTATGTAGATCACAGAGTAAGAATCCATTCCAGATGTGGCGACGACCAAAGATGGGGGACAAGTAACCTGTTTGTGCACCTTTAAGCCGCAGCTTGGTGTTAGTCAACGCCATTCGAGTGGCGAAGATGTTTTCTCGAGCTCCTTGTCCGGACATTGCGATAAAATCGAGAATGAGAACAGGGAGATGGTGGCGAGGGACAAGTGCAAGATCCCCTGAGAGGCGGGAGCTGATGTCACTTGGAACTTGTTCTTGGTCTCTAGACATTAGATGTACAGCTGGGGAACCCCGGTGCTAGGAGCTTTTAAAAATTCTCCATGTAAATTCGTTTACAATATGTCTAGCATAGCAACAGACTAGGACTTTGATCCCAAAGTTTGGGCAGAGAAGAGGTCAAAGACATTCAGCAGCCTCATCAACCTTTGCCCTTTGTTTCTTTCCATGGATTACCCCAAGTTACTTGACAACACTAGCTACTCCTCGCGCTAAAAAATGCTAAGCTTACAGCGAGAAGAGGACAGCGACGATACTCACCAGCCAAATAGTTCCGCGCATGGGGCATATTCTGAATAAATTGTCAGCCTAGAGTAGAAGATGATGGACAAAACAGGACCAGAGATTTTACAACACCATAAACATGTCTGTCGTGGTACCGTAACCCAGTAGAGGGGTCAGTGTATGGTCCCTTCATTGACTGTGAAACTCGGAGCGGTTGAGAGAAGGGCAACAAGCGTACCTCTAGTCCAGTGATATCACACCACCGTAATTGAGGAAGAAGAGAAGGAGGAGCTTCAATAGAGGCGTATGTCGGAGGATCTTCCTCGCCTTCTAGATAACCACCTGGGATTGTAATTGGTGTCACATTACCGGTGGAAGCTTGATGTGTCGCGAAGTGGCAAGGTAGAGGGCTCATCTGAAGGTGCAGATTCAGCTGAGGTCGGTGCATCTACTTCCATTGCTTCGCCGTCAGTGTCGACTGCTTCACTCCCTACAGCGTTCACCGCGTCTCGTGCAAGCCTTCTTGCATCTCTCTCTCTTGCATCGCGTTCCTTTTCTTGTGTTAATAATGCCTTTAGGTTCTTCGCTCGTCTATACAACATCGTTAGCTACCAGATGAGATACTAAAAGGCTTGTTACGCTCACCTGTTGATGTTTTTGGTATAGTTAGGACTTTTGAAGGGCCGAGGATGTACACCATGAGGAGGAGGAGCATAAGACAAGGACAAAACAAGACTCTGGTATGTAACGATGAGTGAAGCTCTGCCAACGAACCAATAGCAAGATTATAGGTACAGGTGTTTGGGGAGTTGCTGTCCCACTGCCACTTTCGCCGACTACTTTCTTACGTGGTGGCCTGTAGAAATCTGAGTGAACATAACCAAGGTCAGATTTTGGAGTCAGACATTTTCAAGTTTACAAGAGGGTGATGGTCGCGTGAAGCAAGTTCAGCAATTCACGCTTTTCTCTGCTGAACCACCAACACCTTAGTTCCCACAATTTGTACGAATATAGTTCATGTTCTTCCAAGCCATTTATATCTTCTTTTCACACTATTCTGGGTGTCCAAAGTGTTAGACAAATGGATTATGGACAATTTCCACACTACCATTGACCATGGAGGATCGGGCCTCAATCAGAGAAAGCCAAGTCTTTGAATCAATCCGCCCATCCCTGTCAAAGATAATCGAAAAATTTAACTAATATGTCCCCCACAAATGATTAATAAATTCCTCGAAAGGCTACGTCGGTCAGTTGAGAGCTTCGCTTGCATGAGCCGGAATGGTTGGACGAAGAGTGTCGGAGAGTCAGTCGGGACCAAAAGTAAAATTCGACAGTGCGACAATTAAGCTGTATTGATTTGCGAGAATAACAAGATATACAATAACCATGCACCCAGGATGTCACTACTGTGTCTTCTTCGTGCTCGCATCGAAACCTTTGGGTGCAGTCCAGTCTGACAGGACTTTGAATGCTTGCCAACGCGCTGAAGCCGACTAATGCTGCTGGAAGAAGCAGACCGAAAGCGATGATGAGGGACAGGATAAGCCCTGGTGTAAGAAGCTGATACTTCTTCAGGACACCCGCATTCTTTGGAACGGTGCTGTTTCCGTTGACATAAGGCGGTTTGACAGCAGAAACAGCATCAGAGTTTGTATTTGCACCATCTTGAACGACGGGGCGGCTGGGGTGTTCGCTATCAGGAGCTTGACGTTTGAGGAAGGAGGAAGGGACAGATGTGCCAGCAACTATGATGAGGTGTTTAGGGAAGGCAGCCTTTATCGCTGAGAGCTCGGAAGAGAAAAGAGCATCTAGAAAACTTGTTGGTTTATGACACTAAGAGGCGGAAACGATCAGCATACCGTGCTGCTGGGCAGTCCCCTTCCTTCCATTAGGATGGTCTGCATGCATATGGGGCATAGTCATGCACAGAACGTGCTTAGAACCCTTCTCGAAAGGCACTCCACCCATTCCAGGCGTAAATTGGATAGAGACGGGAGCCGCAGCGGTCTGAGACAGACTGCGCAGCGGCAGAGACGTCAAGAGGTGTTTGGTCGTCGCGGAGATATGGAAATTGTCGAGAGCTATGTGCCGACTTGAGAGACTTGACAAGTGAGGAAGAGTGAGGGAGCGTTCTCAGGTCAGAGGCATGTAACTAAAGCAAGAGGATCAACAAGGCAAGCATATGAGCTAGGAGAACGAGTACTTACGCCAGGATGGTCAATGATAACGACAGCGTCATGGTTGCAAATGTCTTCGTTCGAAAGGATAGTGTTGACCAGAGAGCTGGCTGAGTGTGCCTCTGGTAGCGCGGTCAGGTCACTTTGAGAAAGCATCAGCAAAGGTTCGTGTTCTGGTGCTGGAATGAGTGCCATACGCATGAGACTGACCAAACTGCAACGGGAACAGTGTTCGAGAATGCGTGAACTAATGCAGGCAGCGCAACAAGGGCAACCAGCTTGGAGAGTGGCATTGCCGGAGAGAGAGAGAGACAAGTGGAACTGGCGCCCAAGCTTTCCAAGTTGTCGGCTAGCGTCGATGTCGATGTCATCGGGGTGTTGTCTTCCAAATATCCACTTTCTTTCTTTCTTTCTTCCACCATGGCGGATATCTCCAACTTTGTGCCTCCAAAAGACCTTGACCAACAAAAGCTTGACAATGTCTTTGACCACTTGTATCATCGTCTCGCTGCCTTCCGGAACGAAGCTCAGCTCTATGCAACACTCGAATGTCAGCTCTCTTCTGCGCCCGAAAAGAAAAAGACATCTATTCAAGACGAATTCATAACTGAACTTCAGAAATGGGCTCAAGATCTGCTCGAAAATGCGTATGTATGGCTGGGCGAACCAGGAAGCAGCTGTCCCAAGCTAGATTTCGACGCTGACACAGCGACCCGTCATCTTCCACCCCTTCCTTCAGACGATAACCTCCAGTCAATACTCAATGGCATTCTTCTTCTCCACGTTACCCAGTCTAAAGAGTACTCTGCTCGAACTAGAGCTTTCCTTAGGTCGTTCGGCCCTTTCGATGAATACACCGTGGTCTCCACACTCAAAAATCCTGAACAAGCGTTGGAAGCTGTGCGAAATAAAACAGATGCCGCCAAGGATTCTCAAAATGCAAAGAATAAAACTTGGAGGATTGCTGGAATGGCAGCTGCAGCCATTGGAGGAGGGGTGCTCGTTGGTGTAACTGGCGGTCTTGCAGCACCTCTGATCGGCGGGGTTGTTTCTTCTTTGTTCGGAGTGTTGGGTCTAGGAGGTATAGCCTTGCTTGATCTATCCCTCCTTCCGATTTCTCACGTATACACAGGGACTGCCGCGTCTTTGTTAGCCTCAGGGCTGGCAGGGTCAGGTGTCGTCTGTGGTGCTCTTTTTGGAGCTTATGGTGCACACTCGACGGCTTCTATGGTCGAACGTCATACCCAGGAAGTGTCTGATCTTTCCGTTGTTCCTGTTCGCGAACAAAGCAAGGACGAAACCCTCGCTGTCAGGCTCTGCGTCACTGGATGGCTCAGCAAACAAGAAGACGTCTGGGAACCTTGGACTATCTTCCAGGGTGACGATACATTTGCTTTACAATGGGTAAGGTTCTCGTTCTGTTTTATTTATAATCTAGCTCATTAGCATCTCAGGAAGTGAAAGCGCTGATGACACTTTCCGACTCTTTATACAAGCTCATGGCTTCTAAAGCAATGAGCTATGTACGAGGCGAGATTTTGTCTCGCACTCTACTAGCTTCGGTCAGTGACAGCTCTAGCCCCAATCGCCCTCCTCAATATTGGCCAAATTGTTGGTACGATCTGTCCAATCTTTCTAGTAGGAGCACTAGTCTCTAATGTCACGATAGATAATCCTTGGATGAATGCCCGGGCACTTTCGCTCAAAACAGGTCGCGTACTTGGCGATCTTCTTGCCCAACGTGCTTTTGGCAATCGACCTGTTAGCCTTTGTGGATTCTCACTCGGGGCTCTTGTCATTTTTGAAGCTTTGAAATACCTTGCCACGCTTCCACCTTCGCAAACAATCCATCTCATCCAAGATGTTTATCTTTTTGGAACCCCTACTTCAAATGGACAGGAAAAGTGGTCGAGCGTTCGTCGAGTTGTTTCAGGCCGACTTGTGAACGGGTATTCTAACAAAGACTATGTTCTCGCTGTCCTTTCACGAGCTTCCAATGCTAGCTGGGAGCAAGCCGGGTTGACGCCTGTCCAGGTCAAAGGTGTGGAGAATGTTCTCTGTGACCGAGTGGATGGGCATGCGAGCTGGAGAGGTCTTGTAGGAGAGTGTTTGAGAGCAGATGTGAAAATTGGAATGGATGCTTTGAAGTGACTGAGGAAGTGGACAGGCAATTGAGGAATAACATGAAAAAGATGAAGGAAGAGCATGATGTAAAGCCAATGAGCAAAGAAGAGATTGAGGAGGTAAAGCGGACAGGGCAGCTGCAAATGTGAAGTAGGGTAAGGATCTGAGTGATTGAGTTTGTCATGCAATAGACTGCTTTTGAGATCGAGTACAAGGGATGTGTCTGTATGGTAGGGTTTTTCGTGAAGAATGTCTGCGTTGCCATACAAGGCCTAGTTTCTTCTAGTTGGGGCAAAGAAGCTGACCGAGAAGGAAAAACAAATGTGATGCGGTCAGCTTCTCTGATCGACCTCCGCCTTGAATGTTTGCCTGCCGTGCCGTTTCCCCCTATCCAATGACCGTCTAAGAGTGAGTAGGTGGGCATTGGTATGCCCAGCATCTAAGCTACGAACTTCTGTGTGGGTCATTTCGGACTAGGCCATGCCAACAAGCCGAGTATGGCTTGGCTATTTGGTCTTTTCCAAAATGACGGGCACGCCTGTCAGACTTGTTTTTGCGCATGGGATCACTTTTTCAGCTATGTTTAGTTGGTGTATATAAGTCTGCCGTTGACACAGTCGGGTCGAAAGTCTCTTTCGCCACTCTCCGTGTCCTTCACGGGCACCGCTCCGTCCACTCCTTAAGATTTGACTCGAATGAACCATCCCTACAGTGGGGTTGGGGCTTTAAGTTATGCATATCATGATGTGGGCATATGATTTTTGTGCGGTGCAGGGATGAGAAGTAGAAAACTAACATTTTGTTCTTGCAGCCTGACTGGGAGGATGATTATGGTGTTACACCATTGACTCCTCTCGATGCAACAAAAGCGGGAGGCGTATTGGCCGCATATCCGGGTAAGAGCTTCATGAATGTGAGTTCATATCGCTGTCCCCGAACCTGTTTTGAAGCCTGATCTAATATGAACTAGACTGGTTCACTTGATTCTCTGCCTGTGACTAGCCAAGATGCACCTTGGGTTTCACCAAGCAAGCTTCGTCAGGGTATTGACCTGCAAGTTCGCCATCCATATGCCTCTGAACTAGGACACGGTGATCTCAACGATGAAGAGGAGGAGTCCCCACCGCCCGTCCCATCCTTGACGCGTCCACGGAGTGGCGAAGAGTCCGAGCAGTCAACTACAATGACTTCATGGCGGTCTTCGAGTCTTCAAACAGAGGAAACGAGACATCCTTATCAGCCACCACAGACTTACTCTCTCCAAGAAGTAGCTGCAATGCAAAATGGCATTACACCATTTGTGCGCACGCCGAAGCAGGAGATTGCGTGGGGAACTGTCCGTAGCGAGACAAACGAACATCCTGTCTCTCCCTTCGCGATTCAGTCTGGCGAGTACAAATGCCGGTGGACCAAGCTATGATGGTTATCGACACCGGAGAGTACTCAGTGATAGCACTGCTGGGACGAGCACAAGACAAATTGTAGCGGGGGGCTCTCAACGACGTTGGAAAAGCCAACGCGCGGGGAGAATGCCTTCTCTGGGTTCTCTGAAGCGCGTAAAGAAAAAAGGCACTCTGACGTTCAAGAGGTCCTATGCCAGAGTTCGAGCCTGTTCATTTTGTGGGGAGACAGCCGCAGCCGCAAGTTGGGACGTTTGGAGCGGACGGTATCGGTAAAAATCCCAACGCCAGTCGACAGAGATCGCTGGAATTCACCGCCCACTCAACCAAAGCCCAATCCGAAGGGTTGGAAGAAAGTTCAGGTAAGGCTTATGGATTTGCTGAACCTCAACTGACTTTTCGTCAGAGGAGAGTGAGGCGATTTCTTCGGTGGTTCTTGACTGGCTGAGCTGTAATACCCCCACTTCCTGCGTACTACTATCCCACTGTATCTATATATTGTATGTCTTAGGCGAACGTTGTAAGTACCAGCTATAGAAAAAGTTGTCGGAATTGATGATCGGAACCAATTGTCCCGTGAGCCAGTAAGCTGTCGCACTTTTGAACTTTACCGTCACCTCTCCAACGGACTGAGCGGCGGAATTGCCGCTTGCCTGCTCTGACACAATGCTGAGGGTCGTAGCGTCGCGACCACCAAGCGCCAAATTCATCTCCCAACTGTGTTTGTTACCATCCACGTTTGAGAAAATTCTAAACAAAAGTGATTCACGCTCACACTTTAGCCCAACGACACATTTCCTCTACCTCTCGCCGTCAGGCCGATATTACCCTCACTGTTGATGGCAAAGAAGTTACTGTACCTCAAGGTGTGTGCAAAGGACATCCACTATTTTTCCTGCTCACTCCCACCGCAGGTTCTGCCTTAATCCAGGCTTGCGAGGCCGCTGGCTCTCCCATACCAAGGTACCACCCCGTCGATATGAATATTGTTTCAGCTTTATTGAAATTCGAACTAGATTCTGTTATCATGACCGTCTAGCTATCGCTGGCAATTGTCGGTGAGTATTTGTTCCATAGTTCATGGCACTGGAAACTCATCTGTTCTCAGCATGTGTCTCGTCGAAGTTGAACGGTCGCCGAAACCAGTCGCATCATGGCAAGCCTAGTGCTCCCTAGACCATGCCCTTTCTTACCTTGCGTGTTCTAGTGCAATGCCCTGCCATGCCAGGTGCCAAAGTCTTCACCAATACTCCCCTTGTCCACGAAGCTCGGTGGATGACGCTTTTTCTCCCTGCTGTCCGCACTACTAACGCGCCTAAAGAGAAGGTGTCATGGAATTCCTACTTGCCAACCATCCACTGGATTGTCCCTATTTGTGACCAAGGTGGTGAATGTGACCTCCAAGACCAGTCGATGCGCTATGGCTCTGACCGTACAAGGTTTCACGAAATTACTGGAAAGCGTGCCGTAGAAAATAAGGACCTCGGACCCCTCGTCAAGACTTCGATGAACCGCTGTATCCAGTGTACTCGTTGCGTGCGCTTTGCCAACGAAGTTGCTGGTGTAGAAGAGCTCGGCACCACCGGTCGTGGTAATGACTTGCAAATCGGCATGTATGTCGAGAAGACAATGGACTCAGAGATGTCTGGCAACGTAGTCGACCTCTGTCCAGTCGGTGCATTGACGAGCAAGCCGTACGCTTTCCATGCTCGTCCATGGGAACTCAAGAACACCGAATCTGTTGATGTTCTCGATGCAGTCGGCTCGAACATTCGCATTGACACTCGAGGCGTACAGGTGATGCGGGTACAACCTCGCACCAATGACGACGTCAATGAGGAGTGGATTAGCGACAAGACGCGTTATGCTTACGATGGCCTCAAGTTCCAGCGGTTAACAGTCCCTCTTGTAAAGCAGGGCGACCGTTTCGTTCCTGCAAGCTGGGAGGATGCCCTTGCAGCCATTTCTGAAGGCTTGGTCTCCTCAGGTGCTAAGGGAGATGAGATTCAGGCGGTGGCTGGCCACTTAGGCCGATACCGAATCCCTCGTAGCACTCAAGGATCTCACCAACCGCCTTGGTTCAGACAACCTGGTCCTTGATCAGGTCAACGGGAATTTACCGCCTGTCCATGGAGTTGACGCACGGTCTAGCTACCTCTTCAACTCCACAATTCCTGGCGTTGAACAAGCTGATGCCATCCTCCTTGTTGGCACCAACCCGCGGCACGAGGCATCTGTATTGAACTCCCGGATACGAAAAAGCTGGCTTCACACACCCCTTGAGGTTGGTCTTATCGGCGAACGCGCAGACACTGCTTACGGATATGATTATCTCGGCCCTGATACCAAGGCTCTCACGGATTTCATTGCTGGCAAAACTCCCTTCGCTAAGAAGTTCAAGGAGGCTAAAAAGCCTCTCATCATCGTTGGTAGCGCTGTTGCTGAGCACCCTGACGCTGCCTGCCATCTACAATTCCTTAGCCAAGTTTGTGGATGTCAACAAGAGCACTTTGTTGACGCCTGAATGGAATGGTTTAAGTGTTTTGCAACGGGTTTGTCTTGTCACTTTCTTTTCTTGGCTCATACATTTAATCAATTACAGGCCATCTCGCGTTCTGCTGCCTATGATATTGGATTTGTACCTTCCAAAAGGCTTCTCAGACCACACCCAAATTCGTGTATCTTTTGAATGCCGACGAAGTCGACCCTAAATCTATCCCCAAGGATGCATTCGTGGTTTACCAGGGGCACCATGGCGACCTTGGAGCACAACTCGCGGATGTGTGTCCTTCCCTGGTGCCGCGTACACAGAGAAGGCATCTACAGTGGATCAACACTGAGGGACGTTCTCAATTAGGACGAACCGCTGTTCCCCCTCCTGGAGCGTCTCGTGAAGATTGGCAAATCCTACGGTAAGTCCAGTGGCCTTGTTCAATAACCATTATTCATTTTGCAACAGAGCCATCTCGGAAGCTGTTGGCCAGCCTTTACCATACGATGATGTACTCAGTTTGAGGGATCGTTTATGGGAGATATCACCGACGTTAGTTCGATACGATGTGACTGAACCAACATCTCCGGAGGTGGCATTAGCTGGATTGAAGGTTGTTGCGGCACGGACTGCTAGTGCCAAGGCGTCCACATCACCATTGAAGAAGCCTATCACCAATTTCTACCAAACTGATCCTATTTCAAGAGCGTACGTCCTCGCTTTGACCTTAACTTCCTGTTTGTTAACGCTGAATTTTGTCTAGTTCTGTTACCATGGCGCAGTGCGTAAAGGCGTTTGTGAAGAAAGAAGAGTTCGGAGATGCAGCAAAGGGTGAACGAGCGGCGTTTGCATAGAATGGTCCGGAGGACAATGCGTACAGAAACACTAAAAACTTTCTTTTCTGTTGAATGTGAACAAATCGTTCAAGTTGTCCGTCTTGCCAAATTAGCAAATTAAGATATTTCATTATATAAGGAGCGAGGGGCGTCTGAGCGTGATACTTTAGTACAAGGCAAGAGCAGGGTAAGTACACAGAACGACAGAAAGAAAGAAAAATAGTAAGACAAGGCATAAGGAGTAAGGGTCTTGAAAGTTACAAGGAAGTATTATAAAGAGGCCAAGCATCGTATCTGTTCGTGAACTGAGAGTGGGAAGGTGAGGGAGATTTAATCAGCCTCCGCTGAGCAATGGTGAGCAACCACAAACTACAGATAAGTTGAAAAACATACTATTTGGAGAATGGTCAAAGGCGTCAGTCGGTTTTCCGACGATTTGGACAGTGTGTTTCTGTTTACCCTTGCCTTTCTCCTTAGCTCCGAGGAATGGATTCTCTTCCTGTGACCCCTCATTCTTCGAGCTGAAGAATCGAAGCCACCGGGTTTCCTTTTGGGTTGATTTTCCTTTGTTAGGATTTTCCCCTTCTTCAGCATCAACCATCTGAAGCTCTTCGGAAGGATTTTGATCGTCTTCGGGGTTAGGGGATCTAGAAGTACCTCCCTCTCGTGTTTTTCTTCGAGTGAGGTTCCGTTCACTTGAACTGAAGAACGGGTTCGATGCGATAATACGAGTCTTCCCAGACTTGGTAGAATCGCGCTTGGATTTACGAGAAGTCATGCGACGAATTACAGGAGGCATCCAGCCATTCTAGACAACGAAAATAATAAGATTGGTTCGTTTTGTTACCCTCGCAGGAAGGAAAGGGCTTACTTTGCGGAGAGTGTCTTCTTCGTGCTGAGCTTCAGCGACGATCTGTTCTTCGGTTTTGGGGGAGGAGCTGGTGGGTTATCTGTCAGACCCAAGAAGTACCATAGAGCCTGTGTGCGAGAAGGCTTTGGCTCAGTAGACGTGGGATGCTGCAGTCAAATGATTAAGTAAGCTGCGCTATGAAAGAGTGGACTGGAACAGACCTCGCCATCTTCTTCAACAGGAAGACCTGAAGGTAGGGATGATGTGCTACGATTCATACGCCTTTTCAGCCAGTTTTTAGTCTCTCCTGGACGAGAGAGGCCTCCTGGTAAGAACCGACTTCCACTGATACCGCTCTTGATACTAATGGCGTCGTCTCTCTCACTGCCATCACGGATATCGAAGGCGGTAATAGTGCCTTCTTCCATGCGTTGGTTAAAGAATTGCTTGACAAGGATGCTTTGAAGAGCATTGTCGTCCTTCCAGTACCTTCAAATGGACAGATGAGCGGATGAACTGCATGTACTAAGACGTCATATACCTGATCTTGCAGAATTGACCAGACATGGGAGGAGATTCGACATAAATACGAAGATGTTGGGGGCGAAGTCGGAGAGTCTACATAGCAACCGTGAGGAATGGAGAGCACAATGAGCGAAGGCCACTCTCACATTCAATTCAAGAACAGCTTCGAGCGTAGCATAATCTAAGGCAACAACATCTTCAGGACTAATACTGAGTTTCCTGGTCCATCCATGACGACTAGAATGTAGAATATCAGTTAGCTGAGGTTCTCTGAGATGATACAAAGGGCATTTTGACTCACGTTGCAACTATGTTCAAATGTCCTTCCTTGTGGCCGTCGCTCCGAGGGATTGTGCGACTGGTGCCTCCTGTAACAGTACGATGGAGGCTGAGCGTGGCTTCAGACATTATTCAAATTAAGGAGATTGAAGTAGAAAGGGTATCGCGAGAGAATGAAAGGCAAGAGCAAAACGCGCCTTCGGCGTGGAAACAGACCCCGAAGGCCATCAAACTTCTTGTTGTCAAGGATTCTTCAAGACATTGAGTGCTCTCATCTTACAGAATCCTTTCATACAAAAAATAAAGAGATATATTGTGTATAGCCGAAGCCTTGCCCGACTAATGAGGAAATTACTGAAACTCGCCAAAACCCATAGACTCAGTCCGAAAAGAGGACATCTTCTATGTTCATTCTAGCTAGATATCAGATAGGAGATTAAACGAGAGATAAAAAACTATTTACCACTAGTATACATGTCTTCCAGGTCTGAATCAGGAGAATATTCAGACGGAGAGTGAAGGTGTTCAGGCTGAGTCGCAGGTAATTCTCCATCGACATTATCATCGTTTGCCTCGGGATCAAGCCAATACTCTTCACCATACCATAGAGTGAGCTCTTCTCCTTGTCCAATGTCTGATTCTGGTAAAGATCCGTTTAGCAGGTTAAAAAGTATCATGGCCACACACACGAACCGGCAAAAATCAACATCTTGTGCACGCCATGGACGCGAGTGAGATGCGCATAACAATTATTTGCCGGATTCTGAGGAAATTTGCCGTGTCTTGTGTCGTTCAGGAAACGTATCATATTCCCAGCGTAGCTCGCGTCGATGATACCCTTGTGAGGGTTCTCGACGGGGCCATCCTGAACTGTTGTAAATTGATAGTTGCGCCGCATTGCACGTATGATTGGATCCCTAGACCCGATAATATTTTGAGAATGAGTTTACAACAATAGAGTAGTGCTCACCCAACAGCTAGCATATTACGATGGGCCATATTAAAAAATTCTCCTGTGTATTCTCGTTGAGGAAGTGCATCAGTCTCCTTCTACTCCAAATAATTTATATATATTCACCACCAATGAGTCTACCCTTCCGAATGGGCTCAAGAGCAAACGCTCCAAGGTTCCACTCACAGGAATTGATTTGGATTCTCTGTAAATTGTGAACGAGATAATCGGAGTAGGTAAAGGTGAAAAGCGACCCACTGGAAGCAGACCCTCCTGAAACTGAATGTTTTCACAAGGAATAAAGGCCTCCCGCCCCCCTTTTGGTATTGGGATGCTAGTGAGACTGTATAAAAACGCAGTAGTCATGATAACTGCTTAACCAGACAAACACAGGATACCATACCGAGCGCAGCAACCGCAAAGAGAAGGATCACACTCTCGTCTGCGCTTTACACAAATGCAATCGCTTTCAAGGCCCCATTGACAGCCCCCCTTTCGACATGAACCGCCACAGCCTCTCCATCGTCGTGGACCTACTTAACGGTGAGTATTAGATTGGGGGCCGGGCGGTAAGTGTACATTCGGGGGGACAGAGGCACGCCTTTTCACAATGGTGATCGTCTCTAACACACAAGCACAAATCCTCATCGCAAGGGGCAGTGTGCGAGCAAGGGGGACGCCTGCGCAACGAAATAGATTAAAATCTGTTAGATATCGCATCGCATGAACATACGTCGCTCTATCGAATTCATGTCTGTCATCCACTAAATTAACGGTGGGCAAAAGAATCGAAGCCATTAGTTTCGATCCTAACATCCAACGAAGAGGACAAACTGAGTAGATGTGTGCGTTGCGCCTCCATTTCCCTCAGATGCCCGGTTATGCGAGAGTTAGCGTTATTGCTAATCATAGTAATGCTTGAAGCGTCATCTACTGACTGTGCGCGAGATGTTTCGTGGGTTTGTTCACGAATACTCCAAGCCTACAGAAGATTAGAATGGAAGCAAAAAAATACGAAACAAATGAGACGATTACTTGAAAGCATGGTATGCGAAATGCTTCTGCGACGGTGCAGGGGGCTATATCTGGAGAGAGCAGCCAGAATGATTGAATGTCTTCAAGCTCATCGTCAGACAGGATTTTTAACGGAACACGTTCCTAAAAAATGGACGGTGTGTCCATAAAAATGAGTGAAGTAAAAGTAACGACGAACTCTGAGGTCTTCTTCGAAATCTGGGAGTTTTTGAAAACACCAATAATGGCAAGGTTGGCTAGTCGTCTTCGCGGCGTCCAACCATCCAAAAACAGTTGGTTCCGGCAGAGGAGGAGGCGGGTGCCAGGTAAGAGCTAGGGGGAGAGCGGACAAGCAGAATAGGAAGAGGAAGGTGGCGCGGTACTGGCCGACTAACCATGTTCCTGGCACTTTGGTTGAACACAAACGCGACAAAAAGATTTCTGTAACGCGTAAAACTTATCAAGAGACGTAAGTCGTGCTGCATCTAAGCGTAACTCATGGTTAGTGGGGCAGAAGCTCATGAGGCATTCAAAGATCGCGCGTACTCTGAATCGGAGCCGACTTGGATCCCAGCCCCTTCTGCTTGGAATTGTACTTTCTTGCCATAGCATTTGAATCAGATACTATGGTACCAAAGAGCAAGTTAGGATATTGCAGGTATTGCCAACATTAGAGCTTACTTGTTTCGTAGGTAAATATGTTATCAGTATCCTGATATTTCAGAACATCATAAAGGCCGGATGGATTATCCGTTTGCCCCACCCAATCCGGCATATCACTAAAGGTTTGGGTTAGAATAATGGTTTATTAACCAGAGTTAGACATCACTCCCTTTCTTGCCATCCGCCGGACTAAACCCCGAACGCCCTGTTCATCATTGAGTGGTGAAGAAAGAATATCTAGGCCAAGTAATTGTATGGTCCACAATCCTTCCGCTATAGACTCAATAGAGCTATCTTGTTTACAAATCAATGGGTCTCGAAGACAACGGCGTAGCCATTCGGCTTCGACGAAGAGACCTAAAGAGAAGCTGGGGTGGAGGGCAGTATTTTCATGAGAGGCTTACTGTCGTAAGGCAGGCGCTGTGCCCAGGCCAGTCTTCTTGCTAAATGCTGGTCTGTAATATCGTCATCGCCCTTATCGTCAGTAACTTTACAAAGCAGTTTTCTCAAGCCATTTCGAGCGAAAGTAGCATTGTCGGCCATAGGAGTGAAATGAATGGCCTCATCATCATGGAATGCTGAGCCTGTCTGGTTGTGGTTCACAGGTGCAACTGCCTGGTATGAAATGGTTGGTTCTTCGTCATTTTCTCGAAACATATACTGAGGGAGGTCGATGGTTTCCTCTTCCCAGTCAATATCTAACTCATATCCGAACTTCCCTCGGTAAGCTCTGGCATATGAAGCGCTTGAAATTGGCAGCAAACCAAGTAGGTTGGAAATAGAAGACTGCGCGGCGGCAGAGTATTCTTTCAAGACCTGCTTCTCAATTTGAAGGCAGTGAGCTTTCTGTATCTGTGCCATGTCATTGGCTATATCTCGCGAAGCATGGGAGTCAAGTTCGGAATCGAGATCTTGAATGTTCATGGAGGTGTGAGTGTAAGTGCAAATAAGGTTGCAAGCGCCGAAACGCGTCTTTGCCAAGTTAAGCCACCATGACTGAGCCTATGGCTGTTGACTCGCTTCCAAATGAACCCGGTCCATCTACGTTGCCAGCATCATCACAACCAGTACCCGCTCCCTCTACATCTTCTACTACAGCGCAAAGCCCTACAGAAGAACGGGCAACGCGCTCGAAAAGTGGTGTCGCTGTTGGAACGCGGCTGAGATTGTCCGTCTCATCTGGACCCGCTGGTAGCAGCAGCAAAGATGCAGAAGGTCGAACAACACGATCTAGTACCGCTAAGCCGAAAGCCCCGACCAAATTAAAGCTGAAGCTTGGAGACAAACTAGCGGCACAAGCCCCTGGGATGAGTTTCCTTGGACCCTATGATCGAGAGTTGGATAGCGATGACGAGGAAATCGCATTTGAAGAGCATTTTATTCTGCGCATGCCACCTGGAGATGACTGTGAGAAACTCAAAGACAGTGTTCAAAAGAGGGCTGTTGGGCAAGATGTCTGGTTCAAATTCAAAGGTTTAGAGTTCATCTTGTATGTTATAATTTTAACTAAACTGTTTTAGACTCTCGAAGAGGACATTTTCACATCGGAAATACAACGTACTCCACAAAACTTGTCGACCTCCCATGCATTCTCGAATCTCAAAAGACGTTGGACAACAAACAAATGTTCAAAGTAGCGGACATATGTCAGGTTTGTCTATATTTTTCTCTAAGTGTCAAAATCATTTTCACCGAAGTTGCAATACAGATGCTACTGGTGGAAAAGCCTGTGAAGCCAGATGACGCAGGACCCAGTCAAAAGTCATTCAATATCGAGGAATTTATTTATCCCCATGGTCTCACACCACCACTGAAACATGTTCGTAAACGGCGTTTTCGCAAAAGGGTCAACAGAAGAGTAAATTGATTCTAACGCTTCCAAAAAAAATTGTACTAACACAGTTCTAGCAAATCGAGAGCGTAGAAAAGGAAGTCGAACGTTTACTAGATGAGGATACACTAGCAGAGGATGTACAATATGGTATGATCTCCAGCATTCCGCTTCTACCCTAAGTGATCCTTAAGATTTTCAGAAATTCTTGAAAATGTCAATCCAGACCTTTCTGATTCCGAGTTCATTGAGCGTGAAGAAACTGTCGATCCCACCGCAGCGTCAGACATGGGTGATGCAGCGACTCCTGCACCACCTGCCGACCAAGATTCTTCCTCTGATGACGGTGGCATTGATGAAGAGCTGGCTGCCGCTCTTGACGAAGCTCTTGAAGATGATGATAGCAACGCTAGCAGTAACGAGAGCGGGGACGACGAGAGCGGCGATGATGATATTGATAGCGGGGATGAAGAACAGAGCCAGGCAAGAAAACTATTGAGTGATGAAATCCGAGATTTGGAGAATGCCGTCGCAAAGAAAGAGAAAGAGGTGGCTAGTACGACCAATGCTCTTATCAAGGTGAAACTTTTTGTGTTTCTTTATCTTTGTACTTGGAGCTTACATATGTGGATAGAAACGGTTCGAAGACACGCTCAAAAAGCTTGCTGCAGACCTCGATGCTAAACGAGCACAAAGGGATGCATTGGATGAGAAAACTCGAATGGAAAGAGAGGGGATTTCCGATCCTACTTCTACTGCCGGACAGGAGGGTGGTGACCAGTCTGGAGATGATCTGTTTGGTGATGACAATATGGAAGTTGATGAAGCAGAAGCAACTCCCATTTAATACATTGCAAATAATGTTCTTGGTCTGAGATTAGAACATATTCTCCGCCTGGTATAGGCTAATGTACATTTTTGGGATCTGGAATTTTTAAAAAAAGGAGGCAGCGAGAAAAGAGCTTTTTACGGGGATGGCGTTTAGTTCCAAGAAAGAAATTGCATTGAGAAAGCAGTTGTGAAAGCGAAAATGTCCAAGAGCAAGTCAGTCAGTCAGTTCAAATACAGAATATGTTCCGTAAGTCCAAAGAGTTGGTCCTTATAGCACGTTCTTCATCTGGTAGCATGTTGCTCTTGAGGGACAAAGGGCTTGCGTTGAGACGTCCCAGGAAACGCTACACCGTGCTGGTGATGCTGAGGTGTCGGTGGGACAGATCGATGTGAACCTCCTGGTGGTCTAGGAGGAATGAAGTTGTGTTGTGGCCTAGGTCGTCTTCCTTGTTCGTTAGCGGCCGAATGGATTGAGCCTAGGGGTTGCAAGAAATTATTTGGAGCGCGTTTAGATGGATGCGAGGCAGTGGGTGGCACAGCCTGAGTATCTGAAGCCTGAAGCTGACGTTGAGGTTGTTGACGCATTGATCTATTCTGAACGGGCATTTGCGGAGGAGCCATGGAACTTCGTTGATGATTCGGGGACATCGAATTTGGCTGCATGGTGGACAGTCCGTCTTGTATTTTGGGTGTCTGTTGCAATCGTATTGAGGCTTGTTGAGGCTGGAAAGCAAAACGGCTAATAACTTTTAGTCAAGGCAAAGTATGAGATAAATGAAATGCCAACATACTGTTGAAATCCACTTGTCCCAGGTCTATCCGATTGATTAGATTGAGAGGATTGGTGACCAGTGAATAAAGAAACACTAGGGCCGTGCGGTGAGACTTGGTCATTGTGAAGGGGACGCGGTGGCTGCATTGCCGGAATAGTCAAGCGTTCGGGAGCTCCTGGGGCACTGAGATTAGTACCAGAGGACGCCTGTGACCCTGGACGTTCAAACCTATGCAGGGGTACTGGAAAATAAGCCAACAAAAAGGGTAAAAGCATACTGTCTAGGGCGATTCCCAACCATGGGACGCTTGCCATTTATGTTAGGAATATGAGAAGGAGCCTCTTCATAATATTGCTGTTGTTGCGTATCTTGAAAGCGTTGATGAAGCTGAGCATTTTCGGCGGCCAGAGCTTCATTCGCTCTAACTTGGTAGTGAGCATGATGAAGAAGCAAACGCGAAGAGTCAGCATACTTCTTGAGTTGATCTGACAGCATCTTCTGACGGTGATATTTGGATTTGTAAAATCGAATTTGAGACGCCAGTGTTTCTTGCTGGAACTGTGACAAAGTTAACACGAGAGGAACCGCAAGAACAAGTATGTTGACCTTGGCAGCAAAGGCAGCCGCATCTAAAGCCGATGGAACAGACCTGAACCATTCAGACATAGGTGCTTCTAGCTGCACTGGTCAGTTGGAGCTGAAAGGTAGTAAAGGTAAGTACGTCGTGTTGCAGAGGCGTGACTTGGATTTGTGTTGCCCCGCAGGTCGCACAACTTTGGTCGCTCTCTAATAATATGTTACACATAAGCCTTGAAGGGAAGAGAGAGAACGGCAGATGATGCAGACTGAGATGATTATTGCAAACGACATGTCCGCATTCGGTAAGCCAGAAGGGAATTGTAAAGCTGCCTTTGTCTGTTGAGACTGGAAGATAGCAGCGAGAGCAGCAGACATAATCCCAGAAGTCCATATCCATAGCTGCTGTAGTGCTCATTGTTGTGAGCAGATCGCGTGTTCAGCCAGCCATCAAGGTCAGAGTCAGGTTCGCGCCAAAGACGTGACCGTGACTTGCTCCCTTCGCTTCTGCGACCATGAGCGGACGGGCCATCTCAGCCGTTGGTTGGTCTGTCGAGGAGCTCACGAAGAAGCATGGCTTTCAATCTGTGAGGCGTATTTCATGGAAGGATGTTACCCCGCGGGACATCATCAGCTATGAAGAGGGCACGCCACTCATTATTTCCGATTACCAAGACCATGCCAGTTGGAATCCCAACTTCAATATTACCCATTTCAAGGACGCGTTAGAGGAACCTCGAACACTTACAGTCAGAAACGTCTTTAGTTCGGAAGATTCTATCATGGCTGTCGACAACTTCTTAAGCCAGTCTGCGACACATCCAGAACAACAGGGTGGTAAAACAACAACAACAACGTTTCTGTTCTTTTCTTTATTTAAATGCCTTTATTAGAATCAAAACCATTTTATGCGAAAGATGCTCCTTGCCCGGACGATTGGGCAAAGTGGCTAGAATCCAGTCGCGTCCTGCCAGCTGAAGTTATTCCACACGCTCACAACGACATGCAACGAAACCTGCCACGGAAGTACTCGCCTGAGACTCTGATGACCTATTTGGGATATGGAGATACCTACACGCCATTTCATAAGGTACACTAATACTAGTCCGATACAACTTCAACTGTACTTACTGAGGATCCTTCGCAGGACCCCTGCGCCTCTTCTGGTCAGAACCTTATGGTTTATACTGAGAATGGCGGAAGCAGTTTTTGGTTTATGACAGAAAGCACACCCTCACCAGACGTGAGTTCGTTCTTTAAGGGAGAGCTCGGATCCGATTTAGACTGGGAAAACTATGCTGCTCTTCCTGAAGAGCTGGAAAAAGCACCCTTTACAATCTACGTTTGCGAACAAGTCATTGGAGATCTCGTCCTGGTTCCCCCGCGCTCAGCACATCAGGTCATAAATAATGCAGGCTTAACTGTTAAAATGTCCTGGTCCCGCATGACTCTGCGTGGGCTCGAGATCGCAATATACCATGAGCTCCCAATTTACCGGAGGTACATTTCACCCACCCCTCCTTCTAATTTGGATGCTGACGTCCTGTAGGGTCCTTCGTCCCGAAACCTATCGCACTAAATGGACACTCTACTACACTATCCGTCAGTTGGCCGCAAATCTTAAAGGGAGGAGACTCGACCCTGCTGCCACTTTGTTTGCAGAGGATGCATCTCGCTTTGAAAAGGCCCTTCGGTTGTTTGATTATGTCCTCGAGACTGGTATGACCCTTTACTTTTTCGTAGATTGTGGCATTGACCAATGTGAATATGATAGAGGGCCCACCAGTGGACACGAAAATGTATGGTCGCAAACTTGATCATTTGAGGATAATATGTACAGGCAGCCTTGCCCCCGCCTCGGATTTATCTTGTGACTTTTGTTCCGCCGACATTTTCAATGCTTTCTTTGAGTGCCGGAGTTGTCGTCACGGGAATAATTCCATCGTCATTTGCCCAGGGTGTTATTCCGAAGGTAACTGCTTGTCATTGCCTCCATTGTCGCCCTATCTATCTGATCATAACTAGGCCGAAACTGTCGTTGCCGTTCTGCTCGACCCAAGACCATGCGATCATTTGAATCGCTTCTCCAGGAACGGAATGAATTTAAACAAGAATTGGAGGCTGTTAAGCGTGATGTTCTTCCGCCAGCTGAGGCGCATAATACTCTCCAGGACGAACGGTAGCTCACTCCATGTGGTTACTAATTCTTCTGACTGGATCCTTGTAGCTTATTGAAAAAGACCTCTCAATATGGAATCTTTGCGACGGCGTGTAGGATCTACGCCAAGGCACCGTCTGGTAAAGTAAAAAATGATCTGAGGGTTTTAAATCTTCTCTATTCTCACTCTAGATAGGATCAAGCGGATAGAAAATGCCAAGCGCTTAGAAAGTTCGAAACGCATACGACTGTCGTGGGCTGGAACTTCGCTTGCCAAAAAGGTCAGCTCACTGCACTCGTTATTTTTCTTTCTTTCTTGAGCTCATTCTTTTGTTAGGTTGTCATGCATACGTTTGTTTCCTTCATCTCCTACTAGTTGCTGGCGTTCACCCAGTCGACGTTTTCTCCGCTTGGGACGAAGAATCAGGGGATCGCCTGCCTTTCCATCGATTTCATTCGCCGACGAACTTGGATCGTTTAGAGAGCAAAATTCCAAAAATTACGCAAAGTCAGCGAGATGCAACACCTTACCCACCAGGGGTTCGGCATCAGCTGACCTTTGAAGGGATGTTCCTTGCACATCTTGCACGAACCCATCATCCAGCGCAAGGTGTAGAAACTGTAAAGCCGGTCTCGATCGGTTTCTTCGATAATCCTGGCGACTTTAAGTCTGTAAGTGAAGATAATATTGAACATGATCAATTTCTAATGTTCATATTTATTGCTAGATAAAGGCTCTCCCGACAAAGCGTGGCGGTAAAAAGCGGAAGCTCGAGGACAATGTTGAATCTGGACGCATCTCCAAGAGGAATACAGTGCAAGCCAGGCCAACTCCCGGTCCTTCAAGCAGCGGTGGTGCATCATCATCACATTCACATGTTCCAGTGACACCACACCGTCCCGCACCCACCTTGCATTCACTTCTCACCCCTCCTCCTGGCTTCGCTGGTTCATCACCACTCGCGCAACTCGACTCATCCTTATTTTCTGGAACTACGAACTCGCTCATTTCTTTTGGTCAACCTATGTTTTCTAGCCCAGTCCGATCTCAAACACCCCCTCGAGCACTTCCTTCCTTCCAGTCTTCAACCCAGGTGTCACGGCCTTCTACTCCCCTCTTTCTACCAGTATCGAGTCCAGCTGTGGAACCGATGACTACTCCTCCTCCTCATGTCCAGCCATTAACGCCAACCGTCCCCTCGAGTGAGAAGGAACCCGGTCAGTTTTCACCCATTGAAGTGAGATATCCCTTGCCTGACTCTCTGAGAATCCTTCCAGCCAATGGTCAGAGTCCAACCCAAGCCACTACAAGTCAGCTGCATTACGATTATAGCCAAGATCCTTTTGGGGCACTTGTAGATACATCGCCAATGTTGACGTCGATTGGGATGAAACCGCATGTTGATCCTGAGGGTGATAGTCTTCCGTATGTTTTACCCATTTTTATGGCATAATAGGGTCTCTATTGATGACTTTTAAATTAGCAATCCTGCTCTTTCGCACCCCGAATCTAGCTCACCAGATCCAATGGATGAGGACGATGCGTCCTATACCATGGATGCGTATAATTTCATGCTATCGTCGCCCGGAAAACGAAATGGCCCTTCTTGAGTTTTTGTTTGTGCTTTGGTTATAGTCACTGTCGGAGAACAACATCTATACTAACATTGCCTGAACTTTGGATACTCTTGGTATCATACCTATAGTTACACCTGAACCATTAGCTAATCTAAGCACCCATGCATTTTCCCTAAGTAAAATTCTGGCATGTATCGTATTGGAAATAGCATCAATTCCTACGTCTTACCACAATATTGCAAAGTAAAAGTTATGATTGGCATGAGAGAGCTTTATGCTCATCAGCTTGTTCTCGAGGTAATCCAAACTCCTCCCAAAACGATCGCTCCTCTAGAAAAGCTGCTCAATTGGTACGATAAAACTCCACAAATTCTCACCAAGCAGCTTTACCTGAGCTAGTGGCATTAATATAAGCACTCTGAGTGGGTATTGTAACATGGAAGCGGGAGGCGCTCATTCTAGTATTCGAGAAACAGAGACATTTCATATTAGTATCGAAACACTTGCAAGCTTGTCCCTTTGTAACGCCCAGCCCTATACCCAATAGTTACTCGCAACTGTGCCATGATTTCACCATTCTTGGGCTTATAACATAACCGTAGCCATTCGGCTGTTGTAGCGCGCCTATTTGAGTAATTTCCACAACACAACTACTACCATGGCTTCAACGATACCGATTCCTAAGCCTCTTGCAACTTTCTTTTCTTTCTTCCCTGTCCACACATACCCCGCTGAAGAGCTCTTTCCTCCTCGAGAAAGTGTAACACGCGACACTCTCTGGGTTCTTCCATCTCACCATGGCGCCGAATCTGTTTTGAGCAGCGATGTCGAATGTCTTAAATGGCAAGCGTATCTCGCGTACCGTCTTCCAGAGTCACATTCGTTAGGTCTACGAATGGACGTTGATAAGGAAGGCGCTCTTGGCGGAGAGTTGCCAAATTTACACGTCCCTTCTCCCAAAGACTTGCGTGGAACAGATGGTGCGGAAGAAGGGCTTTTAATTTCACGAGAGAATATTGTTGGATGAAAACTTTGGATTAGGACCAGACGAGGACGTATCTCTTGCAGATGAATCGAAGGCATGGACGGCTTTGCTTGAAGGCGTTGTACACGATTCATTGCTTGATGCACAAAAGGGTTTCGAGTTTCATATTCGAGAGTGGCTCCCAATTCCTTATTCTGTGGAAATTCTCATTCCGGGTATGGACTTGCGTTCAAATGCACCAAAAAAGCCGCGAAAGTTGGAATATCAAGAGGCAATAGGCGGTTTGAGTGAGAGACTAGGAACATCGAAATGGTTTCTGGGCACAGAGTAAGTTCTTTATATATTCGTTGTTGCGACTGTGCAGCGTGATGACCTCTTTGCAAGGAACCCAACGTCACTAGATGCTCTCCTCTTCGCGTACATACACCTCATCCTCGACCTACCTCTCAAGAATCCGAAAAGAACAGATGTGCGAATGGAAGTCACAAAGCGTGTCAATTTAGTCGCTTGGGAGCGACGTGTTCGTGGAATAGTTCGAGGAGCATGGGCCAGCCACCTTGTGAAGTAGACCATTCCCTCTTGTTTATGCGAGATTTGGTCTTCGAGGCATTTTATCAAGACAATAAAGACTGGCACTACCTTATCATTGCATTATGCCTTCCATGGTATTAGATTATAACTAAGATGAGAATATTTAGTCTACTTGTTTGTCTTCATGATGTCGAAGAATGCCTCTTGTGGTAAATCCACGCTGCCTAATCTTTTCATCCTCTTCTTGGCCTCTTTCTGATTCACGAGATGCTTCAACTTTCTCTCGTAGTGCCCTCCGTATAATCCCGCTGTGACATCTGCCCTATAGGCCTTGAGAGTTTCTCGCGCAATCACCTTCTTACCAATGATGGCTTGTATTGGAACTTCGAATTGTTGACGCGGTATAACTTTGTGAAGCTTCTTTACCCAGTCTCGCGCAACATTTTCAGCGTGGGAGGAGTGGACGATGAGAGCCAGCGCGTCGACCACTTTGTTGTTGAGAAGGAACGTCATCTGGCGTACGGGGTCTGTGAGGATAGAGAGGAGAGAAATAAAGGTTGAGCTGACCTTCTTCATATCACTCTTCATATATCCTGCGTCCTCGTAGCTGCGATGGCCATGAGATGAAAGGAAGTTAATTCGGGAGCCCAGAGCTGACTCACTCAAAGCTCGCAAATCCAGAACTCTTGCTCTTAAGCTCATCGAAAAAGTCGGTAACGATTTCGCTTAAAGGAATTGTGCAATTTAGCATGATCCTTGACCCATCCGTCGCCTCTGAGCTCTCTGACGAAGATGTCGATAGATATTTGTGTGTTAAGTTTTCTGCTCGATGTCGATATACAAGGTCCATCATTTCTCCCAAATAATCTGCCAAAAGAGTGCTGGGTGAGATGTAAACAGGTCCTCGAACTGGATCGCGGCTCACCTTCGGGAATGATAATGCTAGCTTTAACAATGGGCTCTTGGATTTCTTTTACACCTGCGCTTGTCTTGATATCGCTAAAGTCCGGAAAATCTGTCGGATTTGAGATGAACTCCTCGCGTACTAGATCTGAAGGACGCTGTTGGTGGATGATTTTATATGGGACAGTTGGAGCGGTGATGATGATGTTAGCATCATATTCGTCTTCCAACCTTTGACGAAAGACGTCCATATCTACTAGGGTTTGAGCTAAACCAACAAGAGAAAATTGTACGACACGTACGCAAGGTACCAAGGAAACCAAGACGGCATCCTTGACCGAGGGCTGTTGAGCCTTCCCTCTGAACAGTTACGGAACGATCAGTCAAAGTAAGCTGAAATTGTCCAGTCATTCTCAGTTTTAGCTTAACCTAGAAGGAGACAAACTCGTTTTATGGACTCTTCCAGCTTCGGGAAGTCGGCATTGTCGATGGGATATATACCAGCGAAGACCTTTTTACTTTTAGTAATTCACGCAAGACAGAATTCAAGGAATTAAATACCATTGCTTTTGCAGGTTTGAAGCCAGGCATAGGTTCAACTAAAGCACCAACTTTGAATAGAGTGTCACCAACATGGGCTAAAGGTTTATCAGTCAAGGAGCCCTCAACGGTGAGTGAGAGCGAACCAACCTTCAGAAACCTCTTTCATATTACACGCCATCCAGCCAACTTGACCCTCACACAATGCAGCAACAGGGACTTCGTCGGGATGAAGAATGCCTACTTCAGCGACCTCATATTTCTTCCCCGTATGATGAGACTGTATTCGCGTCCCTAAAAATTATAAGCCTTATCTAGAGAGAGAAGGTTTTCGACAAACCTTTCTTTAGAACGCCGCTTTGGACATTCACGAGGGAAATGACTCCTCGATATCGATCATACCTCCATATTCAATGAGCTTCCATTTGATTATAAGCATTAAGAATGGATTTTCTCACAAAGAATCAAAAAGAAAAGCTTTCAGTCTGCCGTCTTGGACCTCCTTTGGCGGGCTTGGAGGAGGTATTCGATCTACAATCGCTTCAAGCACTTGATCCACACCTTGTCCTGTCTTGGCGGATATTTTTAGGAAAGGAGGTTGAAGCCCAAATGTTGTTTGGAGCTGTTGAGCGATTGCTGCAGGGTCTGATGCGGGGAGGTCAAGCTAGAGAGATTGTAAGTTACTTTCTACGACAGTCGGGAAACAAATCAAGACCTTGTTCAAAACGGGAATAATCGTGAGCCCCATTTCTTGAGCAATGTGAAAGACGGAAATAGTTTGGGCTTGAATTCCCTGAGTAGAATCGACGAGCAACAACGCACCTGGGTTGTCGAAATTATGTGAGCTAAAGAGAAGTGTGGGCGAGACACTACATACCCTGGCATGCTGCAAGACTTCTTCTGACTTCCCAGCTAAAGTCAACGTGCCCAGGCGTATCGATGAGATTCAAGAGCAATCTTTGAGAGAGGTTCCTTTGGGAGGTGTAGATCATAGACGCTGTTTGTGCTTTGACCGTAATTCCTCGCTCTCGCTCGACCTTCAGCTTATCGAGTACTTGCGCATTAGATGACTTTCCGGTAGAAGATATGGATAGAGGAATGGTGTTTGTGAGCTATAGAAAGCAAGCAAAGTCTTTGGACTGGCAGCCGGATCCAAGGAAACTGGCGACGAACCTCGAGAAGTCTATCCGCTAATGTTGATTTTCCGTGGTCTAAAGGTGGATGTTCAGCTGTTTTATATCAGCTTTTTAAAAACGCGTACCAATATGAGCAATGATGGAAAAGTTACTTTACAACGTGAACACGGGAATGGACTGTATGAGAATGATCATAGCGACGAACCGAATGAGCTCAGGAGGTTGAAACTCGAACATGTCGATAGGTTTATTTGCGCTAGGGTTGGAAGGCTTCGAGTAGAAACGGCATTGTATTCGCGGCCGACATCGCGAGAGAACACGGAGGTTCATAGAAAACCAAGTAAGGTTCGGGCACAAGTGGGTCTCTATTCTCGATTTTCTCTACAACATGTAAAATGTTCACTGACTATCAAATTATTCATACCGCATACGTATTAGACCACACTCTTCCTTGTGCTGTGTTCTATCTCGTCATAAAAGTGAACGGGACACGAACGTTAAGGTCACCAGCACATGTCAAACTTCACACCTTTAATTGAGTTGTTGAGAAGACTCAAGGAAGATTCAAAAGTTACAAAAGTATATGTATCACAAAAAGCTAAGAATTCTAAAGATGTTAGGGGCGAAGTCGAGGAGTTTGAACTTTGCACACTCAGTTCAGTTATATAGACGAAGCGCTAAACTTGCTCCACCAATTCAATATACATTATCTGTCCAGGAATAAAGCAACGACGATGAACGAGACAAAGCAACCAAAAAATACTCATACTGATGCCAGGTCGAAATGAATGAAGAAAAAAAAGAGGAAGGCAGAATGGTTGTAAGTCCAGTATTAAGACGTAGAGATGTATGGGTATTCAAAAGATATCAGAATTGGGATAAACGAGCGTGGAGGGTCAGGAGGCTATAAAAAATGAGCAACCTAGTTGAAGACTTGTGAAGAGAATCATTGGCGGCGTGAACATGAAAAGCAAATGGGACGAGGAGGGATGGCATGATATCAGAACAGGAAGGGGGCAGCACCAGAGTGTTCGTGAAGGAGGGCATGAAAACGCGTAGGCACGACTCTAACCGCAGCGGCAAGTCAATATACGAACGAGAGAGTTGCCTTTCGGTGGTTCCTCCACTTGTTGCGCGCCTGTGACTCCAGCCCGACCGTGTGCGTTGGTGACGGCTGGCGGCGCACCAGTAGCCATCATGGGCGATGCGCGGCCGTACGGTTGGGGCTGGCCATACTGGTCCTGATAATCATATCCGCCACCATTTGTTGGGCTCGCATATGGATGTTGTTGACCGCCTGGGGTCAGGGCAGCAGGGACAGCCCTTTGTTTTGAGCCGTTTCTCACAAGAGCAGGTGAAGGAGGAGGCATGTTACCCTGCTGTTGCGATCTCCGACGGTCGTCCCGCCTACGGTCTTGGGGTGCAAGGCCAGGGGCATTTTGTATTTGCTGAACCATTTGGCTTGGGTTCAGCGACTCCCAGCCTTTTCCTCCTATTAAACAATAAACATGGCATCAAACAAATCAAGGACAAAGTAATTTACCGTTGATTAAGTTCCAATCATAAACGCCATCTTCAATATCTCCATTTACTTTCAAAACCTTTCCAAACAAGTCTCGTAGGAAGTCATAATCAGGTGTTTCTTCGAATCCGAGTTTCCGGACATAGTTAAGATAGATGCCGAATTCCTCTGCAGTCGGTGTTAAACCAAAATGTTTAAGTTGACAAGCAGAACAGACCTGGGAAACCGTCACAGAGCTCTTTGATAGGTGTTGTTTGCTTTTTCTCTCCGATTTTCTCATATTTCTGCTTGTTGGTTGCAGCCTTGAGGCCTTGCCACGGCAAACTGTAAAGCCGTCAGCGGTTGGGACAACTGCAGTTAGAAATGGTTAACCATACCTCCCACGCAGGAAATACATGAACACGTGCCCCAGGGACTCTAAGTCGTCTCGTCGCGATTGTTCTACGGAATGAAGTCAGCAACAGCGTTCTGAGAAAGGAAGAATCGTACACACCTCGACCAAGGTGAGTGTTAATACTCATGTACCTCGCGGTTCCACTCAAACTCTTGCGTTCCCTGTATGGGATGTGTTGCTTTGTCTTCGGGTCCCGGTATTGTTTGGCCATTCCAAAGTCGACAACATGGATGACTAGCATACAAGAGTTAGTAAGCTGAACCTGGTTACGGACAAAAGAGTGTGCATACTCTGAGAACCCTTGGTCCCTGCCCTGCCAATGAGGAAGTTGTCCGGTTTGATATCACGATAAATAAGGTTCTTTTCGTGTATTGTCTGGACACGGGTAATCTAATAAAAGGAAAGGAAAGCTGAAGCGGAGAAGGAGAGAGAGAGAATTTCAGGAACGAACCATCTGGCGGGCAGCCATGCAAACGGTCTTGATGGAGAACTTGCGTCCACACATGTCGAAGAGATCTTCTAGTGAGGGACCAAGAAGATCAATGACCAGGATGTTGTGTAGACCTTCCTGTCCAAAATGATAGATCTGGGGGATACCAGCTACGGAGAGAGTGTGTGTGTCAGTAAATGCCGCCGGAAAGAGAATAACAAGGGACGGAACTGCAGCCAGAGAGAATCCTATAAGACCGACATTCGTCTCTCAGTTGTGGTGCTTCGGCTTTGCGAGGTTCCTAGAAGGACACAATGTAAGGTTCACAGAGGTGGAAGCATGGCAGGGAGAGGGGAGGGGGGGAGAACGAGACGCACGAATTTGATGGCGACCGTCTGGGAGTTGAGCAGATTTGTTCCTGTATCGCGAAATCTCACTCAGCACATCTTCTATTAACAGGCAAAGCGGAGCAAATTAACCCTCAAAAATAACACCGAATGACCCTTCGCCGATTTTCTTGCCTAGAGAGCTTGTTAGTCTTGCTCGGTGGGAGAACCCGCAGCGGCAAGGAACGCACCGACTCGGAAATGCACGCCGACAATGTTAGCCGTCGTAGAAGAATGTGAAGCCATTTCTGCGCGCGTAAATCCGACAGGTCGAGTGAGAGCGTGTGGAATGCTGCCTCTCAATTGCCCCGACCTTAGTGGTGGTGGTGGTGGTTTAAAGGAGCTCTTCGGATGAACTGATGGCCTCCTCACAAGCACGCCGGTCATCCGTTGACCACATCAAGCCCGAGTTCGTCAATAAGTCCAGCTCTTTGGGTAATACAGCTTAATACTGCTACGTTATCTTTGTGCTTCAACACTGGTAATACTTATACAACGTCCACACTATCAATTTTCAATGACGAAATACTTGCTCGGACGCTCCGCACGTTCGCACACTCTTCTGGGATGAGATACGTAAAAGAAACAAAAAGCAAGAGCTAATAAGAAATCGAGTCGACCTCTTGGAGACTGGAAGCCTAGCGAGCCTTCTTACTTTCCTCGCTGGCCAAATCCGGGCTGTGCAATGTCAGCCTAAAGAAAGGTCTGGCGTTGAAGCAGAAGCAAAATAAACGTACACAAAATTCCAATCTGTAGGATTCACCTTTCTCATCATCCACCAAAACAAAGTGACCTTTACCCCAACTTCAGTCCTTATTACTACCCCGCTCTAAATGAGAGTACTTACCGGTCCTGGGAATGTGGCCACTATCTTTCCGGTCGTAGCGCTCTGATAATAAGATGTACATTGCGTCCAAACTGAATTGCTGAGTCGGCTTTGAAGCCATGTGTTGTATCTGTTGGTGGTTTCTTCCTTGACATCGAATGACTTGATTTTGCCTTCGATGACCATCTTGGCAAGTTTTAGAATGAAATTAATCTGGATATACCCGATCTTAATAGTCAAAAATGGAGGCCGCTTCTAGAAAACTGACCTGTGTTTCCTCGCTGAAGATAACAGATGCATGCCCGGCGGCCACATTGGGACCTAAAGAGCTTTCAGCACCGTCTGCGAATATGAGAATTGAGAAAAGCATCTAACCGAGTAAAACACCTGCATTGGGGAATCCAGGTACAAATGAACCGAAGAAACATGTCGGTCCTTTCTGTTCTTCAAAATATTCTCGCATAATCCGACCATTTCGACCAGTCACCCTCAAATCAACGGGATCCTATAGATGCTCCTCGTTAATATAGAACCAATAGTGGGTACTGCCATACATACGATTGAATATCCCGTTGAGAAAATAATGACATCCAGAGGGACCATCTTGCCATTCTGGAGTTTGATACCTTCCGGCACAATTTCTTCAATCGGTGACCACTCGATGTCAACATTGGGACGGTGGAGAGATTCAAGATAATGTGGATCGACAATGATGCGCTTGCATCCGGGATCTTATGAAGGTCAGGTACAGGACAGTACAAGAAAGTGCATTCCTACCATAAGTAGGAATAAGCTTATCAAGGTATTGCTTTGGAGCTGTACGTTTCATATAGAATGTGAAAGCCTGGCTCCAATATAGGTGTTAATCGAAAGCAAAAGAAGGCGTAAGTGGCATACAGTTCGCACGAGCTTTAGAAGCCGTCCAGAGCTCTTGTGAAAGGCGAGGTACGAGATATCATGCTGAATTAGAATTAGAGCTTAATACTTTTTGTCAAATTAAAAATAACAACCTTAAACCAGAGTGAAATGCGATAGAACCACATGACAAGCGGGATATGGGCAAAGATCCACTTCACAAAGCTGGGATATCGATAGTTCCCCTGATTCAGATGTGGTGAGGAACAAAGTAGAGAGGGTATTCATCATAAAAAAGGCTCACTCGAGGCACGAACCATTGTGGCGTCCGACCTTGAAATACTAAACACGAGGAATGTGCATGTGCTGGAGCTGAGAACGACTTACAGAAGTTAATGACCTGAACAGAAGGATCTTTCGTGATAGTCGGAATAAGCTGAGCTCTTGAGCGTACTTCAGAACCCATCCTCAATGAAGATCGAAAGTAACTCACGCTGAACAACCATTGCCAATAACACCAATCTTCTTGCCCTTCAGCTGTACATCATGTCTCCACCTTGCAGAATGAAAGATATTGCCACCAAAAGCCTCAATTCCTTTAATATCTGTCGGAAACTTGGGCTGCTGGAACCCGCCAATGGCGTAGACGACCAAGTCAGCCTCGGTTGTCTCTCTGAATTGGTCTGAATCCCCGTCATGCAACGTAAGTGTGTATTTGGACGATTGTTCATCCCATTTAGCGGAATGAACAGCTGTATTGTAGATAGTGTGTCGTCCAAGGTCGAATTTCTGATGCAAACCGCGCCAATAAGCCAAGATCTCGGGCTGGGAGACGAAGTAGGCACTCCAGTTCGGGTTGGGTTCATGGGAGAGGCTATACCAGTGACCTAGTTTGAATTTAACAACCCTCAAAAGAAAAGGAAGGAAGCGGGGTGTATTCAGACTGACCAGGAATATCAGACCCACATCCTGGGTAAGTGTTATCTCTCCAAGTCCCTCCCACAGATGCACTCTTCTCGTAAATCTAAGAAACAATTATCGTTCAATATTATACAGCGCTGAAAAATAAAATTCACTGACGGTGAAGTTCTCAAACCCCAACTGCTTCTTCAACGCGATGGCGGTCGAAATCCCGGCGAGCCTAGATGAGCGTCAGTCTTTCAGCTGACAAATGAGTGTGAAAGCCGCACCCTCCTCCAACGATTACAATGCGTTTTGATGAGTTCGACATGGCGGAATGAAGGAGAATTGATTTTGTGCCTTCATATATATCATAGGTAAACGAAGACAAACTCGCAACCGGATATGGGCTTTCGGAGAAGCCGGTAGAAGCGGTATACATCATACACTCGCCCCAACGGCTGTGGGTGTATATGTGGGGCCCATAGGATCGTCTGTGGGATGTAAACAAGAGTCCAACTTCATAATTTGTATCACGAGAAGACGGTGGGGAGTGATAGGGTCTAAGTTCAAGTTGCCTCAACAACTTTATGGCAGACGTTCACGTGCACTCAACATAGGAAACAAAAAAAGGTGGTACATTTGGTTATACAAGAAACTTCAGGGTAGCAGCAGTACACAGTAACACAACAAACAACACAACAAAGACGAGCACGAGTGGAGAATCGGTGAATTTTCCTCAGATCGCAATAGCCAATACTAAGACGAGTGTCCTTTCACAACATATGTATGAACCGTCCGTCTCAAAAACTGTGAGAGACAGTCTGCAGTCTGCCTCCCTGGTTCAACGGAACTCAAAATTCTGCGAGAACCGCGCGGGGACATGTTCCAACGTCAATTTTTGGTACGGCTCTGAATTTTTATGGTGGTAGAAGCCTGTCATAGTAGCAGCGACGGGGGCATGGGGCCGTCCCGTTGGGTCTCCCCGGTGAACACTGGAACCACGTCGAGTTCTTTGCTCCTTTGGTAGCGGCGGGAGATGGCTAGACAGCTCCGTATCATCTGCGTCGTCTTCTGGAGTCTGAGGCATTTGTTGAGATGTCGTACGTGCGGGTGTTGATGGAGGGTTAAAGTCTACACAGACGTAATAGAAGCCTTAAAATGCGAATATATGAGCTGAAAGCCAAGGAATGGTGATATCTGACAACACTTGCCTGCAAAGCTAGCACCGTGAATGCTTTCTACCCGATGGTCGGGAACAAGAAACCTTTCCTTCCATCGCATAAACACTGCTCCTCGGTCACGGTCAGGCATCGTGAGACGAGGCTGCCTGAGTTCATGTTTAAGATGACGAAAGGGGGCGAAGCGCTGCCAATGCTCTAGATCCTTGCGCTCTTCGGAAAGCCCGTTATCTGTAAGAAACCCATAACGGCTTCCAATGATTTCCGCATCAAAATACGTAGTGAGCTCTGGAAACTCTGGAGTCAACCCCCGAATGCACAAATAGCCACAAAGGAAGGAGGAATTGAAGTCGACATCCTGAATAAGAACAAAAACCAGTTGAAGATATAAATTTCCCAGTCCAAAAGGAAGCAGAACGTACACAAATAGTGACGGTAACATCATATGAGGTTCTACCACTTTGCTGTTGGCCTTCAAATATGGAGCCGGGGTACAGACAATGGTGTGCTTGGGTACGGACCCTGAGACGAGTAATGTCTGTAAGAGGGTCGTGTGCATTTGACCAAACGGCAAGCCGCTCAGAAGAGAAGCGAGACGGCCCTACAGACCTTCCCCTGGTCGTAGGGCCAACACCATCTGGCGTAATAACCGAAACAGGGCGGACGGAGGTGTCGATTTGAGGGAAACACTGCGTTTTACTTGAGGGAATATTGGTTGCGGTACGTTGTGGCGGAGGAGAGGGAGTGGTGGAAGGTGGGTGAGCTGAAGACTCTGGCCCCATACGATGGTCTTCATTGACTAACGCGTCGTCGTCAAAATGCGGCTCATTACGAGCTTGTTCAGACACGGTTTGCTGGCGTTCTGGTAAAACGGAGGGGACGGAAGCATTGCGGCAAGTCAGACAAACGAGCGCATCCCTCTGTGTATCGAATAGGTATGTAGATGGGTCTACAAGCACTGTCTGGCAAATGGAACAAGACTTCACTTGTCCATCTAGCACAGGGTGCTCAGTGGGAGCAAGCGCAATCGCAATATGCTCAGAGGGCATACCAGGAATTTGGGAGTTGGTGGGAGAGGGAGAGAAGGTGGCGCTCAAATTGGATTCTTGACGTCCTTCCTCTCATGTGGTCAAAGCAGGTCAGCAGGCTAGGGCTGGATTTGAACAGCGCTCTCCATTGGCTGTCGCAATAGTTTTCTATGCAGGACTCGAGAAAGACATCCGAGATGTAATTATTCAAATGTTGCCCCTGCGAAGCCTGAAGTTGAAAAAAAAAAGGGACAAATGCTGTACATAGGCTTGCAGAACCTTGTCAGACTCTCGAAGCCCCACAGATCACTGCGAAGCCAGACATAACTTCCAACCCCGAGCTTCCAGCGAACGAATGACGAAGCCGCTGGCACACAGGCCGACACCATTGCTCCATCTAGCCAAATCTGGCCTGTACGAGTAAACATAAACACCATTTTCGTCAGCGTTCTGCGTAAATTGCCTAGGCCCTGGAAAATCCGCCGAAAGGGGTAATCTCAGAAATAGCATAGACGACATTGGCATCCTTCTTGTCCGCAGACGAGTGCTGATCCCAGTGAAGAATTCAGAGCTGTTGTTCTTCTCGGCTGTCGCACTTCCTCCATTTTTGCATTGCTAATTTTGCCTGCAGTCTGTTCAAATGCTCAAAAGAACCAGTGCTTCGGAGGAAGAAGCTGAGAATACAGCCAAGCCCAACAATTGGATCCTTACAACCAAATCCATGAGACTGCTTTGATGTCCACATCTTCTCAAGTAATCGGACAAGTGCTTTATCGCAAACACCTATCAATCGGATACGAGGGAGCGTTTTTTGAGTTGCAACCAGCGGAAAGATTGTGCAAGAACTAAAAACTTTCTTGCCAGTCCATAACTCATGATCGATGTATTCCCAATTCAAAATTATTTTGCGGCTGTAAGACAGAAATCAGAATATCAATGGTTCGGGCGTAGATTTGCAGAATAAATGGCAGCAAACCGCCTTAAATGCCTAAGGATTGCTCGTGGCATAGGCAAATCAAAGGACGGCACTGCTCGTAGCCGTGCCTTTCAAGGGTACTAAAGTTAAGAAGACGGGGAGGCGAAGTAGAAAGAGGTGACTTCTCGCGGCTACATCCCATGGAAAAGTTTCCTTTCAAGTTCTGAATGACAAACCAAGTCTAAGAGCTGTTATGAAGAGCTACTCTCCTTTCTAAGCACTAGCCAAAATCAGTGATACCAATGTATCAGCAGGCAGGATGCAAGCCCATATCGGGTTGTTTTCATCGAGTACGATCATAGCCCAATTCTCAGAGTAAAGCACTTTATTAGAGGACAATCAGGAACATCAGGGTTTAAGTGATACAAAGACGGATTGCGGACCGCGAACGAGACCAGAATGATGATCTCATAAATTCAAGTCTTGCTCGTCAGAATGCCCATCAAGACCCAGGTAATCCTGGAATTCAAGGAGTATGGAATCACCCTACGCCACATGGGAGCTCGACAAAGGAATCTATGTGACACTAGTCACTGTATTAAAAACTTCAAGTATTTGATAGTAAAGTAGTGAACAGCACGCACATAATGGTTCAAGTTCGGTCAAAGCCACAGAACACAACGGGAAACGAGAACGAAACCTGCATGATCCCGACGACGTGAAAGACGGCAGGTAATAGAATGATTGCGAGGCTCTTGGACCATTGGTTAACATTATCAAACGCATCGAAGATCTTGAAAGAATGGAGCTAAAATAGTTTTAGAGGCAGGAGGGGCCGAACAATCCAAGGAACACTCATCGGAACCTGTACTAACCAGAAAACCGAGGCTTATATTCGCCATTCAGTGGTATCCGACTCTTAGTTACCGAGAGGGTCCTCCGAGGGAATGAGAGGACCTAAGAGAGCTTTATTTTGACCTTCTGTGAATCGAAGCAACAAAAGAATGATTCCATGAGAATAAAGAAATAGATCAAGACCGTGGCCTTGTACATGCCTAAGCCTGTGCTGTCTTGCTATAGGAAAGGAGAGGATCACACTGATGTACCAAGAGCGGGAATTAAGATTGTTGGAATGGTGGGTGTTTTTTATGCCCAAATTCAATGAATTGCACGAAATGGCTTGATCTATCGTGAGCGGGTGTACAAAAAATGATCATAATCAGAATTTCAACGCACGGTTGACCAAGGCCCATTTTGTACACCTAACATTAGAAAGGAATTTTTATGCAGAGATATGGCCTGTGACCCGAAAGGTAAGATGACTCGCCTGGGAGGGCAGCTCTCTAGATGAGTCAATAGCGTTCTACCAAGTCCGGCGGTACAAGGCTAGACATAAGTAAATGGTTGAGGGGCATTTTTCTTTGAACTTGCTAGGTTCTGAAAGCATTTCCACTGCCAGCCTGACAATTGAGGCCTGCCTAATAGATTTTTGAAGCCCAACGGTCTTTGTTAGGGTTTATGAGTCATAGTGAGGCCACGTTTTCTGGTTTCCAAGTTCAACAGCTACATTTTATGCGCGGACCCGAATCCTCTTTTGTTGAAAAGAGTCAGTAAGATACAGTCGTGACCTAAGTTGAAGTCAGAGGCAGGTTCAAATAGGCGCCGTAAATCTTCAGGCTTAGTTCTAAACCACCACGACCTACAGCCATGTCTGCAGACCAACAAGTTCCCGCATTCAAGCTCGTTCTTGGTACGCTCATCTTCTAACTCCTAGAACTATCTCTTACGCCATTCGTGTCCTTTTTTCCCCTCTTCCTTTCTCTGCTGTCTTTTAACGCGCCTTGTTGCTGTTCTTTGTTGGTATATCTCTGGGATCGTGTGCCATACTCTAGTCGGCGATGGAGGTACTGGAAAAACTACCTTTGTCAAGGTGCGCTCCCCTCTTCTATGGTCAACGATCGCGTTCAGATCTGACGCTCGTGTTAGCGCCACTTGACTGGTGAATTCGAGAAGAAGTATATCGGTTAGTCATCAAACACCCTCCACAGCCTTTCGCGCGCGCGTCAAACACGTTCCGAACAGCTACCCTCGGTGTCGAAGTCCACCCTCTAGCCTTCACCACCAACTTCGGCAACATCATTTTCAACGTCTGGGACACTGCCGGCCAGGAGAAATTCGGTGGTCTCCGTGACGGATATTATATCCAGGGACAGTGTGGTATTATCATGTTCGACGTCACCTCTCGTATCACATACAAGAACGTTCCTAACTGGCATCGTGATCTTGAACGCGTGTGTGAAAACATCCCCATTGTACTTTGTGGTAACAAGGTTGACGTGAAGGTACAAGATTTTCTGCATTGCGATCTGTTGTATTATTTAACCTCACCATTCTTTATAGGAGCGCAAGGTCAAGACCGGCAATGTGACCTTCCACCGCAAGAAGAACTTGCAGTATTTCGAAATTTCTGCCAAGTCGAACTACAACTTCGAGAAGCCATTCCTTTGGCTCGCCAGGAAGCTCGTAGGGTATGTACAATATTTTTGCAACAGATGAAGCTCTAAGCTTGATAACATCTTTAGCAACTCGAGCTTGGACTTCGTTTCTGCCCCAGCTCTCAAGCCCAAGGAGGTTGAGGTTGACCCTGCCTTGATGGAACAATATGAGCGAGAGCTCAAGCAGGTATGTCAGCCGTCACGACTCTATTTTCTCACACTTATTTTTTTTCCCTCTTAGGCTGAAGCTGTGCCCCTGCCCGACGACGACGAGGACCTCTAATCACTTTTATTCCCATTGCTATCACAACATCAGCTCCGCACCATGTACCATCTCTTCCCCGTACAATTCAACGCCGCAACTGAAGTTGCACCATTTTCATAATACTTCAAGACCAGAGAGGTCGTAGGAACTAAAATGCATGTTGTAGGAAGATCTAGATTTTTGAATTACAAAGGACCCAACCCGAGCACACCAAACAACATTCTGACTAGCGCATATGTTCCAACCATAACCTTCCACAGGTTTCTTAGCTAGAATATCCATTTGGGCTGTTGATCCCTCATTGCATCAGACCATGCAAGGTCGTCAGAGGCCCATGCTGAACGATCAATGTACGATGAGGTTCACTTTTTGTTGCGGATGTTGGTACCTTCTGAAATTGCAGTGACATGAAAGAAACATAGTTCGAGAGATTCCTAGATTATTGGGTGGTTGAAGGACTGGTAAACGGCCAACTAGATCATGTGATCAGATGAACTGTGGTTCACCTCCTCCGATCACCATGGGCAAACTCGATGACCTTCCACCTGAGCTCCTGCGCGAAGTTTTAGTATTCTGTGATACGAAATCGCTCTCGGCATGTTGCATTACCTCTAAAGCTATTCTGGAGATTGCGGAGGACCTCATCTTCGAAACAATCGACACGACGAAAAGAAAACCTCTGCTTACCAATATTTTGAAGCAAGAATTCAAACATATAGATCTTGTCCGTCACTTAAGAGTGACGTTTTCAGCCTTTGAAGAGGGCGAATTTCTGAGGTTGGTCGAGATCCTGTCCACAGCTCGAGCTTTAGTTTCTCTCCATCTTCAAATTTCCCCCAGCCAATTCTGCTCTCTAAACAATTCCCTACAAAATTTCGATCTCCCTTTACCATTTACTATCCATGGGTCTTCAACCGTAGACGTAATTGGCCAAGAATCAGGCGCAGTGATTCCTTGGGAGGTTGACTGTCCTTGCGTGGATGACATCTCAGTTGGAGATGACGGTGAGCTAGGGGATAATGTGCTGCAACGTTCAACGTCCAAAAGAATAAAACCTGTCTTAACAACCCTCCGATTGGAGCATTACCCTGCTCCATGGTCGTCTTTAGAACAGCACTTTGACGTCTCGCGACTGCGAAGACTGTCACTTTGGATTCCTCGTAATTCTGCATCCATTGAATCTATTCATGACGGCATGTGCGCTGTCTCTCCCTCGCTTGAGATATTGTCGATCTTCTACATTACTGAACGTGAGTATACTACAGCAGCTTGAGATATTTGCATGCTCATTTGAATTAGATTCCTTCCCCAGCAACCTTCCACACCATTTTCCTCGTCTTCGATCTGTTTTGATTTGGACGTGTGAATATCCATATCCGTGGCGCACTTGGCTCATCCCCATCGTGACGAATTTCGATAACCATTGTCCAAACCTCCGCACTCTCAGCATATATACTCACATTCCTCCAGACAAAAATGACGACGGATACGAAATACAGCCTTTTTTCGAAGACACGCTATTTTCTAAAGACAAGGACGAATTCAACGACCTTCTAGACCACATCGCTTCGAGCAAACGGCTGACTCGTTTGGAACTTTGGTTTTGGGAGAACGATGATCGCATTACGGATGTTCATGAAAATGGTTATCGACGACTGGAGAAGGAAATTCGAGTTGTATTATCTGCGTCTGGGTTTAGAGGAATCGTCAATGTTCACTGGCAAGGTGAGAATTAGACAATGTCCAAAAGCAGCCACACTCACGTCGCCTTTTAGTCAACTGGTCTGATAACTGGCCGTTCCACGAAGATAGTCTTGGAAAAACACCCTTCTAAGTGTGGTCTCATGGATTCATAAATGCTCGTTAGATCACAAGCACTACTTCATTTTAGTTAGCTTTGGCTTGAGAATGCTCTGTTTTTGATGCGTATGTAGATTGATCGTACTGATATAACAAACTGAGTTAAACATTCCACCTTGTATTTTATAAACTTTAGCCGTAATATGCATCTCCAATCCTTCTGTCTTTTCTAGTTGTTTTTATCCACTTCGACACTACTACTCCCAACTACACCAACTTTCTCCCATATTTTTTGCATCTTCTCTCGCTGCTGTATATTCATATCTGGTCTCAAAAATAGTTGGTCAGATCCACCGAGTGCCGCTCCTGCTTGCACTAATAGATCTACTACATCGCTGTGCCCCTGCCGGGCAGCATAGTACAACGGAGTATGATCTAAATGGTCTCGCAGATGCACCAGGGCTCCAGTTTGCAACAGCAGAGCTGTTGAGTCCTTGTTTCCATTTAGCGCAGCAACATGTAGAGGGGATAGTCCTGATGTAATATCAGGACAGTTCGCCAAGCCGCCAGGAATTGTAGACGTTTCGGTCTGTTGAGTCCCAGATATGCAAAATTTGAGACTTTCGATGTCGTCTCGTGCCGCAGCAAGATGGATGAGAAAGGGGAGCAGTACCGCCTCAGTTGAGGCTGCTTCTGCCGCGGTCCACGACCACGGTGCTGTAGAAGAGTCTTGGATCGATGTGGTACTATCTGTAGAGTCTGCTCTGGACAACACGAGCGTTGGAATGTTCTGGGTTTCTTTTGGAACGGAGAGTCGCATGAATTGAGATAGCACGTTCTGAATGCTTTCAAGGTTCTGGCCAATTGATGTTGGATCTGTCGGAGCGCTTGGTGCAACAGTCGATGGGCGGCTGAGCTCGCCTCGGAGAGGTGTTCCAACTAGTTGTCTGACTTCATCGGTCGATAATTCTGGTTTGGAAAGAAGGTAGCTGAGTTTGGCGAGTGCGCACTATCAGATCGTTAGAGAGAAAAATTACGTCGCAGAACACGAAGGAGCTTACCTCTGGAGTCATGTCCACCCCGGGAATTACACCAGTTTGCAGCAGTTTTCTCCCAGTCTCGTAGACGTCCGAAACAGTGCCCTTGGCACATTGAGTAATGGCAACAACTACAACACCCCGGGCGCATGCCTCCTGTAAGGCATCCTTCAAGTCTGCTCGCTCCGGTGCATTTCCTACTCGCTTAAACACAGGTCATTTCTAAGGAGAAAGAGCGTTTACCTGCACCAAAGGTTTCAAGTACGACGCCTCTCAAATTTGGCTGAAAAAAGGCTTTGATGGTATCTATAAAACCCGGAAATGAGACTCACGGATTCAAAACAACTGTGTGACCAACCTTTGTCCATCCCTGGGAAAAGTCGCATAACGGCTAGAGAACAGTCGGGAAAGGACCCAAAAGAATGTCATTATACCACACACCTACATGTGGAGACAATTCTACGATTCAATTTGAATTAAATACAAGAATTCCGGATGAGTACATAGACACACCTTTGTGGGCTTTGAATTTCCTGAGGCCCGTTTGGCGGATAACATTTTCCCACCGAACAAGGATATCAATTCCGACTACCATAGCTCAGAAAACATGGGGTCGGGAGGATACTTTCAACTCACCGTCCACGAGTGGGGGGAAATTGGGGCTCTGAAAGGCATTGAAATCGTACGACGAACTCTTTGAGACCCTGTTGCCTCTAAAGAGATTATGGTTAAAATATACGCAAACCTCTATTTTAAATTTTCAGATAAATACAAGAATCTGGGGGATATGGTATACCTGGAATAATGAAGTGGCCAGCGATTGTCAGTGCACCTAGGAGATTCTCGACTGCGTCATTTCGTAATGCCGACAAAGGGATTTGTGCGCCAGTCTAAAGGTATGATTATGGTATGTGCTGTTAATGGTATCCCATTTTACGCACTAATATCTGAAAGTGTAGTGAGCTCTGGGAAGGTGTAAGCAATGTCTGTGGAACACCTACCACCGTTTTACCAAGGTCCTCTAATAGGAAACTAAGTGCACTCGAAGAGTATGCCATTGTATCTGTGCCGTGAAGCACCACAAATGCATCGAACAGAGAATAGTTGAGCTCAATTTCTGTTGCGATTCTGACCCAGTCTATCGAGGAATGAGGGTTGTTGCAAAATATGTTACAATTGAACATGCCTTTGATATCAATATTGCTGCTATCAAGTAATGGATGCCATTCGAGAATTGCGTATCGTATCGATTTGCTTTGTGAGCCGGCCACAGAGCTTTTTGGGGTGACCAAGGAAGGAAGTTGAGCCTCGTACACATCCTCTGAAATAGCGACATTAGGAATCGGCACATTGTCAAGATTAGATGCAATCTCTAGGTTTGTGGCCGTGTTAATGGGCTGGGAAGACCGGACAGTAAGAGTTGGCAAATTGGTATCAGAAACAAGATCAAAGGATGAGCTGCGTGGGCTGAACTTGTTGAATCGTGACCATTGACGATAGCCTTCAATGGAAGAGGAATGGGAGAAAAGTGAATCTTGGAGTGGATCATGAAAACGGTCTTGCGAGCGGAGAACGTCTGAGAGGAAATTGCGTTCGTTTCGGTAGCCGTGTGCACCCACCATCATCCCTATGGTGCCGCCTATGATAGCTAGTATTCAATCTCTACTGGACCGAACAAAAAGTGTGGGTACCAGTGTAGATCACTAGAACCTTGGATTCCATTTTTCCGGAGCAAGACCGTCAACGGCAAAGTAGATGATGGATTAGTCCGAAATCAAAAAATGATGAACCAAGTTTCTTGACTCAAACAGCCATGAACGCTCTCAAGGATGTCTTTGCTACCAAGAAATCTCAGGTTAACACAAACTTTTGCACATACCATACACTTCTAATACCATCCCAGGGTTTACCAGCCTTGGTTACCTTCCTCACCGCAGGGATTTTAGTTCACAGCTTCTTGCAATCAGACCTTGAATAATACCTTTAGGATACCCACGGGTTGACGCCACAGTTTCAATGCTCCTAGCTATGCAGAAAGGGGGGTCAGATGTTATTGAACTTGGGGTTCCTTTCTCAGATCCTATCGCGGACGGACCGGTTATCCAGGAGTGCAATACTGTCGGCCGAAACCCTTGCTGCTCTCGTCTCGTCTAACCAGCCTATTATTCAGATTGCCATACAAAACGATGTTGATTATCCTCAGGTACTTGGTATGCTCAAAGAGGCTCGTAGTAAAGGCCTTACTGTTCCTGTCGTCCTCATGGGTAAAGCTCGGGGCTATTGTCTTTTTTTTTCCTGTAATTTGACTCGACTGTCTCAGGATACTATAATCCACTTCTAGCTTATGGGAAGAAAAGTCTATCCAAGATGCTAGGGAGGCAGGGGCAAATGGATTTATCATGGTTGATTTGCCAGCCTGAAGAGGCGATAATGTTTCGAGACAAGTGTGCGAAAGCAGAGTGCGTCGCTTTAATCTCTCTTTTGCTCTCTAGGTCCTTATAACGTCATTAGCATGTCCTACATTCCATTAATTGCACCTTCAACGACTCTCCACCGTATTGAATTCTTGTCCTCGATTGCAGACACCTTCGTTTATGTCGTGTCAAAGGTTCGTCCGCTAGAATCGCCCTGCACGCCGCCTCATTTTACTTAGATGGGAACTACTGGATCCTCTGACCATGTCGCTATGAATGTTGAACTTCCTGATATCATTTCCAGAGTTCGAAAATATGCCACTGTGCCAATTGCTGTTGGATTCGGTGTCGCGAACCGTACACACTTCCAGGCAGTCGCAGATGCTGGTGCAGATGCTGTGGTTATTGGCACTCGAATCGTTAATATCGTAAAGGCCGCTCCTCAAGGTCAGGAACCCCAGATACTTGAGGATTATTGCCGCGAAGTTACCTCTGGTGGAAAAACAAAGTTGAAAGTCGAACCTCAAATTACTAGTCCTACATCTTCGAATGCGAGCCAGTCTGGTCCTCCTAACGCGACCTCTTCGGACCTAACTGTTCTGTCGGCGCGCTTTGGTCAATTTGGTGGTCAATACGTTCCAGAATCTCTCGTCGACTGCCTGGTCGAGCTTGAAGCAGCCCACAATGCCGCTATAGCTGATCCTGAATTTTGGAAGGAGTTTAGAAGTCATTTCAGTTACATGAATCGCCCATCCGAATTCTACCTCGCAGAGCACCTCACCAAAGAAGCTGGCGGAGCAAACATTTGGCTGAAACGGGAAGACCTGTGAGATCTACATTTGCTTCATCCTCTGAGTCGGAAACTTAGAAGACGCAGTAACCATACTGGGTCACACAAGATTAACAACGCCATTGGACAAGTGCTCCAAGCAAACAATCTTCTGAGTTCATGTTCTAATCAAAATTCTAGATTCTTCTCGCTCGTCGGTTGGGGAAGACCAGAATAATTGCTGAGACTGGTGCTGGACAACACGGTGTTGCAACTGCCACGGTCTGTGCCAAGTTTGGCATGCCCTGTGTTATCTATATGGGAGCGGAGGATGTTCGAAGACAAGCTCTCAATGTCTTCCGTATTCGGATGCTTGGAGCAGAGGTGAGCGTTTATATTTGATATTTCATCGCTGTCATCTCAAGTTTATTCTCGCCAGGTTATTCCAGTCAACTCTGGATCGCGCACACTTAAAGACGCCGTGAATGAAGCTTTTCGTGACTGGGTGACTAACCTTGCCACAACACACTATCTGGTTGGCTCTGTCATAGGACCTCACCCATTCCCGACTCTTGTACGCGATTTCCAAAAGGTTATAGGCGAAGAGATTAAAGAGCAAATGCGAAATGCACGAGGCAAACTCCCTGACGTCGTGGTCGCTTGCGTCGGCGGGGGCTCGAACGCCATTGGGACATTCTATGACTTTATTCCGGACAAATCTGTTCAGTTTGGTCGGCGTAGAAGCTGGTGGAGAGGGCACCCATGGAGACAGGCATAGCGCAACTTTATCGAAGGGCACTCCTGGTGTTCTGCACGGCGTGAGAACCTACATCCTTCAAAGCTCAGCAGGCCAAATTACAGAGACTCACTCTATCAGCGCGGGGTTAGATTATCCTGGCGTTGGTCCCGAACATGCTTGGTTAAAAGACTCTGGGAGAGCAGAGTATGTTGTTGCGACAGATGAGGATGCATTGAGGGGATTTAGAATGTTGACCCAAAAGGAAGGTATCATCCCGGGTTAGTATTTTGTTTCAATATTCTCAGGAATCGAATTATTTTCTAACTGTGCCTCCTGTAGCGCTCGAATCTTCGCACGCAATTTGGGAAGGTGTTAGACTCGCGAAGACACTACCAAAGGATAAGGACATTGTTATTGTATGCGATCTTTTTTTCCGGTTCTTGTTACGCTCTTTGGTCTCACTGCTTTTTGTAGTGTCTTTCTGGTCGTGGAGATAAGGATGTTGAGCAAATCTCGGAGCTGCTCCCTGGCAAATGGGCGGAGAAGTTGGACTGGCATGTTTCTGCATAAGTTAGAAATTGTAGAGAGATTCTATTCTATTTATTCTATTTTTCCATTCGCTAGTTGAGCAGTGTAAAAAGTATGTAGTTTTTGCGAGTCGAATCGATCTTGGCACAATCAACATCAGAGGTGGTGACATTGATGGAAAAGGTGTCAGGGGCTTGGCAGTCTACGTCCTGCTCTCCACGTCCATGCATGAACACCCCTCACCGGCACCGCGAGCATGCTCCCCGCCAAAATGCAACGGCAATTCCAAGGAAGGAAGAACCTGCTCATCGCCACTCTGCTCCAACTGGTTACGACTCCCCAACTATTGTACTACGGCGTAAACTAAATTCTTAATTCTTTGTAGGGCCATGGCCATTTCTCAACCTCCGGGACCCTGTTGATGAGAGCTTCGTTCCTGCGTATCTGTCCCCTGTAATGGATACCTTTGCTCATAGAAGGACTGGAAGTCTAGGGGGGGCAAGTCTTGCGAATGAGGGAAGAACGTCCGCAAACGCCGGAAAACACAGCGGAGGATGCTGCGCCTAGTCCATGGGCTGCGTATCCCATGTCTCATTTCCCAAACTGGAAACCCGCTCAGCAGGCTCGAAGTGGCATCGCTAAACGAAAGAAGATTCGTCACCCAACGACTCTATATTGCGCCGACGTTCTCACTTCTGGCCAGTTTATCATGCGAGATCAGGTTAAGTTACATCCACAAGAGAGCTCAGAGGAAGATTTTTGGACTTCTTTGACAGCTGTAAGACCAAAGGACACAGTTCTGAGGGCGTACTTTGTCGAGGACCTTTCTGGGCCGGCTATGCAAATGTTGGGGGCAAGGTTTACGATTGAACCATTTTTCTTTTCATCTTTTCTCAATTGGATTCCGAGTCGTCATTTTCAGGACGAGCCCGACCCAGAAGACCTAAGAGAGACCTCTAAGCCAGCACCGTCCCAAGGTCAACGTGAGTTCATATCGTCCGTTTCTCTCTTTGTTCTGTATTAATTTTATATAGATATTACATTTACTCTCAGCTTTGTACGAAGTATTCGTAAACAGGACGCTGGTGTCCATGTTGGAAAACGGAAGAAATCCAAGAGCAATCTCCATTCTTCCGCAGAACAAGCTATCGACATCCAGGAAGCTCTCACATTGGAATCTCAAGAGCGTATCCTCGTCCATGATTTTATGGCCATGCATCTCATTAAAGTCCGACCTCAAGGAGGACTTGCAAAACAGGAAACATCAACCCTGATTTCCTTGCACCCTGACGCAGACCATCGCGCAACAACAGCGCCACATCTCCATGGGAGGTTTATTGGTGTGGGAAGGAGCGTGTATTGGTCAAATATGCTTGCTGGAAATGCAAGCTTGTCAACGACAAAACTACCTGGGGATATATCACCTAGTCTACCTCCAGTTGCACTTCCAAACGATCGAATATCCCAGTCTCAATCCTCCCCGTCAAACTTAAGGCGGCGCAATTCGGGTACTTCCACCCATGCACGAAAGAACAGCAATGAGTTTAGCCATCGTAGAAGAGGATCACGCTCAGATTCATTCGGTGCTAGCGGACTTAGTGCCAGCGGCCTTAGCACAAGCCACGGGTTAGGACTCTTCGAAATAGGTACGCTAGCTCATCGACGTCAAAATTCAGTTGGGTCCCTCAGTCTTCCCTCGACATCCCAGCGGGGTTGGTTGACCGGCGTAGAAGAGCATGCGGTTGAGGACGAAGACGAGGATGACGAGCTATCTCATCTTCGCGGATTGAGCGGAAGTCCAACAGGCGATGGATTGGGAACACCTCCACATACTCCTTCAGATCATTCTGAGTCCCATGGGCAGCACCTAGTCTTATCCTCCAAGTCTGTCTCGGGTCGTCTTAGCCCACTTGGTACTAGGTTCCCACAAAGTTCTAGTCCCAATGTGACACCAAGCAAGGAGTACTCTGGGTCCCCTGGCCGCTTCTTTGGTCAGCCTGGCCGGTCAAGTCCCGCAGACTTCTCAGACAGTCCTCCTATCGGCGGAGACTCCTCACTCAAAGCTGACTCCGCTCCTGGCATTAACGTAACGGCAAGTGAGAATGCCGCCCCAAAAATGACCTCAGATCCAGCTCTCGTCATGTTTGGGATGCTTTGGCACGCAGTATACTGCTGGGACGAAGCTTTTGACCATCTAGTGGCGCACATCAGCGTCCTGGAGGGTGAAACGCTAAAGTTAACGAGTGGTGAGATGGACATCGATGACCCAGAAGAGATATCTGCGATGCATACAAAACAATCTCAAGAAGTATGGATACTCTTACTGCCTATTCTGTCCTGAAAGCTAATTTATTCGCAGCTCTTTGGCATTCAAGCCCATCTTCTCCATTACGCATCCTTGCTGGCTGACTTTCGCAAAACGATCAATTTCATTGAAGGAACAGCACTTGGTACGAAAGGCGAAAGTCTCAGCTATGCCAGACGCATGCGGCGACACAAGCGTGAGGATAGCACAGGTTTTGGTGCCGGAGGGAGGATGAAGGAACGGCAGAATACATACCAAAACTTTGGCGGCGATGCGGATGATCAATCTCAAAAGCCCTTCAAATATGAAGATAACCCCGAGGAATTGGACGAGTCACCATTCTTGGACGACGCGGAAGATCCTGTTAGCAGAGCCACACCTGCTTCGCGGGCTGAACAGATTGAAGAGAAAAATAAGCGAAGAGTCGTTCGCTCGGAGGCTGCTAAAATGGCCGATGAAATTGAAAGAATGGAGAGGTTGAGAGGTGGTTTAGAGAATCGGTCAGTGGCCATGCTCCTTTTGCCTGTAAGATATCTAAAAACATTCCTTCGTAGATTGAAGAACTTGATGGACCTGGCATATGCCCGAATTAATATCGAGGATAGTAGAGCCATGCAGCGCTTGACCGAAGCTTCTTTGAAGGACAGTGCTGGTAAGCTTCAGCTATTTGGAGTCTTCTTGGCATGCTAATGGACCCCGTAGCAATGAAACAAATATCCTACCTGTCTATGTTCTTCCTTCCGGCTACTTTTGTTGCGGTAAGATTATGACGGCCTCCCCGTTATGACATTTTGCTGATCTTGACGGTGTGCTCAGACACTCTTTGGGATGAATATCGACAACCTCAAGCCAGGCACAGCCGGGACAGTTGCTCATTATGCGGAGACTGCCATTCCTCTTTCTGTAAGGCGTCACAACTTTCATCTATACTTAATTTTCCTTATCCAAAACATTCTAGGTTGTTACTATTTGGCTCATCGTTGCCATGCAATTTGCCTATTCAAAGCGATACCGTTCAAGACGCTCTACTGACGGTCATATAATCGCGGAACCTCGAAGGCGGGACATGCTGTACGATGTGTGGGGGTCGTTGAGTTGGCCCTTTATACTCATCCAGCGTGGTTTGCGCACCTTGAATCCAAATGGACGTGTTAATAGCGCTATGGATATGATGGAGACGATGCGGCAGAGGAGGAAGCATAAAAATGAATATAGAGCCGAGAATGGGATTCTATGATCTCTGAGCGGACTTTCTCACGTCCCCATGTTCCACGCCATACTTATGAGATAACGTTATTCTTCTCGACGGACTTGTTTCCTGTTTTGGAATTGTCATGACCTGTGATTTTTTTTCATGTCTTACTGTATTCTGCTTTTGGATGTTCTCCCGCTTTCTCTGTATACCTACCTTTGTTGCTAATGCCGGGATCGTCTCTTGTGTGTTTTCTTTTGCTCACGTATATGAATTTTTCGGTTCGAATTCCCCGTTAGTAATGCCAATTCATGAAGAACGATCACCTTGTGACACGTAACTTGTCACGTTTCCTCAAGAGAACATTCGTCACTAACATTCACACCGTCAACATAAGAGGTTCACCGACTCGTTTCTGGTCAACGTCTTGCAATGGATCCGTGTTTTTATTTGCTTCAACATCCTGAATTTGTGCCCCAAATTCCACTCTTGTTCCAGCCAAAAATGACGGGCAGACAGACCTCCTTGGGGCGATGATGATGTCGTATGTACTACCCTGGCTTGATAACTACATTTCTGATATGCATCCCCTTCTCTCCATAGGAACAGGATAGAGCTCCGCCACCGCCGTTATGTACATATCATTTGTCTCGGACGAAATACTGGCTTTGGATGCCTCTGGTCGCGTCGGCCTCCCAATTTGTGCCACAGGCGGCGACGAACTCGGTGCTCATCGCTTGCATCATGCTTATCAGTCTTCTTGCACGCACCACGAAGCACCGGGGTCCCAAGAAAGGTTATTCGAGACCAGACTAATTGGGCTTGTTGCCTTAGAATCAGATCTTCCGTGTGGTTGTGTCATAAATGGATCCAGAGGGTCGGATTGGCGAAAGGGAAAGGAGCCCGTATCCCTCACCCTCTCTTGGCTTGTTCTTCATCTCTTGTTCCATGATCTACATCACAAACAAGGCCAATGTAAAGGCATTGAAGTGGGTCCCCCTTTCCCGGCTGGATCTTCATGGATTTTTGCATTTTTGTTCTGCCAGAAGATCCATCCATTTCCAGAAATATCGTTGTTATGGCTTCGGCTATCAGCATGTGCGGCCGTCAATCCTGATATGCAGGGACCCCAAAGAAGGCACAAGAATCTGAGGTCACAATCGAAGCGCCCAGTGTTTCAGGTTGGACATACTCTTCCACATCCTCTCGCTGCTTTCCTCTTCGTTCTCGTCCTTTCGTCTGCAGGTTTGCTTCTGCGCGTAGACCGCCTTCTTCCTCATTCTTGGAGCTTTATTGTTGGGCTGGTTAGACGATATCACGACCTGGATTCGCGGTTGGTGTTATTGTTCAGTTCTTCTTTTTACTATGTGCTGACCCAGGTATTTTTCTTTCTTTCTTTTAAGTGGACAATCAATGGTTCGTACCATGAGCACCAAACAAAACTCGTACAAGAACGAGTGGACGTCGGTGTGGTTGAATCACTATTCAGAGCCAGGGATGTCAACGGCTGCAACACGATCTGAGGACGGGTCGCCCTCGTCCTTTCTTTCATCGAACGAATATTTATTTTCCCCTCCTACACCCAACCCGCCAAGGTCTCCCTCCCCTAGGCCAGCGCCATATCCCCGCTCGAAACCCACCACCAATCTTGACCGTGCTTCAGAACCTGCGGACAAAAGCAGTGGGCGACCTTTGCCTGCTTCTCCACAAGTGAAACCTTTAACCATAAAGAAGCGGACTCACTGTCCCTGCACCTTTGAAGCTCAAACACTCTGCCCGTGCCATTGAAGTCCCTCCAGAGGAGCCTTCATCAGCTCCTCTCGCTAAACGCGCCCTCCCTACTGCCGTGCCTACACCTCCTCACACTAAACAGTCTGATGGTACGCAGCATGGGGAACTCGTCCGATCGGATTCAAAGCGTCGCAGGCCCGTTCCTGTGATCCTATCTCCTGACGCCGACAGTAAAGTTGGGAGGACGAGCCAAGGTCCACTCGTTCTCACCCCTTCTTGGACAGGCGACTTTTCGAAGCGGAGAGGCATCGCCCGCAAACTCTCCTTCACTCTACACTCCTTCCCCCGGACTTCTCCAAGTCCCGACACCCCAGGTTATCATCCAAAAGGCCGGTAGCCCAGATAAACACTTCGATATTATTGCGTCTTCTCCTACTCGGCTTCTTCCTGAGCCCTACATCTCCTCCTTCTTCCGATCCGTCCACCACCAAATCGCCAGTCTCCGCGAAATTCCGCATAAAACAGCGAAAACCTGCTCAAGATATTCCTTCTTCGGCTCTTAATTACGAGCGCCGTCTTATGGACTCTGAAGCTGACGATTTCTCAGAGTTTGGTGAGATTGATAGTGTTATAGACGAAGAAACGGAAGAAGTTGAGGCCTTTGAGGGCTACTATGAACTGGAGGGTCTGGATTTAGGTTTCGATTGGGATGCCGATGTTGATGTTGAGTTTGATGAAATCCAGGCTGCTCATAAGGGGATATTAGATTTCCAACGGTCTAGCAGGGTTAATGTACCCTGGAGGCTGATCCAGGCATAATGGGTTCTTCATTCTTTTGATTTTTCTTTTTTTGGGCTTTTCTTTTGTTCTTTCGCTCTTCGAGGGAGTTGACTGCTCCTTTTTTATTATATTGTAGTCCTTTCAAGTCAGAGTACTACCTACTTACTTACCTACATAGCCTGTTTGTCCAGCACATCAGTATTTTCATAGAACCTCATTTTAAATGAGTTGATTCCCCCACCTTCAGCAGGCAATAACATAATATGAGAATTGGGATGCACACTTATGAGAGGAGAGCTGATGCCATCATCTCCTCGGCTGAACTTCAATGAAAACACCCATCCCAATGTCTGCGCCATCGGAAATCTTGCTCCTATCTCCTTCGCCAGATAAGCAGCCGGAAAACGCGTGTTTTAGGTTAGATTTGAGGCGCTCCTGTGCTCTGTTAATGTCGGGTTCATCACATGCACAACCACTCTTCTCGATATCCAGCCGAGCTGAATCTTTAGACCATTCCAAATATCTGGAACATTAATTTTGAATAACCTAGACTTTGTTTTGCTATTGTTGACGTCAGCATTGGCACTGCGTAAGCAATTCTCTTCGTGTCTCTTATGTCCGCATGCACGATTGTGGAGTTCTAATTGTACCTCCTTAGATTCCACCCTATCTGTGATGCTCCGCATTTTTGCGCTGTTCCTCCTTAGTATATGACGTGGTACAACATCCTCGTTCGCGGCCGTCGTTGCAGTGAGTAACATCGAAGGCGATTACGTCATATTCCTTCGTTTTTTCATTCACCTCGATTATGGAATCCGATTATCGGATAAAGTACAAACACACCTACACTCCAGCATTGTACCTTCCGATTTAGGATTGAGTGGCCGTCTGTGGTAGAGGAATTAATTGGCGCGTCTTCAGGTTGAAGCTTCTCGAATTCCGCTCTTGACCAGGCACACTAACCGTTATCGGCCTAGGTGTGGATTTCCTTTCGTCGTTTCCACGTTTGCCAGGGATGAGCCGAATGACGACAGTGTGTTTCATTCCGCTTCCCATTTATTCGATGACACGCCTAGTTGCGCCAGAGGTCACCTCGATGCAGTCCATTTTTACTCCATTCCAGCCTACTTAAACAGCGAAAGAAATCATTGACCTCATCACGCACTTGTGCTTGCCCTCTACGAGTTGCCATGTTCTCCAAGATCTTCTTCGCCTTTGTGGTTCTCCCCTTGACTTTCGCTGCCGTATTGGTCCCCCGTGCGCCATCCAAGGAGACGATAGAGGGAGACAAGACCTACAAGATCACCAATGTTAAGTCTGGCACCGTTGTTGGTTAGTATATTTGTCACCGGTTGTTGATTTAAAGTGCTCATGAAGTCTTAGACCTCTCGGCGTACGATGGCAAGAGTATCATCGGATATCCCTGGCACAATGGCACCAACCAGCAATGGACGCTCAAGTGGGCGGATAATGGATGGCACATTGTCTCAGTTGAGAACGGCTACTTCATGAGCTTCGATGCTACTGCCGCAAACGGTGTGAATGTCACGGGGGTCGCAACGATCTCCTCTGAACCGTCTGTGTGGCATATCTGGCAGGATGAAGACAACAAGAAAGCCTTCCGGTTAGTTTTTTTCAACACTAGCATCCTCCTGTGCACTGACTTCGCTTGCTTCCTAGTATTTGTGTTCCCGATACGACCCAAGTGTTAGACCTTTATGATCGTGGTAATGCCTGGCCTGGCGAGCCGATCACTTTGTGGAACTCGTGGAATGGCACCCACCCACCTCACCAGACGTGGACCTTCACCAAACTTGACTAATGTTGTAGTTACTGGACAGTTTTCATTTGTTCATTTGTACATCTGGCATTTACGGACACCTCTGATGCACTCTTCATGATATTCACGCACACTCAAATTTGTTATATTTTAATACTCATGACCTCAATTGTTTTTTTTGCCAAACATCAGTGTGATGAAAATACACCGTGACGTCGTCACGACTGCAGTTTAATACAGCACTTCTCAGACTATCGTGAGCATTCACAACCCCTCTCCTGTAACTTATAAATCTCCCATATAAAACTGTTATCATTAAGTTTTCATTACAGCTGAATTACCTGACATGACAGCCTCTTTACCACGCGATATCATTCTGCTTATTCTCCAATACCTTCCGCCTACTGAGCTTTATCATTTACGGTCGGTTAATACGGTGTTTCATGAGGCTGCACTTGCTCGTCATTTTCGAGAACTCGACCTCTCATTCCACGATGAATGGATGCAGTTACCGTTCTTCACTGTTAGTGACTGGAGACTCAATCTTAAGAGGTTGGATCTATTAATGAGTCATTGGTGGTAGGTTTCCCTGTTTCAGATCGATTCGGTTTCTCTGACCTTCGCAATAGTAACTCCACAGTTCGTAAAGAATGGGTGCATAGTCTTCATCTCACACCTCACATCGAATTACTGGAATCTATGAGGGGTACTTATACCTACCGACCAATCAAGATAAAGTTAAAGCGTGCCAAGCTCGGTATTCTTCGTATCCTCTCTGTTATTGGAGCAGGGTCCATTCCTAGGAAACGTGCTCATCGTATGAGCCTCACCAGGTCGAAGAAAATCACAGCAATTATCCCATTGTTTGATAACATCCGCATTCTCCGCATTTCAGAACGATCCGACCTTCTCTTTAATCCATTTGGGGCAAAACCACTACCGCCCTCTAGATGTGCTTACTTTGAGGTTTTGTGGCAATCCTGCGCTGATAATCTGACGACATTGGACGTCTGTTGCTCGTCTTTCGACCAGTTTGAGGAAGACTTTGACACATGGAGGAGCTATTCTCCTCCACCTGGGGTTACGTTTCCTAATCTACAATATTTTCGTCTCGCTGCTATTTACAGCCCTTTCAGCAGTTCAGCTCCCGTTTGGTCTCTCATTGAGCTGGTGAAACACTCGCCCAAGCTTCAAAAGTTTACTTTGGCTTACTTGGATTCCAGCGCAGTGTCTTATCTGCCTACCCAGACGAACATTTGGCCTTTTCTTCGATCTTTTGAATGGAAGAGTTCAACACCGATAACAAATATCCCCTCACAGGTTGCTCTTCTGGGATTCTTCGAACTGTACAAACATCAATGGGAGGAGATTGCTATAGATCATCCTATCCCTCAACAGCATGCCCATCTTGACATCCTCCACCTCCGGTCTTTGCACTTAAGCATAGAATTTTGGCCAGAATCAGGTTATGCACAGTTTTGGCAAGTTTTTGAGACAGGAGACTGTACTCTCGAAAACCTATCCCTGCGGGTAAGCAATGCCAACTTCAACATGTGGCACCTTGGCAGAGCCCTCCGCGTCATGAGACGGCTGAAGGAGTTGGACTTGTGGGGGCTTACTTTCAGCCTCGAAACCTTGGAAATTCTAGCTTCCTCGGCTCCACAGCTATGTATACTGAATCTACGGGAGGTGTCCACATTCGAGTCTCAGTCAGATCGTGTATGGTATATTGCTTACATGGGAGATGTTGTAAGCCCTTCGTTTCAAAATGTGGCGGGCCAATCTCTCATTCTACTGTCGTTCAGATCGTCCCATTTGAACTATTCGCTGAGGAGATCTTAGGATCGACCTCAGCTGATTTAACATCATGGGGTATACGAGATTTTGGGATAAGTCTCGAATGCTATCAGAACTATACAAGCGAGTTTTCGAAGTTCTTGGTCGCAATTTCAGATAGAGTTCCTTCCATTTATTCCTTCTTTGGGATGGGGCACACTCGGTTGAGAGATAACCATCGGCCACCTCGCGATTATTGAGCAATAAGTAATCATATTCTAATAAAATGTAGTTTCTTGTTGCGAGAACAGCGGTGTTCGTTGATCGAAATAAGGATCATGGTCAATTGTGCCTTGTTCAACCCACCCATACATTGGTTGCATTGTATCTAATCTGAAATCGGGAAACCAAAGATCCTCGGGAGTGAACGGGTTATATGCGAGGTCCTTCAGCATCGCACAAGAGATCAGCTTCATTTTTACAGAGAATATAGGCGAGTAGACTCACGAGGTTCAAACAAGTGTTTTGGCTCGAAGGTAAGATGTCTAAGTCCAGTGAACAACTCGGCGGTGACCACTGAGACATTCGCTCGTGGACGTCGTTTGCTGGCAGGAGGGACTCTGGCGAGGATGTCGATACATCTTCGTTCCAAGTAGGGGAGGTCGCTTCCTGCGCAGCGGTTGTTTCCAATGATTGTATTGAGTGCAGCTTTAAAGGTTTCGCTTCTGGAGTTGGGAAAGACCGCGCCTTAGGCCGAGTTCTCGCTGTCTTATAGCGATACCCAGGGAATTTCTCTCCGTGCTCAAGCTTCTCGATTTCTGCTTGAACGTCGAATATCTTAACCAAGTCGTCATCGAGAAGTTTCCAAAGTCTAGACGCAGCTTTGCTGGTCTCCTTCTGCTGTTTGTGAGGCTTTCCATCCCTATCAGAGCGGGGGAATAGGTGTAGGGCATGGCAATATATGGCTCGAAAGATAAAGAAGGCATTACGTGGACGAGGAGGTCGTATCGGTGATTTAGATGAGGAAGAACGGGTGTTGGGAAGATTCCACGTGTCGTGTCCCTGTATACGGAGCGCATTCCATTCAAGAGGGGTGAGATTTCGAAGCCATTGGATGATGAGGTTGTCGAGTGGCTGAGTTTCATGAGTGTAAATCGTGGAAGCTGAAGGGGACATTACAAGGGGCTGAGTCAGCGAGCTGGAGTTGACGTTTCTTCGTCTTGACTCACCAGAAGCTCTCTCTGAGGTTTGACTCATTTCGTGTTCTGAGAGGATGCGTTCCAGGATGTGTATGGGGAGGAAAGAAGGTTAAGTTGGGGTTTTGAATCATCAAGAGCAGTTTTTATGGCCACAAGAAAATTGGAGAGAAAATGGACTGAAGTTATTCGTGTGATCGGCAACCTCACGAATGGAACGCGGAGAGACGTTTTTGACCCTTTTAGGCAAAGGTGCTCGTGATCTTGTCTGAAGGCTTCTCCACGCCATAGGCACGTGCAGACCCAATGTTAGAAATAGTTACGGAGAAGATCCTCAAGCATGAAAGATATTCAAAGAAACTATGGTATGTAGGTGAGTAGCAGAAAAGAAGCAAACGAAGCTAACATTACATTGTACTCGATCGAAACGAAAGCGAACCAGAAAGAAAGTTACTGACTAACACCCAACTCGGTCATTCCATTTGCATCAAGTAGTCGTTCCCTCAGCGTGAACAAGAACAGCCCCAGCTGGTCTCTCGTGAAAGTGAAGGCTTCGTTGAGGAACTGCAAGTTGTCAACGAATTCCGGGGTTTCCAGTTGCAAGTTGAGAGGGCTGTAATGCATCGTGTGCACAAGCTGCTCAACCTCTGTCACTGGTTCACTTGCATCTGGCGAGAGATCCCAAGCGGCACGAAGCTGGAAGTTAAGAGCTGTAGAGCGTTATTTCAGCTAAAACAAACCAAATGGAAGGCAAAAAAAAAAAAACCAACCGGTAGCATCAGGTCTTGGAGTATAAACGCAGCTATATATCCATTCATCTTTGTCAAGATATGTACCGCCAACGCGACGAGCATGGGTGATAAGCAAGCCAGTCAGGTCTTCGTAGACGTTGAGAACGGCAGCATGTTTGGGCTCCTCCACGGGATCCAGTCGTTGACGGTCATCCCGGCGTTGTGAGGAGCCGGGCGTATTTTTTACGGCGGCTTGCTTTGAAGATCTATCTCTTTCAAGTTTGAGCTCAAACTGCAATTCTTTGACTAGAGGCGGTGAATGGGACTGCAAGGAAGAATAAAGGAGATGATAATACCTGACTGTTCCTTTTCTGCCACCACAGTTTGTTGCTCTTTGAGTGCTTGTTCTTTTTCAGCCAGAGCTTGTCGCAAGCTCTCTATCTCAATATCCGCATCCTTTTTCTCCTGGTCGGCCTCTTCCCTCGTCACGAGATTGGCAACGGAGAATCCGTCGTCCTTATACAGAGGGTCCGTGACTTCCTTCAGCAAATTGTCGATGATGGATTGCTTAGCTACATCGCGAGATAAAGCACAAACGTCCTGACAAGATCAAAGACGACTCACCCTTGAGCTGAGCCTCATAGTTTTCCTCCATCTCACGAGAATTCTGCTCAACCTGTGTCTGTCGGAGGTCTGAAAGCTCTTTGAATTGCTTCACCACCTTTTTGTATTGAGTGTTCAACTGCAGGTAGGATTTAGGGATATCTCGCTGAAACAAACTCAGCAATATCTTACGGTGGCTAATCGCTGTTCAAGACGCTTGACTTTCTTATCGGAATCAGAACGAGAGGAATTGGACGAGGCTTTGCCGGTCCTGGGGCGGACGCTGTCCTCATCAAGCATGGAAGAGTCCTTGTCTACGATCTCCTCGTCCACGTCCATCTCGGTACCACTTTCAGTTTGTTGTCTACGAGAGGATGTATCAGCCTTAGCTCTTCCTCTAGCATTCGAGGAAGGAGCGACACTCGTGGTCGCGTAATGTCCGTTTGTTTGAGAAGAGGAAGACGGTTTGGAACGCGAAATTTGTTTGGACTTGGACGTGGTCGAAGGTGGAGGAGCTTGTAGCTCTTGGATTTCAGAATCCGAGTCTATTTCAATGTGGGATTTCTTGTTGGCTTTAGTCGCGGAAGCGTGTCGAGCGTTGCTTCCCCTTTGACCTCCTGTTTTACGCGTCCGGGCAGAGCGTTCAGAGCCAGCTGAGTAATATAATTTAGCTGAAAATAAATGACGGGGTTGTGCGGGCAAGGGAACTTACCACGCTCGTCCCCTGTTGACATGAAAGACAGAAGCAGTTGATGTTGAACCCAGCGCTAAAACCATCCCAGTTTTCGACCTCCATCACTGTTATGGCCTCTGTACTCAAAGTCCAGAAATCCAACGCCGAAAAAGCTGACAAGAAGGGCAAACGAAAGGCAGATGACCTTGATATGGATGTAGACGATGGAGAGGCCGTTCAACCGAAGAAAAAGAAAAATAAGCAACGAGTGCTCATGCTCTGCTCTCGTGGAGTGACCCACCGGATGCGCCATCTCATGAATGATCTTGAAGTTCTGCTTCCGCAAGTTAAAAAGGGTATGTAATTTTCCTTCACAACTAAGCCCGACATGCTAATCCAGAATGAAGACTCGAAACTGGATTCCAAGTCTCAGTTGCACCTTCTCCCTGAACTTGCAGATCTCAATAACTGCAACAATACGATATACTTTGAGGCAAGGAGACACGAAGATCTTTATATGTGGGCAGCGAAGACACCAAATGGACCGAGCCTAAAGTTTCACGTCCAAAACATCCACACGATGGATGAATTGAAAATGACTGGAAACTGTCTTAAAGGTAGCCGCGGGATCTTGAGTTTCGACAAGGCCTTCGATGAAACAGAGTCAGGGAAACTCACCAAAGAAGTTCTCACTCATGTACTTGCGTCCGTTTTCTTGGGAAACAAACAGTTGCTCACCTCATTTGGTAGATATTTGGTGTTCCTCCGACAGCTCGGAAAGCAAAACCTTTCATTGATCACATCCTAAGTTTTTCAATGCTTGATTCCAAAATTTGGTTCCGCAATTTCCAGGTAGATCTTTTTTTTCTCTGGCTGTTGGATGGCAACCAGGTTCTTATATATATTTTCTTTTCTGCTAGATTCTCGAGAAGGATCCAATGCAACCCAATGGGCCTCCTCAGACGTCCCTAGTTGAGATCGGACCGCGTTTTGTTCTAACACCTATCCGTATCTTTGAAGGCGCATTTTCCGGTGCGACGGTGTATTCGAATCCAGGTTAGTTTTTGCGCCACGTGATCTACCATAGTTAATTGACTTTTGTGCCTCTAGAATTCGTATCACCCGCTGCCATTCGTAAAGAAATCAACCGTGAACGTGGCAACAAATATAAACAACGGAAATTCGCGGAAGCAGAGTCGATCAAGCGCAAGGATTTACGGAGGCGACCAACATCGGAGCTCGCGGTTTCCAGCGTGTTTGCTTGACACAATTTCGATCGTCCGCATTGTTGACATGACGCCTGTATTTACAATTTATTTATTTTATTTTTCGGGTCCTCTTTCTCTTCGACGTTCTGTCCGAGGCTTTATTGTGTAGAAAATACAATAACAAAGAGTCCAACACAAAGAAAATGTCATGCGCATCAAACGGAGCACTCTTTTCTTGTCCTGCCGTCATCGCCAGACAAAAGCACTTTCCTAAACCGGTCGATCGTTTGTGTTGTGCCCTGTCACCTGTTGTGAAGCCACGAACTTGCTATAAAACATGGCAGGCCCCACCCTCATGCGGCCACTCAAAGGCCATTCACGTTTCGTTCTCCTTCCTCCAATACCACCTCTCCTCCCATTTTTTCATCTCATTTTCCACTAATAATGTCTGTCTCCCTCGATATCTTGCCTCTCTCCCAGTCTTTGGACATGTTTGGACCTGTTGATAGAAAGTATGGAGCGATGTATATTGTCTCTCTGCCGGTTCTTACCTCATTTTGCTTTCGCACTTAGCTCTGCATACTCGCTTGACGGCGCAATTGACATCCGGATATCCTCGCCTTTCTCGCTATTCAGTCGTCGCCAACCAACCCGCATCCTTCTGCGTTCACTCAAGATTGTCTTTGAGGGCGCTACAGCGGCGTTGGGTCAAGGCGGTTTCTCAAGTTTGCGACTGTGCTCCGTTGAACGCGAGCTTATCGACGGCGAGCCCGTTGAGTTGAATAATGACGGTTTGGAAGATTCAAATACACCTTGTACGTTGCGCTCCGTTGACAATACGCGCGTCATTAATTTCACGCTGTTGCAGGCTCCTGGAATGTCCTCTATAATTTGGCTGTCCCTGGATGGCTCCCAGCATCGACTGCTAATCGACAAAGCAGCTCCTTTGGAACCCGTTATGCCCTCTACGCCACTGCCCAATTCACCGTTCTTGATTCCTCTTCCCACCACTCCATTTTCTCTATGTGCATTCCCCATCTTTTACCACGCAACCGCACTGAACGCGCATCTGTACCAATCATAGTCCGCAGGCTTATTCTTCCGCGCGCACTTGGAGTCCCACCTGCCATGAGATCCTTCCTTCTTGATGCAGCGGAGAGCGCAGAATCTGCTCCTAAACACGACATTCCCCTTGACGTGATATCCAAAGTTCAGATCTTGGCTTCTGTTCCTCTGTTCCAGGACGTTTCCCAGTCTTCCCTAGACTTTGTCTTGAGGTTTAGGACACCTGGCTTGAGTGCAGAGCCAGGCGGAAAGATTGCACGTTACAGATATCTGGTTTCAATTTCAACAGAAGGAACATATCAGGTTTGTTTGCTTCTCGTTTTTTTATGCTAAATTCCGCTTATTTGACCTGTTCTCGACAGATCTAAGCCGTCTCGCTCTTATACGACTCATTTTCCTATCCCTGCAGAGAGTAGCCAGCCTCCGAACGTCCCTTTGCGTTCAGCTAACTGCTTCACCGAGCTTGAACACCTCGAGTTTGTTGACTTTGGCAAGGACCTTACTCCGGACACACGTACCTACTCTCTCCTTGCGTCGACCAAGAGTGGACACTACCACCTGGATGGCAATACCCAGGTCTTCCGCAGCACAACCACCGAGCGAAACACTTGGTACAGTATGGAATTTTCCATGCCCATCGAACGTTTCAAACTTCTTGGAAGCTCGCACTGGGAAGCGACCTCAGACCTCCAACCGTCGACGCAAAGCGCTCTTTACGAAATCAATCACACTCTGACCGTCAGTGTGGACTGCATGTACGAGATGGAAGATGGGAGGCAGACAACTGAGACGCTCAAGTTTTCGACGGGGATCAACTTTGCGGACTTCGCTTCAACCCCAGCAGTCTCTCTTCGGGCCACTGAAATCGTGCCTGTATCCTCAGCCGCCTCGAGCGATATTCCATCATTGACCCCTTCTGCCCCATATGCACTGCCAGTCTACTCGCAGTTGTACGACCATAATGGCGACCGGAAAGTTGACTACACTGTCCCATTACCACTCTATACGCCTTTCGAGGAAGTGGCGACTCCTGTTACCTTGCCTTCCTCAGAAGAAGAATTGAAGATTCCCAGTGAACCTTCGGATGAAGAGGATGCACCTCTTCTTTCATGATCGATGAACCATACTCAGCTTCGCTCTCTACACTTTGTTCTCTCCTCTCTCTCTCTCTCTCTCTTTCTCTCCATGGCAACTCTCTCAGAAACTGTAGCACTATTCGAACCCTTCTCTTCCTTGACACTCTTCTTATGTTCATAATTCCCTCACATTTGTAGCATTACTGTTCTCTTTTATCAGCATTGGTTTGGCTTCATTGTTCCGCCACCTACCTAATTGGCCCGGGCTCATTTTACACGTCTTAGCATCTTTTTTTTTTTGGAAGGACTTCCGTTCCTTTCTATTCTCATCATATCGCATAGTAGAATTATAATGCAAGCTGGCTTTGATTGAACTGCAACGCCACGCACAAGACTTACGCCTGACCCTAAACAAGCGCGCATATCGTGACTCTGCTACGTCCGCCATGGCTCTGACCACGGCAAAAAATCCTTCGATTTTGGAGAAATACAAGTTTGTCGCATGTTACTTTTGGTTCCCACCAGTCAAATTTATCTCCATTTTTCTCGAGTGAATCGCTTCGAAAACGCCCCATGTTCATTCAGTCCGTTTCTTCGGCAGTCTTATTCGCCATTGGCGACATTATTGCACAACAGTGTATTGAACTGAGAGGATTCCAGCATGACGTTCGTAGGGCGTTCGGTCGTGATATTTACCTACTAAACGCCAAGTGCATAGTTTCTCAGGACTCTGCGTGGAGCATTCTTCTCTGGTAGGTCCTCCTCGAACTTTTTTTCTTTGGCCCCTAGGTGTCAATGATGACTCATAGGTGCAATTATGGGACCTCCGTTGACTCTGGTATTTCATTTAACTTCTTGAGCTACTTCAAGTTCAGCCTAAATGGTGACAGTGGTTTACCTATCTGAACAACCTACGGTATGGGGGTAAGACCCAATCGGCTATCTGGAAGGTGTTCTTGGATCAAATTCTTATATCTCCAGGTTCTCTATCTCTTACCTTTTGTGAAACCTGGTACTCAGCTATAGTTCCCAGTGATTCTTCTCTCCTTCTTTGTGTTCATGAGTATATTAGAGTTCAAACCTTCCGAAATTCTTGAACGTCTTCATAAAGTATGTCCTTTGCATTTTTTCTTGGACAAATTTACTTAATTCCTGAACAGGCGTATTTTTCCAGCTTAATTCGTGGCTGGTAAGTCGTGCACTTCACTCTCGCCATTTGGTCAGGTTTTGCCAACTCAGTAGGATGGTGTTCTTTCCCACACAACTTTTCAACTTCTTTCTTATTCCTGCCCACCTGAGGCTTGTGTTTGTGAATATCGTTGCGATGTTTTGGAGTGCGTGCCGTTTTGTGAGGGCCGAAATGTACCAATCTAACGAACCGTTCACAGACACATACCTCAGCCTCGTAAACAATGCCTTGAACGTGCCCATTTCTGTGTCCGAAGTGGTCCCAACCGCTAGAAATGCGTCGGTTCCTTGGATAGCCGCGATAGGAAAAGAACAGCCCTTTTAGATTTTTACAGAAGTATTATTATGTGTGGCATAATAAATGTTGGTGTAAGTCCCACAGCTCGTTCTGCTACGAATTATTCTCAAGGGTTTTGTAGTAATCAAGCTCGCTCCATCACCTAGTCGTTCTTAGACACACTGCAAACCGCTTTCATTCATTCCTTCTCATTGCAACGTAGGGTCTGGGCTCTCCTAATTTGATAAAATCTGTACATCTTTCACTCCTCTACCTAATAAAGTGCGCCAGTTTCCGTACTATGACGCTGGGAGGTACTTCTCATTATCATTTGTTGCCTTAACCTCTTTGATGGTGGAGAATTATCTTGAAAGACATCAATACTAGAGCATGTGACAATAACCTGCCAGATTCACGAACCATCGTCGCGCAGATGGTCATACTCGCACCTACAAGGTATTCCCCCAAATGACCTCCCATTGTTACAAGGATTCCAGTCTGATCACTTAGAAGCAGTTTGTGTATCAACCCCGTTAGATTTGAATGAAGCAGTGAAGAACGACGGACTCGTATATGAATGTTCTCATCGCGAAATAGGTATTCTAAGATTTTAGTCGCACTATAGAGACGACGGCATAGTAGCTATGTAGAATATCGAAACCATCTGTGGGTATATATTGTGGTGTTCTACCACGCGCCTTTCCTCTTACCATCATGGGTTCCGGCATCTCGACTGTCGGTTCAAACCATGAGGCACAACCCAACTCGTACGACTGGGAATACCTAGAACCACACCCTAACCAAGTTCAAGACGTCCGAACTGCTTTGGCTGAGCTTCTCCCTCCTGAGCTTACTGAATATATCCTGGATCTGGCGGAGTACTGGCCTCAGCTCCGGTTCAAAGTCACCAAGCCCTTTAGCGGCTACCCCAATAGTGATAGTCAAATAGACTGGTGCTATTTAGCTACTCCTCCTCTTGTGCTAGGAGAGGAGGGTGTCTTAACCAACGTTGAATTCCGAATTATAAGCCACGACCAAGGCTGGACAAGTGACCTCGCATTCCAAGGTATGTCTTCATTCTCTCACTTGCTCCTTACTTTCGATTTATCTCCTTCGTAAAGGTACCTACAACGGTTCTTATAGTTGGTTTGATGCTTCTATATATCGTCCGTGCAAGGCGAACGAAGGAGCTACGTGGTTAGACGACGTCATGATCAACGGTCCAGTTGACATGCTTGGTGATATACTTCCCAGTGATGGACTTAACGTGCCTTATATGCCTCTCACCAAAGATCGGTGGCTTCTCCAAAGAAATGTTTGCGCCGACCACCAAGACAAGACTCATGTCATCTTATGGTCCAGAGGACGTGACGACGTGCCGAGCCCACCAGGTGAAATGGACTTGGATAATGGTTGTGGAGATGGGTTAGGATTTGCAGGTTCGTTGAAAGACGGAGACAGAATCGCCGTCTTTTCAAGGGCAATGGTAAGCCTGTGTTCATCATTCACAACATTTGTCTCATTCATTCAGTTCCTCGGTTGGCGAAATTATGTCAACTCTATCACAGTGACACTTACGTATAAGTGTTAACTACTAACAAACAACACTCTCACTCACACCCAGAAATATCCCCATATGTAACCTTCGGTTGGCTCGACATGATTTGAATGTTGGTGGTGTTACAAGACTGCCTCAAACTTTTAGGGCCTCACTTCCCCGGATTCCTGTCCTTTCTTGTTCTTCGCCTCCTCCGAACATATGGCTGGCATCTGTCCATCGCAATGTTCCCTTGTCCCCTTGGTCGACTCCGTTGCGAATCGGCATAGATTCATACCACCGGCGAATGAGGTTTAAAAACACTTGGCGCGACTGAAGAGCTCACTAGCATCCTTCCCTCTTGCACTTGTTAATGATGCGTTCATTACCTTTTCCCTTACTTCCTCTTTGCCGCCGCCACGACGCTAGTGAAGGCCAAACCCTTCGCGGATGCCCCAATTTCATTACTCCAGCTAGGTGGAGATGTTTTTCAGCTAACGCGAGGTGTTGAACTGGGTCAATATTTTCAATGCGAGTTCGTGTTTCATCATCTTGAAGATGCGCCTATGTTAACAAGTGTGTAGTTACTTCCATGACTACGGTAACGGCAGTTCTACTGGAACATATTGTTTCTACGTTTGTTGCTTGCAACTAGTCTTCCTCCGAGCCTCACCTGCTAATACTGTACATTCTGAAGCGTACCAGCGACTACGGTCTTACGCATTATCCGAATACGCCACTTAGAGTCGACAGCAATCCAGTTTGTCCCGATCCCATGCCTAATGCACCTGATGCAGGGCAGTTCATCCTCAAAGTTCCTTCTTCTGACCCCGGACCTGGCAATTGCGCCACGATTCTTGGCGCAAGCGAAGGGACAGCTGGAAATGGCTCAACAGTTGGTATTAAGGTATAATATCCCCTCGCATTCACTCATCCCATTGCACTCACGTTTCTCCCTAGCTTTGTGATGGAAGACACAATTATTTTGGTCAAAAATGGACTTTCGATGGGTACAACATAAGACAAGGCAACTTGTGCTTGGATGTCACGAACGGTAGCAATACCAACGGGGCGAAACTTCAAGTCTGGACATGTTTCCCGGAAAATACAAACCAGCGTTGGAGTCACGTCGGCGGAGACTTGCTGTACTTTCCCAGATGATCGCTTCACTTGGGTGGGGAAGAGCAAATGCGTCGACCTGACAGACGGAAGCGTCGTTGACTCGAATCAGGCGAGTTTCTTTTTTTCTTTGCTCCTTTCATATTGTTCCTAACCCATAATTAGCTACAAGTCTGGGCGTGTGACAATGCCTAACACCAATCAGAATTGGCTACTCGAAGTTGCTCCGGTTTGAAAACCTGGATTTGGCTCAGGTGTACATGATGTTTACCGCCATATTCATGCAAGCTACTCTCGAACCTTCGGGACTTGTCCCTTGACTTTGTTCTATTTGTCTTGAATTGAATGAGAGCTTAAAAAAGGACACTACTTTCTCCATCACAATCAGTAGAAGAGTTCTCTATGTTAACCGTGTATACCCTTTGATTCCACAATTCAGGTACTTCTTGGTTTGCTCAACTAATTTTTCCTGAAGAGTCCAAATTATTGACTTGTCCAAACGCAAATCCTGTATTTGTCAGTCAATTTTGTCTAAAATTGAGTAGCTTCGCGTTGTCATACTTTTCGCAGTTCGGCAGTCCTCATTAAGGACAGAATCGGTGGCTCAGCTGCTGCAGCCAATACGAAAGTTACATCTATCGAACACAGCTTGGCGGGCAAACCAAGATGGAGTTGTGATATCCAACGAGATGGCACTTGCGTTCATTGGACGATATGGGGCCAAAGGCCATAAACTAGATGCTTCCAAGAAAGATAGCATTAGAGTACACGTTGTACACATGGATCAAGAGACCAAAAAAAGCAGAAGACGATAGCAACAACAATAATGTTCAAATTATTCAACCAGAAAAGGCTGGGGGAAGTGCAAAGAGCAATGGATCATGCTGCCAACTTTTTCTGTTTTTCCTGTTCAAGTCGCTGAAGATGTCGATATGAATAAAGTGACAACGCGTCTTCGGGTGCTAGAACATACCTCATACAACATCTGAACAGCCATTTGGATGTTTGCTGAAGCACCCGTGATTACAACCAGACGCTCATCCCCGCCTCCGCCACCGCTGCTTGGTGCACCATTCATACCAACACCCACTGCTCCCGGTTCCATAATCTTGATGGTACTCTGGCTCAAGCTGCGAATTTCATTGATCTTACTGCCACCCTTGCCGATAATGCAGCCAACGAGGTCATTAGGAATATAAATTTGCTGGGTTTGCAGTGGACCAGTAGACGTCGGAGTTGGCGGGGCATAACCAGATCCAGACGATGCATACGGTGGTATGTATGTTTGGCCGCCACTATGGTTGTATGATCCTGGAGCTGGGCCACGTCCATTACGGGGAGTAGATGAACTGGAATGAGGCATGGGGCGATATGACGAATGCGTCGACGACGATGATGGTTGTCGCTCTTGAGCTTCAATCAAAATATTTCCTATGTAGTACGTTGCGATATGAATCGCATCTGCAACTCCAGCAACGCTTAGAACACGCTAAAAGTGGCATGAGTTGAGGTGATTTTGTACTTAATAAATTAGAATACTGACCTCATTTGAGCCAGGAAGCATCCCTTCACTAGCATTGAGACGAGCACCACTAGCTTCCTGTATTTCTTTGATCTTCGCGCCGCCCTTGCCAATAACAGAACCCATGCGTGAATTTGGGATCATGAACTTGATAGTTACAGCACGGCTGCCTGGTACAGACGGCACATCAAACGGTTCGTCGTTGATGCGACGAACGATAAGTCCAAAAGCCTGGCAAAATGTCATGGATGAGAAGGGATTACTATATCCAGGAGTGAGAAGAGCTGAACCTTTGAAACCGCATCTAGCGGACCGCTGACATTGAGAATACGCTCTGGGTTTCCAGGGATGCTCTCTGAAACGACGACCTTGGCACCGCTTTTGTCGCGAATTTCACCTACATGAGCGCCGCCTCGTCCAATAATGATGGAAGCGTCTTGGGTGACGATAAGACAGCGCAAGTGAATGTTCGCAGAAGGAGCAGGCGCAGCAGAAGCATCGCCTGCAGCGGAAGCAGAATCTGGCGGCGGGGGTGTTTTAGACTCGGTCGAGCTCATAGGAGCGTCTGCAGAGGGCGGAGGACTGGGAGAACGACGAGGAGGCTCATCCGATCCGGTATTGGGTCGTTTGTTCTGTTTCGTGTCGCTCTCGGACGGTGACCGCGACCGTTTGCGACTCGACTCGGGCTCTGGCATAGTAGTTTCAGTATAGCTCAACGAATTTTTGACCTAGGTGGGGATCTTGGGGAGGATATATATTTTATGGGTGGATGGAGGTCTGGGGTAGGGGAAGGGTAAGGGGTATGCGGAGGGGAAAATGTGCACCAGTCGACGGCTGGTATGAGAGACACTTACCACGAACGTGCAGACGGAAAACAGAGTAATGGAGGTGAGAAGTGACTTCCACTGCTCCTAACTGCTGCCGTGTCACAGTCAAGACCGCACCTGATTCGCTTCTGGGGTTTACCAAAAAAAATGAATTGGGTTTTAGCGTATAGGTGAGTTCTATCTATTAGAGCCCAAAGAATTGACTGCTTGTAAATCCTGGTCTTTGTTGTTAGATTCTAAGATTGTCGTTGTCCAAGACGCAACACATTCACGCTCTCCTCCAGTACCGTGCACAACAAAATAGGTATTGCAAGCGTCTAGCTCCTCAGATAAAATCGGATGATCATATATCATTGACAATGAATAAGTTTGGCCATGGTGAAGGTCATATGCTCTGCTGCCTCCGTCTAAGGCAAGGCGGGCCTGTATGTAGACTCTTGATAAAGGGCTGATCCTCGCAGTAAGACAAATTAAGTCTTTCTGTGCCTTTTCCCATGAGCATCTGTCTTGGAAGACAGGTTAAAATCGAGGTTGATCATTAGCAGCATAATGGGCACCGACTCCCTGGGGACAAAGTGGCCAAGAATCTTGATTTAGTTCAGAATTCCAGGAGTATTGCGGGAATATACACAAGTAAGAGTTTATAAGTGTACAACTCAAAGGATTGTCGTGTTTTGCCAAAACGCTTTTCAGCTGCAGGTCAGTACTTCTCACAAGATGTTGATGGTACACTCTCGGGGAGCACACTGCAAAATTTAAGAGGTTTGTAGATGAAAGAAAAGCTTAGCCTTCATCAATGGAGTATCTGAGTGGATCGATGATTCGATCTTGGAAGGGCAAGCATAGACCACCAAAGAAGCGTAAATTGAAGCATGTATGAAAGTCTCAGCTGTCATGGAATTGACTCTCTTAATCCGGTTGCAAAGATTCAGTGGAAATGTAGAACTTCTTGGGCTATACCAAGGGGAGGTTATGGTATGAAGATGCTGTTTGCAGCCAAGACGCGACTCTTTAGGGCAGTGCTTACGAGCTGGAATCCAACCCCCATGACGAAGCATGGCCGACATTCAAGTCCAAACCGAGAGTACCCCCCGGCCCGATCTTACAGCAATCAATGTGCTAAATTACCAAGTTCTTGGTCGTTGGCGCGAAGTCTTTGAGAGATACAACCGACAGGCAAATGGGGTAGATGGGCTCTTAGAATACTCGCAGGTTCATCTCAAGGCTATGTCCTACTTCCTACTTCGGTTCTCTAATCTGTCGATTTCCAGGCTTGGGACTTGTGTTTAGATGTCCTCAACCCCGTAGACATGCGCACCGAAGCTAGGGTATCTTATGGTTCGTTCACCACGCTTTCACTTTCCATTAGCTTAGTTGCAAAAGATCCCGAGGAGTTCCACCATGCAATGGAACTTATTGTTAAGGCCCGTCGACTGAACGTTCTATTAGAAAACTTTTTCGGTAGATTTCCTTTCTTGACTATCTTGGCTTGCTTATGAGCCACAATTAGAGGCAATGCGCAAGTCATTCTATCATGTTGAAGATGAAATCAAACACTACATGGCAGAATATGCTGTTTGTTAACGATATCTTCTCTTAAATTGTGCTAATTTATTTTCGTAGACGGAAGGTAAACCAAAAACAATTCTTACCCTCATCAAGCGCATCCTAACTTGGTATAATTTCTGGAGACCACCTCCCGAGCAAGTCGACTATCTGATACCTCTCCTCATCTCGAGCTCATAATTGAACAGATGCGGTAGTAGTACCGTCCCCACCGCATACAATGTTAACTTCCAGACCCTCCTCTTTGCGGCGCTTCCTGTTGAATTCAGTCGCGCATTCCAGGCTCTATGTATTGACTACCTTCCTCCTATTGGCATAGATGTCGTTCATGGCGGTACTCTACCAACGAAAGATCCTTGGGAGATGTTTGAATGTCTCGGCCTTCTCGAACGCTATGAGGCGTCAGTTACGACTGGTGCCTATGAACATATCGAGCGTCACGTCTTGGAGACTTGTTCTAGAAAGTGGGAAGAACCTATGTACGAACAGCTCGAAAAATGGTTCTTCGCCTACATGCGCCCTTGGGTGTTATCTGTCTATGGTAATGGACGGTTTGATGACGGTAAGTGTCTAAAACTGATAAATAAACGATATCCTGATATCGTTCTTAGGCCCCTGGATGGCCTATGTTCTAAAGAGTACAAGCCCGAGGTTTGAATTCCACATGCGGAAGACCCTTTGTCAATTACGGTATGTTTTGCCCTTGTATTACCCTTGGCGTCATGATTCCATGAAAAATAGAATCAAAGAGCTCTTTGATATCATTGTGGACTACCCTGACTCGAAAGGCGCGCTTGAGGATCTGTAAGTCCTCATATTTCACCCTCCCCATAACAGCCTTAACGTGCCCTAGGAAGACATCCATTACTGCAATCGACCAAAGAGCAGAACTGGTCACTACGCTTCGTAAATCAAACCGCCGACGTTTACTTCATCCAGGAGCCGATACTAAAATTATTCTTGCTCAATATGTCCAGACAATCAAGTGTTTGCGGATGATCGACCCTCCTGGAGTTCTTCTCTTCAAGGTAGCCGATCCCATTCGGCGTTATTTGAGGTAGAAGTCATTTTTCTGCACAGTTGTCTGAAGCTCACCCCCGTGTCTAGGGAACGACCAGATACAATTCGAAGTATTGTGGCAAATCTGGTTGGCGACGAGGATAGTGGCGATTCTCTTGTAGATGAACAAGAGCCCGTACAAGCTCTTCAACCGCCTGACGTGGAGGACTATACCAACGCGGCCTGGGTACCGGAGCCCGTTGACGCAGGGCCACGTAAGTTCCTCTATGCGCCTAATTTCTCTCTTCTTTAAATTGCGTTTCTAAAGCGACATTCTATTAGAATTTCGCGCTAATAAGCCAAGTGACATCATCAGCACTTTGGTGAGCATATACGACTCAAAAGATTTGTTCGTGAAGGAGCTGCAAACGCTCCTGGCTCAGCGCTTGATGTTGATCGGGGAAGATTATGACAAAGTTGAGAAAGAGGCGAGTAAACTCTTCTATGCATTAGCTGGATTCTTCTTATACCACTTCTTTTTTGTAGAGGCGAAACATTGAGATATTGAAGATCCGCTTTGGAGAGGCTGCTCTCCAAGTCTGCGAAGTCATGCTCAAAGACATGACTGATTCAAAGCGAATTAATACGCACCTTCAAGCGAAAAAACCTGTAAAAACCCTTTCACGTTATTGTTTCCTCCGTTTCACCGTGCACCGTAGTCGATCCTCAACCCTACTATCATTTCGAAGCACTTTTGGCCAACGGTGGAACCTATTGGGCTAGATATGCCAGGGCAATATCGAGGGTATGTTTATTAAACCTCGTCGTTTTACTCTCACATGACCTTCTATGATAAGGCTCCTGGAACAGTACAATACGGAGTTTGTCGCCTTCAAACCTGACAAAAAACTGAAGTGGGTGCCACACTTGGGAACCGTCCACATAGAGCTGGAGTTGGAAGACCGCACACTGGACCTGACCGTGACGCCGATGGAGGCAGCAGTCATTGAGCTTTTCTCTCAAAAAAGTCAACTCTGTCTCTTGCTCGAGGATGATGATCCGACTCACCCTTGATTTCTAGGCACATTAACGCTTGCAGAGCTCCTTTCTGGTGTCGGTAGTGGCAACAATCTAGACAAGCAGTCAACTATACGCGCGGTGACGATGTGGATCGATCAAGGAGTCCTAAAAGAGGATGGAGAAGGTGTCTTCAGGTTATTGGAAGTGGCTGAAGAGCCTTCTGGTACTTCTTCTGAGACTGGTGAGTGCTAGGATATTGCCATGTCTACGTTTGCTAAGATGCAACTCGGCTAGTTGCTGTGACAGTTGCTGAAGAAGACGGAATGACTCCTGCTCAGCAACAGGAAGCCGAACAAATGAAGATGTACTGGCAGGTGTGCTGTTTTGTCTGAGTCAAAATTTCGCTTGCTCACGTTTTCGAAATCTGTAGTACATTCAAGGTGCTCTTACAAACCTCGGCGCCCTCCCTTTGGATCGAATACAAGGGTTCCTAAGGTTTGCACCGAATTATGACAAGTCGGTCGAAGAGCTTGGAGCATTTATGGAGAGTGCCAGGAGGCAAGGGATGGTCAGCAGTCATGATGGATTGTGGAAGCTTGCAAGTAGCTAGAAATGATTGGATGGGGTTTAGGTTCGCTGGTATTTCAAAGCAAACTTAGACGCAGAACATGCATGGCAACGAAAGTGCGGATGATTTTCTTGCATGTCTAATACAGAACTCTCGTGTCCAATCTCTTTAGCTCACAGCCGTGAACTTCCAAACTCTAACGCTTCCTTTTCTCTCATCTTCATCCCCTTCCCACCATCTTCCAGCTGACCAAACCTCTTCATATCCCAAGTCCTGCAACACGTCTCTCACTCCTGTCACATCAAGCAAGGCACCAAATAACACGAGATGCTTCGGCCACTCGTGTCTCCAATTCATTGAAGGCACGGAGCCTGGTGGCGTTGCGGGATAAGCCGACTTCGGGAAATTCGTGTTCACCGATTTTGGGAAGTGGTGACTAAAGTAGAGAAGAGGATCTTTGAAGAAGATTTTCGTTTGATCGTAATATGTTTCTAGATTCTCGTTCCTTCGGTAGGTTAAAAAGCAGAAACAGGTGTGATAAGATGAACCAAAGACTCACCTCAGAGGTGGCTCACACCCAATGGCCCACATATTTCCTTCAGCAAGTTCAGGTCGATGAAGATAAGCATGCATAGGAGTAGAATGGCAAGGCATAAGGAAGCCGACTGCAGTACCATACGTTAACTCCTCACTTGGGAGGTTTCTAATGAAACCCATGACGCTGATGGGACCGCTGCAGTAGAGGAGAACAATATAGGCCGCAACTGGGAAGTTAAGGAGAATAAAGTTGCGATAGCGTGTTCGTATTGGCGGAGCAAAAAGGGAAGAGAGCTCTTTGCCTCGCGACGAAGAAAGGTCTACCAAGGTCTTGGCTGCGCACACATGAAGAAGTGGCAGAACCGGATGCAAGAATCTCCACTCTTTATGTCCTGCCATAGAATATAGTAATGCTGTCCATATGATGCAACTCCAAAGATTTTTCTCTACGGGAGACGTAGTTCGGCCACGTGCGACTGTAAATGCATGAACGATGACGAAAGGAAGAGCCGTGGTCGTGAGGATGGGCAAAGCTTGAGAGAAGTAATAATGCCAAGTGTTCAAACCATAAAACACTGAAACATTCGACGCGTTCGCTTTGAGAAAGTTGTATGGCGTGAATGTCGGTTTCCCATAATACAACGAATCGAGAACAAAGAGACTAAAGAGGCTCATAATACTAAGGGATATGTCAGCAGTGGCAATATCAATTTTAAATGGCCTTACAATGCTAGAGATGCATCTGAGAGAGCCATCCAACATGCTCGAGGGCTTGAGCGTAAAGCCCAAAAAAACCGGGAAAAAAGAAAAGCCCAGATGACTGCATTCGTGGGCCGAACCATGCAAGCCAACGCAGCAAATGCAACCATAACTCGGAATCGTGGGCTGAAAATGCATTAGAAATCGAATTGAATATCCTGCAATGGCAAACACCACATACCGGTAGTACAGAAGCTGAGAATTCTGTTTGGATGATACATCCCAAGGATAATATGTAAATGCAACTGCACACAGAGAAGTTTCGAGGGAGTTCGAAAGCGATCTTGAGAGTGACAGCGCATGGAAGAACGAAGTCAATGAGAGGAATTGCTGAAACCACATGAGCTATTTCACTAGTTGTAGCAGAGAGAGAGCCAAACTTACTGCCGTTAATGCATATCTTACGCCTAAGTACCGTTTAGCAATCTCGAAGACGTAGATATCAGTGATGGCAGCAAAGGCGCCATGAACGACTTTTGGTGTATAAACCTACTTCACCATCATGAGCTTCGCTCTGCTCAGTACACTCTGAGGGTTGTACGACTTACCACCAGCCACGGAGCTATGGAATGCAAGCCCGTCCATTTCAAGAATATAAACGGAAGGACATCAAAAAGAGGGTAGAAGATGCTTCTGATTGGTTGAGGAGAGAGCCATTCCCAAGTGAGGTGACCATAGCCAAAAACGATGTGGTGTGCAGGTTCGAGAGATTGATAATATTCGTCTGGTTGGAATGTAGTTCGTGTAAGAAGAGAGAGGAGAATTCGAAAGGCTATAATCAAGTGGGTCGGCGTGAACGACAACATCACATGAAGGTTCAAAAGAGAGAGGTAGCCTTACAACCTCCTCTCATTCAAAACTGTCACCACCAAAGCCAATGGCCAGCTTCTCATCAGCTCAAGCAGGGCCCTCGTCTCTCCCTGCAGCACCTTCAATTCTAAGTATCCATACCCCAACGACTTCTTTTGCTCTTGTACACTCTTGTGAGCACCTTGCTTGCCACACAAAAGCGCCTTGTAAACGAGATCTCCTTTTCTGGTGGTCCTTTTCCTAGTCACGCAGGATTCTCTGCAGACACTCTATGACAAGCTAAGCAGGAAGCATAGTACCGAGTTTGACGGTGATAGAGTAGGTCCCGGTTGGCTGAAGTACGAATACAACGATGCAATTTGGAACCTTGACGATGGTCTGTCGCTCTCATTTTCCTTTCAAAACTCTTGATTGCTGATCGAATCGATTAGAGTCAGATTATACAATATTCAGTTGGAGACAGCAACAACAGCAAAATAACGGTCTGCTCACACCCACCACCGCCACTTCGTCCCTGGGACCGACGTTGCATATCCGACATCCCCAGCAACCTCTCCCCGGACCTTCAGACTATAGGAACGCATCTTTCTATCTGTTTAAACCGTCCCCAGCTTGGGACACACTCTCTTCCTCGTCTCGTGCCAAATCCAAGAGGAGTACAGCAAGTAAGAATGGTTCCATGAAGAGCCGAGGTGCTGTTGAACACGACGATGGTGTGCCAAAATTCAAGAAAGAGTTTGACAAGTTTCATTCTGAGAATGGGTAGAATTTCTCTCTCTCAGTGCTCTGCTTTTTATTCGTTAATCCTTTAATGCAGAGTACGGACAGTCATTGGAAGCTTTGGACACGTCAAAGACGGTTTGTATTCTCTTCTTCATTCTCCTTTTGTACTAGACGCATTTTCTTGCAGTTCGCATGTTGTTAAGGAAAGGATATCGGCATGTTTACGTTTCACGCAAATTCGCCTTGAGACATGGGTTCGTGGGTAAAGAAACTGTGCCTGGGCACAGTTACACTGGGCTGCTCAACATCGGTAAATGGCCGATAACGCTTAACTCGGCTACCCCTACTGGATCACTCATTCACGGAGGACGAGGAGAGGTCGTTGAACCACAGGTAACTGAGATGATGGTATACTTGTCTGAAGAAGTAGTCCCTTTTTGCACGAGAAAACTTAATATTAGCTAACTGTTTTTGACAGCCTCACTTTGATATCGTTCTTGGTCGCTCGTTCTTTGACAAGAGGCAGATTAAAACGGACCCAGGGGATTTGACGGACGTGGTGTGCCTCGACACAGGTGAGAAAGTTCATTGTGAGCTTGTGATCCTCAAAGACGGGAAAGGGGAGTTCGTGACGGTAACATAGCAAAAAGTATGAGAGTGAGGTGTAGATACTATGACGATTATGATAGCAAATTGGAGTCTATGGACAAGTGTTCTGTTCACAGCCTTACTTCAACTTCAATCGCTCCGCTCGGGTTGCCTGGTAAACAAGTCGTCAGCATATGTTCTGAGGGTTTTCAACAGCGCAAAACATACCTTTCTCCGCTTCTTGAGCTTATGCTTCTTCATCTTCTTTCGTTTCTTGCGTCGAGTGCTATCCATTTGGACATCCTCCCACTCCTGTGCCAGCTTCAAGTTCTCCTCGACCCGCTCTGGGGACTGGGAGACATCTAAACCAAGCCTCTTCAAAGTTGCTTCCCAAGCAGCTGCGCCCCCAGCACGATGCATGCTTAACGCCCGAGTCAGCTGCCTAGCCACTTCCGCGTCAGCGTCCACAACTTCTTGTATCGCAGTGGACGTCGAAATGGACATGGCAGAGGCTACGGGGGGTTCAAACACTGGAGCTGTGGGAGGTAAAGAAGGCTTCCAAAGGGATGCTGGATCTTGAAGATGCAGAAGTGGTCTGTGGGCGGCAAAAAATTCGTGGACACGAAGATCCTTAATGTCCAGAATCGGGTGAGGAGGGATTTGCGCATGTCGGAAGTTCGGAGTTAAAAGTGGGTGTGGGAACGCAGGCTGCGAGTCAGAAAGAGGTGTAGGAGTTGCATTGTCCGAAAGCAGTGTTGTGCTGGGCTTGTTCGTGGTCTCGCCCGGTGTCTGTGGGTCCTTCGGGGGCTCTTCAGTCGTCGGAGAGGTCGTCTCCAGAGTGTCTGAAGCGCTAGTAGTCGTTATCGCAGTCGACCGAGGAGAGTGTTTCCCATCGCGCTTGGTTACAGCAGGTTTCGCGGGTTTACTTGACGTGAAATATCGCCCGCCACCTTGCCTCGAAGAGAAAAAAGAAGAATAGGCCCTTCTGGTCGTCAGGAACCTCGGGAGGGAGGACATTCCAATCCCAAAACTACCTGACTAGCTGACCGAAGATCACTGTTTCCGGTAAGGGTCGTATAGTGACGTGTGTGACGGCGTGAATGACTCTCGCATGGAAAATTTTGGGTTCGAGACTCCTTCACATTCCACAACAAATACAACCAGTAAATAGAGAATCAAGGAATCAATAAAAGGAGAAATAGTAGACGAAGGTGGAAGCAAGTAGAAATTTATTTGGGCTGGTTCTCCCTGGCTTGTGCCTTGACGCGTTTCCTGCCCACATGTCAGTCTCAAATCCAGAAATCTACAAAGAGGGACGAACTCGTAAGCAACCTTGTCGTTCCTAGAAATAGAATAATGAATTCAAACTGTCTGAACGCTGAGCCAGAAACGCACTTGAACATAGTATAGGCATCGCTTTGAGCAGGATCGTTGACGTTCGGGTCGTTCAACAAGTCCTGAATTCCAAGAAGTATCTACAAGAAAAATGCATTCGTATAAACTTGGGGAGAAGAAACTCTGGAAGAAGGCACACCTGCTTGATAGTAATGGCCGGCTTCCACGACTTTTCCTCATCCAAAATCGACAAGCAGACAGTCCCCGAAGGGTAGACATTGGGATGAAACAGAGGGGGAGTGAATTTACCTTTCACAATCAGGTCAGAATACCCCAAATAAAAAGAACTTGTTATTTACATTTCGGTGGTTTGGAAGGATAATCTGGTCGTTTAGTTTTGCGATGAACTTGAATCCAACGGGAACGGTAAATACACACCTTCGGGGAATAACATAACAAGCTTGTATAGGCCGCCATCCCATGGAGTCTATCGAATATCGCGTTTATTAGCAACAGTATCTGAAAAGAACGCGTCGAGACACAACGCACCCCAGCTTTCCCCGGAATACCGACTTCCCATTCCATCAAGTTGACAGAGCCATCGGAAGCCTTAGCTGGTTTCGCATAGAATCCCTGGTACAAGATTCGAATTCAGATCCTTCAAGTGAAATCGCGCGCCTTTCTTGGACGGGAAGAACCAACAAGAAAGACCTAGTCATCAAAGGGACGTACAAAAGGATGATCCTTACGCCATTGCTTACGTTCCTCTGACAAGCGTATTCTGCAAATACCAGACATTGCGAGAAAGAGAGTCAAAGGAAAGGTTTGACAGGTGGTGGTGATGGTCAAGAGCAAGCAAGGTGCTGTAGGATTCGACCCTGCTTGAGTGTTCCTACGGAAGCGACGGAAATCCGAATCACATAAAACTTTCGTACATCGGAGGAAGAGTTCTATTGCAACAATCGAACAAGTGACGATAACAGAGCAACGTTCACGCAAGTGCTAGACAATCAACCTCTCGATAGCCCGCTTCACCGTTTGAATCTGACTCTGCAACTCCTTTGAATCGCTGCTCGTAACACTTGCGCTGATCACCGGCCGAGAGACGTTGCACGCACGTCCAAGAGCAGCCTTGCTAGGAAGAAATATGTACGGCACGTTCTAGCAAACACGAGTTTGAGCGCCGGCTCGAATCAGAGCAAAGAAAAAAAAAGAAACACACCTTTTCTTCACAAAGTAAAGGTAAATGTAACAAAATCTCAAGCGGTTCCGTATCTGCAGTCAATACAATGAATTCTGCAATCCCTCGATTCAATGTCTTCGTTGCTGCAAGGGAACCACCGTTAGCTAGACTCATTTCTCCATCCTGAACACAAGGACTCACCCTCGTTAGCACCCTTCTTAAGCTGCTTATACTGTCCAGCTTGCTGTACAAGTTCAAGGATCTACCCGCCCAATCCATCAGCAAGCAAGCAAATTAACACTATGATGAACATACTTGGTTTGTCAAGGTTGGATCAGCAAGAGGCCATGCTTTTCCACGGGCGTCAGCCATTATAGGACAAGAAAAGGTTGGGATATATGTTGTCGGAATGCGTGTATATAATGACCTCACAAGGTTGATCCTTGGTCAAGTGGTGGTGGGAGACAAAAGTTTTGCGCGACACAACTCTTTGGGATCAAATTGATGGAGGGTCCTCATTCTCCTCAAATGCTTCGGTACGACACTTCATCAGATATACCCTACTTCATAGAGAATGGTGCGGTTCTCATAAAATTCATGATCATAAAGAAAGCAAAAAAAAGGTACATTTGAATACTACCTATTCAAAATGGCAAAAAAACTTTCCCAGCCTGCAAGTCCCCTTCAGACACAACCCTAACCTTCTTCTGCAACTCATTCAGCATCCTTGTAACAAGTGTAGAAGCACCTTGCTTCTTCAAAAAGTCTTTGTTGGAGACAATAAACATCCCCTTCTTGAATCTAGTAAGCATAACATTGGTGCGGCGCTCACTGGCTAAGAAGCCAACTTTGTGGCTCCGGACCAATGAAATAATGATGTAGTCCTCTTCATTTCCTAAAAACACGTCATGTTTGTGAATAATAATCAAAATATATGGTACAGACCTTGGAAGGAGTCAACATTGAAGCACTTGTTACCCCATTCCATCTCCTCCTCCTTCATTTGCTGCTCGATGAAGTTCCTCTGACCATCATAAGGAGTGATAATTTTGTATTCAAGGTCAGATTCTGCCAAATAAGCTGCAAGCTTCAGAACAGCGGCACATTCTGCTTCATTCTATAATTTCTCATTAGATAGACAACCAAAAGTCTAGAAACACTTACAATAAAAGAACTTCCACTTGTTTTCTCATAGCCATTTGCATGGTAGAAGAAGCAAGCCGGAGTTTCCTGTTTGATTGGATGGCCATTGAAAGATTTGAGTTCATTGTTATATACAAGTTTGGAAATGACATTTCCAACTTGAGGTGGCATGCGGTCTAGAGAAAGAAATGAGTTGAAAAGTGATATTGGTTGAATATAGACAACCTAACATTGTGTGTCAAGCATAAGAGCCTCACTAAAATGATCCACCTCAAAAATACTCTTCAGACCTTTATTTTCATCAGTTCCATAGGGTGGCACTAAGAAACACGTCAATGCAGGAAGGGAGGGAAGAACTTGACTGACACTGATGGTCATCACCAATGAAACACATTTTCCTGAGAGATTTTTGGCCGGCAAGCAAAACCGGTAAATAATCTCCCATTTCAATCTGACTTGCTTCATCAATGACAAGAGTATGAAGTGGATTCATACGAGTGAACTTGGAGAGGAAGGGGTTGGACAGCATTGAGAGGGTGCATAAGAACACAGGTATGTTTTCCATTGATGATGGGGAGACAGTCATGAAAGGATTCAGATCGAATAAGATTGATGGCTGGGATATGTTCATAAAGATGTTCATGCCTATATTGGATCTTCAAATAAGAATTCAGGCTTCAGATGTAATAAACTCACCAGCCGAGGTGGAAATCTTGGATACAAGCAGGCGCCAGGCATGAAAATCAAGACGGAGAAGTTTCTCCGCGATGTTCTTCACAGCAACATTGGACTGAGCAACAAGCCAGATGCCAATCCTCCCAGCGTTAACAGCTGAAAGAACATAGCTGCCTATAACACTAGTTTTACCAGAGCCAGGTGGACCCTCGAATGATGATAATGCTGTCGCTAGGATCCTGTGAGAGCATAGCACGAACAGCACCTTTCTGCGAGCGGTTGAGAGTAGAAGGTGGCTCAACAACCTGAACTTTGGGACCCAGATCTGACTTCTTCAGCTTCCATTCCTTTGGCCAAGCGATTTCACTCTCCTCCTCGACAAGATAGAAATTCCGAACCCATGGGTTCTGTTGATATTCACGCCACCATCCTGAAGCGTTTTCGGAACAGCAAGAGAACGTTGTTGATCAGCCTGAGTTGGTGCCATCCGTCCCAAGGAGAGTCGATCCGACAATCTGCTTGTTGTGGACAGTAAGTGCCTTAGTATTGAGATAGACTTCAGCGGCCTTCAAGGAGAGTGATTTGGCATCGTTCAGTATAAGTGCTTCCATCTTCATTGCGAATAACAACATCAACCAACTAATTAGATATCGGTTAAGTTTGCCAGGGACAAAGAAAAAAAGAAGGATACACGCTACTTCATTCCCTCGGAACTTTGTCTTGTATTGCGTAGACTCTACGCGGAAAGCCCTGATCTGCACCTCCAAACTTTTGTTCAAACTTGTGAGCTGTCTCCAAAGGCTGAGCATCATTGGAGCGACGTTGATCGAATGTTGAGTTTCTTGAAAGCGGAGAGCAGCTAGAATGATTTTATGACACTGCGAGAGATAGAGGGAGCATGCGAGGATAGAGTTACCTTTGGATTCAAGGCTTCTGTATTGATAGGTTTGATTTTGTCCACGAGCTCTGGCCCATTGCCAAAGGAGGCAACAAAGTAAGCCAACCAAGCCCGTTGACCGGCCATAACAGCACGCGAATCATTAGCCTCATCGTATATCGTCGAACGGAAGGCGTTTTCAATCTGGGAGGGAAAGGAGTTGACGCCCGTTTCTTTCGAGGCGACATCTTCGGCAATTCGTTGCACAATTTGGACAGGGTTGCCCTTGAACGCGAAACCAGAGTTGAGGTCGAAAGCATTCTGAATGGAAAATCCTGCATCCCTATATGGTATTTAATTAGATATGCAATTATCAAGGTTGAGAAAGCAAACACACACGAGACCAGTTGCAATATTATCCGCACCGAAAGCAACAAACCGCCCAATATCCCTGACCAAGAAATTCTTCAAGGCTTGACTTCTTTTCTTATCAGCTGCCCCGTTCTTGTTCCTATTCGAGTAGAGCTCGATAACACGGATGGTCGTGTCATTAGCAATGGCAAGAGCAACCAACGCGCCGCTCTTTAAGCTGGTAGCGAACGAGAGGCCGAGGATGGGAGACGATAGCAAGATGGCAAGATTTTCTTCCGTAACATCTTTCTCATGCTGTTTCTTAAATTCGAGGCATTGGCCAAAGGCCCGGCCGTTAATCGTACTTTGAAAAATCTTTTCGGGAGCCTGAGCGGCGACCATGGTGGACCAGGCTAGGAAACGGACTGGATTTTAAAACGACCGCAAGATGCAAGAGATGCACGAGGCCATTCGACGGCGTACAAAGAAAGATTCGGAACTTCGAATGTCAAAGTCAAGGTTCAACCCGGGGACAAAGTAGACGCGCGAGGGACTTCCTTACATAAAACGCTCATCTGAACCTTCTCCATGTCCCTTAAGCCAATATCTCGTATGTTAGTATAATTTCCATCTCTATGTAACCACAATAAACGAGTCGCCGAGTAGCTACTTCGGTTATGGAAGCAATATGTGTACGATGCCTTCAAAAGCTCACTCTTGAGAGCACTAACTGAAGATCCCCTGATACTAGGGCTCGATCAGATGAGTAGAAGGTGCCCTGAGAGCAAGTAAGCAGACGATTGAATCGCCATAACCATTTATAATCCTAAATGAGCACTCAGATACGTAGGAGTTGGAATCCTGAAGAACTGGCGCGTTGTGTATACTCAGAAAGCAAATGACGACTAATACGAGCGCATAGGAAGTGGATCATTAATGAACGAGGATATGCTAAACGTTGTAGAATCCAGAGATGAACATGTCTATGGCCTCCTCTTCGAACTCGACAGTGATGACGAGGCTCGGCTAGATGGCTATGAAGGCGTCCCGGAAAGCTACGAGAAGCAATTCCATAGTGTAACGACACTTAACGATGAGAAGATCAAAGACGCCTTGGTGTATGTCGACGTGCAGAGGGTACAAGGAGGTTATAAGGCCAAAGAAGAATATATTTCCCGCATGAACAAGGCGATAGATGATGGACTGAAGGAGGGAGTGCCTAACGAGTATGTCGAGAAAGTCTTGCGGCCTTACATTCCAGAGCAGTAACCAAGCAGTGTCGGGACGATATCACATCCTGAAAAAGAGAGAAACTTGAAGATTACATTTGAACACAATTTGAGTTTTGAAGCAACTATGCAAAGTCCATTGAATTTCACCGATAGTACATTTGTCCCGTCTGGTCTTGAAACCTGGGCATCGAAACAGCGTAGTCTCGAGTGAAATCACCAATAGAACCCTTCTCGGAATCTGAGAAATCTAAAGAACGATCAACGTGTGCAGCTGAGTCCTCGAAAAGTTGTTCCGCCCAGCTGGCCGCAATAATGTACGTATCTGTAGTAAATGAGAAATTTGAATGCGAATATATGTAGAACCAACGCACAGAACTGAACCAGGATGATCGAGGCCATGAGAGCCTAGTGAAAAGCCTTCACGACGGAGATGCCTGATTCGCAGAACTGGAAGAGCATAGTCCGTCTTGTCGGTGTGGCCAGTTCAAACAAGCTGAGACATCTGCTCCAGGGATAGGCCTTAGAGTAGCGAATACGATGTATCCTGTCAACAAAGAGCATGAGCTCAGGTTTGTCGCTGGGTGAAAGCAGAAACGTACCCAAAGCAGGGATGTTAACAAGGACGTTCAGCAGTGCAATTTTGGAATAGATGAATGCAATGCCGTGGGTCTTGAGAATTCCAGTCAAGATGCTGGTGATATTTGTTTTGAGTCTTTTGTTGTTTTGCAACAATGAGCTGAGTCCGAAACCACTCACCCGAATAATGAAATCAATCCAAAGAGTCCCATAGATCCTGTTTGAACAAACAGTGCTATCTGAACATCATATAAGTCGTCTGTGTTGGAGGAAAAGCAGGACTAAGAGAGAAATTACCTTTGGAATCAGGGCAACCGGATGGTTTGCTTGAGTGATATGAGAATGCTATTGAACCCCTTTGCAGAACAATACATACCGAGTAGCATGAGAAGCATGGCACTTCCAGCAGCGCCAAATCCAGCTACAACCAGACCCACTAGTCCAAGAATCCAGATCCCTGTTCCAATCCATGAGCCAAGGCGAGCCAAGGAATCGAAAGCTGAAACCACAATACCAGAACGGAGAGGTAAACAGGCAATGAAAGTGCGGGCGCGAAGAAAAGTCATAGCAAACGCTCAGCGATGAAAGCAAAGAAAAAAAGAGAAGGGCCAAGTTGAAGGTGGAGGCAAGAAGCAAGAGCCTAGCCAAACCAACGGCGACGGGCAGGCTTCTAAGGTCTCCCTGGACGCATTCTTGATGTGATCAGATATCATTACTCGGCCTCCAAGCCAGCAACATAAGGATATAATTTCGACAACCTCAAAGTGGTCCTCCGAAATATAAATTAGAACGCTGAAAATAGAGATCCCAAAGTCTTGGGGAGAGAGAACAAGAGATGATGAGCTGCCAAAAATAATCAGGTGTTACGCGTTCGCCTCTTCAACGCGTCTTTCATCATCATGCAAGCATTCGCAGAAAGATACTCAACCAGCGGCCCTCTCGCTGAACTGAAGCGTGCACAGAAAGTTGTCGATGATGATGATGAGGTCTCAGATGCGATGTGGGGCTCTAACGGCGGTTTTGGCGCCATCTCAAATGGCACACATTCTTTCGTAGTCCCCTCAGTTCCTGACGTTAGCCTCTCAGACCCTCCTACAAAGTTTTGTATTCTAAGATAATCTCTTCAGCCTGCTGCATTTCTTCGCTTACACACGGACGATCATGCCGACCCCAACTGCCGCATTAAGATTCAGCATGGAACGACCACCCTAGCCTTTCGCTTCCAAGGAGGCGTAATCGTGGCTGTTGATTCTCGAGCTACCGCGGGCAGCTATGTTGGTTCGTTTCAATTTTGTTTTTACTAGCTCTATTCGGCTCTAACTTTGCCCAGCTTCCGGAACGGTGAAGAAGGTCATCGAGATCAACCCTTACCTACTTGGAACTATGGCTGGTGGTGCAGGTAATTATCTCCTTACGTTCTCAGTTTTCAGCTACTCATACCCAATTCACAGCGGACTGTCAGTATTGGGAGACTTACCTCGGCATGCATTGTCGTCTACACGAGTTACGTAACCGCGAACGTATCTCAGTCTCAGCAGCGAGTAAATATCTCAGTAACCTCGTCTATTCATATAAGGGGATGGGTTTGAGTATGGTGCGTTGCTGCCTCCTTTCGTCGATCTCAAGCACAAATATTGACTCAGCATATTTGTAGGGTACTATGATCTGCGGATGGGACAAGACTGGTCCAGCCGTCTTTTACGTCGATTCTGACGGTACTCGTTTAAAGGGAGATCTTTTTTCTGTTGGCTCTGGTAGTACCTTTGCCTATGGTGTTCTCGATCAAGGGTATAGATGGGATCTTACTGACGAGGAGGCTCAAGAGCTTGGTCGCCGGTCAATCTATGCCGCTGGCCACAGAGACGCTTTCTCCGGCAATAGCATAAACATCTACCATGTCAAGGAGGATGGATGGAAGTTCATTGGTTTGTCGTTTAAATGCTTTCTCTATGTTTTGGATACTCAATGAGGACCCCTCAGGAAACTATGATCTGTCCCAAATGCACTATGAAGGACCGAAAGGAACTGGCTATGGTTATGACCTCCGTGTTGCTGGCCAAAGCTCTGCCAATCCTCCCGTTTCCTCGACAGCATAAAACAATATATACAATACTTGTATCTTTACAATCCGCACGATTCGTATGTTTGACAAAACCCCAAATTGCTTAAAATTCGCGCAACTACGGGCGGGGACAATCGATATACAAAAGCTAAAAGATGTAGTTTTTCATAAACCTCCCAATGGCGGTTGTAGGCTCAGGAAAGACTGTGTTGGTTTCGTAGTGGTCAACAACAGCTCGCTCAGCTTCAAAGAATTCCATCTCTTCGTAGCTAACCCACTGTTAGAGGCGTAACTCAGTCAATGATTGAACGATATGAAGAAATTGAATGCTAACCTTTGTCTTTTTAATAATCTTCCAGCTAACAAAGAGCACGGGGACCACTCCGACCATAAGGTAAGAGAAGAGGAAATTAGGAACATCCCAGTTACCGTTCAAAAATACTTCATATCCTCCAAGAAGGGTCATTACAATCGTTCCAGTCAAGGCATAATAACTGCAAACCATTTGAGGAGTCTGTAAGAACTCAGTGAAGCGGTAGAACATACGCAGAGAATGGCTGCCAGGGAGAGCGATGGGGTAAGGTATTGCGATCGATCCCTTGTACCTTTAATCCATTATAGAAACGAATGTAGGTGAAGGAGATGATAGCAAAGTTCATAAGTTGCGAGGCCGTGACCAGATTGACAAACCACTGGAGTACAACCGCGGAGTTGTTGGAAACTTGCAAGAAAGCTACATCAAAGTCAGGTTGTTACGAACGCAGTTGATGCATCAAGAGGGCTGACCAAGTAAAGAGATGGCAAGTGTAAAGGCAACCGACCAAACAGGGACACCGATGTCTACAAATCCACCATCAGACAATGAACTGAGCGTAAGCCTGGGCTGCGTACTCGTGCAATGCGTAAAAACTTTCGGAAGCTTGCGCTCTAAAGCCAAGCCAAACATGGTGCGCGAAGCACAGAAGACGTAGCTGTTTCCAGCAGAAAAGATAGAGGTCATGATCAAAGTCTGAAAGGATGGTCAGCAAAATCACACATATTGAAAGATGACAGAAAGCACTGACGTTAACGATATGAGGCAAAACGGGAATGTCGAGAATGAGCATTGAAATGACATAGGGCGAGCTGGCACCGCCAGGATGAGCTTCTTTAATGGCCTTAACGAGGAGCGGGTCGTTATATGCAACGACTATTCCGACACAGAGGGATCCGAGAATAAAGAATACAGCAAGCCGGGCAACAACGCTCTTGAATGCTCTCTTCAGCGTGAACCGAGGGTTCTCGGCCTCGCCCGCAGTCATAGCAATGTATTCTGGACCTGGATTTACCTGTCAGTTAAACAGCCCACTCTTGTGAGTTGAATACGAACCAGCAATGGTAAATGAGGCTTGGATCATGCATGCGAGAAATCCCATGAATTGCCCTAAAGTGCCGGTGGTATAATGCTCCGCAAACGGTGCACCTTCGACTCGAGCCGCTTAGAGTGAAAGTGAGCAGGTAGCTGACAGTCTTTTAAAGGATAAAACAAACGATTGAAGTTGCGGAACCCGTAAACATCATGGTGTGGGTTTGCGCCTACCCTAGATAGTCATATCAATCAACTGTGAGAAGCTACCGACTAAACACTCACATAGTGAAAAATGTATAGAACAAGAGACCAACGGCCAGAATAACTTTGCCAGAAGCGAGCCAGAATTCTGACTCTCCGTACCATTTGACAGCAAAGAAATTAAGCAGCCTGCTTCCAATGAGTTCGACCTCTTTTGAAGACCAGCTATTTGGACCTACGAGTAAAAGACCAGTACAAACGCAATGACCGCAGCAACCGGGATTTTATCAGTCCAGAATTTGAGGACAACGTTGAACGCAACGATCTCGAAAGGAATCATAGCTGCTTCGAAAACGAAGAAATTGATGCCAGTTGCAAATCCGAGAGCTGGGTCCACAAAGCGGTCAGCAAATCGAACCTACAAGTACAATTATCAGGAAAGACAAAGACGGAGATCGAATATGGAAAATGTCTAACAAACGGTGCCGAAATGGGAATCCAGGTGGACATTTCCGCTAGTCACACGATGTATCAGAACTCCAAGACATTAACAAAGAAGGAACATACAAATGCAATTGTTTACCGCTAAAATAAAGCTACACCAAAGTGTGAAGGCAATAAACAGATTTCCTGGACCGCCTTTTGCTAGGGCGCTTCCACTGAAAAAGATTGTCGTCAGCATTTGAATGTGAAGAATTGAGATCAGACACTTACATGGCAACAAACAAAGCAGTTCCAATCGTTCCTAGTGGAATAACGGTAAGGTGAAGTGTGCTCAAATTTTTGGAAAGGAAAGCCCTTACCACCGAACGAAATCAATTGGATGTGCCGACCCTGTTACATAAAAGGCTGTAAGAACAAAGGAGATCGCCAAGTGACTTTGATGGCATGCACACCTTGAGCTTGCGATGCGTTTGGTCATATGAGACTTTTGTGAGAGACTCCGTCGAGGGACCAGAGACGATTTCGATATTTTGAGTAGCCTTTTCGTCAGTTACCTTGGAATCATTTGGGGCCTTCTTGGACTCTGCCATTGCGGACATTGTGAGTTATAAAAGAGGAAAAGAGAATGCGGAGTGGCGATTATGACCGCCGTCGTGACTATGTTTTGGGATGGGGACCGATGGTTGGTGTCGAAGAAAGGTCGTCAGACCAGCAGGTCGATGTTATATGTATTGTTAGAGTGAACTGGACCCGTGAATGGTGATTTTGGACAGGAACTTGATATTGTGATCAAAAGATGGTCTAAAGGGGGATGGGGAACGGGATGAGTGGATGTTGCGCGCGAGTTTCAAGCTCTTCATCGGGAACTGGTTCCTCTGGATGCTCCAAAAGAAAGCTGTAGGTTTTCAGCAGAGATGTTCATAACATTGAGGAAGGAAAAAAAGAGTACGGACTTTGAAAAGACACGAATCATGTGGAGAATTTTGGGAGCTTGCCGCGTTGTCGACTTATTGATCGCCAAGCAAGCGTGTCCAGGACGCAACCCCTTGTTATCTGGAAGCGGAGCCCCACTCCACCGCTCAAGCATTGCGGGAATCTTAACGAAGAATGGACATGACGATAGCATCGAGCCCCATCGGGGAGTACGCTCATAGATTTCTCCAGATCCTAGCAAACGGAAATATCGGAACGACCTCCGTGATGACGCATTTGAATCGCAAAAAGCCAATCCGACGGTCACCTCCTGGTGGAAAATAGATTCAAACGATGACTCTATGACGGGCTCCCCGACTTTGCCGTCGTCTCCATTATCTGCTCTCCTGAACTAATGCATCTCCACCAGGCGTCCTTAAGCCATAAAAGCTAACTACGAACAAAAGAGCGGTCAGTGCTCACCTGAACTTGACAAAATCCAAAGCAATAACCGGCTAGGACTATATGAACCTAGACTGGATAAGCGAGAATAAGTGGTGCTTGATTTGATACGCACAACAATAGTTGGTGTCATTCATAGTCGATATCAATGGTTGTAACTAGACCCTGCACGAGGTCCTGGCACTCAGGAAGCTGCGAGGAGTTGGATATATAGGCGAGACTGTCCGTGGAATAGACAGAGGCCGAATATCTAATGACGAGATGTTGAATAACAGCTGATTTCTGGCACAAAAAAAGGAGATATCTTCCAATCAAGAGCTAAAATCTTCTAGATAAAAGTGCCAAAACAGGAAAGCTAGTCTATACAGTGAGGGGTGTCGATAGCAGAAAAAGAAGGTCAGAAGGTCAGCATACGTGGCCCTAACGAGGTCTCCATATGAGCACTCAAGAGTACTACGAAAGCTAATAGGGCAGGAGTCGGCTAGTGCCTCGTTTATTGCCACGGTCAATAGCTCACACAGGACCATCATTCTTCAAAGCGTTCTTCATTGCATCTACAAACCTCCCTGTGCGCCATTCAGTCTTTGGGGAGTATCAATCAGCTGAGTCTGAATTGTCTTCGGCTGTCAATGAACGCTTTCCAGCTGGCCAGGCGAGAAATGAGAAAAAGAGCTGTACTCAATGAATTTGGAGTCATCCAATGATTATCGGGATATGTGATGTCTTGTATGAGTTTATGTGGAAGAAGTTTTGCCTTGTGTAAATTTCCGCAAGTGAAGTGGTGGGTTTTGAACTAGTCTTACAAATACCCTGAGCTGCTTGTCGGTCATCAATATTATTGATTTGTCAGTGCGTGCTTTCCAACAGAAACATTTATGGCATTCGCGCATAAGAACGTCGAACTCATATTGAGAAGACATCGAACCGTAAAAGGATATGTCCTCACAACTTGTTTTCTTCACAAGTCTATAGAACCTCTCTAGTCTCAAATAATTGCAGGTGAAGGCGCACAACAGCGAGGAGCTGCTCCTAGAGATATTGAGAATTTGCAAGGTAAAAGCAGCATATTCAGTCTTCGACAATTTATACAGGGTCGAGAACGCCAGGTTGGGTAAAGCCTCATTCGGAATCAAGGTGCTCAAAGCGGAGTGACTTGACCCACAGTTCAAATCATTTCACGGAAAAGCCTACAAACCATGTCCGGGGGGTAGCACTATTATCTCTGGAAGCCGGCGGAGTGTTTGTAGCTGATAAGTCCTCGACGCCTTCATGAAATGTAGCGAAAGCATGGAGGAGCGCCCGAATATCGTCAGGCATCGGGTCCACGCAGGATCAAGGTTGATGGAAAGAGCAGGGCAAATATTTTGTGGCTCATTTATCTAAGATTGACTGCGTGATGGTGAGAAGCAGTCCCCAATGAAGGAGTTCAGAATAGGCGCCCTCCAGATTTAGACGAACACGTTGGGGCTACGTTCGATTACCTTTTCCTTATACCATCATGCGATTCCACCTGGCTGGCTGTCTCCTCCTAGCAGCTGCAGCATACGCAGACTCTTCTCTTGACCCTCCAGGCCTTCGACCACTTGTCAACCGTGGAAATGTGTTACTTTCTTCCGGCCAATTCAATGAAGCCTCGAGGGTCTTCTCCGACGCAATAGGTAATTCTCTTTCAACCAAATATCTAGTTACTAACCATTATCACCTAGATCTGTCTCCAGCAGACTATCTCCTTTACTATAAACGTGCAACAGCTTATTTCTCAATGCACCGACATCCCTACGCCTTAGAAGACTTTAACAAAGTTCTTCATCTCACATCCAACACATTTTCAAACGCTCATCTCATGATCGCGCGTATAAATGCCCGTGACGGTCATTTCGATGCTGCACGAGATTCTCTTGCCGCTTACTCTAAGACAAACAAGGGCAGCACGGAGACCGCTGCATTGCTCGTGGACATTGACGAAGCAGAGAAAGCTACAACAAATACTTGGGGGACACGAGATGCGCAGTTGTGGTCTGCTTGTGTAGAGAATGCTAGTCAGGCTCTCAAGATAGCAAGCCACTCTATTGAGATCCGTCAAACTCGCGCTGAGTGTGCGTTGGCATCTGGTGACGTTGAAGGTGCTGTGGGTGACTTCACGTACGTTGGACATCACTCCGTTGGAATGCTTGACGTACTAATTACATTCTCAGACGTCTAACTCAGCTTATGCCCGGATCTGTCCCTCTCTATACTCGCGTGTTTCGCCTCGCTTTCTTCCTCCTTCCTCCCTCGCCAAGCGCCCTCTCCACCCTCAAGGCATGTCTTCACAGTGACCCTGACTCAAAGCCTTGCCTTTCATTGCATCGGTTGGCGAAGAATCTTGAAAAGGGCTTTGTGAAACTCGAGGTTCTGCAAAATGCAGAAGACTGGAGAGGCATCATCTCTCTATTGACTGCTTCGGGCAAGGATAAACAACTCATGACACGATATGAAGACGCGATGCGAGAGAATACCACTCCGGAGTTCCTCGTTGGCGATGCCGTAACGAAGTTAAAGAATGCTCCCCTTCCTGATTCCTTCAAGATTTCACCCCGACGAGAAACCTTGCTTCGCGCTTTGTGTAAAGCATATGTTCAAATTAATCAACCTCGTCGTGCAGCAGAATGGTGTGAGCAGCTCATGTCAATGGAAGGCATGGAGAACGATATCGACGGTTTAGTCGGTCGAGGAGAACAACATATTCTGAAAGAGGAGTACGAGGAAGCTGTTCGGGTATTCGAAAGTGCCTTTGAGGCTAGTGGACGTGGTAACAGAGATGTAGGCTTCTCTTCCTTTCTTTCAAGTCTTATTCAGTTGCTGAAGCGAGATTAAGGTCCACTCTCGTCTTCAAAAGGCTCAGAAACTTTTGAAGCAAAGCCGCCAGAAAGACTACTACAAAGTTTTGGGTGTTTCACGGGACGCTGATACACGGACAATCAAGAAGGCGTTGTATGTTACTTCATTCTCTCCAACATTTACGTTGTCTGATGTATAACTCCAAGCCGAAACGCTGCCAAGACAGCTCACCCAGACAAAGGCGGTAGTGAGGCCAAAATGGCTTCAGTAAATGAAGCGTATGAAGTGCTTTCCAATCCGGAGCTTCGTGCACGATTCGATGCTGGCGACGACCCTAATGATCCTCAGTCCGGTGGAGGCCATCCTTTCCCAGGTGGTCCATTCGGAGGAGGCGGAAATCCTTTCGGTCACCAGTTCTTCCAGCAACAGGGCGGTTTCCCTGGAGGGGGAAGCTTCCAGTTCCACTTCAATGGTTGATCTCATCTCAACTTTGTTCAATGTATGTACATTGCAGTTACGTATCATCCTTCCTCAGCATCTACATGTCTGGAATCTTGCTTGGTTCTTCCAGTACTTACATACAACTGAACAATGTGGTATTGTAGAGATGCTTGTACGATGGTAGACGACATGAAATATGGACACAGAGAGAGAACAGGTTCTTTCGTTGATGAATTACATTATGGGGTTGCTAATTGAAACTGTTTCGAATCTTGAATATTCGTTCAAAGTCTGTAGGGCTTGCAGCTATGATACATTAGCTGATGACAAGTTGAGCTGGCATTGGTTCAGCCAAAAGAGCACCAATGGCATTATTGGCAGCTGTGGTTGCCATTGCCGTCCTTGTCTCAAATGTGGCACTTCCGATATGCGGTACAACAACACATCTACGGTGATTAGTCAATAAACTGCAACATCAGAGGAATACTCAAGACCTGACCTAGGTTCCTTTACGAGAGGATGGTCTTTACCAACATTCGGTTCACCCTCAACAACGTCAATTCCAGCACCCCAGATCCATTCTTCCCTTAGCGCCTTTGCCAAAGCGTCAGAGTCTACGAGCGTTCCTCGAGCTGCGTTGACCAAAACAGCGTGCTTCTTCATCTTTTTCAAGAAAGCTTCGTTAATGAGATGCTTGGTTTGTTCACCTCCAGGTGCAAGGACGAAGACAACGTCACCCTCCCTTGCAAGTCCGTCTAAATCAACCCGTCGAATTTTCCCTTCCTTCAGTCCAAAACGGGATGCAAGTGAAGCTTCAAAGTCGAGATTACGCTTCGATAGGGGATTACCAGTAAATACGACGTCGGTAATTCCGAAAGGAATGAGTCGGGAGAGTGTGGCCTGAGCAATCCTCCCAAAGCCTAGGAACCCGATTGTCCGCGTGGGAGAAAATGGAGGAGCCACGCTCAGCTGAGGTCCACAAAAAGAAAACGGTGACCAGCTCGATATCGGCCATTGGCCGTCTTTGACCAAAGTCAAAGTCGCTCCAGCATTTCGAGCAGCCATGAGAGCAAGCATAACAGATATATCGGCCACTAAAGCGACTGTGAGCGACAAAGATCATTGCAAAAAGAAAGAAACATACCTGCATCTGTAAGAACGTCTGGAGTGTATCCGACTTGGATACCTTTCGACGCGAGGAGGGGAAGGTCCAAATGTTCGTACCCCACTGACATAGTCGAAACGACTTTTAAGTTGGGTCCAGCTGCATTCAAAAGTTCTTGATTGACCTGATTACATGATAAGTCAATGAGAGTGGTTTCTCAGCTATACTAGAAGAATTCGCCTTGTCCGAGAGCATCACGATAACACCTGCTGCGCCGGGAACGTTCTCCAAAAGCCAAGCTCTTTCACAGGGGCGATCCTCTGGCCAAACAACAATCTGAACCCATGTTATTACTGTTCAACAAAGAGTAGAATGAAAGACAGGCGGCAGACCTCGAGCTCTTTCCTGTTCTCCAAAAGTGGCATAACATCGGGGCCCAGGTTCCTCGAAACCACAACCTTGAGTTTCTGAGCTCCAGATGAGAGATGAGCTGTGAGATGCGATAAGCGACGACTGACAGAAGAGCTTGCCATAATGAACGAGGAAGGGACACGGTTCCTTCCTTTATGGTGGGAAAAGGAAGAAGAGCCTCAGCCGGCCCGGTGACCGGGACGCCTGGGTGAACGGTGAATTCTGAAAGACACCAGGAGAGAACGGCTATACACATGAAATGGTCCGCGAGAAAAGCCTGGCAGGGTGCAAATTGATAGTCCCCGTCTGTATTAACGTGAGCGCTTTGGGTCTTTGAAGGCATGGCGGGGGCATGATAGTGGGGTTGTATAACATGAACTTGTTTGGGAGTGAAATTTACAGACGACTAGGATAAGTGAATAAATCGCGAGGTGACGGAGCGCCACAGACCTGTACAGTAATTGGCGCTGGCGTTCTGTGTCTTGCTCACAACCTTTGTGGTCAATTCCTGGCAATTTGCATGATTGATCTAGAATGCAACAGGAGACAAGACCGTATATCCGAGGCAAATCCGAGACCACCTCACCTCGCAAAGGCGTCTTCCTTGAGGGAAAACATGTGTCTCGAAGAAACCCACACTAGCTTGTGCTCAACGTTTGCTGGGTTTTTCCTACATCCACGACTAGCTACTTGGACGCTACTTGATTTAATTTGAATTTTACTCTTGTTTTTAAACACTGGAATATCCCATCCCAGTATATCACGTGGGAGAGAAGTTGTGCGAATTGGGTTAGCAAAGCAACTCATCACATTTCCCATCACGCATCCACGGTGGGACCACAAATATTTTATAAATCCCTCCCATTCTAATGCTAATTATGAACTTGCCTGGCCTTTTCGGGACGATAGATCCCGTCGGTGTAGACGAAGATATATGCGTCTAATCGAGACCAGGTGCTTTCTTGCCTCTCACCATACCCGTCCAAGAGTGCGTCGAATGGTTCAAGAGATTCTGTAGGCGATCTGTACTGCCCTACCCACCACATGGTTCGAATTATGCATATGTCCACAACATTCAGACATAGTTTGTTGGCTGGATTCTTCGCACTGGCGCCACTCGCTTCTTGCGGTGTAGCCCTGATAAATGATAACAGTGCCAATGCCTCGTCATCTATTAAGTAAGTGCCTATTGGAATTCACAAACATGGGTTCTCATCGTGTCCTTGGCTTAGAACTCAGGCTGTCTCGAGCATCATGCTCGGAAAGCGAGAAGCATCTCGAATCAACATTCCGAAAATTGTGGGTCCTATCGTTGGAGTTGTTGTTGGGCTGGTTTTGGTTGGAGCTGCTTGCTTTGTCGCACTTAACCGTCGCCGGCATACCCAAGCCACCGACATCAATCGTTATGCAACACACAGTCCACAACGTCCCAGACTTTCCTTTTATCCTAAACGAAAGACCCGTGTCGTGGATTCCAAATGGAGGCAGACAAAGACCAGCTCATTTCGTTCGCCTATGCCAGAGAAATTCGAGTTCTCTCCACATGAATTACCTGGAGTTGCTTATCAGCCTCATTCTCCACTGAGCGCATCCAGCTCGAAAGGACCAGACTCTGCAACATGGCCTAGGACACCACCCACCAATCGTACTCCCATTTATGATCTAAACGCCACAAGTGGAGATGATGATCGTGACGACGCTGCATCCACGAGCATGCCATTAACTCCCTTGGCTCCTGCTTTCGATGCCCTTATGGGATCGCAACGGAACTCTGTCGCTACAGTGGCCTCTCAGCATTCGAGCCTTGGGAATCGTCTGAAAGCAGCACTCCCGAGTATTCTAGGACAGGGTAAAAGACTCCCTCCCCTGCCTATCGCCTCACCTGAGGCTGAGCCAAAGCTAGTGGACAAGCGTCCACGCCCCTCCCCACTGGATAGCTCCCGGTTCAACCAACAAAAGAATGTCGATGCTGTTATAATCCCGTCGTCATCGACCACACCGACCTTTGCGGTTCCGGCTGATAAACCAATCCCTGATTTGGCATCACCTGCAAACTTCCCTCTCTCTGCAGACTACGCTACCAATATGTCGCCGCCATCCTCGTCAACGCAGCCTTTGCTCTCTCCTCCTTTATCCCAAGTTCTAATCTCTCCTTCGCTCTCACCAATATCCAAACAGACGACTTCTCTACCTCATGAGCTCCATGGAAGAACAAAAGGATCTGTTCGAAGGTTGCCTACGACGCCGACGCAGCCCAATCCCTCCGGCAACAGTTCTCCTGGCATTGGACAAGATCCTGCTTTATCGCCATCTTCGAGTGTTCGCAGGAATGTCAGGCCGCTGCCTGTTCCTCAGTCCCCACCAATTGGCTCCTAACAGGCCCTGCCTGCCCTTGTTTTCATCTTTAAACGCATTCAATCCACTCTCCGTTGGACAGTTAGTACATTCCTTTTGCAACTTTTATCTAAATGGTACTTTGTAGCCATGCGCCATTCTTTTGCCTATAACTATGAAGATTCTAGCTTCTCCTTTCGTAATGCAAGCTTTGGGATAGGTTGTATCGTATTTGTATTATTTAGCTGATTGATTTCGCGTTATGGTCTTTGAGAAGTGGCCTGTTTGCCAGTAAAATCGAGCCACGACAGCGAATTGGGTTCGTCTGCTGATTTAGACATCTACAACGTCATCTGGATTAATATTACTTGATATTTTAAGTCATCAACGATAAATGATGTGAGAGCCTTTTGGTACTTTTGAATATGTGGGGGCAATTACTACATTTCCTGCAACTCCATTGAAGGCGGCGCTTTGAGAAGGTGCGAAGGTGAGAGTGGGTAGTTTGGAGACGTGAATGTAAAGTTTGCTCTAAGTGTTTGAGTGGAGGATCTTTATTATACGTTCTGTGCCAGTGCCATTATCGATTTCTTTCTGGGGATGAGCGAGCGCTTAAAAGATTTGGGAGTTGTTCTGCACCACTTTGGTCCACTTTTTGACGCACGCCAAGTGATGGCCTTGGACTATGTTTGACTTCACCGTGAGTATTAACCTCTATTTCTTTTTCTTTTTTTGAGATGAGAAATCACGGATATATGAAATTTCCGAGTCATTGCGCATTTACATCACCTTCGGGTGAAGAATGTGGAAAATCCGTTGCCTTCCTGCTGACCCAACACCAATTGTATCTTCGTTCGACGTGACGTACTGACGCAAATCCCGAAGGCTACCGTTATTGCAGACCAAGAGTGACACCGACAACGTCCATATTCCCATTGCGTCTTTCCTCCACCGAGATCCGACACACTCTCCGAGTGTGGTAGTTGTTTCAATCACGTTGCATGGCACTTACCCTTGTTTCACTCGTCCAGACACTCCGGATTAGTGTTTCCCAGGTCACCCGCGAGAGAGCAGATGTCTCGGTGACTGACGATTGTACTGTCGCGAGCGTTTAGGAGCTATTCAATTCCATGTCATCACGAGACTTTGGTCCACTTTGTCATGAACCTTCTGGCAAGAGTTGTTCTTAGAGCTCCACTACGCTTTGCTCGTCGTGTGGAAGAGCTGATTTATTGATGGACTGAGTGCCAACAAGGGAGACCGGTATCTATGTAATCATTTCCAAGTACATACTGGGGTCCGCCCATCCAGCTTGGCTCCCATAGCTGTTTTGCTGAGTGGACAGTGCCCTTGGGGGTTTTTCGAGCAGAGTCGCGTAGTAATAATAATAGGAAATAGACAGCGTTCAACCTACCTTGCGTGGAAGAAGCCACAGAAAATGCAGAAAGAAGCTCTGATCTTTTGATGACCGGAAATGGCTGTCTATGTAGACCACACTTTTGGAGGTCCTCGTTCCGGACCCCGGCTTGTCTCTGCACCACCATCTTGAACGTGCTGTCCAACTCTTGAAGCCCATGCCTGTCGCCGTTGAACGAGCGTCGCAACTGCTTCCCACAGTGAAATGCAGTAACTGTAATGCACCAGTCCCGCTGACCGAGCTAGGCGACCACATTTGTGCTCCAGCTCCGCCTTTGCCCACTAAATCTTCGTCTGCCCCCCCCAAAGCAACAAGTCTCGACCTTCCACGTCCTCAGCACTCACAATCTTCCGCTAACAGTCTTCTACCTCCGCGATTGCAAAGTCGCGTTCCTGGAGCTGCTGGGCCAAGGTCACCTGGTCCTTCAGTATCACCCACTCAGAGTGGTATGTTGTTATGTTGAAACTTCAATCGAATATTTTTGCTTATCAAGTTGCTTTCTAGGCCGGCGGGACTATGCACCTGCAACCGGATCCCCACTTGGACTCCCACAAGGTGGCCCTCGGCAGCGTGCTAACTCGAATGTGTCGTCGACTTCCTCGGGCCCTTCGCGCTCGCCTCTGTCCTCGCGCCCTCCCGACAATGGTCCGCTGTCCAACTCGTGGCAACAACAGCAGCCTCCCCCCGCACCTCCAGCGCAACCAGAGATCGACACCTCTATCGGTGGTGCTGCTGGTTTTGCAGGCGTTGGTAGGCGTGGTTTTGCAGCCGCTGCTAGAGCTGCCATGTTCACTCTACACGCGGGACGTCAAGACCCTCCACCACCCAGCAACTACCTTGATACCGACACCCGTTGTGAGCTATCCTCAAACCACATGATCGGCCTGGTTACTGACAACTATTAATCTAACAGCAAGCAGCACACCACCTTTGTCACCTGGTTCTGGTTCTGGTTATTCATCGTCTTACTCTGCTGGTCCTCCTTCTCCAGCGCCTCAATACTCAGACCTTGGCAATCCCAAAATCTCCAGGTCACCATCTCCCTCCCGCTACAGTCCGACCAACGATTCTTCTAAAGCTTCTGAAACTTCAAGAATGCCTCTCTTTGATCGCTACAAAGACAAAATTCCGACTGCCCTAGCATCACTCGGCAACTATGTGAGCGGTGCCAACGGTTCCAGGGATGAGCCCAGGCGACAAGACTCTATTGATGCTCCCCGAAGCTCCGCTGAGTCTTCTGTGGGCCTTGCCTACGCGAATTCCTCAGACGAGGAGGAGGAGGAATCAGACTATGAAGACATCCAGAGAAGCGCGAAAGACATGGTCAAGAAGGGTAGTCAGACCGTTGGACGGTCAATTCTACGCTCACCCACAACACCTTCTGAATCATCCAGCCGTATTCGTTTCCCATCCAACTCCGATCGGTCGAGTCGTGACACAGAACGGAGGAGGTTCGATGAGGACTCTGATGATTCTGCCTATTCTGAGGAGGAAGAGGAGGACCATGGTCTCCGAAGAGGGAGTAGTAAACGGAACAGGAGCGATTACGATGATCGAGATGCCAACCGAACACCCCAGCCGATGGCTCGTCGAAGCAACACACTAATGAGTCCAACATCACCTACATTCCAATTACCGACTCGTTCAAAAACCACGGATATCAGAACATCGAATGCTGCAAAACGAGAACGCGAACGGGAGCGGGAAAGGGAGCGCGAGAGGGATAGAGAGAGAGAACGGGACAGAGAAAGGGAAAGGGACAGAGAGAGGGACAGAGATAGAGACAGAGACAGGGAAAGGGAAAGAGAACGAGCAAGAGAGCGCGACAAGCCCCGAAATCCGTCACCTAACGTTCAGAAAAAGAAAGAGAAGATCTGCGCCCGGTGCGAAAAGACGATCCCCGAAGGACGGTGGGTTGCTGTAGATGGTGGACTGGCAATGTGTGAAAAATGTTGGAAGAACATGTACTTGCCTAAGGTTTGTTGATGGCTTTTAATGCTGTTCTAAGGAATGAATACTGATTATTTCCCTCTTTTAGTGCCGACGATGCAATAAGCCAATCGAAAAGGCAGCTGTCTCGTCGTCCGACGGTCAACTCAAGGGCAAATACCACCAAGAGTGTTTCAACTGCCACGTTTGTCACGTACGCTCCTTTTTCCTTTGTTCTGCCACCACGTCTCCATCTTTTTATTAGGAACCCTTCCCTGATAAATCTTTTTACGTTTACGATGGTAAACCTATGTGCGGCTACCACTACCATAAGGCGAACAACTCCCTTTGTCGTTCCTCCAAATGTGGTGAACCTATCGAAGGTCCTTGCGCTGTGTCTCATACAGGCGAGCGATACCACCCCAAGCACATGCTCTGCGAATTCACTGGATATCCTAAATGTATCGAGCAGCTGAGGGAATATTACGAGATTGGCGGCAAAATGCTTTGTGAAAGGCACGCGAACATGGCCTCTCGGGAAGAGGACGAGAGGGAAAAGGATCGGTATCAACGGGATGGCAGAGGGCCGCCTCCAACGCGGTCAACTACAAGGGCAAAGAAGAGGGTTACGCAGTTCATTGATTTACGATAAGACGTGTTCTTTTCCTTTTTCACCGTCCTCCATGGTGGACTCTCAACATATTCTCACTTTCGTTTTCACAATTTGGTGCTTCTCACTCGTTTTATATCTCTTTCCTTTTATCTTTCGCGATACTTTCGATACCTAGTCTGACCTTATACCTTTCCCTTCGACTGCTTTCATTCACGCGTTACATTTATCTGGTCCCTCTACATGGTGGTACAAGCCAATGGATTCTATTCGTCTACTTATTTGGTCCACAATGCCTTATTCTTCTGGATGTATTCTTCAAAGGACCTCTTCCCAACAGTCTTTTCTTGTCCCTCAATCTTAGATTGATCCAAACCAGCTGCAATAACTCCATCGACAAGGGGGGCAACAACGGCCAGATCTTGAGTAAGACCTCTTCCCAAGAGGAGGCTAGTGAACTCTTCCCCGCTCACACGGACGTGAGTAACCTTGCGTCCAAGTCCTTCGGTGAACTTTTCCGCAATCTAATGATGTCATGAGACTTAAGAGGCGCGGTTGTTAAGAATGTGTATACCTGATCATAGGTCAAGGTTTCTGGACCCACAACAATGTAGTCTCCATTACGAGCAGTATCTTCAGTGAGAGCCTTTGCAACGACCTCACCAATGTCACGAGTATCAAGCCAGCCAGCAAGGCCGTCTTCTGCGTTCGAAACAATCTTATTCTCGTCCCTTAAGAGGGAGAGACGATATTCGTTGCTGAAGTTCTCTAGATAAAGAATATTTAAGCGACGTGTTTCTAGCTAGATTTAAAAGGACAACTTACGGAAGAACCAGGAGGGACGTATAATGGCATATTCGATGTTGGGTAGTTCAGAAAGCCACTGGTGGACTAGACCGTGGAAAGGATCACCTTTGTGGACGGCTGTGCCACTGATGAAAGTAAAACGCTTAACACCCTTTCCAATTGCAAACTCGACAAAGGGCTTGACTGCAGCGAGAAGATCAGGGACTCCCAAGGGCGCGACGATGTGAAGACGACTGGGATGTAGAGTCAGGAGGATACAACAGAACTCGTGTCGACGAGGAACTCACTCGATCGTGGCCTTCATGCCCCAGGGATTCTCATACTGTATAAAAAAAATAAGACGATCTGTCTGAGGGGTACCTATCGAGTGAAAATGCCTACAGTGGAAGGGTCACTCCAGTCGAGCTTAACGCCAGGGAAGCCTTGGACATCCTTTCCACCTCTGGACGCGCACACAACCTCGAACGAAGGATAGATCTCCTTCAAAACCTCGATTGTGGCCAGAGATGTCTTACCCGTAGCACCAGTAACAAGAATCACGGTCATTGTTGTTTTCGCTCTGGATGGTCATTCCTCTCTCATGGCTATTTTATAGGAAAATGGACGCATCAGATTCGGATACCAGGCGTACTGATTGCGGGATGGCATCCGCTGCGTAGGCTATTGCTTTAACTAGATGAATATCATCTCGGGACAGAGCCAGGGCATTGGAGGGGAGGATGGAAGAGTTCCACCTTTTGAGAGGTTAGGTACCGCTGAACCGATCTTTGTCAATCCATCTAGTTCAGAAGCTGCAATTCAGCGCACTTGTTCCGTTATCGCGGAGCTAGATACAAAAAAGCTCCACTAGGCACAGGAACTCGAAGACTTTAGCACCCCAGGTCTCTCATGAAGACCTGCGGTGTCTTACTTTTGAATTGTCGGGTATTTATTTGGCTGCCAGACCCAGAAAGAAGATATTTACACATTTTTCTCCTCCAGGTCTTTCCTGGTTCGAATATCCAGAGTCGAAAGTGCACCAAATGTCGACAGTGTATCGAATATTATCGTTTGAATCTAAGGTATGCTCAGCATGAGTAAATTCTTTTGATAAGAGGGATGACACATTGAGAGTGACTGGTTCTTTCAAATGACCTGATTACTCAATTATACCGGAGTGCTGTAGTGGTACTCGGCCATGAGATTCGAGATTCGACAACATTACAATGCGAAACAGGACTCACCCCTTGTCTCAAATGTCCAGACGAAGACAGCAATTCGAATTTCTGATTTTGTTCTAGAGCTCTATTATCTTTACAAACCTTCCAAAAGGGCAGAAGATGTGCTTGTTTCGGCCGAAAGGGAAAGCCTAATGCTTTTCATCTCCGCCAGGCCTGGCACGCAGGTTCCTATTGTACCGCTTACTTAAGGAATTTATGAGGATAAAGAAGTAGCGAACTTGTGAGAAACACAACACGCACCGCGATTACATAAGCCGAGACTGGCTATTGAGGCACTCCAGAGGCGAACCGTCGCAGTTTTTGGGTTACAAGTTCGCATCAAATGCAAGTGAAACTCACAAGAGTTCGTTGTGATCAAGCCAACGGTGTCAAAGGTCTGCTATTTGGGCAAGTTGTGCACCACACTAGTCCAAAAGGGGCGATAGCAGTGGGTTTCCAGTGACATTTTGTTGAAGGTCCGAATCAATGACAAAGATTTCATAGTCCTGATCAGAGCATGCCAGTTCGCCTCGAAACAGGTCATCCAGCTTTCGGACTGATTCATAGCAACTCCCCGGATTCGCATTCTGTTACAAAAAGTATTTGCGTATTTGCTGCCGTTGCGAACACTAGAACCGTCCTCATTAGTCTTACCTGAAATTCGCCCACTAGCTGCGAATCAAGTCAAGCTTCGCAGTGAACAGTCGGATGAATAACTCAGATGGAAAGGAAGGAGAGTCGGTGATTTGATCGTCTTCTGACTTAACAAGCAATGATTTCTAGAAGCCCATGACAACCTTGAAGAAACAAGTGAAGGCCCGTTGAATGGGATTCATCGCGGTGGCTCAGCCCTTTATGAAAGGTTCAGGTTTGAGCAAGCTTCGGTGGGGTCCACGCTCTCTACGAGACAGACATTCGAGGGCAGGGAGCCGCCAAACAAAATAATTGAAGAGAACGAGCTGGTGCCGAAAACAAATAACCACTAAGTGAGAGAAGTCATATTCTGCTCAGGTTGAGCCGGATTAAACCTCGTAAAATACTCATCCCACTGAGCTATAATAACGAACGAATATTAATAAATGTCAGCTTTTTAGGACAAAACACTAACGGAAGTTCCACAAGCCTGCTGGAAGTCCCTCTAAATATCCCATGTCTGCAGTCACCATCTGGTTTAAAAAATCCATATCTGCTGAAGGTGCAGACGATGGCTGAGGATTGCCAAGAGCGTTTAAAATTTGGACGTCATTGCTACCTTTCTGCTCGGTGGTATTCATGATTGGGTTTACGTTGCTACCAAAGAGGGCCGCAATGTCTGCGTCAGTGATGGTTTGTCCACCGTTGGGGAGAGGCGGTGCGAAGGCAGAGGATTCCATGAGTGGATCTGAAGTTCCATTTGGTAAAGAGAGTGAATTAGGAGTCGAGGTTGTAATCCCTTGCATGGAGTCGTTGTCAAGGGGCTTAGCGATAAAAAGTCCGGAATTGGGTTTAGAAGGATCAGGCTGGTAATCCTTTGCCTGTAGGCCAGACTGTGAAGATGTATCAGTCTTAGGAGGCTCTGGAACGTCGGAAGATGTGGGCTGGCTTTGGGTAGCTTCGTATAATAACGTGACAATTTCGGCTGTCTAGTAGGTATTATGCCAATTAGTCTCAGAAACGTCCAAGCATACACGCATGACATACCTTTCGGCGAGCGGACATATGTTCACTGGAAATGGATGTTTCCCATCTCTTGAGAACGTCTCTTAAGACCCTCAAGTTTTCAACCGCATCATCATTTCGCTGTCGCGCAAAACTGTGATACTACACTACCGTTAATACGAGGCGGTAAGCATTGAATTGAATACATACCTGAACGAGGGCACATGAGACACCAGCATATGCGACTGCCATCCAAACGTCATAGCAAAATTCGTTCTTATCTAGCCAGGTAATAGCTTCTCCAGTATATCGAGTTACGAGGGACCATTTCTCAGGTGTTAGGCGAAAGCTAAGATGTTGAGGGCCACGATAGCTGATGCGCATGAAAGTTCGCCAGAAGAGAGTACATGCGCAGCTATAAAGAAGGTGAATCAAGCCTAAAATGATTCAAGGTGTCAGATTAGGTTAAGTGCGCATGGTAGTTCACTGACCAGCATGCCGTGAGCTACTTGAACCACGGTATTGTAACAAGTCTGGTAGGCGCTCTTTATAGCTTTCAAGATCTTCAAGAAGCTGAGTCAAATTCTCGTCTGAAGTGCTCGCCAGTCCGGAGGGTCTACGCTGAAAGTAAGCGCGGTAATAGAGAAACGTGGGGAGCTAGAACTTGCCCGTATATAGCCCGATTAATACGCCCCACTAGAAGGCTCAGGCGAACTAGCTGGCTCATATAAATGTCTGCTGCGCTACCTGAGCAAGGTAGACAAGCATCACAGTCTTCGACTGATATCATGGAGGGGTGGCCAAAAGTCATTGCTGTCCTAGAGGATGAAGTCAAAACAAAGGATATAACCTTGATGTGCAGAACTAACCATCTGTCCGCAACGATACATGCAGCCCACAAACGTCTGCGCATTACAATATTATCTTTTACATTCTCCGCCCTATGGAGACCAAGGTCTTGAGCCTACACTGATTTAGACGCCTACGCTTATACTGCAATAAATGAATTACATACCATTCGAATGGCAGCTCCGAGACGTATCCATAGACTCGAAAGAGCTTGAGGAACAAACTGAGAATGGCAATCCGCACTCATGCACAGAATTAAAATTCCTTGTACATTTGCCAGCGACGGCGTCGAAAGAACGTCCTTTGCCTTAATAATTGTGTTCACAGCAAACCTAATCGACTCAAATAAACTCTGTTCCACATCGCGTCTAGCTGCAGCTACGAGGCACATTGAGTAAAGCAGGAAGGGGTCCGGCTTTGAATTAGAGAGAAATTCCTCTCTTGTGACAACAGGAAAATCGTGCACTACGTCGGTGAAGTAGGCGTTCAATAGTCGTTCTACTGCGTCCCGCTCAACATGAGGATCGAGTGTTGTTGGCATTGATAGATCATCTTCAGAATCAGGATGCGATACTTGGATGAAGCCTTTGCTGTTTTGGGATACCTCGTAAGCATGATGATATTTCTCATCGTAGGACTCGTAGATTCGAGCAGGGACGAGTTGAGGGTTCGAATGATTGAGGGCTAGGACGACGGTGAGATGGGAAAATTAATGTAAAGCACGAATTAAAACGAACCATGCGAAACCGTGGATGCAGGGGGGTGGCTGACGGATGTATGAGATGTGTTTGTTTGTTTTTCTTGTTCCTCGTCATTCTTCTTCTTCTTGAACCGCGTTTCAGTGATGGGAAGGAAGAAAGTACACTCGAATCCATATTGTTTACAGTGTTTGCATATCTGGGGATCCTATAGGTGCCTCAGGTAAATATGCGAAGAAAACGAAAGAATGGCAAACGAATACGCACGGAGTCAACTAGGACATCACACCGAATCTTCCGGGACCTACATGAATCACAAGCTCGAGATGTCTTCTGACGTTTCTTATGGTCCAAGTCCTCATCTGTGGCTTTTCTTTTCTTCTTGTTGCCGATAGAATGTCCTTCAACTTGAGGCGACTGTGAAGCAGATGACGAGGTCATGGTAGGATTGGACTGAGTTGGTTGCAGTTGAGAAGGGAGAGGGAGTTGGAGATAGCTCTTTCCTCCAGATGGTATACCACTCGTTGGAGGATAGGATGGAAAGTCGAAGACGTGGAAACTGGTGAGGGGAGCTGCGCTGCCACCTGTTGTACTTGGTGCACCTAGTCATGAGATTTAATGTCTAAAGCTGAACGAGAGAGACCGGATAAGTGCTCTACCTGGTTGAGGGGTTTGGTTTTGACCGGACATGGCCGCAATTAGTTTAAATACCCACGCTTATGCGAGCCTTTGCGGGGTTCGACTCGTGAGCCAATTCGCGTTTGAAGCGCGTGAGAGTCATACCAAATGTGTAAGTTGACGAAAGTAGCGATAATGTCTCGTAACCGAGATTCAAATAGAAGGTCCAAATATCCGCACTTAACGTACGTCGCGAGAATTGTCGATGTAGACTCGAAGCAAGGTGCAAAAGCCGGGCACATTCGTGACTCGGCATCTCGGCAGCGGATGCTCTGCGCTCGCACACGGAACGGTCCGCTCAGAACGGTTCCTGCATGATACGAGCTTCAAGACGGGAATTTCGTATTAGTTCGCACGCTTTGCGAAACAAACCAAGCTTTCAAAGAAGAAAGGACATGCAGCAAAACACTATTGTTTACGCTATACTAAACCTGTATCGTTACTTAGAATTAAGCTAGCTCTAAATACCGTTCAACTAAAAGGACCATCGTCAGCCGTCAAGATCACAAGCATAGAGAGAAGACGAACCTTCCCAGCTCGTGACAGCCTCATTCCAAAGCTTGACTTCATGTTCTCTCGTACCACCAAAATGTTCAACAAACTCATTCCCAAAGACATTCTCTTCCCGAGCAATGCTATCCTTGCCCATCATCCTAGCTGCAGCAGCTTCCAGCGATACCGGGAGCATCTGGACCTAATGAAACCATAAACTACTGTATTTGAAATACAGTTAGCTAAGCAAAGAGACATGCCTTCCCATTCTTCCGGTCTTCCGGAGAGAACTGGCTGATAGGCGGAATAGTCAGTGCCAGCTTCTTCTCAATACCCCTCAATCCCAAGGCAAAGATAGCACTCATTGCGAAATATGGATTCACGTCAGCGCCAGGAATGCGAACTTCGAGGCGCGATGCGGAAGGAGGAACGGAGGGTGGCGAGATAATGCGGATCGATGCTGCGCGAGAGTCATAGCCATAAGTCACAGCGTTCGGGGCCCAAAAGGCTTCTCCACCGACCAATCGTTTGTAACCATTGATAGTGGGAACAAGCTGAAAAAAAAGAGTATATGAAAAACTGAAAGTGTATGGAGAATAAACCTCAGACCATTGGCATAACTGAATGAATACATCAGGAGATGAAAGGGAAGCTTCTTTAGGAACGTTACCATCAGCAATTCCATCCAAAATGCCTGCTAAGAACCACTCTCCTTCTTGACTAAGGAACCTTGTATCACCAAAGGCAGCATTCTCCCGACCGGAAGATAGCTGGTCATTTGAAACAGCAAAGATGTTCTTGCCTTGTCCGTCCCGTAAAGAGACATGGATATGACTGTGGAATGTTGAAGAAAGGTAGGAAAGAAGCATATGTATATCATACCCGCTACACCCAGGTAACTTGTATTATGGTTAGAGAGGGTAGAGAGAGATGCTAGTTGGCCGGGCTTACATTGTTCCAAGGCTTTGCCATAAAACTAGGAATAATTCCATGCTGCATTCCGATGCTCTTCGCTAAGAACTTATATAGGATAGCATTGTCGGCCATTCTTAGGGCGCTCGTATATGCCAGGGCAGTTTCAAAAACTCCTGGGCCAGTTTCGGTGTCTGTAGATGCGATAAAAAAGAGAAATATAAGGGAAAAGGAGAGGCTGACGGTGTCCTTCGATTTCAATACCAAATTTGGCACTCTCATCAAATAGCGCCGTAAAATATTCGTTATTGAGCTGTGTTCTAAGCAGAGAGTAGCCGTGCACTGTGAAGGGTCGTATTAGACATATTCTCGAATCAGCTAAAACAACCAAACACATACTTCCTGGTGTGAGAGGATTGAGATCTCGGAATCCTTTACTAGAGATGGAGTCCGCAGATTCTAGACCTTGTCAGCCACCTTCCTTGAGGATCACAGCGTGCCACCTTTATACCTTGAAAGTTGAAATACTATAGAAGGGGCATTAAGGAGACAAAAAAAAACATCACAGAAAGCAGCCAACTTCAAATTCAACTCCAGCATAAGGTTGCATGCCCATGCTTGAAGCGTGCTGAACAGTTAATTTGAGAATTCCTCTAGGATCGACAGTTAACGGCTCTTTCGTGTCGGGGTCAAGGAAAGACACTAGGAAGAAAGGAACATTGTTCTCCCAAGGAATCCTCCTGTATGTTGAAAGATCGATTTGAGCCAGGATGTCGCGATACCCATTGGCACGATTCGAAACGAGGAGTTCGCGAGAGTACACGGTATCGTGAATGTCCCAGCCGCTAGAAAAGCATTTAGATCCTGAAACTCCATTGAAAGATGATTATCGCCAACAAGATAACGCTACAGAAGCCAAACCCATCGGGTGATGCCGCACTCAAGAACTTTGCTTTGGACTAGATAAGGACTAAGAGGAAGTTGTTGAGGTGAGAGGTGCAGTGAATTGCCATGAATTTGCCGCGCAAAACACCATCCACTGGCCAAATTGGAGTTCAGCTCGAAATTACTAAAGAGGAGGTCGTACCGTCAATGCCTACGTCTGTGAGCAAGAGGGCGTCATGCACGATTTGGTTTGTGCTCACCTGCGACCTTGACCTTTATATCGTTGGCTAGGAGGCCCTTGAGATCTTCAAGACTCTTCGGTGCATTTTCAGTCGGAAGGAGCAATGGGTCGGTAGACATCTTGTCTGGTCTGAGAGGAGATGAGGGATAGTACCAAGAACGCGATCACTGCACCTTCCGATGACGATTGTGAATCTCACCAGAGTACACGTGATCAGCGATTTCACTACTTCTAAAACATCAAGACCAACGAGAGCTATGGAATTCTCTGTGGTCCTATTTTTAAAATGTCTTGCCTCCGTCTATACGATATACTCTTCGCACGAACTATATTCAGGCGACTTGCTAATCGTGATATTCCCGTTGGCACAAACAGAATCCAAACCTCACTCACCTTTGTGTGGAATAATATATTCAAGTCATTCTAAACAACAGTCCATACGCGCCGCCCAAGGAATAAAAATGGATAAGATTATGCTTTACTTCCGATTTCAGTAAGAGCAGCCCCAAACGCGTCCAAATCTTGTCTAACTTCCATTCCTTCCTCTGCTGCCTGGGCTTCGCGAAATCTTTTCACTTGTTCGAGCGCAGATTCGATCATCTGCGTGTTATTCTCCGCAGGGATTTGCGGTGGAGGCGAAGTGCTAGTCTCGGTTTGGAGAGAGCGATAAAAGACCTCAAGCTGAGACTTGAGGTTTCTCGTGGGCTCGAATAACGGCCCAAGGGTAGCGGAGAGATAATCAATGACCGACGAAACAGATAATTTGCGCGTGGACATAACTATTGACTGTATCAGATAACTCAAAGTGGAACGCATAGAATGCAGAGACGTACGGTAAGCACCAACAACGGTACACCCTTTCGCCTCTATATCACAGTGAACCAATACCCGAGGTTCTCGTCCCAGCGTAGTATCATTATAAGCATTCTTCAGGAATTCAATGCCGCTGCTCAATGTATGACAGAGATTCGTAGGATCCTCTGGATTTAACAAGACCTTCTTTGTCCTGCCCATCAACACCTTGGTGGCGTTTGGTGGTACTTTGGAGGGAGCAACTTGTAGTAGATGCGTGACCTCCAGCTCCGCCAGAAGAGTCGAAGCTTGTAATAAATTTGAAGGGAACTCACTGGATAAAACCCAAATAAAATCAAGACAAAAAAGAATTCTGAACAGCACAAACCTACAGAGGCTCAGGGCTTCACCTTCATCTGCAATGATTTCTTCTACATCACAAAATACCCTTAAGAACCGGCTTACATCTTCTTTCCTGTGCCGCCGCCATTCGATGTATCGCGGATGCTTCGCATGTGGCGCATAGTCGCAGGCTGCAAAGACCCCCAATTGAGTAATAAAACCATAATTGGGATGAATAATGGATCTTCGCGCTTGTATTCTTGAGATGGCTTCAGACGGTGAAATCTGGAACTTTTTCATGACTGACATAGGATCTTGAATGAGGAAGACAGATTCGAAAACCAGCAGCGCTTACAATAAGCGGAAACCACGGAGGCACTCCTCGATACTCCCATCAAGCAATGAACTAACACCCTTCCGTTGTCACGAATCGCATCTTCGATGAAACTCACGCCCTTCGTGAAATGAATTAGAATGTCTTCATACTCTGAATCTTCGACTTCAATCTGAAGATGTTTCCAAGAGCCAGGGGGAAGTGTGACAGGAATGTTAATACAAGAAAGAATGTGTGTAATCTGGTTATCTTCCAGGGTTTCTGCAGAGAGCGCGGATCGGAGGCTAGCATAACCAAAGGTTGGTCCAAATGAAATCTGCAGCAAGTGTGAGAACGCACTTGCCAAGGTAGACCTGGTTGTCGAGAACACAGTCGATACTTGGGGTTGCCATGATCATGGGATGGATTCAAGGTATGTATGGCATGGCAGAGCGGTGGAACTTGAGGGGTGCTTTGAAATGACGAGTTTGAAACGGGGTGGGCGAATCTCGGCCCGAAGGCAGCGCTCCGTGACCGAAAAACTAGAAACTCGATTCCAAAATCGAGTTGAAAGACGAGAATGAATAGCTAAATAAAATGTAGAGGACAACAAATGGTACTAGGCAACCTGGCGGCGATGTCCAATCACTCTTGATTGCAAACTTCCATGTCAGCTTCTTCAAAGACATTCGTAAAAGCTTCAATCCATGCAATCTCTTCGCGACTATATTCTTGTGACATATTTTCTACTTGTTACATGCTTTGTCTCATTTCTCTGGAATCCACACCTGCTTATTTGCCTCGATAAATTCCCTGAGCGTCATCTTGCCCACAATTGTCTCGAAGCCCTTTGTCTTTGACTGTTCCATACCTTGAGCAATTGCGCCTCCCACCATAGCACCGATAACTGCAAAATGCTGTTCAACTCCTCTCTGCAAGAGCTGCTTTGTAAACTCTTCGCCTGAGACCGAGACGTGAGTAATTTTCCTTGCTAGAACTTCTGAAAAGATCGCTGCGATCTAACCAGCAGCTTTGACATTAGTTCAAGCTTCCCGTCGATTTGAGACTCGGCATACCTGATCGTTTGTCAATCCCTCGGGGCCAAGGACAATATATTCGCCATTGCACGCCTTCTCCTCTGTGATAGCCCTTGCAATAGCTTTGCCAATATCATCAGCGGCGACCCATGCACAAATGCCATCCCCATAATTCGAAATGATTTTATCCTCATCTCGAAGGAGAGCAACCCGATAGTTCTGGGTAACGAAATTTTCTGTAGGTTAGTTTTAGCTATGTCTCGACGAGAGTAAAAAAGGACGCCCGTACCGAAAAATCCAGATGGACGAATTACAGCATATTCGATGTTGGGTTGTTCTGCAAGCCATTCATGGACTTTTCCATGTGGAACAGGATCCCCCTTGTTGGCGAGGGCACCACTAACGAACGTGAACCTCTTGACACTTTTGTTCATTGCAAACACTAGAAAAGGCTCAACTATCTTGAGCATGTCCATGGCTGGAGGGCCGACTATGTGAACGCATCTGGTTAAAACATTCATGAGGAGCTCCAATTTGTTACCCAGCCGTTACTGACCGGATTTTAGGATTAACCTTCCAAGGATTTTCATACTTCGCACAAATTATTTCTGTATGTTGTCTACAAGTCTGAAGCAACGGTACTTACAGTAGCATCATCCGTCCAATCGAAAATAACGCCTGGAAAACCTTGGACGCCCACTCCCTGCCTGGATGCACAAATTGCTTCAACCGAAGAGTATTCACTCTTCAGCACTTTAAGCAAAGCTACAGACGACATTCCAGTTGCTCCAGTGACGAGGACAGCCATTGTTTCTTGTGTTGTGTTGCCCTAGGATTCTTCCCCGCTTTTAAAGAAAACGCCTTGTATAGCAAAGAGCGGAAACTATCCGCATGTTCCCCCGAATTTGAAATACAGATGAGGAGAAAACCAACAGGTTTCAACGACTCGTTTTCTCACGTGGAAGATATCTCATAGGATAGACCAGGCATGCCTAGGTCCAATTCCTTGGGTGTGTTATACGCGCTCTAGATTCTTCAGTTTCTTCCATTTCTCTTCATTCTATTGCCTTACTGTTTACTGAAACAACATCCTCCTTCACGTCATGCGGAAGTCATCCGCACTCCTTGCCGTGAATGCGGGCGGTTTACCAGAGTAAATTACGAACAATCGTTTCTGGATACGATGTTCGTAACTCCAAGGAAGAAAGACTTGCCGAAACCAATTACAGGCCATGCACTAGGGACCTCTAGATAGCTTAATCTGGTATAACAAATATTACGACTTCATCTGGATTTTTGGTTGATTCATACCCTCCTAGTGCATTATACCCGTAAGGACTTCTTGAGGTGAATTCGAAGACTTGACCCTGATTATACCCATATTTCTTAGTTTGTTCAATTCAACTTCTTAAAAGCTTCTCCTCTAGCGAAATCACCTTGCCTTTTATTTTGTGGTGGTTGATTGCCTTCGCAATATGGAAAAACAAGTTGATTGGGGGATAATACGAGGTTAGAGTTTACCATATCTCCGTTGACATTTCAGAGATCGAAAAATTATATCAATTATTCATAGTAGTCGCTAGGAGTGGCCCATAATGTTGGTCTTTTGGGTGTTTCGGAGCGTCGAACCTTGGGAAGAGCACCCTCTGCTAAGCCAATCACAGGCGCATGGGATTTAAGAACAGTTCTGCTTTCCAACAAGATTACAAACAACACGAGCTGGGAAGAAACACGTTCGATTCCATATACGCAATATTACACATGTGTTGGTGCTAACTAGCGTTTCTAGCACACGGTAACGATAATGGTAGCAACCATAAACTGATTAATGTGGAGAAATACAGCGAAATAGAGTACAAATAGGCTCTATCGGAGAGACGTAAGCTATAAGATGGAAAGGCATAGCGAATTCAAATAACTGATATTCAGGAGCATACTTACAATGAGCCGAGAGAAGCAAAGACACTTCATTGAGCGCTTCTTCGAGCTCAGTTGTTCTCAACTATCATCATGGGCCGACTCGTAATTGCCCACCATAAATCATACCATCCATATCGCCGAGACAATATCGAACGAGTCCGTCAGGATGAAGAAGAGGCTGCGCGACAAGAAGCAGTCCAGGAAGGCCGAGTTCTCTTAGCAGTATGCAACCTTGTTCAACCTTCCTCACCATAATCTAACTGACACACAGGACTCTGAAGCACGAATAGACCTGTTGAGACAGAATGCTGGTCTTTCGAGCTCGAAGAAACGTAAGCCGAAAGTTAACGACGACGACGATATCAGAGAAGCTTTAGAGGGCAAGAAGCCGGAAAAACAAGGTCACATCAACCTGTTTGAGGATCTGGAGATGGTGAATCCACCTTTGATTTTGACTTGATTCCCTTTATAACTTAATTTTTTGAAGAACGCTGCTGTGTCCGTAGCTCGTGCCACCAAGAAACAGGCTCCTGAGTCAGAGCGAGGCATGCCGCTTGCTCCTTCTGCAAAAGACCTCAAGCCATGGTACAACACTTCTACGCTCGACCAGGAACTTGATCCTATCGATCACAAGGCCCGTGGGAAGAAAGACCGCGATGTCCTGCGGAAGACTTCTCATGACCCACTCACCTCAATCAATCGGCAACTTGCTTCCTCCTCCTCCTCCTCTCGCTCGATGCGACCTCCTCCACCAATTCAAAATTCCGATGACCCCCACATTGCACGACTCAGCAGAGAATCTTCTGAGCGTCAACGCGCCCTAGCACTCATCGCTCGTAAGAAGCGGGAGAAAGAGATGTTAACTCCAAGCACGGTCTACGAACCTAGTGAATATGGAGACATGTTCAACAGGGAGGATGTTGAGGCTGCTAGGAAAGAACGGGAACGAGGTTGGGGCCGAAGAGCCAATCCTCGAGATAGAGGATGGAACTCTCAGCGACATCAACGACCTAGAGATTGGTGACATTTTTGTGTACGTTTTATTTATTTATTTTGACGGGCCATTATGAACACAGTCTAGACAGCAATTGTACTTTAGCCTTCAATGTTCCAGATATCCCGATTTTTCTCGATGAATTCCTTCAGCGTCACTTTTCCTACATGCTTCTGCTGCTGGCCTTCGATATTTTTCTTTTCAGCACCGGAAGCTAACATGCTTTCGACTGCCGTTGAAACCTCTGCCAAGGTTTGCGACCATCCACGATTCATTAGGAATTTGGTAAACTCGTCCGGAGGGTACGTGATGGCCTTAATCTCTCTTCCGAGGACCTCAGTAAAGACCTCTGCTATCTTAGATTCGGAGTCAGCATCTCCTAATCTTCATGCATGGGCAAGTTTGACTGGCCTGTTTGTACGTGACGGCTTCTGGCCCAACAACGAAGTACCCGCTGTTCTTCGGGGTTTCTTCTGTTAGCGCCTTTGCAGTAGCGTCCGCAATATCTGACGTGTCGACCCACGCGGTTGGTGCATCCCCAGCACTCACAATGACGCCTTCTTTGAGTAAGGACAAACGGTACTCCATCAAGAAGTTCTCTTCCGGGTTTTTATGTTAGGATTTCTGGCCAGAAAAGACGAGTCTAGCACTTACGGAGGAACCAAGATGGTTGTATGACGGCCCATTCCAAACCTTCTTGCTCAGCTAGCCACTGGTGGACTAGCCCATGGGGAGGTTCACCCCGAGCAATACAAGTCGCGCTGAGGAACACGACTCGTTTGATTGAAAAATTTGAGAAGGCGTAGTTGAGAAAGGGTTTGACAGCTCCAAGGAGGTCAAATGTGTGTGGTCCGACGACATGAATACGACTGTGACGATGATTGCTTAGTAGAATGACATTTGTTTTAGAAGCAGGACGAACTCTATTTTTGGGTTTACTTTGAATGGATTTTCGAACTTGGATGTGGGATGTCAGCTCGTCTTCTCGTCTTGGACAACAAACACATACAGTATTCGTATCATTCCAGTCAAATACCGCGCCTTGATAGCCTAAAACGTCTTGTCCTCCTCTCGAAGCGCAGACTAACTCAATTTCAGGGTAGACATCTTTGAAAACCTGAATAAGAGCCTTCGCCGACTTTCCTGTAGATCCTGTAAGTAGAATTGCCATGGATGGGCGAAGACACTGTAATGCCGAATGTGGCGACTCTTGTTATGAAGGGGATGGAAGCGGATGTGAGCCGCACACGGGATGATGACAAAGCATCATGCTTAGTCCGGTATTTGTCAATATGGCATGAAGTTATGAACTATCAAAAGCTTGGCAGAAACTTTGAGTCTTTATGCTACAGTGAAGGGGAGACTTTGTCAGGATTCGCCACAATCCATTCTCGAATATAAGTGCTGCTCATTTTCGCTTCTTTCAGCTCCTCGACGTTTGCATGATCAAGAGACTCAGATGTTGCAGATATGACATCAATGACAAAGGTTTCCAAAGCGGGAAGATTATGCTTTTGCCGATGTGTCGCGACTACATTCAAATAAGTCGGTATAAGGAACCAAGACTTTGAAAAGAAATGGGACATACTAGCTTTGGCCCCGCTGAGGGTTTCTTTGCTAACAACAAGCCCTTGAACATTGGGATCCCAACCTGTCGGGCCGTATACATCTGAGATAGGTACAATGTCTGGTTGAATGGAAGGTTTAAACATGGTTAAAAACGAATATATTCGTGATGTCCTCTGAGAGAGAGATTCAAGGATATGTTTGTTTGATTTATTGACAAGCAAGGCATCATCTTTGAGAGTATATGAACCTAATGGCGAGGAGCAATTGCAAAGCGAGGAGGGTACCAACCAGTTAATCCCACAATAAGTTTCGTCTCCGTAATCCATGCCCCCATACTAAGCAGGATCTTATGTCCAGCATGTAAATGGTCAAAAGTTCCTCCAAGAGCAACAACGGGGAACGTTGAGGGTTTGTCAGTTGACGAAGTTATTGGCGGTGAAGGGGACGGAAGGTCTAAGGATATTCCTGGGACGTGGACACGAGGAGTGGATGATAGGTCAGATGGAAGGTGTACAGCAGCATTATCTGAAATTTCGGATTAGGGAAAGAGGAGGGCTCGATTTGCCAAAAGGTCCGTACCTCCTTCGATTGTGTAAACCGTGGACACTCGCATGTCCAGCTCATCACCTGGTGACTTTAATAGAACATTTACATCCATAAGGATATTCTCATTTTCTTGAGCAACTTTAGTAGCAGCGACATATATCCTCGTCAGCAGCAATTGGACCTTGGGCCAAGATTCGATGTGTGAGAAGCCATCAAATGTCCAAAGTTCAGAATAAAGAACAATAAAGAGTTGGTGGGAAGTTTGAGATGTAGCATATACCACTGCAGACTGAAGAGAGGGAGTAAGATCCAAGGAAGGGAGCCCAACCACAAGGAGTGATGACGCCATGAGAGTTCGAAACAAAGTGTGCTCTTTCTCCCTTGATCGACCTGCTTCTTGACCGTATATACCGGTCAAGTATCTGCTCTCACCTTCAAGGCTTCGACTAATATATTTTTGCATTGAGCCTAAACAGTTACTGAGCGACTTCTTAGTTACAGTAGGGCTTTCAAGTTGCTAGGTGACTAAGGTCGAAAAGCAAAGGTAATTGGACCAAACACCTTTAGGTACATTCCAGCGCTTGCGTTTCGGCTTTATTGTTCTCTAGCTGAGACTTAAAGGTTATGGCGCGGACTTCTTCAACTAAACTGCCTTTCTGTGGCCTGTTTCTAATGCCTGGATACTGAGACTGATCGCTCAAGCATTTACCCTCCCGAACTGCAGATACCGTTGAACACGAAGTTCACAAATACCACTCAAAAGGCAGGCTCCTCGTTCACTCCTCCGTTTTTGTCGTCTTCAACCGACGTATGGCTAGTATTTGGGTGTATGTGACAATGCATGGAAGCAATTCATTCCAGGAGATCAAAACACCTTCCATTCACCTCAACATCTTTTCACAGGCTCCTTTTTGCGTCTCTCAACGATTCTACGGCCACGTTCACACCAGTCTTCATCCCAAAACACTTTTTTTCTGGGGAAGTAGGGAGAGATGCGGTGGTCTTTCTGTGAATATTCGAGCGCATCTGGATGGCCTCTGGCATCGTTGACACTGACAACGAGAACAAGCCGGTGATCTAACGAGCCATCCGCCAATGGTCGAAGAATGTTGTCATCCGCCTCTTCTGCATCTTCATACTCGTCTTCAAGGTGCCAAAAAAAGCATTCTAGTGTTGAGGGTAGTCGAGGAAGAACATGGTCCCGGACATACGGGGCACGGAGAGACATGTCACGCCAACTTCCTCCACAGAAGGTCGTCTCCATCCAAAGAAATTCTAGATGAGCCATTGAATCTAACGCCCAATCCCATCTGAGGGTAAGGTCTTCATCACTCCCTTGGAAATCGATCGAGAGGTGCGTTATGTAACGGAAACATGGGCTGGAGAAATTTGGCATATGCTCTCCGTCGTCATCTCGAATCGTTCCGAAGGTATAGGGACGGCAGTGAAGTCGCTTGAGGGAGCCAATGAGGGGGAGTTTGAGTTCATTGTTAGCCGCCCAGTGAACCATCATTGTTGTTACGTTTGGACAACGAGAGACTAAGGTAGAGAGGTCAAGCCTGCAGATGTAGTCAAAGTCTTGAAACTCTTTGACAAAACAGCCTGCTCGGGCCAGGCGCGGAGAAACAACCTCAGAACAAAGAGGATCAATGAATCTTCCCTTCAAAGTATGAAACAGTAGTGAATCAACCCTTCAAAAAGTGCTTAGTTCGGTTGTTGCAAGTCAGGTCTATTGCTCACCATTCTTGAACCTCGGTCGACACGAGAGTCAAAGTCCACGGATTGTGGTGACAACTTGCGGCCCACAAGAACACCTCTCTCGAAATATCCAAGGGAAGCTCCGGAATGGCAAGAATTGGTAGAGCAAGAAAGTCGCGAATGACCTGCTCAGCCCTTCCTGTTCTCTCGAGCTCAACATGAATTCCATGACCTTTACCTTGACCTTCGACGACATTGAACCTGTTTCTAAAAAACAACTGACGATCTTGTAAGCGAGAGAGAGCGTCTAAGAACCACGATTCTTCGAAAAAGGCAGAGCGATAGCTTTCGGTCACATAGCGTGATCGAAAGTCTTCAACGAGGTCTGGGTTGTACCCACAGATACGGGCATTATGATCCCACCAGACCATGGTAGAAAGGTCTGTTGGGAGTTTCACCATAATTGTTCGAGTTTGCTGGCTTTGGAAGGATGGGCAGAGAGTATCACAGCCCGAATGATATGACGGGCGGAGGGAAGGGTAGTATAACTTTTCTGCAAGTCCCAGGTAAGCACATCTTGCGGCAAATTATTCTATCTAGCCTTGATATTATTACTTCGAAGGGCCTCATATCTGGAAATAGAATGAGGTTTCAAGGAAGTGAAAAACATACCGGACACGCCAAAAATTACGTCTCGGTGCTAGTTGTTTTCTCGTTAGCCTGTAGGAGAGAACGCCGAGAACACCGTCTCCAATAGGTCAGAATGCTGGGACCAGTCATTAAAAAAAGCACTATTGTGTTTCAGAATCGTGGTAAAAAAAAAGCCTATGCATTTGTTGAACTGACAATGCGGTGGATGTATGGCAACGAAGGTATAGAGGGAACGAGAAAACAGCATAGCATATGCATTAGAAATCAGGGAAGGGGAAATTTGAACTTCTAATATGATTTGGCACGCATTATTTCGAGTCCTATCGAGAAATCTCAATTCTAAATTGGATGTAAAAGGACAGAAAGAATCTGGGGACTGACGACGACTAATTTTGACGGATGGATGTGGTTGTGCGAGGGTTAAATTCCCGAAGTGCGCTCAGCGAAACAATGGGAGCTTTTTTGAGAAGTGCGTTCTGACGAGAAGCTGGCGGATAGTCATAGTCAACCTATCAGTAGCGGGGCTTGAAGAATGCCTCCAGCTTCGAGGTATGTGTCCTCTCAAATGCATTTCAACAAGAATTAAGCAACGTTTGTTATGATGATTCCGCTTCCTGCGACAACGTATGTCTGCTTATTCTGGAACGAGTCCAGAATTTGTATCCACATTCTTGAATTCGGGCATTGAGGCACAGCACATGAGAGGGAAAAAAAAGAGATAGAAATGCCAGAAGGCCTAAGTTGAAGGTGTGGCAAAGAGTGTTGGAACTTCTGCATAGCAGATCATGTGTGACCGGAAGTGAGCAATATCTTGTTCAAATCTTATTTTCCACACAAACTATAAGGGATGAAGCAAGATTCGCCATAAATCGAGTATTATCCACAAGAAGCAAGCCAAGCAATGTGGAAAAGTGGAGTGGAAGTCATGGTCGTAAGAGCAATGAGAAACACTGAATAGGCGCTTGTGTAACCTGCTTCATGGCACGACGACTCCTATAAGTGGTGCCTACATGTCCTCCTCCTCTCCTCCAACATCTCCATCTGCGAAGCGTGTCTCTTTGACACAGCTTCCCCTTCCGTCTGCTGTCAATGCGCCCCCGCCAAAAGCCAGTCCCCCAATAGCTGGACCAAGCAGTCCAAAACGGTCGTCTTTTTCAGCATCGCGAACAGCTCCTCGGTCAACCTATAACCCTTCCTCGACCCATACAAGCGGAATTCTTCCTTCCGCTAGTTTTTTTAGGCCGTCACGACCGAACCAGCAACCTCAGGTCTACAGATCATCCACTGCTTCAGAAGAAGTACCTCGAGATGCAGACCTATTCCAAATGTCTTCGCTTACTAAACAGATCACAAACAGCTCTGAAGATGCGAAAGACCTTTCAGGAAATCTAGACAGTGTCTTGGACGAGTCTCAGTTCACTAAAAAGCGAGGCAAGAAAGGTAGTGAACCACTCCTACCGCTCTCAGCACGTCCTTCTATGTCTCGAGAGCGTAGCGCTGCCAGTGGTGCATCCAAGGGGGCAAAAGCTATAGTTCGGAACTCTCTCGACAGAGTATTTAACCTTAGTCGAGGCATGAGCATGGACTCCCTTCACCGCCCTTCTCACAGCCAGAGTCAGCGGGGTGCTAATACCGAGAACTCTATCGACGAAGGAGATGGAAAATTCCACGACGAGGAAACTGGGATCTACGAGGGAAACAGACAGTCCTTTCATCGTCGCAAGGACTCTTCTGATGTCGGCCATGCCCCACTCGACATCACTCGCGGTCGGCCGTCCTCTGCACGCTCCCCATCCGTTCATTCAGAATTTTCGTTCGTTCCTGACCCACCTGCGGATCCTAAAAAGGCTCTTTGGGATGTACCGTGGCCCCATCCGGAAACCAAAGGTGTTGTTCGCAACTACCAGCGCCATCCTTCGAACAATAGGTTCTTCCTCCAAGGTCGTTTATTGACCGGCGGAGACTCCCCTTGGGCTTTCATTGGTGCATTCACCATCTTAGGCCACCATTGCTGGAACTTGGTTCGGTACAACAGCTGTCTGGTGGTGGAAATATGAAAGCCCAGCGGTCGCTGTTATTGGAGCTTACTTTGCACTCTTGACTATAACAACAATGTTAACAACAGCAAGTCTTCCTCTCCTCTCTTAATATTTAGCTTGCTTATTCTTTCTTCCGTAGGCGTTCAGTGACCCTGGAATTCTTCCTCGAGAGCTTGACCCCGATCCTCCATATCCTTTAAACTCACCATCCGACTGGTGGAGTTCGTCTACCCATGCCCCGGGATCTTAAAGTTCGCGCCGATGTGTATGCATTCCTTCTGCTTTCTTCTCTCCTATCGGTGACTTAATTCAAAACAGTGTGCGTGTTAAATACTGTCATACATGTCGCACCTACCGTCCACCTCGTTCAAGCCATTGCAAGATGGTGCGTTATTTTATCTGATATTTCCACTTTTCTGACTTTCGAACAGTGTGATAATTGCGTCGAAGGATGCGATCATCATTGTCAATGGGTAAACAACTGCATTGGACACAGAAACTATACTACCTTTTTCGTTCTTTTAACTTGTGCCGTATGTCTTACCTTTTCGCAACCCTCGTTGGATTTTATTTTATTCTTGCTAACGTCTACCTTTCTAGACAACTACACTCATTCTAATCATAATCACGTCCGCTTTGCACCTCTACCTGATGGCCGTGAAGGACCAACTCTCAGTTGCACGTGCTATGCAGAAGGGTGCGGGAAGTGCAGTCGTATTTTGCTTGTCCATTATCGTGATTTGGCCTGTCGGTGCTTTGTTGACCTACCATGTTCGGGTGAGTTGGTTCTGCTCTTCCGGGACCGCTTGAAAGTCCTCATGGAAACCTACTGCAGCTTCTTCTTTTAAACGTGACTACTATTGAACAAGTGCGTTTTTATTCGTTTTTCTTCATTTATTGTTTTTCTTAACATGTTGTAGATTCGGAATCAAGCACACAAAAGCCTCATGCCTGGCCCAGCACCCCCAAACCCGTTTTCACACGGAAGCAAGTGGCGAAACCTCGTCGCTGTATTATGTCGCGCACCCGGATTTTCCTACATGAATTTCCATTCAATTGCGACTCGTGACGCTCGGAAAGTGAACCCTGCCAACTGTGATGAGACTGGGGAGGAGAGTCACTCTTGATTCAACCTTTAATTTCCGATATTATTGCATTTCTTGTCATTGGTTGATTTCATTATCGTACTGTGTACAGCTCGTCATTTACATATCTACGTTACTTGCTTTTTTGTTTTTAGAGGATTTTCTTGCATTCTTTTTCATTCATACCTATTCAAGTCACTCATTTCATTTTTACAAGTCCTGAAGGTGAGAAAGAACAATTTCATTGTATAGATGTTGGCATCATGCTAAGACTTCGTTTTGGTTTGTCCCTTTAACCAACTGAGCAAATGAGGGACGTCCTGAACCCGTTTAGAATCGTTACAACCAAAAAGAACTGGGCGAACCAACCTTAGCGATTGTGCTAGCCATTGTCGAATCCACAATAAATGAAGGGATGCGTCCACCTGGACTGGAGCTGGTGGCCATCCTCCACTCGACGCTCCCGTTCTCGAGTTCCACCAGTTGCTCGACGCTGACATACTTTCCTCGAACGCCGGCTGCCTCAAGTTGTGAAGCTTCGTGATCGCCGGATAAGTCGACTGGAATGGAAACTACCAAGCCGGATCGGCGCCCTGACTCTTCATGCAAAGAGATGCTTTGCACGACGGTAAAGATACGATCTGCTATTGGGGGAGAAAATTTGTATAGCATCGTCCATATCTGCTGTTGAGGAGTCAGGTCCTTGACTTTCGTGACTTTGGAGATTTCAGGTATGAATCTGTCGATAGTAATATCCCCATTGTCAGGAACAATGCTAATTCGGGGAGAAGACCACCCACTGCTTCTCGGTTTCAGCTTTGTTTACAGAGAGAGCTCTCCAGAGAGTATCGAAATCAACTTCTGACGAAGCATGCTCGCTCACTCGACAAAACCAAGGTGCTCCGTCATCTGACGTTTTCGAGCGAGAGTAGGTCTTGACGCCATTAAAAGTTTTCCCTGCTTTCCAAGAATAGGTTGACTTGAGCAGCTGTAGACCTGCTTCGTCAATAGTCGATTGATTGGGAATGTCTAGAACAGGAGCAAGATGTAGAATGAGACACAGGAATTTTGAATTGCAACGGCAGCCGTCACATAGCTGTGCGTCTCACCCGAGGGACGGAGGGGTCGAAGAATAGTTAGCTGGAAGGATGGCTGCTGGGTCATGGCAGTTCTGAACAAAGGCGCATCGTTGAATTTGTCCCAAAAATTAATCAGAAGATTCGCGATAAGTAGGTGACGGATGCATTGACGTGGATGTGGGTTGGAGGGTAAATGAAATATTATGGGTTGTTAAGCTGGACAAGACCACAGTATCTGCTTCGTCCTAATGTATCTGTATCGCGAGGAAGACGTTCTCCGCGCTTCTGGACGAGGCCAATGAACTTTCGTTCGCCCCGCATATGCTTGACGGTGTAAAAGCGGACATAGCCGGGGGCGACTGCATATAGGGTGTGATCACGACCGCGGCGCACCTTTGAGCAAGGCAGAGTCAGTCCGGAGTCAAACGAGCGTGAGTGGGAATATGAGTCGTACGTGTTGCCCAGGGTGGAAAAGCGTGCCCCGCTGTCTGATAATAATATTGCCCGGGATTACATACTCATCTATGTGACTGGTTCGGGAGCGAAGACCAAAAGAGACGCGAAAAAGGGATTACCTGAGAATTTCTTGAGACCCAGGCGTTGACCTGGAGAACCTCCATTATTGCGGATGGTGCCTCCTGCTTTTTTGGTAGCGGTACGGACTGCGCCGAAGCCTACACAGGGTTGAGAGAAGAAGGTGAAACATTGAGTAAAGTGGCGCGTGTCGCATACATACCAGTGGAAGAAAAAGGAGAGAGCGCTTTAGCTGCAGGCAGAAAATGCCAGAACATTGCTCAGCTATCGTGTTGACAAGCACTGCTCAGAGGGAATGGCTAAAAGCGAACGCGAATTAAAAGAGAAATTTGGGCCACGACGTGACTAGATCACCGTGCGAGTATAAAAGCAGGGCGAGCGCTACAGCATCCTGCTATCTTCCTGACGCCCACCTCCCTGCACCCTCAACTTCACTGAAAAATGGTCGTCAAGCTCGTCACCTCTGATAACGAGACCTTCGAGACGGAGAAAGATGTGATCATCCGCTCTGTGCTCATCAAGAACATGCTCGAAGGTGTGTGGCTCAATGTCTCACACCTTCTACCATCGCCTTGCTAACCCGCACACACAGATGTCGGCGAGTCTGACCAACCTATCCCTCTGCCCAACGTGACTTCGAGCGTCCTGAAGAAGGTATGCCGCCGTCGCGCCCACTGCGCTCTGCCTGGCTGCAGCTGATTGCTATCGTCTCGTAGGTCCTCGAGTACTGCGAGCACCACAAGGGTGAGCCGCTCCCCACGCCAGAGTCCTCGGAGTCCCAGGATGAGACGCGCAAGCGGACGACCGATATCTCTGAGTGGGATCAGAAGTTTATCACTGTCGACCAAGAGATGCTCTTTGAGATTATCTTGGCCGCGAACTATCTTGATATCAAACCCCTCCTGTGAGTCCTTTATTCACTTTCTTTGACATACCATCCTTACTTAAACCCATTTTCAGTGACGTCGGATGCAAGACCGTTGCTAACATGATCAAGGGAAAGACACCTGAAGAGATTCGCAAGCTCTTCAACATCGTCAACGATTTCACTCCCGAAGAAGAGGCACAGATTAAGAAGGAGAACGTACGTGTCTTTTTTTTTCTTTTTCTAGTTCTTTTTCCACGTTGTACTCACATTTGAAAACCCCTTTAGGAATGGGCCGAGGACCGATGAGTTGTTTCTCTTGTACTCTTGCACTGTCTTGTCATCCAACCACACCTTTCATTATACGCAAAGAATGTATAAATTAGCTTCCCCAATCTGCTTTTTTTTCCTTGTTTGAACTGGATGCTCTCGCACGCATTTTCTGTTTTAATCAGTCTGCCAAGCACAGCCGTGGGGGTGATTTTCTTCTGTGGGTGCCTGATGTGACTCGACACTCCTCCACCTTATACGACTGAAGCTTGATTACAGTCTTCGATATATCCAAATATCTTGTTCTCAGGTTAAGCTCTACATGTTGTGTGCATCCTGGTTATTGCAGTGCTAAGGACGAGAACTATTAAAATTTGATTTTGCCATTATACCATAAACTAACGGGATATGCAATTCACAGCATTATAAGAAAATTGGAAATCGTATCGAATCATACAAGTAGCGTCCCCGTTTCTAACCCACCTTTGCCTCCCGCTCACGTCTTTCAGTGAGACACCGCTTCGCATAGGGGCCCAACACCTCATTTGCCAGTCGTCGCCCAACTCCACATTTCGAGAGATGGCGACATACTGACTCTTCTGTGCAGGGATACGGACCTTCGTAGACCACCATCCCAATCTTCTCGGCGACCGAAAATCCCCGCTCCTGTAACATCGTCTCGTATCGCCCAGGCTGGGCAAATAATTCAAAGAAGATGTCTTCGAACTCTTTACGGTGAGGTACGTTCTCTGCACTCGTTCGATTCTTCTTATCGTCGGGACGTATGCCTGCACAGAAGCGCCATGTGCGGAGGTCTTCCTTGAGCGGATGGTTTTGCGCGTCACAGCGGACCCCGCGCGGCCATGATTGTGGCCATTGGGAGAGCCAAGCATACCATTCATCTAAACTCGAGCTGCTGGTAGGGTTGATGAGGGGTTTGCCGCTGCCATTGGGACTCCCACCCTCCTTTCGCCAAAGCCGGAGGGCCATATTCTGGATTTCGGTACGTTTGTCTTTCGTAATCTTGTGGGCCAGAGTGCAATAACGCTTGATAGTTCGAATTGCACTGTCATTACCCGGAATGTGAGCGGCATCTATGAGCGATAGGAGTTCACACTCCGACTGAGGAAAGCGGTAGCTGGCTATTTTGCTCAGAAGGGGTGCTGTCGGGCAAACATTCATGGGGGTAGAGTTGACCGGTCTTAACTGTGATAGGGCTGGTTTGGGTGTCGGTGATGCGGGAGAGGTTGTGGTCTGCGGCTCTTGCTGTGGATAGACCAAACGGTGAGTAGCTGCAGACTGGATCTGGTGAGCATTGTGCTGAGTAGATGTGCTAGTTATACGCGTATGCTGTGTTAGATTGGACTGCAATTGAACTCTGTGGTTATGAGCAGGGGTCAAGGATGAGACAGGGGTAGTGGGTCGAGGTGTATGCTCGTCCTTTAGGATTTCAGGTCTCGTAGCTTCTGGGATGGGGTCACTCAGAAAGAAATCGGGGATATGGAATACTGAGTTGGTGGCAGCGGTCTGAGTCATCCGGGGATGTTGCCTAACATTGTGTAGGGTAGTCGGGCGGCTCACCAAAGCTGTGGCTTGGTCTGCCACTGCGCTCTGAAAGCTCGGGATATCTCGAGCAAGGGCGTATGCACTGGATAGGTGGGTAATGTACGAGTTGCATATGGTACAATCCGACTCCTTTGAATGGGCAATAACATTGACTGAGTGATAAAAGTTCCAAGTGCTGGACGAGGGTCCCGATGCCTCTGATGAGGTTTGAGACGGCTGGATACTCGTCAACAATCGAAGAGATGGTTCAGACACTTGACGTACCATAATATGTGTGTAGCCAATAGTAGTATGTGTTGGTGGGAGGAAAGAAGGATAGATGTGAATGGTTTACAAAGGGATCGAGCCCTTGAGTATGCGTGACTCGCCCTTTGTGTGTTCATCAAAAATAGTCACTTGTTGCTTTCGTCCATCTTCTCGGGCGTAGCTCTACATCATTACAGTCCATTCTTCTATCAGACTGCGGGTCGGTCAAGCTCTCCCTCAACATTATGCCTTCATCTCCTCAAGAAAGCTACACGCCATCGCCGAAACGAATCGGAAAAGGGCGCCCAAAAACGCTTGAAGGTCTTTCCTCTTTCAAACAACGCGCCGTTTCTGTCTTGACCGGCAAATCTTCGCCGCGCCGTGTAGGAGACGAGTCATCGTTGCATTTAGACGAGTATACTTTCGATTCTAGGCGAGCGAGTGCACCGGTTCCAAGTACCTTTACATTTGGCCCTTACGACGAAGAATCAGAGTTTATCGTCGAGTATGCCGAACGTGACTTCGACTGGAGAAAGGATTCCATCATCCCTGACCATTCTGTTTCCCGCCACCATGCACGAGTACTCCATAACCTTGGCCCAGACCTTCCCACCTTTTCCCGCCCTGAACCCGTTCCACTTGTTCAAGAACTTGCTCGCATGCAACGTCGCGACTTAAAGTATATCCGTTCTACACTCGACATTGACGACCTTGTTGCTTGCCGCGAACGCGACTCTATCGAGCAAGAGAATATTCATGCAGTAAGGAATGGCCTTTTGACTTCAAAGGAAGGCAAAAATCTCAGTGAGTTCCACGCGGAATTCTGATTTTCAACTAGACTAATAGAAGTATTCTCCAGCAGTTTTCGGAACGAAGCTTCGTGAAGTGGTCGTCTATGCGTCAATTGGGGTACCATTCGGCCATTATAAGAGAACCGTTCCTTACGTAGCAATGGCTTGCATCGAAGAACTTTATCGGAGAGGTTAGCAGTTCTCTTTTTCTTTTGCATTTCCTGATTAAACTATATCGTAGGCCTCAATGATCGCCATCTTTTCTGCGCCACAAAGAAACGCGATGCGCTCTTCGACATCATCAAGGAATACAATAGCCTCCCTTACTTCGGCAAGAATGTGGACCTTCGCCCTATCTCTATAGAATGTGTATGCTCCCTCCTGATGACATTCCTCTCCGGTCTTCCTGAACCCTTGATTACGACGAGCTTCCTCGAGCCACTGTGGTCGTGGTGTCTGCGCCCTTTTCTTGAAGAGGATATGGAATACTCGGACAATACAATATCTCTCGTTAAGCGACTTATGACACGCCCCATTGATTTACGCGAACGTGTCTGTGTTCAAATTGCGCGCACACTCTTGCTTCTTCTCCCTTCGGCCAACTTGTCCCTCTTGCTCTACCTCATGACATTTCTCAACCAAGTCCATCAGCATGGCATGGAGATTGAAGATATTGCCGCTCTTTTTGGTGCTTCTGTCTTTGGCGCTCGACATGGTGATGTACGAACTGACATTCGAGCTTCTCTCATTATGTGTTGGTTCCTCCATCGATGGCAAAACATCTCTGCGACTGTCTTCGGAATGCCTGCCATGTACTCAGTTGATCGACGCAAGAAGATTCCCTCCGAAGAATGGGAAGGAGCCCCATCAAATATCAAACGAGGAAAGCAAAACGCTAAGAATCTCAAAAGGATGCCATCTGGTTCTTTGCATACCTCGCGCATGACGCCAAATCTTATGCAGTCTCCGTGGTCTCCACAGCTCATGGTGTCTCCTGGTCTTAGTAGCTTTCAAGACTTCAGACACATTTTGGGCACCCCCAAGATCTTGGCTTCTCCAGCTTTACCCTCACATGTGCTTGTACCTCGAAGTTCTATCCTAGCCTTGGATCTCGAAAAAGAAACTGTTGTTGTTTCCCCCAGCCGGTCTGCGACTCCGGCACATTCCCGCAAGGTCATACAAACTCCGGGGCGTCCCATCATCGGTTTAGGTGTCGGATTAGAATCCGCATACGGAGGCATTGAGAAAACTGTGGAGAATGATAGCGAATCTATGGTTAGCAGAGAGAGTACAAGCTCCAGCGTAGCCCGTAAGTTCTACCCCTGGCCCATATACGATTTTCGCTCTTACGGGTGATTAGTGCGGCAGCGAATGAATGTTTTATCAACTTCTGAGGAACCACCTCGCCTTACAGTTGACATTGAGGCCGGTCGTGACAACTGGAATTCTTCCTCTGAGTCCTCCGATGGCTCTGACCGACCGGAATCTTTCTTTTCCTCCAATGATGGTTCAAGTGCGACGTCTCAGTCCTCAGTGACGTCTCAATCTCTTATGGATGCACGCACACGTATCAGGCAACTCGAGCGTGAGCTAATCCGCTGTGACGAGGTTGTTGCAGACGCTATCCAAGAAACATTCGAAGAGCGCAAGCGAGCCGATGCGCTCAATAAGCAGATTCAAGAAATGCGACAAGTGGAAGAGCGACGGACCGAGCTTCTATTGGCTCATCTAGGGAATGAAGAATCTGAGGGCCTTGACATTGATGTGATCAAGTTTCAATTGGAGGAGGCTCTTGTTGCGAAAGACATTGCGGAGAAAGAAAAACTTGATGCCTTGAGGAGGCTAGAAGAATTCGAGCGCTTGATTGAAGGAACAGAATCTGTGATTTCTTGAACATACTTGGAATACCTGTACTAGATAACAGTCGTTTCGTCTCTATCCATGGTTTTGTTTTTCTTCATTCTCGTCAATTGAATTTAAGCCCTCCCAGCGCACGGAAGCGAAAAGTAACGTCATGGTCTCCTTTCAATGACCCGAACGCAGCTACACCTTGTTTCTCTGGATGAGGGAGATTGCAAGAACAAGAGTACTTGTGTGTGGAGATGAAAAGAAGCTTGAGAGGTCCATTACTGACCCAACTTTATCACATGCATAAATCATAGTATTCTTCAGTCAAGACGTTCTACCATAACACTTCCTGAATTCGCCAGCTCAGTGTTTTTTTTGTGAACTCGTCTCAAGCTTAGATCAGCCGCCTAGCCTGGCCCCGACCATGACCCCAAATTGCCCGCCCGCCATGTATCGACGTCCACTTGTTCGGGAGTCCCTTTCTTGAATCTCGTTCTAACATAATTAGCATTTGTTGGAGAGGATATACTTCTTTTCCGAAAAAACGACCTTGTGCCCAACATTGGGGGTCGGACATCACGACGGCGCTGACTCTGAGTTGGCCATACGCACAGGGAGATGGAAGAACGTTTCCTCACGATCACGCATGCACCACGGTCTACCCTCTTCTTGGAGCATGGATGCTTGTAAATGCTTGATAGTGAGCAAGGAACTCGCTGCGCTGAGAAGCCTGACTAGGCCGAATTCAAGATGCCTCTTGACCTGAAGGACTAGGAATTGCAACTGCGGCTTAGCCAGCCCTTCAATTTACATACAGCTTGATGCGCTTCGGCCATAATTTAGTGGCTGCATAAGTAAAAGGGCTCGGGAGAAGCCCCCACTCGTGATCGATTCTGTCTCCCCAGATAACTTTGACAACCATGTCGAACTCCGGCTTCTTCATTGGTGGTAGTCAATCACTCTAGTGATAACTTCCTTGGGACCACATATAAAAGGGATTGTCGTGATGGAGATCTGCATTTGCGCCCCTCCCCCTCAAGCAACCCTCTCCTTTCTCAACTCACTGGTCAATCACACCATCGCAGGACCGATTTCTCTCTTTTCTATAACTTTCAATTTCCGCAAATCCAATAATTCCATCCACTATGTTGTCGAGAATCGCTGCATTAGGTTCTACTTCATCCTCGACTGGTTCACCCACAACCCCAACACAGTCTCCTGCCTCTGCACAATCGTCACCTGCTTCTTATTCGCCTGCATCCTCCTTGGCGTCATTCACATTTCCCCAGCGAAGCTCTTCAAGAGCCCATCTCAGAGAAGGCTCGGGGAGTAGCGTCGGAACCGTAAATAGTATTCGTACGTCCATTCTCATTATCAGAACCCTAATATCTGCTCACCTTAATTCATTTAAAGGCTCTGAGCGAGAACGGAACTTCGCACCAACTGGTCCTCGACCTTCACAAGCTCGTATCCCAGCTGAACTCCTTGCGGGACCACGACCTTTACCTTCGACACCTGCTCCTTCACCACGCGATCCTTTCATGTCTGAAGTTGATACATTCTTAACTTCAATCACGAGCGACTTGAAAGAGTTGGAGGAACGGCACGAAGAAACTCGGGGTTGGTTGAAGACACAATTATTGTGAAAGGACAGACACTATGTAAATTTTCAAAGCCTGGCATCTGCTATAGACTCTCATTGTATCTTTTTTCTCTTCTTCTACATTGGAATTGTACATTATAATCAATCATTCTGGCCACTTTTCGGAAGTATCTCATCCATACAGAGGCATGGGGATAGATATCGTTCACTGATTCTTCGACAACACGAATATTGCTCCCTTTTGCAACTGCCACTATTGGAGCTCAATTATTACAGTATATTATGCTACACGGACCAGTCGACCATGACTAACAAAGCGACAAGCGACCCCGGTTGCTATCTGTTCACGCTTGAACATCCATCTTACTCCACATCCCGGATTTCCCTTCTATACTCCTCTCTAGTTTGTTTCAACCTGAAAGGTCATCAGGTCGTTTCATAAATCTGATTTCTATTTTGAACGGTCTAGTAAGCTCTATTAGTTGGTATTTCGTCTCCAACTCCCTAACTTGAGCTTGTTCCATCAAGCCAACTTACCTCTCGCAATTTATTCACATCAAGACTTGAAGATTGAAGGTATAGCTTCTATCAATTATTTGACGTTCCCCTCGTAAGCTCTGCGCTCCTTGAACATTGCGACGGTTGAAGTTGCCGCTTTAGAATTTCTACGAAATGAGTTACCAGGAGGATGAAGTCACCAATATAAGGCGAATAGGCTTAGGATTTATCGGAGAGCTCAAAGACGGCACTCCCGTTATACGAGGAGGCAAGGATTCCATTTGGAAGCTGGCTGACACGTCTGTTCCCCCACAAGCTTCGACAACTGGCTCTTACACTCTTCGAGTTACTCGTGAACACGAAGTACCAGGTGAACCAACCCACTGGTCTCTCTTTCTTGGTGACTCTGAGAGCATTCGAGGAAATATGTGGCAAGTCAGAGGCGATTCTGAGACAGGGATGGAACTAGTGCACGAAAAGATGATCCAACGCTGGCTAGTGTTGGGCTTGAGGGTGACTGGGTCGTCGCTTCTGGAATTTCACAAGATCAAATTGATTTCTGGTTCAAAGCAGTCGATGAGGCGACGAAGGCTGTTGCTCCACCAAAGAACGTGAGGGATCGGAATTGCCAGAACTGGACTGTCGATGTATTGAGAGTACTTGTCGGTCTTGGAATGGTCTCCTCAGCAGTCGTAGAGGACATTAGCCGAAATATTGGGGAGAAGACACGGACTGAAGCTTTGGTGACTGGATCGTCTTTTGTCCAAATCATGGAGGAATCCTTCCCTGGCCTTCTGGCTTCTGCTTCTGATAAACCTTAGTGCTTTTACTTATCTGGGAGAATATAATGATTTGAATCGTTGAATACGACTGGGAGTGATCGTCACGCCTCTTGAGCTCAGGGGTCTTCGCGTTTTGATGCATACGTCCATCTCGGCCCAGACAACATCGTCATTGAATACACGATGAGGAAATTTCTCCAAAAGGCGTCCAAGTCCTTTGCCCTTCCATCCAAGCCATCTAACGCTTCCACCGGAACAACTGGACTTCAACCCAAATTCATGGTGCCACCAGTCCCTCATCCCTACCCATGGGAACATATCGCACTTCTCGTCACAGACGATGCACTGTGTATAAGACCACATTTCTCAGATAATAATGCCTCTTCTCAATCTCTCACCTACATCCGAATACCCTTTGTGAAGGGGGCAGACGTCGAAGAGCTCTCAGCCACCAACAGTGATGGCCTTGACTGGTCGTCCAGTGTGGTTGCCTATGGCATACTTGGATTGTTGGAGTTGTTTACTGGTCAGTTTGATGTGGTTTTTATGATAAAATGTATTACTTATGCCAACCCAATAGCATCGTATCTCCTCGTCATTACTTCGCGTGCCGAAATTGGGCACCGTGAGTTCTCACCCTCTTCATGCCACGCTCTCTCCTTATCAATATTGCAGATTTGGACCCAACGCATGTCGTTTATAACCTCAAATCGATTACGCCTATCCCCCTCGTCCCAGACAAAGCAAGAATGGCCGTCAACACAATAGCCTCTCGGAATATTACACTCACTCGTCCACCCCCCCTTCGTAGTACAACCGAAGATGTCCTTACCCCTGAACCTTCTAATTCAAACGTTGACAAGGCGCCTTGGCCAGATCCGACTTCTTCGACAACCCCTCGAGTACAGTTCTCAACAGAAGACGCTGTACGGGTCATCACTCCTGTCAAGGCGGACACAGAGCATGGGCTGTACGCCTCGAATTCTGCTGCATCTTCCACATCCGACGTTATATCCATCGCTTCTGAAGGCTCTGAAGCCATCTCTCCCATCGCTAAAACCATTGCGGAACGCCTTTCCTTCTGGAATCGTATCCCCAAAAGAACTCCCGTACCCACATCCAATGTTAAATCTGAACCCCCTCTTGCTCCAGTGAGCGCGAGGAAACTCGAGTCCATTATAAATGAGCAGGAGCCGTCTGCAGCGATTAATGACATCCTCAATTCGACTGCTCCTGCACCGGAATCTCCGGAAGCGAAGCATTCAGGAGTTGGAGGAAAAGATTGTGAGAGAAATTATACGGGAGTTCACGAAAGGTGGGATGTACTTCTCGTACACATTTGGTGGGTGAAGATCTATTCTTCTATTAAGTGTTCTTCATTAATCGGGGGACTACTAGACATCACGCGATCTGTGCAACACAAGAAAGAGTTGCTTGCTAAATCTGAGAAGCAGAATGGCATTCTTGCGGACTTGAATGCTCTACCCTCGGACAACCATATCAATGCTGCTTCGGAACACCCCGCACCTGCTGGGGGCATGCTTCTGGGTGAACCTAATCCCCACGCTACCTTTATGGAGACGGGTAGATCGGCAGTTTTGGTGGAACGAATGGCTTATTCGTCCCTTTGTCGACGCTGGGGTTCGTCTATCCTTTATTTTACTTAACTGGCATTGATATTCAGAGAAATCCAGCTTCACCCTTACGTCATTCCCGTCATGCAAGGGTATTACCAGATCGCGCAGTTTGTAATTCCTTCTGAATCTCCAGAGTCAGAGGAGGAAACCTCTGTGGACTACACTATAGTATCTCGAAGATCCAGAGACAGAGCAGGCTTAAGGTATCAGCGTAGAGGTATCGATGATGAAGCTCATGTTGCAAATTTTGTCGAAACGGAGACCATTGTACATGTGAAAGTACTGTCTCTTTTACATTTCTCCTTGTACTATCCTAATTGTTTTAGCGAGCTGATGTCGACAATGTTTTCAGCTTCATGCAAATTCGAGGCTCGAGTAAGTTCTGCATCCATTTCTGGCTTCTGCTTGCCATCTCATGTTGTTTCTAGTCCCGTTATTCTGGACTCAAACAGGCTACGGATTGAAACCACCACCAATCCTGTCCACTGATCGTACCTTCGAACAATCACTTGAAGTAATGAAAAAACACTTCGCTCGTACAGTTGTTAGTTATGGTCCTCACGTATGATTGTTTTTGCGCTCATATTCCAGTCCAATTCTAATCGCTTCGTTTAGCAATGTGTAAACCTTGCTGAACAGCACGGAAAGGAGGGTGTCGTTACCGAGGCGTATCGTAAAGGAGCAGAACAATTGAACAACCCAGACGTTAAGTATGTCAAACAACTTCTGGCCGGATTATCAAGCTTATGATTTTTTTACCCAGGTATCATGAATATGACTTCCATGTTGAAACCCGTGGCATGAAGTTAGTATCCTGCAATTAATTGTTCCATCTTACTGAATGTGCACAAACCAGGTATGAGAACATTGCTAAGCTTCTCACTAGCATGGAAAAAACGTTCGAAGAGCAAGGGTTGGTATTTGAACTTACCTTGTTTCTTCTGTGTCTTCATTTTGGAATCAGGTTCCTGTGGATCGCAAACAACAACCTTATGACAGAGCAGAAGGGAGTGTTCCGCACGAACTGCATTGATTGCCTCGATAGGACAAATGTCGTGCAGGTGTGTAATCTGAGGTGCTCAATGATTTTGTGTTTCAATGTTTCTACTCTAGTCTTCTTTTGCGCGATACATCTTAATGAAGCAGTTGAGCGGTGTTGGCATTGCCAATCCTAACATAGGTCGCATTGACCTTGTATTCAATGATGGTAAGCTCGTTACTTTCTCTCACTTGACATTCCTCATGAGGATACAGTTTGGGCCAACAATGGTGATGCAATCAGCCGTGCCTAGTATGTCCTGATCATTTCAACTCCCTTGCTTGTACTTAAACGCACTTAGTGCTGGAACTTCTGCCCTAAAGGGTGACTTTACAAGGTACTCTATTCCGTTCCCTAACCTTTTGCTATTTAAACATTCGCCACTTAGAACGGGTAAACGTGATCTCACTGGGTTGCTCAATGATGGAGTGAACTCGCTAGCAAGGTTAGCCTTCATCATTTCGGCTCGTTGAACAATACCTACCCCGTTGTCTTAGGATGTACAGTTCCACTTTCAGTGACTGGTTTTCTCAGGCTGTCATCGATTTCATGCTCGGTTCTCGGACTGTTGCTGTATTTTCTGAATTTCTACATCGCTTACAATCGTCTGATCCTCGCGACCTCATTCGGTTATCGAAGATCAGAGCAGAAGCAGTAGCAACTTCTGTTGCTCGTGTACTGCCTGAAGAAGAACGCTTACTGAATGGCTGGACATTGTTTGGACCAGAGGACCTGAATGTGAAGCTTTCAGATCGATTCGAGGAGAAGGTCTTGCTTTTGGTGAGTGTGCATGTATGTTTCTAATCTTGGCGATATGAGGCTGATAATGTAACATTCTAGTCTGCTAAAGCTATGTACATTATTGTCAGTGTGTCCGTGTTTCTTCCTTGGGTAATACTGACACAAGTGGAAACAGAGATATGATTATTCTCTAGAGAAAGTTAAGTCATACACTCGAGTACCATTAGGAGATATCACTGGGATCACAGCTGGTAACTCTGTTGCTTTAAACAAGGGTGCTTAGTATTCTAACGAGTTCCTCATAGGTTCCTATATCCTCTCTCCGCTAGAAGAGGCAAGCCGAGATCCAGTCCAGAACGCGGGCTTTATCTTAACGTGGCTTAACATGAACCAAGTCACTCGAGTGACTAGCTATTCTATAAGGAACACTGTAGAGCCCGTCCCACACCCCACAACCTCTGCGTCACTGTCTTCACCAGCCAGGAAGACAATGATGACGCCTACTAAACGCCTCTCGAGTACTATTCTTCGGCGAGGTTCAAATACGCTCTCCGACCTTCTCATCCCTTCAGCGTCTTTCCGGACTGCAGGCAAAACTTCCTGCCTCTACTTCCTTCGCAGCCTTCAAAGCTCTCCCTGTCGACCCAGCCCACCTGCGTCGAGCGGGAAGTAGTTTCAGCTACTCCAATGACCACGGGGCAGACACATTGAGCAATGCAACAACATGTAAAGAAGCTGTTGAACTCATTGTCGAATCGATCCAGCGTGCCTGTGAAGATGCAGGGAAGTGGTCATGGACAAGAGTTCGTGAAGTGGGGAGACGTTGTGGGGCTTCAAGAGGCACAAAAGATGACGACGATGTATGCGAAAATGGAATATGGGATCAAGAGGTTACTTTGGCTTGGGGGCTAGTTGAAGAGGAGAATGATGTTTTGGACTATAGATCCAGAAGCCAATGGTTTTGAATGGGACTTGAACGAAGCCTTTTCTCCTCATTTACTTCATACTTACGAACTCGCTCACGAACACTCGCATCATAATGACACGACTCAGCATGACAACAGATTTATCAGGCAGCAGCGAACACCATTCCATATGCATGCAAGCCAAAGTAAACAGATCCAGCGAGGGTGGTAAGTACGTGAGAAAAGAAGGGTCGTCGTAAAAGCAGATACAAAGATATGCCAAGTAGGTAGGTCGTCGTGAGTTTCATTACAAAAAGGGGAAACAGAACAGGGATGAAAACGTAAGTAAAGTAAAAGATATGTAAGTGGGTCAAAGTCTGGTCTGCACAGCAAAGAGTGGTAGATGCTACAAAGGTGATTAGGTACAGCAAATCTGTCTTGATATAAAGGTATCCTGAGAAATGAGGTGTGCGTAGGTGGAAGTCCATTAAAGTCCGATGAATGATGAGGGAGCAATGGAAAAAGAGTCCAACGGGAGAAGAAAAGGCAGATGATCACAATTTCGTCCGTGGGCTGGTTTTGCATGCGTGTAAATCGGAGACGCCAAAGAACACGCTCACAGCGAAAGCTACTGCAAGAAGACACGCAGCAGCTGTTGACGTGTTGTAACAATTACACCTATTGAAAGTTTATTGAGTGTAAAAAGAAACAGGAGAAATGGCTCGCATAACATACCATCCTTCAAATTCTCCACTGGGACATCTTTTCCCAATCATCAGAAAAACAAACACAGCACCCCAAAGGATAATTCCCAAGATATCAAACACAAGGACCTTCTTCATCCTTGCCCTAGCCGCCTTCCATGCCTCCTCCATCGCCAAACCTGCGAAAACAGACCTTCTCTTGGGCGGTCGGCTCCGTCTCTGTTGCTGCGGATTCCGTCGACCTCCTCCCGACCGTGAAGAGCTTGAAAATGCACCAGGCATCGAACCATTATCCGAGAAATACTCCTGATCAGAGTATTCTTCTTCCTCCCTACGATTGTTCCCAAAGGCTGTAGGGTCAACGATGAGGTTGACCTGGACGTCGCCTGGAGGAGGCATCCCATGCTTTCCCTTTTTGCCCTTCTTTGGTTTCTTTCCCTTCTTGCCTCCAGGTAAACCTTGGACAGGTAGAACCATCATGCCGTTTCCGAGGGGGTTCTGCATGCGCTCCTTGTGCTTCTTGCCGCGCTTTCCGCAACAGCAAGGTCGAAAGAGGAAGAACCAAAGAGTGAGAAAGAGAGTGAGGACAGAAAAGATGTAAAGTACAAATGCTGGGGGCTTGCCGGCGGGCGGTGGCGGAGGATTCGCTTTGATGACCTGACAAAGTGTTAAGGCAAGAGAGGTAAAAATGAAAAATAGAGGGACATACTAGAGCAGCATATATGGCAGGAATTGCTGCTACTCCAGCCAGTAGAATTTCAAACATACGAACGGTTGTGCGTTTCTTAGGGCCGTTCGTGACCATGGCGCCGTTGTCATCTACGGTACCGACGAGAGGCTTGCCATTCTCGTCTGTAAAATCGTCTTGAGCAACTTTGGAAGATGACTTTGCGTTGGGCCCAAATTCTCGTTCCAACATACGCATGCGCTCCTCTTTGAGATATGGGTCGATGGGTGGCCCATAGTCTGGAGGCTCTGACGACCAGGGAAGCATGGCTGAATCATGGCCATGACTGGAACCTGGACCCCAATAGGGCTCATTGGAGGGTAATCTGGAAGGGAGTTGTGGCCAAAGCTGTGATGTCGGAGAGTGGCGTCAGGGTCAAACGGGTTTCGCTTTGATGAGCCGTAGGAAAACTGAGGCTTGGGCAAGCGGAGTGTAAATATCATCAAGAGGAGGACTATGCAGGACATTATTGTTGTTGTACCAGGAGCGAGAGAAAGCAGGGAAGTGGGAGATGTCCATGTCTTGGCGAGATTCCGCAGGCGGAAGAGGGTCGCTTAGTGCGGGGTCGTGAAGATAAGGATAGTTATGGGTGCGATACGAGACGGGCAGCGACTGTGGCCTGTGGTTGGATCGTCTCGGAGTGCGAGGAGAGGAAGAATGCGAGTGGGCAGAAGTGCTGAGAGTGTCCCCTCTTGAGAGCAGCAGCGACGGAGGCGGGCCTGATACCGGGGAAAAAGGAGGGTACGGATTGGCTTGGTTGTACATCTCATGCTGCTGAGGGCGCAAAGTTCTTGCATAGTCAGCCAGATCCAGGGCTTCTACACTTGCATCGCTCGCTTCTCTTCTCCGGGAGCTCGGATTGTATGGGTTATAGTGGGACTCGCCGGCGTACCGATCCTCAGGCGAGAATGGCCGTCGCATGCCAGAACGAGGCGACCCATACGATCCTGCCCACATCCAGAGCACCGTGGATTGTTGTGGTAGTTGAGAGACCTTGACTTGGTGGCTGTGCCCCACGTTCGCCAAGGATCGTCATCCCTACTTCACTACTAACAGAAAATCTTAGCTTGATTATGATTTATTTCCCCCTCTTTCTTCTAAATAATTAAGAGCTCGACTAAATGGCATTCCTTGAAGACTGTTTATGTCGTCCGGATATGATCGTCATTTGACATGGGTGAACTGCAATGCACCCTCGCTTGCTTCTTTCCTTCCTTCCTTCATCTCACTGTTTTGATTCTCTCTCTACCAAATGCCCTCTTCTGCATTACTAGATTCAGAAAAAACAATCGAAATACCTCTCCAGATCTCCTCTGCATCTCTTGGTCTCAGCACAGAATTTCTGTTTCTTGGCTCAAGTGAACATAACATCTATCGTGTCTTTATTTATTTTAGCTTATTCTCAACAACGGCATTCTAGTCGACGGGTCTGTCAGAAAGTATGACCTTGCGTCTGGGAAGGTCGTGAAAGCTATTCGAGATCTTGGAGACGAAATTTCTTCAGTTAAGCCTACAAGTGGAGATGAGATCTGGGTTGCTTGTGGCCGCAAGGCAGGCTTTCTTCTTCATCTATTATAATTATATAATGAAAATTCTTTTGCAATTTAGCTTTATTGTTTCTCCTTGAACTCGGACCGAATGATTCTCGACGCGGGAGACGCGAAACATGCCATCGAACTTTGTGACGACGAAGAGGATATTCTGAACGAGGTTCGTGTTTTATCTTGCTCTTTGAGGGAGGATAAATATTTTCATTGCAGTCTAGCTAGCTTGATCTAAATGGAAAGGAAAGCATGCTTGCATTTAGCACAGACTCTGGTTTAGTGGGTGTTGTGGAAATTTCAACATTGAAGTCATCCAAAATGAAATCCAAACACGAAAGCGTACGTTTGACTACTTGCTCGATCTTCACGCCCTAAGTGTATATAACAGATTTGTGGCACGGTCAAATTTGTCCCAGACCGGCCTCGTGAACTTGTGAGCGGAGGGTATGACTCTGCCATCCTTCACTTCGATTTTGAAGAGAGAAGCTTGCTTTCAAGACGAGATATCAGTAAGTCAGCCTTTTATTCCCTTCCGATGCTCCGGCCAATCTCTTCCCTCTTCAAGCCAACCAACTCTCCTCTTCTGGAATGTCCATGTCTCCGCCTTTTATCATGTCAACGGCCATGTCCCTCTCTGGTATTCTCGCAGCAGGAACTGCGGATGGACAGCTCTGGGTCGGTTTGGGTGGTGAAAAAGTTACACCGGCAGCCACATCAAAGAAAAGTTCCCAGAAGGTAAAAAAGTCGCGAAAATGGGACGGGCTTCGTTCAGATGTAAATAGCGAAGTGTTATTAAAAGCTGTTGAAGGACCCATTGTTGCATTGCACGCATTCCCATCTCCTCTGTCCAACTATCCTCGCTTATAACCATCGTCTAGGGCTTTCTTTGGAACCTCAAACTCTACTCTCCTTGCTTCGACGCTGCAAGGGACCATCATCCAATACACCATCCTTCGAGGGGAGTTACCTCAATTGCGAGAGGACTGGCGGAAAGAAATCACCCATGTACAAAAGGTGAACGTCCTACTTGTCCAGAACTCACATATCCTGGTTGGAGGCGTGGGAAAGACTGGGAAAGGGTGCATGGAGTTCTGTCGTATTGTCGAGGAGCCATTATCATCTGAGTAGGAGTAGCATCAAGAACTATGGGTTTCATCCTTAGGCTGTTGCTGTTCATTTTCTATTTCCTCCTCAAGCTGCTTGATACGACGCAGCTTCTGTGCCCGAAGAAGCCTGAGCCGGAGGAGTTGTTCCTCATCTGAGAGAACACGAATACCAATCATATCCAAGAAGCGTTGACTAAAAGGTCGATTGTCAACTTGGCGCTCTGCAATACCATCATCATGCGCAGGAAATAATGTGTTGGCGAGGTATTGGACTGAGCCTGCACTTAGCCCAAGTGTTAATGCACCTGATAGAATGCTCCGTGGACCAGCTAAAAGGTCGTTTCATGGGAGTTATTGTATGATTATCGAAGCAGATACTCACCCAGGAGACCTCGAATAAAACCACCCACTATGGCACCACTCAGCGTGTTCTCTATTACATTTTCCATCTTCTTTACGACTTGTAAGTCGTTTAATATGTAATCATCATCCTTAGGCAGCGGCTTCAAGCCAAGTTCGCGTCGTTTTTGGGCATACATTGGCAGGGGTGCGTGGATGACAAGGTTGGGTCCAATAGTCTTGTCTCTGAGCAGGAAGAATGCGCTGAATGTGATTCCGGTGTTTAATCCGGAAAGCAAGCTTCGAAACGCGACATTGCCTCGAGAACGAGTTAGGGCTGCCGTTATAAGGGATGCCCCGATGGCTAAGACAGAACTCAGAAATTTTGTCTAGTCAGTTATTTAAATAAAATAAACTTACAGAGTCCAGCAACAGTGTACGCATTCTTCCTAGTGTGGACATTTTCCATCCACGGAAACTTTTGAAGGTGGACTTGGGAAAGCAAAGCAGGAAACGGGCGTCAAAACTGAATCTTTGTTGTCCTTTGCGCTTTACCACCATGGCTAACATCGACTTGGATCTGGACAACTTCTTTCCAGTGAGCTTTTGACAATATCATATGTCTGAACGTCTTTTGGAACATGCCTCTTTGGGAGATCTCAGGAGCCTGAACGTCCTCCAAGTCCTGAACCCTCCATTTCGGTTTTTGTTCGAGAGAATAAGGATACTCTTTCCGATGCAGACTGGAAGACAGTTAACATACGTCTTGTGGGATCCCATCCGTTGTGGGCACATCATTTGTCAGACTAGCTTTTTCCCTGGCGGGTCGTTAAATGTTAATGATGGGAGGGTGCAGATGGAATGCCGCAAAGGCTCTGGCGACATACCTCGACGAACACGTTGATCTGTATTACAAGAAGAACGTTTTGGAACTTGGAGCTGGAGGAGGATTGCCATCTATTGTCACTGCACTCAACGGCGCTGGCAAGGTATGATTCACGTATTGCGATTCATTTCATCAAAATTTTGATTCTGATCCAGGTTGTCTTGACGGATTACCCTGATGATTCACTCGTGGATAATATGCTTCACAATGTCAGGACTAACCTTGGCCACGACACAACTAATATCGTGACACGCGTCAGTTCCCTCCTTCCTTCTTCCATATCCTCTACAGTAATCTGATATATACATGTAGGGCTACATTTGGGGTAGAAATGTCGACCCTCTTGTTTCACTTCTTGAGCCATCTCAAAAGTTTGACCTTCTTATTTTGTCAGATCTCATCTTCAACCACTCTCAAGTTCGTCCCCCCTTTCAACCTTATATATCGTATCGTAGATTTACCCTCGATAGCATGATGCGCTACTCAAGACTGCTTTAGAAACACTGTCTCCAGGTGGTGTGGTCCTTGTGTTCTACACACATCACCGGCCGCATCTCGCACACCGGGACATGCAATTCTTTGAGCTTGCTAAAGATCAAGGTTGGCAATGCGAAGAGGTCTTGAAGCGACACTTTGATGTTTGTGATTATTTCGACGCATTATTCTGATGACCTTACTATTTTTTTCCACTCCAGCCAATGTTTCCCGAAGATCCTGGAGACGCCGAAGTTCGGTCTACCGTTCATGGATGGTCTTTGAAGCGCCATGAACTGCTATAGCTCAAGGACTACAATTTGCCGTTAATATCTTTACCAACGTTTGGGTAAACAAAGATTTTAGAGACGAGGCAGTCTACCGTAAAGGAGATCATTTGGATCGCTTACTACAAGTTAATAGACTTTTCGAACACGAATGTGCATTGCATTTGGGTTATTCTGTTATAGAGGGTCTCAAGTGTTCTGCCCACTTGGCCAGAGTCTGATCGCGTCTGCTCTTGTCTCCCACATCCATGCTCCGTCCTAGCGCCTCTCTTTTCGCCCTATCCCAACTACCCGCTATTATTTCTCTTGTAATTCCTGCAAGCATTGAGTCTCCAACCGCAATCTTGGCCGCTGATATCTCGTCCAAAGCTGTCAGCCACCTTTTCAGATTCACTCCAGTTCATGCCCGCCTCTCACGTTTGTATGTTAAATAGCCTCTGCTGTTTCAACCGCCGGAACCTCCTCCTCCTACTTCTATTGTCCCAGTTGCCACTGTTACAGCGATAGTTACGACAACCAAGACAATTATGGATGATTCGACGACGACGCGTTTTTTTGGGCTCGAACCTGTACAAACAATCACGACTACTCGCACTGTCTTTACTTCCCCATCTTCTGTATCACGTATCGCGTGGACTGCGCCAGCGCAAATGACAGACCTCTCATCTTTCAATGTCTCTCACTTCTCAAGTGGTGGTAAGAACCTCGAGATCGTAAACGAAATACCTTCAAGCGCGTATTCGTTTCCTCCTGCTCACCCGACATTTATTGTTAACGCCGCAAATGAAACTGCTCCCGTATTCACAAACATGTCGCTCATTCAAATTCGCTACCCCGCACATTCGATCAATCCAGGCAACAGTGAGGCTCCCGTCGGTGGTTCGCAGTTTTATTCGAGTCCTGTTGACATTACAGACGCGTCCAACGTGACCTTGACTTACTCCATTTTCTTCCCTGCCGACTTCGATTTTGTGCTTGGTGGCAAGTTACCCGGTTTGTACGGTGGACACACAAGATGTTCTGGTGGGGATGATGCCCTGGACTGCTTTTCTACAAGGTTGATGTTTAGGCCTGGGGGACAAGGAGAGTTATACCTGGTAAGATTGCCATTTGTCGACATATCGGTAGAGTAACACCATTGCAAGTACGCTCCGAAGGACAAGCAAACTTCCGCTTTATGCAATGATCCCCAATCATCCTGCAATGCCGTTTACGGTCTCTCCATTGGACGAGGTTCATTCAATTGGGCGAGAGGGAATTGGACAACCGTGACTCAAACAGTAGTCCTCAATACTCCTGGAAAACAAGATGGAGTGTTCACTCTTGACGTCAACGGAAAACCTGCTATTTCTCGCGATGATGTTTTCTACCGCGATATCCTTACACCCTCAAAGACAGCATTGCCATCGTTACTTCCCAGTAAACCTTTCGGTGTGGGACCAGTCAAAGTCACAGTCCCTGGTCCAGACTTGCCTGTACCATCTGTCCCCGAGGTTGACCTACCTAGTATTGTTCAGCGTCCAGCAGTAGGCCTCCCCGTTTCTCCGCCGTCGTTATTTGATGGATTACTCGGTGGTCATCATCGACGTCGTCAGTTCGTTCTCTCTCCACAAGCACCTTTTGCAATATCATCTTCACCACCCCTATCCGATACCTTTACTATGACTTCGACACGTATGATCACAAGCACCGCGTACGAAACTGTCCTGCCTATATTCATCAAAACCATCACTACTGCAACAATCTCTACTACAGAAACATTGCCAACCGCAGCTCCGCCTGTTGACGGGTCGGTGGCTCAAGGAGTGCTCAAAACCGTGCAGTTCGCGGGTGTGTTTTTCAGTACGTTCTTTGGTGGACATGATGAGAGATATGCAACTCCAAAAGATCAGTATGTTTGGTTCAAAGACTTTGCTGTTTCAAAGAACGATAAAGTACCTGTGAAACGTTAAGGTGTCCAAGATCTCATAATGTTGCAAAATAGAGAAGAAAATGTAATAATTATCAACAAATGTATTCCGTTGTTCTAAGACACCCAGAGAGCGATCTTCATTATATCATACACGCTACACTAGACATCACCACTCCTCAATTTCGCCGTTGTCTCTTCGGTGCACTCCCGGCGGCATCCACGGACGACACGGAGTCGGAGCGCGTCTAGAACTGTGTTTCAGGATGGGAGAATATAATGTGAAGGTTAGTTGACTGACCTTTTTGCGACTCCTTCCACTTCTAGCACTCGCAACACTCTGGGACCTTCCATCTTCGCCAACTTCTCCGTCGACATTATCTTCCATCTTTAAAGATTGTGTTTGAGAGCTTTCTCCAGAAGAAACCTTCAGCCGCTCGTTCAAAACGTGCACATCGTAATCCGTTTTGTCGAGCTGTTTCTTGATTTCTGCAAGAGCGCTTGCTGCGTCGATGACATTTTCAAACAGCCGCACGTTATCCCTCGTAGGCATGACAAGACGAGAAGGGTTAACGTTAACCTCTTTAAGGATGTCAGTGACCTTTTGGTGCACAGATTGCTTTGGAACTGGTAACTTCAGTGTGCGGAGGAAGGCAGGGGTGTGGGCATTCTTGGTAACAAGAGCTGGGGCGGTAGTGGGTTCGACACGTGTGATGCAATGTTGAGCATCATATGCAGCGTTTTTGGGTGGCGGAGGACGTTTGGGAATGCCGACAGATCCACCTGCGCTGCTTGATGTTTCGAAATCGAGACCTTTCTTCTTCCGTTTTAGGTCTGAATTGAGGATAGCCATGGCGCTATCATCCTCAATAGTGTCAGCTAATCCTGATTCTATACCGGCTAGCATTCGAAGTAGCTCTTCTCGATCTCTCCTAAAGCGCCGTTCATTCTGCTCGAGACGTTTCAGTTCAATATGTAGGGCCTCTTCGTCAGCTTTTTGTTCCGGGGTGCGTTCTTCTAGGGAGATGATATACTTTTTACGCATGACTTCTGTCTCTAATAGGGAGTGAGCATCTGAGCTGAATCTGAAGTCTGATTGAAGAACCTTTGTCAAACTGCAAATTGTTCAAAATTATGATCTTCTGATCTTCTGGAATGTTTCCTCGAGCTCTGATGATTTTTCTGCACACAGAAAAATAGCGGTCTTTGAGATCCTGGAGGGACAATGTCATTTTGCGATCCTTTTCTTTGAACAAAGAATTCAACTTACCTCCATCGACCTAGTAGAAGCAGGAAATTCGTAGCGATCATATATAACAGGCCAACGTCTCTCATAATCGTGGACAAGTGAGAAGAGATAGTCGGTTTCTTGGCGTGGCCAGTCTTGGTCCTCAAGGTACTGGTTATACTCCTCGTTCGTGTACTTGAGGGCCTTCAGCGGTGACGAGTCAGAATCAAATACAGCGAAAGGGTATTCTATAAGTTCTTGAATAAGAAATAAAAATTAGAATAGAAAAGGAATCTAAACCGTACCCTGCTCGACTGTCTGGGGGTCAGAAACCTTGACCCAATGTCTGAGCTGAAGATTGTCTTGTCGCGCTGAGTTCTTGAACTCCCGCCACTCCCAACGCGTCTTCGTGCCTCCGCCAAGTTTCGGCTTCTGCTTGAGCCGTGGTTTGTTCTGTACAAGTAGTGTTGGTGTAGCATCCCCAATCAGGGCGTATAGTTCACGCGGGATGCCGTCTGGTTTCTTTGTAGGGGCCGGTTTTCGTGGAGGTGCTTGACTTGGCCCAGAATTAGCCGCCCCAACAGGCAATACAGCACGGATATCGCTGGAAGAAACTGCCATGATGATGGCTGGAAGAAGCGAAACCCGAAATTCCCATTTTGGGCGACCTATTAGATCCGCAAATAACATCTCAGGGGTCCGACCCCCCCTATCATAGCTCGCCAAGTCCAACTAAGACATGGTCTGTCTAACAAATCCGAGAGTACCCAACGAGCTAGCCAATAATTCCAAGATTCTCCGGCTTTCTTTCTCATGCACTTCTTTTAACATTCTAATAGAATCATGGAGCTCTTCGTTTTCGATAATCTCATCTGCATGTGTCCGCAAGAAAAGTGTCTGTAGTGTTTGAACAGCCTCGAAGTCTTTTCGAGAACGGAGACGTTGGGTCAGAGCGTTGATGAAGGATGCCATATGCTCAAGCGTAACGAGCGATTGGACTTCGAGCTCCAACGCTGCAGGAGATAGCGCTTTTGCATGGACGAAGAGAGTTTCGTCTGTAGTTTCGTGTCAGACTCAATTTTGGTAATGTGAACAAAGAGCGGATGGGACTTACAATCGCCATTAGCAGATTCGGTAAGAAGTTTTTCAAGAAAAACACTCTCAGTTTCAGCAGCGATTTTATCCAATCTTCTTGTTTTCTTGGGCTCATCGTCTTTCTTCTCTTTATCCTCTGAGATAAACCGTTGTTCTACACCGGGAAGAGTTGGAAGGAAAAATGGGGCTTTCTCAGGTGGCTTTGGAGGTTCCTTGGGCTTGTTTCGTTGCTACCAAAATCTGTGAGATCTTGTATGTTACTAAGCAAAAGGCACACATACTGCGATGACCTCGAGATGGAGAAGCGTCTGCCACCTGGCGCGAGGAAGAAGAGTGAGAGTGATCAGATCTCCCTCGAGCTGAGGAGGGGTTGAGAAAACGTCTTTATGCTTTTCTGATACGTTAAGTTCTGATAACGCATCGAGTACTGAACAAAAGTGAGTAATAGTTAGGAAAAGGAGAACAGTGCAAACCATCTTCCTCATCCGCACCCTGCATAGATGGCATCGCAGCTAGCGTAATTTCTGCATCAGAGATACTTTGGAAGAAGGTATCAGAGTATTGTGCTCTATTTGCCCTTAAAATCGTAAATGAATGAGGTCAGTGCCGACAAGCCAAAAAAGAAAAACAGCTACAAACCAAAGGAAAACGCCAACGCTGTCTACATGTGATGTAGCAAGAAAATCATTCGTCGGTGAGAAAGCCACACTCGTCGCAACCGTCGGTGTTCTGAAGGCGTCAATAAGATGACCCGTGGGAAGGTCAAATGTTCGGATGATGGAGTCCATAGATGAAGTAACAAGCCACCGCGAATCGGGAGAGAAGGCCTACAGTTGTGTTGTTATTAGGGTAATCGGGATACACTAGAAGGGGACAAACCAAATCTAGCAACCGCCCTTTGAACCCACCGAGCTCACGAACAATGCGCCGGGTCTCAAGATCAAGAACCCTAACGACCAGGTCATCACAAATTACTGCGATTAAGCCAGAATCCCTCTGAAGGTGTATTGCGACAACTGAGGAAGGCAACACAACTGAATGCTCCAGCTTGGAGGTGTAGAAATCGAAAAACTTGTAGACAAAAGTTGTAAGTCCACAATGCGACTTGCTAAGAAGAGGAGAAACACACATTCATCGTTCCATCTAGAGTGCTTACGACGACAACTCGATTCAACGAATCTGAGGCAATTCCCGAAATGCACCGCCCTTCACCTTTTTTCTTCGTCATCCGTACTGTTCGGTTCGTCACTTCAGGGGGTGCGACACCTAGAACGAAGGACTTTCTCTTTATGCCGGATTGAAGATTCCACATGTGAATCTGGCCAGTAGAGGAACCTGCGATGCCAAAGTTGCCACAGGCAGTGACGCAGACGGCCTAGGGAAATGTCAAAATTATTCTACGTGAACATTAAACTCATAGTACCTTGCAGGAACCAAGAGCAAGACGTTCCTTGCCTTTCCCCTTGATGTCTTCCGCAAATCCAAACGTGTGTTTTCCTACTTTTTTGTTCTGCATCGACCAAGACCTTGCAAAAGTATCTTCAGCATGCCCAGTGAGAACATTGTCCCAATCTTTCGCTCGGGTGGTTGAGAACGACATGGAAGTAATGTGAGGAAACTTCAAGGATGCGACAGATATGGACATGTTAGCAGCCTTTCTGGCGAGCGAGCCTGTAAACAGGAGGTGAGTGCGCTTCCGGTAGAAATATATGGAGAAAATTACCTTGAGAGAGTTCAAAAGAACGCGAGTCTCTAACAACGGAAGTACATCGAAGACTTCGGTCTCTGGATGCAGTTATCAGCTGCTTGCCATCGTCTCCATAAAACCGAATAAGGTGAGGGGGTGCGTGGTGACCAGCACGGTATTTGAGTAGCCGTGGCGTAGCAGTTGGGGAGTCGAAGAGCCATTGCTAATAAATGTGTGTTGCTTGGAGTGATGTACGAGAGATATATTATCCCAAAACATACCTTGATGCTGTTGTCTTCCCCGGAAGTCGCAAGGACCGGCTGACCAGGAATCCATTCAAGCGCGCAGATAGACCCATCATGTGCACCCCGAACCATATGAAGTAGGCGGCCTCCAGAATCTAGGTCCCAAATGGCAAGATGGCCCGCTGAAGACGCAGAGGCCATGATGGGTTGCCCATCTGGGAATAGTTGGAGCGTCATAGCATAGAGAAAGATGAATTACGGCCTACCAGTTCTGAATCCAAGAGCACGAATGCTACCACCTTCCATGAACATTCGCATCAAGCGTTCGTCCGTACGAATGTCGTACACAGAGATTTCGCCGGAGGTGAAGCCAATACCGACGACATCAATTGCAGGGGACTGGCAAAGCGCTGTTATTGAAATATGGTTGGAAGACGGGTTGGTCACAAGGTTGGAAGCAGAGAATGTATGGAGGCATGTCCTATCGTGGCATGTGAGCAAAGCAAATCCAGAGAAGCCATGGTTCATACCGCGTTTGGATATTCCAAAGCTGCATGGTCCCCTCAGCGCTTGCGACGAGAATTTTGTTGATATAAGTTGCTGGATGTAAAATTAAGGTCGCTGTGAATCCTCCATTAAATTTGATGATTCCTTCGAATTCTATAACATATGAAGATAATGATCTTGACGTTTTGACTTTGGACTAACCTCCAGAGGTTTTGTTCCAAATTAACAAGTTTCTCCCATCCTCGGTGAGCGCTAGAAGTTGCGTTGCGAAAATAGTGATGAAGACCAGAGGGGTAGAAAGTGGATTGGAAAGTCTCGACACCTTGACGTACATGTCAACTCAACGAACTATGCAGAAGAAAATCAAGAACATACTTCTTTCCCTCTAAAACATTTGATGAGATGAGGACCAGATGCAGTCCATACATCATCTCCATCCAAAGCAAGAGACGATATGTGGTCTTCAAGCTGAGGTCCTGCAAAAAGTCGGGTTATAGTGCCTATTCTATCAATATCAAGGAAAATCATTTACCAACGAAGAGCAATGTGATGCGACCCCCTTCCCATAATGCCCATGATTTGCCTAAGCAAGACAATATGTAAGTCTGGGGACCGTCGGCAGAACCTTTATAAGATCGTGTCTGTAGAACAAATGGGACATGATTTGTGACAAGTCCAAGAGCTCTGAAAGGGACGAATAATCTATTTGAGGATGTGGAGTTAGATTCGTGGGTGTGTTTTGGACGTTTTCGAGGAGGCTCGACTTGAACCATCAAGGCAAAAATCAAAGCAAGTGAGAAAATTAGGCGCCGCTTGTTCTACTTGCTTCCTCGTTTCTAGGTCGCGTCAAACGGCAACTATGCCATTCTGTCTCTTTAAATTATCATGATAGATACTTTCCTTCTATCAACACGAAACTCTCATGATCGCTTTTTCTTTGATTCCTCCATTTGCTGCGCCTCACCGAATGCAATCGTCGCCGCCAATCTTGTTCCTTCCTTGCTCGTATCAAGTAAGCTGATATAAATGACAAGATTTGTGACTCCTAGCTTGCCTTAATCAACGTTATCTTTTAAGACTTTTGTCGCTTATTTCGCGCTCGTGTGTACGTGTTTTGAGTGATGGCCTTCAACGGAAGATCACTCCTCCAACACTGACAATAAACTACACTGTCATAAACGAGTAGAGGGTATGTTTATGGAGGAGGCATCAAATATCATAGAAACATATGTATTTATCCTTGGAAATGTAGATTTCCATTTCCAAAGAACATCCCAATAATTCACATACCAACGTTGTTTCTTCCCCTCATGTTCCGCGTAAAAGGAACGTGGCTGATCTCAGAGCCTTTTCCCGACTCGCTGGCAGAGGTTGAAGTCGTCAACGGTTTAATTAAGGCTGAGGGATCAACCCATTCCAAGTACCCTTGCCTCTCCCCTCCATGTCCATTGTTATCTATGGTCCCGTCGTGAACCCAGTCTCTCCAACGAGCCTCGATGCTCTTCCTCGCTGTCTTCTCGCTGTCAACGAAGCTGGTACTATCGATTGGATCGAACCTGATGTGATTCCATCTCAAATTCAGGAGACCCTCGCAAAACACGGATACGATGGAACGCCAGACTTGATAGAGCTAAAGCATGGACAATTCTTAATGCCTGGATTCATTGACACGCATACAGTAATGTTCTAGAGTTGAGTACGCGTGCCACGTCGTGCTGAATCACCCATGATAGCATGCACCACAGTTCCCTAACATCGGCGGGTAGGTCGTGTGACTTCGTCCTTTGCACTTTAGGGCTAATGTCTTCCTTAGAGGTGGCAAATACGAACTATTAGAGTGGCTAGACAAACTTACTTTCCCTGAGGAGAGTAAGTACAAGGACGTAAACTATGCCAGGTCAATCTACACTCGTGTCATACGGAAGGTTTTGGCATGTGGCGTGAGTGCAACCCCTTGCTTCCCTGATTCTACTAGAATGTAATCAAAAGACAACCACCTGCTGTTATTATGGAACCGCACACTTGGAAGGAACCAAAGCTCTAGCAGATCTCGTCTACCAAGCCGGTTAGTCTTCCTTGTATCCCCATCGTTTCTGCTTCACTGACGTACTTGACACAGGTCAACGTGCTCTAGTAGGGGTAGGTAAGCTTGCTACTCGATCATCATTGGCGAATACCAATGCAAGCTTTGCTAGAAATGCAATATGGATAGAAACTGTCCAGACCACTACGTCGAAACTACGGACTCCTCGATTGCCGACACCAAAGCTTTCGTCGAGTATTGCCAGGCTACATACTTAACTGCTTCTTCTGAGCCGAACGCTCAGCCCCTCGTCCAACCTATCCTGACGCCACGTTTTGCGATTACTTGTTCAGGACCTCTCCTCGAAACATTGGGTCAGGTTGCAAAGGACGCCTCTGTGAGAGTCCAGACGCACATCTCCGAGAACAAGGCAGAGGTTGCTTTTACAAAGGAGCTCTTCCCCGACTGTACCTCGTACGCTGGAGTATACGACCGTTTTGGGCTTTTGAAGGGCGACACCATCCTTGCTCATGCAATTCACTTGGAAGAAGAGGAGATACAGTTAATTAAAGAGAGGAATTCTGGGATCAGCCATTGCCCTACCTCAAACTTCAATTTGAACAGTGGTATTTCGCCTGTGGGATATTTGCTGGATCGTGGGCTCAAGGTTAGTCATCAGGTGGTAGGTTTATGACGAAGACAGCTGATTTTTTTTAAAATCAAGGTTGGACTGGGCACAGATGTGTCGGGTGGATTCTCTCATTCCATTATCACGGCCATCCAACATGCGAGCATTGCGTCAAAGGTGCTTGCTTTCCAAGCGTCGGATGACCAGAAGCAGGACGGCAAATTTGCTTTGAAACCGCTCACTCTTCCCACCCTGCTCCATCTTTCGACACTTGGTGGTGCACAAGTGTGTAACATGGACAAGCTGATCGGCTCCTTTGCGCAGGGGAAAGCTTTCGACGCTCTCCTTGTTGACGTGACCATTTCGCCAGGTGGCTCCTGGCGTGACAGCGTTGACATGACTTCGGAGAAAGTAGAACAGATCTTAGAAGAATTCTTTTTCACTGGAGACGATAGGAGTATTCGGAGAGTTTATGTCCAAGGTCGTTTGGTTGCGGGTGTAGATTTTACCACACACTAGAAAGGTTCAGAATTCAACATAGGGTTTCAAATAGGAAACAACAAGGTAATATTCGAATCATGCTCATATAAACTATGTATGAGAGAAGAAAGGTCTAACAAATCCATAATGCTGCGTGCGAGGCAGGAAAAAAAGCCAGGACATAGGAAGAACCAGCTTATGAAAGAGGTGGTGTAACATCTTAAATCTTGAAATGAATGTCAGCATGAGGATAAGAAGAGAGAACAAAGATACATACGTATTGAGAGAGCCACCTGAAACCTGGGAATAACAAGTTAGTCAAGAAAATATCCAAACTTGAGAAGACACGTACCCTCAGCGTAACCCTGCCTCTGAACAACGGAGCACATGAAGATTTCGATGGGCCGAATGTCCTGGAGAGGGACTTTGCCCTATTGTGCACTTTGTGAGCACTTGTCCCGCAATTCACAAGATAACGGCACAATACCTTTCCAGTTGTCTGCCACAAACCCAAATGATGCCTAATCTCCTCCTCGCTCACGGCACCTGGCGCGTCAATCTTGTTACCCAAAATGAGGAAGGGAACCTTGGCCAGCTCTTCGATAGCAAGGAGGGAGTCGAGTTCAACTTTAGATTCAGGGAAGCGCTCGAAGTCAGCAGTGTCGACCAAGAAGACGATACCATCGACCTCAGGGAAGTAATTGCGCCAGAGGCGACGGGCTGTGTCACGGTACAGTAAGAGAGTGGAGACTTGGCGGGCGTGGAAGTAGACTAACGGACCTTGTGCGTGTCCTCCCAAGTCGTGTGTTGTGAATTTCACGTTGCCAATGGCAAGTTCCTCCGATGCTAGAAATAAAATAAGTATTTTTATGAATGTCTGGACATGGAGGGCTAGAACGCACTGGGGTGGAGAGTGGGTTGCAGAGTGGCCAGGCGGTCATTCTTCAGCATGTGCAAGAGTGTCTTGATAAGAGCGTAAGTATGGAATGAGGGAGAAATACAATTGTAGGCTATGCACAGTTTTCCCAGCATTGTCGAGACCAAGGAAGAGAATTTTAGCGTTCTTGTGAAGAAGGCCTTTACAAAATGTTCGTCAACCAAACAGCTTTCTGGGAACACAAACGGAATACAAGATACCGAGTTGGGCAAGAACATCCCAGAACCAGTTGACAATGAACATGGTAGTGCGAAATTGAAATAAGGTGGCGAAGGTAGGTTAGAGAAGATGGGTGTACAAAAACGAGTCGCTGATTCCCCAAGCGCCCTATGAGGCCGGCGGGTTTGATACGTGGCTGTTGCGTCAGTGGGCAAACACTTCGCTCTCGAACACGTTGTCATATCCAGAGACAATAAAATTTCTAGTCTAAGAGGAACAGCAGATGTGCTACAAAAGTATATGTACCAAGCAGCCCAAGACATGTTTCCAAAAACCTTTGAAAAACTCTCAGGTTGAAAAAAGCATGTACAATATATAGACTTCAAGGAACTTGTTATACGCAATACCGAATCGCCTCTACAAGAGTGGGGTACATTTGCTTCAAGGGAGGCACTGTCTAAATGGTTGCGAATGAAAAGTTCTTGGAAGAAGCGCTGATCGTTTTATGGTTCTTTTGTTTGCTTCTGTTTGTTTTCTAGGGGCTCTGGAGAAGAAAAAATTGCAAAAGTAGACAAGATGTAAATCTGTAGTACACAATAAAACCAATGTCTCTAGAAATTCTCTTCAAGCAAGTCCGTAAGTTGTGCAAGACCAGAACCTGTCTTCTCGTCCAAGAGAGGTTTCCCAACAGCTACAGAGGTGGCCAGGAAAGAAATTTCACCGCCTTCCCATCCGTCGAATTTGAACATCCCACCAGCGTCTGAGCATTCTAGACCACCCCATTCTGAACGGTCTGCGTCTTCCTCGCCAAGACCTTCAATGCCAACTCCATTTGATTGGTTTTGGCGTCGTTTCGAAAGCTCTCGTTCTAGGACAGTCCTAACGCGCTGAATCGCAACTGTGGCATTATCTGTCATTGCTGAACCTTTTAGAAGGTCAATTTTATGCGCAAGGATAAGGAGTGCTGGCAACGGTTGTGATGGTGGGAGCGAGACTAGTTCGTGGAGAACAAGATGCAGGTGTCTGTTATGGTATAAGCAACAAAAACTTGTAAATATGGGGACGAATAAAACGTACTCGGCTACCGCATCCCCATTTCTTGAAATGGTAGATGAATCGACAACGAAAGCAATTGCACGAGCAGACGTAAGGTGCTTCGTGAACTGGCCACGTACTCGAGGGTGTCCTGGGATATCCACGACTTTGATAATCTTCTGAACTGACGGAAGTGTTACAACAGATGCGTTGACTTGTAAAGAAGTATGTGACGGAAGTGTCTGTCCATACAGAAGCTAAACCCAAACCAGCTGTCAGCCTAAAGAGGATGGGTGCTTTTGAAGAAAATGACGAACAGAGGATAGTATTGCAGTTTTTCCTGCATCTGCAGACCCTACAAGAAGCAATGCGTTGCCTCTTGAGGTCTTTGTTCGGACTCGACGAAAGATGATCACCAAGGCGGCGAAGAGGAAAGAGGTCAAAGCATATAACGCTGCTTTGTTTTGTAGGAGAGTTTCCGAAGAGAACAAGTCAAGACTTGGTATTAGAGAATTGTGGGATTCTGAACTTGTGCCGTTCATGATGATGATGATGATGGGCGAAACCAAGTGTCGAAGGCCTTTGCGCCCTGTAGCCATCTTGTAGATTCAGTGGGACTGCCATTTGAATCATGCGTTTGCTTTAGATAAACCATTATGTCTATTAAATCCTCTGCCTTTTTACACTTCGCCTCTCCTGACTAACCGCAGCATGGATTTCCTTGCAATTCTGCGTAAAACAAGCTCTACCTTGCCTCTAGTCCTTATTCAAGGTTGACTTCAAGGCTGGTCTGTTGACGCCTTCATGATATAAAGAACCTTTCAAAGCTCTAGCAAGTGAATGGCAACCATTCTGCCGGGGTCGGAGGTGAGCAGAGTTTCGGGTTTCTTGTGATAAAAGGGTAATTCATCTCCCAAGGTTTTCTGTCTTCGTTTTTGCCATAGGAATACTTATAACTGAATTTCTCGTTATACTTGCGAAATACAAAGATCTTACGTTAGCGCGTGTCCGAATTTCATCCAAGGGGAAAGGATTCCATTGCATTGGCGAGAAATAGTCCTCACTATGATATTATAACGCGTTCTTGGGAGTGTCCCCAGTAACGGTCGACCACCCGTCTGGTATTTCCCAATCAGTATGACAATCGTACTTCCAATCCGTCTGCCCAATAATTTCCTTCATACTCCCAACAAACGTATCCAAAGCGCACATTCCGTCCTTCTGCTCCGGGCAACCTTTGACACCAGTGAGAGGGGCGACACCGTCATTGATGATGACTCGGATCTGGGTGCCTTCTAATGAGGGGGATGCACAGTCGAGAACTGAGAGTAAAAGATGAAGGTAAGTTATATTGCTTGAATGATGAAGGTATGGACGAACGTTGGATTTGGATGTTAGTAGCGAAAGGGGCGAGTTCCGAGGACCTGAATTTCCTGTTCTTAGGGATATGATCTGTCGGTAGTGGGCCATCCGCTGCGAAGCTGGATAAGTTTAAGGCGGTGATAACTAATGTCTGGAGTCAGCAATTCCCCCAGTTGACGAAGAAGAAGAAGAAAAAGACGACTTGCCGTTCAATACAACGACTTCATGCGTTGCATCAACATAAAGCGCTTGATCGAGAGGGAAAGTAGTTGGATTAGTGTTCAGTGTAGAGTTGGTCGAAGAATTGTATTCGGCAATAGGCGTATGGGTCAACCGTGCGACAAGTTCTTGCAAATATCCGAGTCCAAGAGCTTTCGCCAATGGAGCTCCAAAAGCATTGTTATACCAGAAACCCAAATCAAGACTACAAGAACCATGTTAGCCAGAACAAAGCCAGTTAGAAAGGTAAAACCTACGCATAATCAAAGCCTTTCCATTCTTCTTCTGTGAAGAGTTCACAGAATTTAGAATATCCTAAAGCAACCGTCTGGGCTGAGTGAGCAATGCTTCAAAGAGGAAAGTTCACAAATTACCTCGTAGGCACACATCTGCTGCATCTCATAAATATCTTCAATGGTTAAATCAAAGCCTCCAAGCAAGGCTTCCATTCTCTTCTCTGCATCTCGAAGATAGATGTTGGCCCACTTTTCTGTCATATTCTTTCCACGGTCTGATTTCTCTTTGATGCTAGCGTTGGGGCACGTCTTATAAGGAGCGAGAGTGTTGTTGAAACCATCTGCCTCGATGGTTATGCTCTGTTGATATTTTCCCTCGAGAGGATACCCAAAGAAGCCAATTGCGAAGTTGAGAGCCGAGTGTAACATGCGATCTCTTTGAGAAGAAGAGTGAGTGGAATGAAGGATTGAAATGGAGATAAGACTTACTGTGACTCCGTGCGGAAGACAGGGATAGTCCTAGATTCTGAGAAGTTCTGTAGCTCGCATTAATACGTGATTTAACAAGAAGTGGGCGAATTACATGAAGGAGATGGCCATATTTCAGACGAAGGTTATAGCCGAGGTCGTCTACATCGTCACGTAAGACCTCAAAAACTGGAATAGTTCAAACAGACACACAAAGCTGATGACGACCGAATGGCGTTAAAACTAACTCGACGGTCAGGGAGACGTATAAAAACGCGAATAGAAGCACGTACTCTCTTCACCAAGCTGATATGTCCTGTAGGAAATAAGAAAATAAGTACCTTAACACAAAAAAGCCATACCAATCATTCAAGAACTCAAGGTCCCCTGTAGCCTTCCAAGACGCGGCATTGTCATGGAGCTTGGTTGCAAAGTTAGCTGGCCCTCCATAAGCGGCTGTTTAATGGTTCAGTATACAGAATATAAACGAGAGAGGAGTTACAGACCATAAGAGGTCGGATACCTGGCGCCGTGTCGGTGCAAGAAATGCAGACCTGTTACGCGACATGTCTCTGGAGTGCCAGGGTCTGAGTCCAAACCAAACCGACCCTTTGGAATGCTGTACCAAGGAGAGAGGTTACCCCAAGACCTTAACATGTCAAAGTCTTCGGATACATCGCCACCTTTAGCCTTGACCATCTTTGAAGGGACGACGAGGCCGGGAGCACCGGAGTGAATTGGGTAGGCAGGTGCTGTGGCAATCTAAGAGGTGTCGTGAATACATATATGTTATTATGAAATAAATAAATGCATACAACGAAAGCTTCTTCGCCGGTGGGAGTTGCACCAGCATGGCCGACATTGGTTGGGAAAAGCTTTGGGTTGGCATTCGTTGGTCTCGACGGAGGGAACTTGTGGCTCCGTGTTTCGCCAGCCCAGTCGGGGGCCAATGCTGCGTCTGCTGATGACGAAGACGAATGGTCTAGAGACTGAGAAACTGCAGGGCCCGAGCATATCTGAATGAAGAGACAGGCTAGAATGCCAGAGAGAAATGCGGCGGCCAAATGGGCGAGATTAAAGCTGCGATAGAATGAACGTGATTTATGTATGGAAGTGTCGGACTGAAGTTCTGAATCCTCTGCAGAAATTTGTTCGTGCTTGGGAAGAAGACCCGCTGTCTCCTCGTCGTTGGACATGACGGACGGAAACAGAAAGGTTGCTGGTGGCAGCCAGGTCGCGTACGGAGCTTCGACGCGTTCATCCGAGTCAAAATCCCCATTATCGATTGGATGGGCATGAAATAATGCCGTGGAATACTTTTAAACGATTTGTTTACCACAAATATCTAAGGGCAACCACATCAGCGGTACATCTGTTGGGCAAGAATGCAACTTCCAGAAATTCCTTCTTGCGAGATATCTTCATGTCTGGACACATTGCCCTGGCCCGTCTCCTCTCCTCCAACTCTCAGGTGCGCAACTTGTGGCCAACTTATGACATCTGTTCTAATGTGCGCTTATATGCCAGTGGGCCTCGGATGTCGAATCCGCCGAGCCGGGGTTCTTCAAAGAGTCTGCAAAGGGCCAGACCCCAAAGGTTTGTCTGTTGTGGCCCAGCCCTCGATCTCTCTCTGACCGTCATGGTACCTAGATTCTTTGGTTTGGCTGCGCTGACTCTCGTGTGCCAGAATCAGTTGTGACTGGTGAGTTTTTTGCTGGTTCGACTTCCAATGAGCTTGTACCCATCACTCGACACGTAGGAGCTAGACCTGGCGACATTTTCGTCCATAGAAACATTGCAAAGTGTGTTTGAAAACCTGGCTCTTTCTCTTTCCCTCCTTGTTCATGTTCCGTGAAACAGCCAATTCCACCCACATGATGACAGCGCTGCCTCTGTTTTGACTTACGCCGTTAACCATGTTGGCGTTGAACACGGTTTGTCGCATTCGTCTTAATACATGTATTATGAACTCATTATCTACAGTAATTGTCGTCGGACACACCGAGTGTGGAGGAGCAGCAGCATGCATGGCAGCCGCCAAAAATATTGGAACTGGCCCTGTCGTCACCGACCCATCTCTTCCTGCGGACGCATCTCTCAACAAATTCCTGGTCCCCATGACCACTCTTGCGGCATCCTTGAACCTTGGATCTCTTCCTCCAAGCGAGGCCTCCATCAAGCTCGTTGAGGAGAACGTCAAAGTCCAAGTCGCGAACATTTGCAAGTCTCCCATCATTCAAGCTGCATGGAAGAATGGCAAGAGTCCCAAGGGAAAAGATGTTTACGTTCATGGCTGGGTCTATGACCTTGGCAAGGGCAAGTTGAAGGACCTTGGAGTCTCTCAAGGTAGCTTGTCTTGTTACGACTTCTCTTTATTCGCTTTCTGACTTTACCTCCAGGTCCTGGTCAGTAAATGGGAGCATATAGAGGATATCATATATTTGTCTTTTTTGTTGTGTATAGACTTTACCAAATGCTGAACGTCTTGCTGTTTCTTTTCGTTTAATATTGGACCGGTTATGACCGTGAGTGAACATCCGGGAACAACAAGGCTTTCTCCTGACGGCCACCATCGACTTGGCTGTTTTTATTTCTTGGGTCATGCACTCTTGTTAACAATAATACTTTGTACAATCTTTCACTTGCCACCATGAGCTCAGTCTCTTTGGAGGGGAGGTTGCTCGTTCAGCTGACGACATACAACACCAACCTCCAAGATCATGATGATTCCCTACCCCAAGTCTGCTCTTTTTCTTGTCTCAAAGACCATCACTTAAATTTCATCTCAGGACCTTGTCGACTGGTTGCGTCCAACACTCACAGTGTCCAAATTCCTTGCGCCCCAACTCTCTGTAACCGCTCCAGACATTGTTTGTGTTGGCTTTCAAGAGCTTCTTCCGCTTCACATTGGGCTCTCAGGCTGGTCGAACAAAGTACTAGCCAGCCGGGATGCTCACATAAAATCACAGTTGGAGCAACACGCGCCTAACAAGGAACGGTATACTCTGGTGGCAAAGGTCGTCAACGTGGGTGTCGCCATGCTCGTCTATGCGCGAGACGACAAAGTTGGCAAGAAGTTCACGGATGTTCAGACCAGTTGGATAGGTATCGGTGGTCCACTTGCAATGGGCAATAAAGGTGCAGTTGGTAAGTCGTCAGACATTTCTTCGACCATGGCCGATTGCATTTGCTCATACAATATATATAGCTATCCGTTTTCGCGTCCCAGATGAAGATGGTGGCGTGGGTGAGACATTCACGTATGTCCCCTTGGCTCTCTAAATCTATTCGAAACTGAATATTATGCAAGTTTCGTTTGTGCTCATCTCTCGGCACATGCACACCTTCTTGAGCGTCGCATTTCCGACTACCAGAACATTGTGTCTTCCCTCGTATTCCCTTCGAAAGACAAGAAAACGCTTTCCACCATTTATGACACATCTCACCTCTTCTTTGTCGGCGACCTCAACTTTCGCGTCGTTCTTCCTCCGGAGCATGCCCTCTCCATCAAATCCAAGGACACCGAGTTTGCAACCCTCTTAGAAAGCGAAGATGCAAGGAAACAAATGAGGGATCACGATCAACTTTCCCTAGAACTAAAAAAAGGCACTGTTCTTCAATGTCTGAAGGAAGGCGACTTTTGGAAGTTCAAGTGCAGTTATAAATTCAAAATTGGGCATGTAGAACGCTATAGGTATGTCTTGTCGCTAAACTATTCCTTCGATTACCTTCACTCACTCACTATTTTATTTTTGTCTAGCTCAAGACGCACTCCAAGTTGGACCGATAGAATTCTCTACGCAACACACACGGATGACCCTTCGAAGCCCACAGAATCCAACATAAGCAACCTTCTTTACACATCTATCCCGTCATATTGCACCTCCGATCACAAACCTATCGTAGCCCTGCTTTTGTTGCCTCCGTCCAAGCCTGACGGGGGCGCAGCGTTACCACCAGTATTGAAACTACCGCCCGGATTCACGCCAACTCCCAACCAATCCTACATGTGGAAGAGATTCACTGGGAGAACGTATGTTGTCATCATTGTCTGGCTTGAACAAAAGCTTATGGGTTTGTCTAGTACTGATAGATTCATTGGAATTATCTGGTACATATTTAGTCTCTTCGGCGCTGGTACGTTCCCCCCATACCTTTCCATCCATCTGTGGGCTGATCGTATTGAATTAGGGTCGTTTGCTGTCGGGATATTCAACTTTATACTTGGATTTGGAGCTTGGAAATGGTGGAGTACGACCCAGAACGTAACTGCGCAAACAGTATGAAGACCGTATGGATCTCACCTTCTGATTCTGTATCATATATTCTGGACTGCGAGAACTGACTACATGTTTGATTCGTTCAATGCCCTGTTCATACACAACAGCCGTATATACAACTATGGCCGTGATCTTATTTCGCTACTTCATAAGCATACCATAACACTCGTCCTCTGAAGTTGATATTTCTTGTGATTCTAATTCTCGATACCTGGGCCCGGGTTCTTAGTTCTGCTATAGGAAACATTGACTCAACCATCACGGCTGATGCGGAAATGGCTTTTAGGCACAACAGAAAGCAGTCCAGCCTTCGAGTACGTGGTTGCTACTAAAACGGAATGCCGAGGAAAACTTTTAGGGACCATCGACGGTTCATAGTGAAGCTTTTCATCAAATGGGGGTGTCCTGACATCAAGCGATAAAGCAAGCAAAGAACGTTTTACAACAATGACAGTGACGATGGACGGAACCTAGCTGAGAAATTCTTCAAAGGTGTGTTTGACTGAATTCAGAGTAAGTACAATCCAGCGATGTCAAAATTGTCAGATCCAGTCCCCCAGCACAAGGGGGGGAGGATGGAAGAATAAAACAAAAATCGCCAAGGCGCCACCTGTTCATCGGCGTAGCATTCTTAAAACAAACAAAAATTGGAGAAGCAAAAGCCAGTGGATATTTGCTGATGCAAAAGCGTGAAGTGCACCATTGGGTGCTGTAGAATATGTTGGCTGAAGAACAATACAACATGAAAAATCACTTACCAGACGATGAACCTGAGCTGGTGCCCGTTGAACTACTCCCACTGCCACTGGAACTAGCCGTGGGTACAGCTCCAGCTTTGTCAGAGGAGCTGATGACAATATAGTCGAGATCTGAAGGAGACTGAGACACATGGTGACAGATTACTGACGAAAAACCAACCGAAAAAGCTAGCATTATCGGCGTTGTTAACCAACTTGAGATTGTGATTGCCACTTCCTAGGCTGGCAGCGAAGAATTTGATGGATGGCACTTGCTTTTCGCAAGTCAAGCCAAATTCTCCGCCACAACCAGAAATACCGTTGAGAGTGGTCGCAGTACCATCGAGAGTCACAGTATATGTGCGATGGTCGTTCTTTTTGTCACCAAATAGATAAATAGCCGTTCCTAAAAGATTAGATGTCAAAAAACAATACAGCTGACTACTCCCAAAGGCGCACCTTCGAAGTCCAGCTCAAAGCTAGCGCCATTCTCGTTCGTGTACATTGTCCCACCTCCATGAAAGAGTTCGGAAGTATTGTTGCTCCACTTTCCAGAGTACTTGATTCGTGAATCCGTTTCTTCGAGTGTCGTGTTCGTAATAGTAGCCCTTTATGTGAGTTAGACACGACAATGCTGGCGTGGAAAGGGAGAACTTACCCGGCGGGTCCGGCTTGGAACCCAGACTGGAGGTAGTCGAAAAGAAATTGGCCTTCGCCTTGCGTGTCTCCCTTCCCAAGGCTCTTCACAATGACACTGTGATTGCCATAACCCAGATCTTGCTTAGAGTACAAAAGGGTAGGCGCGTCGTTGAATGAGCTATCCTCAGCGTAGGAGGTCACAGTCTCAGGAGAGCCAGAGTCAATAGCCACTTGAAATTGACCATAACGAGGTCCCTTCCCACCAAAGATGTCCAGAGTTGCACCTATAATTTGAATGGGTGAACTAGCAAGTTCCAGAGAAACGAAGGAAGACGTACCGGTGAAGTTGTACGTGAACTCTGCGCCAGAAACGGTAGTCATATGGTATGTCCCTTGTGACCTTTATTTTGTGGATTAGCAGCGCGCTGGTGAGAGGAGTATTACGAAGAATATGTACCATTTGACGGGCGCGAAAGTCGGAGCCATGGGATCTGGTGTAGACCATTCCGACTGGTTCTTGTAGGTGACAATAGAGTCGAAGTCATCCACCGTGAGATTGAGATTTTTTGCAGAGGGATCCAAGGGCATTGTACAGTGTCGTAAGGGGAAGGTCGTGGCCAAGAGGAAAAGTGTGATCGCAGCTCATGTCGCTTGTGGGGCTTGGGGGCGGTGTGTGCAATGCGGTTGCTTCTCCCCGCCATTCAGTTATTTGCTCTCTGGCAATCCCCATTTACAAGCGGGGAGATGGGTAGATTTTTCGACAAAGAACGAGGGTTTCTCACAGTCCTTGACCGTGGGCCATCAAGGCTCAAAGAAAGCCAAAGGTTTGCCGCCCGAGGTTGACGATGTAGAGGACGATTACTCCAAGAATAATATAAATTTATCTTATCGACACTAAGGAGACATCATAACGTTCGCTGAACTCAAGATATATTCATTAACACACCAAGGTTGTGCGTTCCCCTTAAAGCAGCAACAGGTAGCACTCCAGATATCTGAGACAATACTACCAACAGATCGCTACAGTAACAGTCAGTATAAGAAGTAGACAAAACCTTCTAGTACTCGGGCCAACAGAGTCTTATAAGGTGGCCATGGTTTATTTAGTAGCTCTGAAAATTATGATATAGAATATGAGAGAATGAGCTCAAATGGCAAGATTAGTTCTCATAAAACTTGAAAGTAGGGACCATCAAGGATGCTCGTGAATTGAGAGAATGTAGCCCAAGTCATAGTATGCAACTGCACGTAGGCGTGGGATAGTAACCAAAAATCTTGTTAGAAGGAAACCATACCGATCAGAGAAATACTGTAATTTGGTGATGTTGCGCAAGGTGTAATTGAGACAAGGAGCCAAGACGAGTTTTGGGCAATTGAAACAGTGACCTGACTGGAAAGCTCATCGATCATGAGCGCATACACCCTTCTGAAAACTATGTCGTGAGAGTCGTATAGCATCTTCAAAGCATAATATACACGTTCAATATGGTTCTTTCTGGCATGATTCAAGCCGTGAGTTTCTCGTTAACAAACTCAGTTGTCAGCTGTTCTGGGCCTTCTCTGCATTCGAGCACCTTTGCTACATCAGCCTGCAACCTTGATTAAAAGGATTTAAAAAACAGAGGACTTGCAAACACACCGCTCTCTGGAAATTGATCAAGGCACTCGCATGAAGAGTCATAAGGGAGATCTCAGACGTTGTAGGGGCCCAATTGATCAAAGCAAGAGGATAAGACTTGCGACCATCGCTGTGGTTAAGCTCATGTGAGAGAACGACATAGCGGGGACTGTTCTCAGGGAGTTCTAGAGGTAACATATGAACGGAGTTGCAAGCTGTGGACAATAGACTATACCCTCTGCAATTTCCTGGAAGAGTCAAAGCGAGCTAAGTAAGTGCAAAAGTTTAATATAACTATGTTACCTCAATCGTAACGTCATCGAGAGTTTCTACCACCTCCATAGTGAGGGTGGGCTTGTTGATCTTGACGACTAGAGCACTTGTCCCTGTTGTTTTCCGGAACCGAAATCTGTTTACAGTTCGGAAGTTGTCGCCAATAAGGTAACATATCGCTTACTTTCGCAGCTGGTCGCTGACAGTCTGGGGGATATCAACAGTGGTTGCGCCAGACATGACGTTAAGTGTTTGACCAAGGAAGGAAGGCTGGACGGGATCAGGTCGGGATCAATGAAGATCCTCACTATCTTTCACCTTATTTCAAATATGGGTGACAAAGCGTCATCTTTCTCTCTATCTCCTTGCGACCACCACCACCACCCACTAGTGCCTTTTATATGAGGTCCTTCTCTCTCTCGTAACTTGTTATTCCCGCCTTTGTCGTGCGTAAACTATGTCGCGTTCGGTATCCAGAACTCGGCCCTCGCATTCGGCAGGTCATTCAGGTTCAACTGAATACATTGAGACCATTGTTCCGGACATTGTTAGTCGAGAGGTCCCAGAAATTTACGAAGAGTTTGCTTCTCCTCGCCACGAACAGGATGCAACACTTTTTGACTCCTATCGAACTGGACGCTCATGAAGCCGAGATGGCGAGCCGCAAGAACCTCCCATGGTGGCGGCGACCTTCGAAATGGTGGTATGCAAAAACTGTCTTTCTGCTTTTGTGGACGCAAAAAAACTAACCAATGTCAAGGATGGTCCTTTCAATGCCTTTGGCAGCCCTTGTACTTTCAGCCACGATAGCCCCACGCGTCGAAATATACCAAGGTCTTGTCTGTGCTACCCATAGGCCAGGATCTCTTCAACGAAACATACTCCCTCCTTCAACAATGGAGTCTTGGCTTTGATATCTCCCCTCAGCTGCCTGAGGAACCATATCCCATTATTCCCCATTCCTTTTGTTCCTCCCAATCCCTCTCAAATTTTCTCATCTGGCTCATTGACAAACACGACAAAACCTCATGGTAATCTTTGTGCGGCTGATCCTGAGGTGCAAGCCAAAACGGCAAAACTCCAAGCAGTGCGTATCTTCCCTGCCGGTTCACTGCCGCCTTACCAATGCTCACGTCAAGATTCTTACAACGGTAATGGGCCTCATCAGCTGCATTACGACGGCCTGGTGGGGTGCATTCTCTGATCGTTATGGGCGTACTCGTTTAATGGGTATTGCTCTTTTTGGCTTGCTGTTCACCGACTTGAACTTCATTGTGGTGACATTCTGGTTTCGGAAGCTGCCAGGCGGATATTGGTTCTTCCTTCTGACCTCTATTCTAGAGGGCCTTCTTGGAGGTACGGAAAATTTTCTATTCCAGGATCTTATGCTTATAACGTTAGGTCTTGCAAGTTCTTTGGCGGCATTTCACAGTTACCAAGCCGATACTACGACGCCTGCCAACCGAAACCGGATTTTTTCATTAACAATGGGCCTTTTCTTCATCGGAATGACAGCCGGTCCGACTCTGGGATCAGTTGTCATAAAGGCCACTGGTCGAACAATCGTCATTTTCTACATCGCAACTGCTTTTCATGTTTTTTTCACCTACGTTTACGTGGCTCATTTTACCGGAGTCGTTAACCAAGGCTAAAATGATGGTTGAGAGAGAGCTTTACAAGGAAGTCTTAGCAACCCGAGCACAAGAGCGAAAGTCCGCAAGTTTCTGGAAGAAAGTTTGGCTGTATGTTTCAGTCTTATTTGGATGGCTCGGCGTCATTGGGGATGTATTCTCCCCAAACATTCCCTTGAAAAGCAGGAACGCCCCTCACCAGGAGCAGAAAGGACTGGAGTTTACCTCTCGTAGTGGCTGCTTACGGGTGTGTTGTGGTTTTGATCGTAGGATTCTGTTTCCCTCAAGATCTATTCTATTGTTGATCTAGCTTCTAGGGCCTATATCCTTACAAATATCAATACGCATCTATGGAATTTGACTGGACTGCTCAGACCGTCAGTGTCTTTCGCTCCCCTTGATCATACCTCTAACCGTTTGATCCAGTTCGGCTATTACCTGTCCCTGGTTTCTGCAACTAGGTCAATAACACTCATAGTACTTCTTCCAGTGCTCGTTCGCCTCTTCAAGTCCAAACCTCGTAGAGTCCAAGAAGGGGAGGAGGAACCTCTTCTGGCGAGTTCTACCAACACATCAAAGACTCGCTTGGTAGAGCATTATACACCCGTCTTCGAACTGGTTCTGTGCAGAATTTCAGTTTTGATTGAGATGTTAGCTTATAGCTGTCTCATCGTCATTGTAGAGCCAAGCGTGTTCACAATTTTCTCTATGATTGGATGTAAGTTACTCTTTTTTTCTTAATATAACGAAACTAAACACACGACAGCGCTGTCTTCCGGGTTTAGCCCTTCCGCCCAAACAGTGGCTTTACATCTTCATGTCGTGAGAACAGGTAGCCAAACGGAAACTGGCAAACTTTTTGGGGCACTGAGTGTTGTACATGCTCTTTGGTATGTTTTAGTGCTACTCACTCCATTAATCTAACACATTTCATCCTTGTAGCTCCCAGATCATTGGCCCATCACTATTTGGGCTAGTATTTGCCAAGTCTGTTGTAGCAGGATTCCCTCGAGCAATTTTCGTGTTGTACTCTAGTTCTCTCGCTCTTGCCTTCGTTCTTCTTCTCTTCGTTAGGCTGAGACGCCCGGATGAACTTGAGACCCCTCATGCAGAAGACGCAGAAGGATCAGAGCCACTTCATGTAGCGGAGGAGACCCTTGTGGAAGTAGGAAATGACCTTAGGAAGCCGTAAATGGATCTGTCGAAATTTATACAGTTAATCTTCAAAGGTATTCGAACTATGCATTCCCATTTGTAGCCCCATACAAGAGTAGTTACTTTGCACGACAATATAGCTTGCCAAGAGTTCTAATGATATTATCGAACCCATTTTTGCACTCTACGAGTCATGGTTTTCAAATAGTTCATTGACGCCACTGAAGGGAATCAGCGGAAATGAAACCCCATTGTGTTAATTGGGAACACCTTCCATTTTAGGAAAGCATCCGCACACGGAGTCTCAAAACGGACCTTAGCTTCATTCAAGCACCTGCCATGTTGGTCATTCCGGAGGTGAACCAGAGGTCTCCATTCCTTGCCTCTCACCACCATCCTAGATTCCTTTCCAAACCCTGCTACTCGATGGTATCATCGACGCAGGTCTCCACAACTCTTGTGCCTCTCCCAGTTGGGCGCACGGTTCGCATTCAACAAGCGCCCGCAAGGGAACTGGTTTTCAGGCCGTCTTTTGTCCACGCACAGAGCACCAACCACCCTATCCTATGTAAACTGCCTAAGGAACTTCAAGACGAGATTGTGTCTGCCCTTGAGTTGCACCGGGACCTCGTATCTCTAGCTCTCTCCTGCCAGGCGCTATACAACCTCGTATGGCCCACCTTACAAACACCTGATCAGTGTCAGCTTACCTATGTTTTAGGTTGTTCCTAGGCATAGTGAATATCGAATTCTTCGTGTTCGACATGCCGTGCCAGCTGTTTGGGCACACCTTGCTCGCCGGAAAGATCTCGCACGCAACATTCGTTTGGTATCTATTTGCAAGCGGTCGGACTATACCAGCACCGACCATTGGCCGTCAAAGTTAATTGACAAAGAAAAGGATGAGAAACCCGAATTCTTTGAAGAAGGCGAAAGGGTGAAGAATATGTATGTATACTTTGTCACCTTGAGGCTCATGAGCTTAAAATACTTTTTTAGATGTCAGGCTCTCGAAAACATGGTCAACCTTACACACTTTGACTGGTCTGGTGATCTTCCCGTAAAACCTGCGCAGGAAGACGCCATTCTTGAAGTTCTTGCTAAGAAGGAGAAGTTAAAGTATCTCTCACTGATTGGCGAGTGGGGACGCCATGCTAGGGGGACCTGCCAGGATTCCAACAGCGACGTCTATCCCGTACGTTTTCTTTTCTTTTTCATACTTGTATGCAATTCACTTACATTTCGACAGCTTTGGAGAATCAAGAACCTTACAACTCTTATCCTTCGAGGAAGTACTTGGATTAAGCCACTAAATGCTCCTCACCTCGTAAAGATGCTCAGTCGTTCGCCTCAACTTGAGGTACGATGCCTTTTACCTGGCCTATTAGAGCTTTATTGACGCGAAGATCTAGAAACTTCTGTTACCTATGGAGTTCACCAAATTTCCTGAATGTCAGCTGCCTCAACTAAAGAGCCTCAGTATCCCGCTTCTGGGCTGGTGCTCGTTCCTAATATCGATGCTGCCCGGGCCGAATTTTTACAGAGTCATCCTACTCTCGAAGAACTCTTCTGGGTTCCAATGTCAAGTGAAACCAGCCTCACTCCCGGGTCCCTCCCAAAGTTGAAGACCTCCCGAACCCTTGACACTATCCTTCATTCTCTTAGCGGTCCCTGAACATCCTCTCCAGGCTCGAGACCCTCATTTTCCAGTTTTTGGATCCTATCGGTTTAAGCTGGCTTCAGCACGTGGACAAAACATCGGTTAAGAAAGCTTCATTCGCTCACTACGATGGGATATCCTTCGTAAACCAGTTCATCTCCATGTTTCCCCATCTCACCCATCTCCATGTTGGGATGTGTCACAAAGCTTCACCAGCTCCTCTTGCGGCATGGGTGAAGATCATTCTATCGTTGCCCAACATTCAAGTCTTTCGGGGCTCTGCGCTTTGGGATGCCGTCAATCAGGACAAAGACCGTATGCATTTGGTTATCATGGAGTTGGTGCAAAAGTGTCCAAATCTGAGGATGCTTGATCACTGCCAACGCCATGCACGGAGGAACCATGATGTTCAGAGGATTAGAATTATTCGAGAACCAGGAGAGGATGGAACGATGAATGTGAGCTACGTGATTGAAAAGCCTCCTCCAAGGTATGGATTTCGCTGCCAAAATTACTAAAATATGCTTAAAAACATATTCTAGGTCTCCCTTTAACATAATTTGCTCTCCGTTCGATTAGAAGTCTTGTCAAATTTACAGTCACTAAAGGACTGGCCATATATCCTGTAACACCTTTGTACTTGAACTTTTTGGTCACCTGGTCATTGTTGTTGTACATCTAGATCTAGGTTTTTTTACCCATGTATTCCACTCATGTATTATCTTTCCATCAATTGTATGCCATGGAGATATCGCGAAGATTCAGCTATGATGTTGGCGGCTTGGAATCTAATCTGTTCTGCTCCTCAGGCTGCCAAAGAGTAAACATGCATCGATTCTTCTACCGCTGAATCCGTTGGTCCAATCGAACTTCAGAACTATCACTTACTGTTTCCAGAGGCGCCAATATCGTTCAGCTGAGAGGGCTCAGCCGGTGCTTTCGCATGTTTCGCTCACAATACTAGATAAGAAGTTCTCTAAAATGTTCACGCCAATAATTTGGAAAGGCACACAGAAATTTAAATTGGGTTCGACTATCATACGGGGAAAGCAAGGTCCTGAAGTAAAATCGAAAGAAATGTGGCCCGAGAAACCGAGACACGAAGAAGAATCATTCAGCGACGCTTGTCTCCGGTCGTACGGTAAGTCCTAGGGCCTCACCAAAACGGATGCGATCGGGCATTCTTGAGCGATGAATAAATTTCGACCTCAACAGTGATCACGAAAGCCATACCTGAGAGCCTTCATCAAAGTGTACTCCACTTCCAATCTCTCGTTTGTGTAGAAGCCTTTAGGGATATGGAACCCTGCTCGTTCAAAGTCAAGCCATCTGACCTCGCCATTCTTCAGCAGTATGATGTTGCGAAGAAATACATGATCAGCTGAGTCCCCGTGATGTATGCCTAAACGATGGAGAGTACGGAAGCTTTCTGCAGCCATGAATGCTGCATCCAACGTCAAGTTCTCGGGCATGAGGTCTTCGGCATCTAGATACTCAAGAACGATGGCGTACTGAGGTCCCTTCAATCTCTTTTGGGAAGGGATCGTACATTCAGGAGGGTAAATGACCGTTGCAGAACATTGGCCAAAGTATCGCGGAGCTACTCCCGGAGAAGACTCGAGGGATTTATATGCTTCTCTTTCGCGAAGGAAAGCAGATTTGTCAATCCATACTTCTGATCGAATTGGGTACTAAAGGAACTGATTAACGAAACTCGTTGAACTAGAAATGCCTACGCACCAGCTTGACAACTCGCTGCTGCGTATTATTCCAACGGACAAGGAGAACTATAGCAACGGGTCGCTGTTTGATGATGCGCTCCACAGTTAGCGTCCACGATTTGAAAGGCGTTTTCAGGAACAGTTGAAATCGGTCTTTTGGCAAGAGTGGTAACTCGAGGTCTGAGGTCATGCTGAGAAATAGAGGTGAAAACCAAGAAGCTCTCGACGAACTTTCTCACATATATATTATATATAACATGATCGAACTGAGACATGTTCGCATGGTGTTAGGGGGTGGGTCTTTCCCGCAGAGTCATGAACAGAGTCATGGCAGAGTCACTCTCACCACCGCTCGATCATCGCAAATGATTTTTCTTTCCATGGAGATCTTCGATCGGACTGGTGAGGCAGGCGTCCCTGCCATTTCACATGAAATCCGACGTCTACTTATTTTCTATTGTTCATCCCTCAGAGGAACATCCTGGTATTATGAGTCAGCCACTCATGTGTAATATTCACATCCACGACGAGAGGATTTCGGGTGAGGGAAAGAGAGTTTATTCGCTAAAGAGAGTGAGTGCGTGTATTATAAATAGAGAACAACGACTACTTGTACATAAGGATATATAAATAGTAGCAGCCGTGATATCTGGAAAAATTCAAATCGCAAACAAAGAATAATAGCTGTGAATGTCGGTTGGATAAAACTGATATGGTAATGTCAAAGTTAAGGGAGCTAATTTATTTAGTTAGCCAATAAATAAGCGACTGAGGTCAGGAGAAAAAGACCTCCGGGATCCTCAGACATCAGAGTTGCCTTTTTTTAAATCACGTCTACGACCGCTCAGCAGCGAGGAAATGCTAGATTAACCCTAGGTTAAGCGATTCTAACTTAAAAACGAGGAATCTAGTGCAAAGGTGGAAACGCTGAAGCATCAAGTGAGCGTGGTCGGTGGAATAAACATGATCGCATACCTGAACTCACCGTCGAATGGAAGAGGGTCATATTGATCACGGAGACCCTAAGGACTGTTAGAGGGATGCGGAGGAGAGGGCCAGATGATTGCCCATGGTTGCCCCAGTTTTCGACTTTCATTTTCCTTGTCTTTCGTCTAGTTTTCATATGATTTCTCTACGCACTAGTGGTTTAGGGTGGAGACATAATGGTTCCATCAGGCTGCACCAGGAACCTTTTGTGTGCACTGCTCCTTTCGCCTTTCACGACTGTGAAGTAACACACTTCACTTGTTACATGGGAGTGCAGTATTGTGTGTTGGGGCTTGCAAAAGAGCGCGAATAGCTTATTATTAACGGAGCTCTTTACTAGTCCCAGCCTCTGAAGCACGCTGAAACATAGCTATCAGATGGATTAGACGGGACCATCTGTGTTTGCTGAAGAACTAGCCAGAATATCGTTGTACGAACTATAACTGAGGGTAAGCAATGCCGTATATTATTCTGTAGTATGACAGTTTGAAGGTGTTGATAAAACATTTCAGCGTCCGAGAATGCTTATCGTCTCATAAGAAATCGCGAGAAAACCCAATTTAAAACTCATGAGCTCCATAATTAGATCTCTGGAGAAGAAGGTCTCCTCTCCAGTGAGGGTGCACCAGGATAGTAATTTGTGTGGGTGTCCATGCTCTGGTCTCCAACCATGTAGGGCGTAATCGATGTACCATAAGTCGCATCGACATCCTGTAAAGAAAATAAAGGATAAGCCGGAGAAGTAGCGAAAATACATAGAGGGTCATACAGTACTCCGAGCAGAAGGCGAATTGGGCAGTCCAAATCCGGCAAACGGTGGTGAATTGGGATCAGGTGGCGTAATAAGATTTCGGCTCTCCGAGAATGGCCTCCCTCTTTGCAAGGTGCTGTCGTCGACGATAACGAAGATACATCCAGATTCCCAAAGCCAATCAGAACGGCGCCGATAACGCCTCCAACTGTCCCGCCTGCAATTGCGCCGACACTAACAGACTTGCCTGAACTAGGTTCTGAGGTGGCGGACGGTGGGGCAATGGAGATGGATGGTCCTTGTGTCGATGTCGCTTGCGCAGTAGACGCACTAGATTCTGCCTACGCCTGGGGTTCAAGAAATTATTTATTGCCTGAGTGAAATAAAGTGGATCCTTACCAGATTGGGCCAAAGCTTTCGCTTGATCCACATTAAATTTGTCAGATTGAGTAACGTCCTGGTAGGCATACGCCGGTACAGGGATAGGAAGGTCGTTAGGGTACCTAATGGCGGTTAGCTGGAAAGTTTTCCTGTGGATCTGGGATACGAACAAGCCAGGATAAATAGTTGAACAGTTGAATTTGAACCCAGACCACCTCAACAGATTTCAGTTTATTACTCTCAATAGTGGAGGATATAAAGCAAAGCTCACGTTGATAAGTCAGCACCTTGGCAAGCTAGGATTCAAGGATGATAAGTTCTGTGTTTCTCAATACCTGTAGCAAGAATACTAACCCGCACATGCGCTCAAAGCGTCAAAGAAGACAGTATTGCAACGACACTTTGACTCTGTCTCGCGAGTGGGCCCACTGTAGAACTGTCCCGCTCCTATCGCAATGATCTTGAATGCTGAATAAAGGTGAGTCTGATAGACAAAAGTTCTGCGCAGGGTGTATACTAACATCCACCGTAGCAAGGAGCAGCTAACGCTGAAGCGATGTCACAGGGACTTTGATTCTTGGAATTGAATGCCTGACACAACCAATTAGTGCTTGGGGTCAATCTCCTACAGCAGAACGCGGACCCAAGAGAAGCCCAGGTTTGCATTGCACGCGGCTAACTGTTGGCCCAAGGCAGGTCCCGCGAGCAATAAGGCAGCAAGCAGGGTCTTTGCCATATTGCAGAGATGGCGGTCAAGAGCACAAGTCCTCTTGGGCGCTCAGAAGCGCTCTCACGCAAGGCCGTGCATCCGGCGCGTACTTGGGCTGATCCGGGTAAGCTGAAACCCAGGCACGAGGTGAAAGGTCGAATTGAATGGAGTATTTGCGGAGGTCATGGGTACCATCGAGATTTCTTGTGCGAAGTACAATAATTCTGAATCGCAGGTGTTGAGCTTAGAGCTCGTGGTGGTGGATTATTACTACGGAGGGAGAAAGAGCCGGCAGCATTTCGTAGATCTTCACTTCACTCACATCCTCTGAGCTTCAGATGTCGCAGCGTGTAATGTTCTTTATGTCCTATCTAAGTTCAAGGTTATCTAACATCTCAATATTTTTATTAGATCAGCTTCCTTGTAGAAGGTCACGTACAAGGTGTCTTCTTTCGGTGAGGCATGGCTAGGACCAAGGGAGGATAAGAAGCATCGATGTTCTGACTATGATCTTGCGGAAAGTAAATTTACACAGATGCAAGCTAAATCAATTGGTGTAACTGGGTTTGTGAAGAATGACACTAGGTATGTTACATTTTGTTGATAACCGTTTGGAGTGCTCACGGCCTCACTCTGAAGTGGTTCAGTCAGTTCAGTCGCCATGACTTAAATTGTGCAATTTTAATCTGGTTAGCAGGTATCAGGAGAAGCACAAGGGAATCAAGACCAGATTGAGGTAGGCTGAAGATCAGTGCAGCTCAAATGTCAATTATTGAAAAGAGTAGCGGTTTGTCCAACAGCTCCAACTAGGCCCGAAGGCGGCAAAAGTGGAAAAATGCGAATATATAATGATCGAAGCAAAAGAGCCAGAAACAGGATTTGAAATAAGTCGTTAAACTATACAAGCAGAATGTAATGTTGTTACGCTAGGTGACTGAATAATCCACGGAAATAAAGAACTTTCAGCCAAAGAGCGCATCTCGTCGGTCTGAGGCAACGAGTGATGCTAGGAAGGCGCGGGGCACTATGCCCCAGCATGTGTAGTCGCCTAGTTAAGTTAAAAGATGAGAAAAATTCCGGCGGCGCTAAAAACTTTATGTGAGTGACAGAGTCACGCTGTGCAGTTGCTACTAGACGGGAGCTTTTCTACGTTTGTTTCCGCCCTTCTCCTCAAGATCCTCCATGGCCTCCTCCACGACGTACGTCCCTTATTGATTACACTGGAAAATGATCTGATTTCTGTTGTATAGTGTTCCGAGTGCCTCTGTGCGTTTATCTTTCTTTCTAGTTGCCCATCGCCCACGAACCAACGCAATTACTTCGATAGTTCATTGAAGTACCGGAAACTCTCCTCAAAAAACGCAAGCAGAACGAGAAAGTTCGAGAGGAAAAGCTTGCTGCTGCCGCAGCCGCCCGCAAGGTTCGTAATTCATCTGCTCTTCCTATGATGCATACTATTTCGTACTTTACTGTACGGCTAGCCTCTGTGCGATGCTGCCTTAATATACCATCTTTCGGGACTGATTCTTTTCTTCTTCATTCATTTGTTATCATTCTTTCATCGGTACTAACTAAACTCATCAGGCTTCCAAGGCGAAGCGGAAGGTCATCTTCAAGCGCGCAGAATCCTATGTGAAGGAGTACCAGACGGCTGAGAAGGAGGAGATCCGTCTCAAGCGTGCTGCGCGTGCTTCTGGTGACTTCTATGTTCCCGCTCAGCCCAAGGTGTACTTTGTTGTTCGTATCCGGGGGTTTGTCTTTTCAATTGCCAAATTCTGAGCCCAACTCATTTGGTCTTTTAGTATCAACGAAATCGCACCTAAACCCCGCAAAATCCTCCAACTCCTCCGTCTCCTACAAATCAACAATGGTGTCTTTGTCAAGGTCACTAGGGCTACGCAGCAAATGCTTCGTCTTGTCGAACCTTACATCGCATATGGGTCTGTTATTTTCGCCCTTCCAAAATGCTTGCTTGTATTCTAATCCCCATCCTAGCGAACCTAACCTGAAATCAGTAAAAGAACTCATCTACAAGCGTGGATACGGCAAGGTCAACAAGCAGCGCATCCCTTTGAGCAACAACGCTGTAATCGAAGAGAATCTCGGCAAGTATAACATCCTCTGTGTCGAAGACCTAGTACACGAAATCATTACCGCAGGCCCCAACTTCAAGCAGGTCGGTGGTGCCCTTAACTTCTGCCTCTGAGTTCTCCGTGCTGATTCACACTTAAGGCCTCTAACTTCCTTTGGCCCTTCAAGCTCTCCAACCCCACCGGCGGCTGGAGGACACGCAAATTCAAGCACTTTGTGCAGGGTGGTGACTTTGGTGATCGTGAGGGTAACGTCAACAAACTCATCCGACAGATGAACTAAGCGGATGAGATGTTGTTCATTGAGCGGTTTTCCCTGGAAAATACCTCACTATGTTCTATGATCATGTACCCTCTCGATGAGTATGTTGCTTTCCCTATATGCATTTGAATAAAAGCTTGTGCCCTGCGAACTCGATAATTCACTGGCTAGATCAACTGCATTTTCCTACCAAGCATGTCTTGTCGTACGTTGCGAGCGTTGGTAAACAATGAAGGGGGGATAGTGATGAAAGTGTGACGGACACGCTCACGTGATACGTTACACGACCTCCCGCGCTTACCTCTCATCTACTTTCGGTCCATGGGCGCTGTTCCTTATCTTCCCGTTAATCAATTCAAATGGAATCAATATAACACCTCACAATGGGGGCAAGCAACTCACGGCAATTTCCTCTTGGGCCTACATCAAGGGAATCAGTGCTATCGAGGCTTAGGCACTTCTTCTTTCGGCAAAGAAACTAGTGTGCTCGTATGACGTAGCAGCGGCGTATTGTCTCTGAATGGTGAACGGTGAACCTATACTCCATGCAAACCTTGGCTTGTACATTCAAGTCCGGCCTCAGACTGCCGAGTCACGGCCAGCAACGACACTGCCTGATATTTAACACGTCTAAATCTATTCAACAGCTGCACTTCAGTGAGGTTGGAGCTCTGTGTCTCTATCGCCGCCTACATTTTTGAAGCATCGTTCCATGCGTTTCGTGAATGATCGCCCTTCTTTGCCTAACGTCACGAAAAGCATTTGCATATTTACAATGCGTCCGAGGGCGCGTACGTGACGGTAATTATGACGACCTTGTTTGTGTTATATCCTTCGTTTTGAATCTGTAAGCGAAAGGATGCAACGCGTCGACCCGAATTTGCAACTCCGATTTCATGACGTTTCCGTTGGCTAACTAGCGTGAATACGGAAAGTGCTCGGATCTGTGGAAAGAAGAGCGCGTCTTTCCGCATGCGAGCATCGTGCACATGATGAGAAGAATGCATAGAGAAATTTAGAATCTGGAATGATAAAGGTAGGTACAAGGATCTTGGCAGTGGAGACACATTGAAGCCGTTGCCTCCGCATAAAGAAGTTATCAGTGGCTTCGTTCTGTCTTTCCGCTCTTAGGAACGTCAATCCTAGCTGTATTTACTAATTGTTATCTCGCGTCTTCAAATACCAACTGTGAATGGCAGGCGCCACAGTTACGGTGCTTTCCACTTCCGGTCGGATTCAAACTGGCGCAGTGAATCCCAAAAGGCACATCCGAGAAAGCTGAAGTCTAGACCGTACCAAAAAGTAGATATGTGTTTGAAGCTAAGAGCTTCATACAATGGCGCTGACATGAGGGAGAGGGAGTTAGGTGAGCCGAAATTGGTGGGCGTTTGGGCGTGGGGAACTGGCTCTTTTTAACCGTTGTATTACTCGCGTCGCGTGTTACGGCCGACGTCGAGGAAACGAGAAGTTACATGACGAATGAATAGTGATTTGGATATCAACTTTGGGATTGAATAGAAAGCACTTTAAGCTCGTCATTTTGAGACCAAAGCGATGTTGGTTTTATCATTAGGTTCATTCCGAGTCTCGCATAAGATCATGGACGCCCGCGATCCCTAGCGATCCGGAACGAAGGAAGGAAGGTTTGGGTGCAGGAATAGAAGCGCACCTGCGTTTGCGGCAGCAAAGAGGTGAACGCTTTTCACTCTGAATCTTGCGAATTTCGGGAAATGCAGGTTTTGCCGGATGACGATTGGAGGTTACTAGATCTGTTCGTTTGCGGAGAATTAGAAGTTCAGAAACTGGGGCTGTCGATACGCAGCTGATTTGATGCGAAAGGGCACGAGATTTAGGCATAGCAAAGATGGTGGTGATGTCGAAGATTAAGGAAGACATGGAAATATAAAAGGGCCTCAGGCGTGCCTCACGTCTTTCCTCTTCACTACCACTTCCCGGGTTGTCTCTAGCTGAGCGTTAGGCCAGCTGAGTCTTGGAAACATATGCCTTCACTTCGCCGTTCAAGCTCTGGCCCTTCCGCTGCGCGCTCGTCGCCATATCCGAGTCGTTCAGCTGTCGCTGCTTCGACCGGCACTGGCGGCGTCACGGGTCGCGCCGGAAGACCAGCAAAGCGTCGTGGGGGTTCCGAGACCAGTGTCCGTCGTGTCCTCGCTGACATCGAGTGGTGGAAAGTGCAGGCCGGCCAGGTTCCGGACGTTATAGAGGCCGACGTCGGCGAAGATGGTGACCAGACACCGCTCGACCTCTCAGCCTTCGAGCTTATGCCTCTTACTGGATCTGACCATCCTTCTACACCCATTTCTGCTGAGGTGAGTTCTCACGGTTCTCGGTAACGCCTAAAATATTTACCAAGAGTCGCAGGACCACGTCACAGCGCGCCTTGCTGTGCTGTCCATAGGCTTCGCGAATCCAGGACCAGGCCAAGAATCGTCTCCGTCGTCTGTCGAGTCCACTCCCGAACCAGAAGAGCACCAGTTTGCTCGGTACATCGCCTTTCCCGACGCGTTCCTCCTCATTGACGAGGACCTACCCGTCCTTCCGGACATCCTCCTTGAACGAAGTCCACTTAGGACACAACTGCCCTCTAATCGGCCAAAACACTCTGCGCCCCGCAAAATTATCGAATCACGAAACCAGCGCTAACCCACAGTTTCTTCCCCCTTGCTCTGATTCTCTATGTCTCATCCATGCAATCTACTCTTCGTTATATCTTTCAACATCATCTTACCTCGAATCCCTGCGCTGGTCATCCCGCAGCCTCCCGTCTTGCTTAAAACGCGTCGGACCCCGTCCGTCGTCTGTCATGAACCTTCCCAGGAACTAGCTAGCTCCTGACGAATTGCCTACGACCATTCATGGATTGGTTCGCCTTTCCGGACAGTTGCATACACCCAAGAAACATTTTACCACCGTCTTTATTTACTATCATCTCCACAACATATCCCCAAAAATTACCATTTACTCGATACCAACGCACATTCATCTCCATTGTAACATTTAGATATTCATAACCAATATGCTCCTCGTTTTGCTTTCGCCTACAAACAAATAAAAATCGGCGTTTTCTTTACATTACGCGCTCATATTTAAGACGAGAAATCAGTCCAAATATAATCCAGAAGAATACAATGATTCCAATCTGCGTTGTGGGTCAGCTGCGCTGCTTGTGCAATCCAGGAGCATGTGCGAAGTGGAGAGCTCCTGCCAAGTGAACAATGGAGGGCTCAATATAAAAAACGGTGCACACACGACGCTGTTCCTGTGGACCTTGTACCACTACGCAAGAGAATAGTCGTGGCCCACATCTTGGCAAACCATGAAACGAATACCGAAAAAAGAACCCAGAGCTCTTTATCTCTTCATCCCCGCAACAACCAGAGGGCCAGCCACCTTGCTCCAAGGCGGAGTTGCAAGTGGTCCATATTTTCTTAGCTCAGCAAGGGGAATACGCTTGGGTTGTAGAGGCGGTCGATGAGAAGACGGAGGAGGAGCAGCGGCTTGTCGGGTTTTCCATGCATTCCTTATGCTATTTGATCGGGTTAAAATCTGCGCGGCCGAGGAAATCAAATAACGAAAAGCGCGGGGATTGAGAATAGAGTTCACTCACGATGTCCTTTTCTACGCCGTCTTCAATACTTTGAATGATGTTGTCCACAACGGACCGGTGATTCCCATTTGGTTTGTCGTCCCTAAACCGCATCATTCGCCAATGTGAAAGCGACGCGTCCCAATGCACTTCAACAATGCGATCATCGTATTGCTCCCCAGATTCTTTGATTCTAGCAACGAGTTAGCTTATTCCAAGGAAGCTAAGAGAGAGAAAATAATTTACTTCTCCCATTCCTCGTCAGTCACATACATTGTATCGTATAGTTCGTAGTTGGCATCAGCTCCAGAGCCACCCATCCAGACATGTAACTGGAAGTGTGGCTTCGCGTACAAATCAGGTTTTTGTGGGGAGTGTTTGTCGGGAGGAAAGCGAAGTACAAGCTTGAAGTCGATCGAGTTTTCTGAAGGCGGTTTCCACTTGAGGCTAGAAGTGAGGTCAAATAAGAGCAAAAATTGTGTACAAAAAAGGTAATATACATATTTGGATCTGTACGACCTGCACCGTACTGGTGAATTGACGCAAGTGTAGATGAGACCGTCGTTCCCGTGTTGTAACGCAGGGATGTCGACCATGAAGACTTTCTCGGCATGATACGAGAAGTTGATTTCCTTCACTTTAATGCTGAAATAGATTAAGTTAGCTGGAATGAATGTGAGCCAATAACTCACTCGAAAGGGTGGTTGTGCACCAAGTCTGGGAAGTCTTTAAGCATCTTACGGTACGGCTTGAAGAACCATTCGGTCAACCTCTGCTGGTGAGGTCAGCGAGCTACTCGAGAAGGGAGACGATAACGTCGCACCCCATAGCGCTTATCTAGAGGCCTGTCCATGACATTTTGGCCTGCTGCGACAAGACAGTCAAAGGCCAGAAAACGTAATGTTGTCTGAAGGAGCATGAGGAAGAGAGCCAATTATGACAAAGGCAGCATGCCTTTTTAGTAACAGGATCTGTATCGAGCACCAGTTCGCCATCAACCAGAGTATTGAACATGGGAATTTTTGAGTCTTCATGTGAAGGGAAGAAGAAGCCGTCCAGTTCTCGATAGTCGTTGTGCCGGTCAATCTGAAAGACCTTCAACATCCTTCCTTTGGGATAAATTGAATAGAGATACAAGATACACAGATTGTCCTTGTTGGCGACTAGTATGGACAAGAAGGAGGAACTCGGACACCGTCGGATTTCTCACAAACCCAATAACTATGGAATGCAGGACCCTTAGGGGGCAATGGTTAAAAAAATGAAAGGAGTTAAACGTACTCTTCACGTTCCAATTTATCCAAATCCCTTACACCAAAACTGACAGGCTGTGCCCCAGGAAACCTGGACATTGTGTTCAATACCTTGCAACTTGAAAACGACGCGTTGTGGATGACCTTTGGTGACCAAGATTACACATGCGGTTAACACTGTCTCTCAAGAAGTTGGCATAATCCCCATTTCGAGGTATGAGATTGCCAGGAAGGTCAGGAACGGACATGATTATCTGGGAGTATGTGGAGGTTGGTCGAGAGTTATTTCTAAGTAGACGCCCGCACTTCGGCAATCAAGCAAGAAGTTTGACTTGAAAAGGAACGCTCATCTCCTCCTCGACATTTATGGACCGGAGTCGACGCGGGCTGGTTGAATTGGGTGCTGAACGCGTCTCGAACATCTCGAGCACTGATTTCCCTGGTCATCACCTGGGAGAAGACAACTCTTGGAATTTTGAGAGATGGCGAAAGGTGGGTGTCGATCACTCCCTTACACATAAACCACCTCTGCTCATAGAGAAATCTTGCTAGTAGAATCTCCATATACAAATCATGCGCAAATCTAATCGTTCTATTGAATTTGACGCAGTTGGTTTGGATGCTTCCATCGCTAATGCGTTCAGAAGGATTATGATTGCTGAGGTAACCTTGACCTTTTTTTTCCCTTCTTTTATCTTGTTCCTGATAGGCTGTTTAGGTTCCCACTGTATGCATTGAATATGTATACATTTGGGACAACACGACTGTCGTTCATGATGAGGTATTGGCGTCACGACTCGGTCTCGTACCTCTGAATGTTCATCCTCACACTGTAGAATTCCGAACTGATGGTTTGTTGTTATTTTTTTCTATCTTTCTTCATTTTTATTTAAAAACTACTTTCAAGTGAACCAGCCGACCGACAGGGACACCATCGTCTTCACAGTCGAAGTGCATTGTACCCGAAAGCCTGGAGCTTCCAAAACTTCCACAAATCCAGACGACCTGTACATCAACCACGAATTCAAGTCTTCTCATCTTCAATGGGAGCCCCAAGGCTCTCAAAATGCTCAATACGAAAACTCACTCAAACCTGGTCCTTTGAATCCGAACATTGTTCTCGATAAGCTTCGACCTGGCCAAAGTGTGAAAATGCAACTTCATGCAGTGAAGGGTGTAGGGAAGGACCATGCAAAGTTTAGTCCCGTCGGTATGTTCTCCCCCTCATTCCTCACATTCTTCACCGCTTAATTTTGCGACTTAGCGACCGCGACATATCGTTTACTCCCCCAAATAGACATTAAGAAACATATTCCACCAAATCTGGCAGAGAAATTCCAAAAATCCTTTTCTCCAGGTGTTATAAACATTGACCCTCAGACAAAAGAAGTCTCTGTGGACCCAAAAGGTGTTCGTCGCGATACTGTTTCTCGAGAAGTACTTCGCCACCCTGAATTCGAAGGCTATGTTCAACTATCGCGAGTAAGAGATCACTTCCTTTGTAAGTTTTTGTGCTGCCTTTCACGCACATTGGCATCATACTGACACATCCTTCGTAGTCAGCGTCGAGAGTGAAAGTGCATACAAACCAGAGGAGATCTTTTTGGAATCTGTTCAAATTATGCGAACGAAGATTGATATTCTTCGAACAGCTGCGTTAGCTTTGAAGGCTGGGCCAGAACAGAATGAGGATGTTGCCATGGACGATTCATAGCAGGAATTTTCTGCTTCCCATTCTTTCTCAGCTTTTCCCGGGAGCTCATGTATACGATTCTCACCAAGCTTCTTGATAGTTGACTCCCATTCATTCCAGTTATTCGCCTCTGCCATTGTTATCTATTGAGAGTCGACTTTATGACTTAGTTTGCCCACTCTTATAGTCAAGAGGTTGTATGTATAAAGACAAATTGTGATTGTCTCTAATATTAGTGAAAGGATGCCCACAAGTGAAGTAAGGTCACTGAAATATGCTGCCTATTCAAAGTGCACCGTCGGCCTAAGCCCATCAGCACCATCTTGATGGAGCTCCATCTTTCCGACTACCGTCATGCGAGATGACCTTTTAACTCCCTCTCTCTATATAACCGGCGGGATGTGTCGCCCCTGGTATCTCAACCTTCCACCTGACCGGACTCTATGCGCCTCTACTTAATCCCCGTCGCGCTGTTCTTCAGTTTGGTCTCTGCTGCCGTATGTCCTTATTCCATCAATTGAAGCTATATGCTAATCCCCAACTATCATTTAGGATCCCAATCCTGTAATAGATTTAAATGAAGGTGGTAAATGGAAGGGAATTCTCCAGAACAATGGCACAGTCAAGTCCTGGAAAGGTGAGGCTCGACCAAACGTTGGCTAGCCAGTTCACCAACGGCATTCAGCTATTCCATATGCATCGCCCCCTCTAGGTGACCTCCGCTTCAAAGCTCCCAGACCACTCGCTGCACAAAATAGTAGCGTGCAAGATGTCTCCCAAGACTTTGATGGTCAACCAACTGCATGTGTTCAGTGGGGAACAACGGTTTTTTCTGGGGTCAATGCGGGACCAGGCGTTGAAGATTGTTTAAGTGAGTATCTTAATTGAGAACTTCACATCTGTTTTATTCATTTTTCTTTAAGAACTTTGGATCTGGGCTCCTGCAAACGCAGCGGAGAGCGAGAAGCTTCCCGTTCAACTCTGGTTCCATGGTGGTGTCAGTTTATCCCATAGGTTCTCAACCAATTACCCTAACACCTAAACTGTCAGGGGTTACAACTCGGCCAATCTCCTTCAGACGACTTTAGTGACTGGGCGAGCAGTCAACCTAATGTTCTTTTCGTGAACGCCAACTACCGTCTCGGATTCACTGGATTTTCAAATCTTATGGGAGCCATTTACGAAGGGGAGCCCGGGAATGTCGGTCTACTTGACCAAAGGCTCGCTATGGAGTGGGTGAGGAAATACATCTCAAAGTCAGTTCTTTCTCTCATCGAAGGGTCACAGTTTCACCGGTTTTCCCTTTCCTCTAGATTCGGGGGAGATCCGAACCAAGTTACTATTGGAGGTCAATCCGGCGGAGGTGGTGCGATTATGACCCAACTTGTTCTCTTCAATGGGGAAAATCCTCCCTTTCATAAGGCAAACCCCAGGTCGATCAGCACTTCAACACTTTCAAGATCGAATATCTTGCTTGTAAGCCTATAATACAGAGACCCTCGATTTCTCATGTGTCCTAACTTCTTCAACAGACGCGAAATGATGCTTTTGCTTCAAGTCTTAACTGCACAACTTCATCCGCCTCAAAAGATGGAGCTCTACAGCAAATCGCTTGCTTGCGGTCCATAGACGTTCAAACTATCCGGCTCGCGGCCCCTCAGTTTGCTGCGACTGTAGACAGGAATGGCTTTTCCTTGGCCTGGATGGCTCCCCAGTATCGATGGGAGGTCCTTGTTCGACAGACCAGCTAAACTTTTTAAAGAAGGCAAGTTTGCCAAAGTACCTGTCATGCGTGAGCATTTCCCATATTGTAAGTTCTTCCAATTGGATCGTTGACCAACGAATTTGAGCAGCTACGATGGTAACAGAAGAGTATGCTGAATTTGCACCTGTTGCAGCACCCGGGCTCGATCTCTATGCTCGGGTAATATCTGGAAACCTTGCCTCTCAGAGTTTTGTGGATAGCCTTAGTCAGTAAGTGCATCAGCGCTAAGTTGTTAAGCCTCATCCTCACTTTCCTGGGTAGATTGTATCCTCCCCCTCTTGGGTTTGCGAACTATTCGTATGATACTGGAACATTCCCTGACGATGCCCATCGCCTCTGGAAGTTTTTTGACGAATCAAATCCTCGATGTGCCGTTTCTATGATTGCTCGAGCTGCGTCGAAACATAACATCCCTGTGTATGAACTTCGTTTCAATGCACCTCAGCCAGGATATGCACCATACTTGGGAGCGACCCATTGGAGGTAAATATCGTGCTGTTCGTATCATGAATGAATGTTCTCATTGCTATATACAGTGATAATTTCTATTTGCAAAACGCTACCTCAACCTTCGGGAATCAGACGATGGTTGACGTAGCACTAGAGTGGCGAGCGTATTTGGCAAGTTTTATCCGGCACTCCGAGTGAGCGTATGCTGCCTTTCTCAAACTGTTTACTCAGCAATTATCCTAGTCCAAATGTCGAGAAACTCCAGACATCCCTCACATGGCGACCAACCGTTGTTGAGGAGCGTTACGAACAAAGAATGGTTATATCACTCAAACTAGAAAATACTCCAATCCATGATAAGCCTACATTATCAGGAATGGAGATTCAAGACCGTTCTGAGGTTTGTGTTCTGTGTCTTTTTTTTTTCTCGAAGCATGAAGTGACTTGAACATAGTTCGATCGGTGTTCATTCTGGTTATCCGACGATACAACCGCGGAAATCTGGCATTAATGAAGGAAATGACATGAATGTACTCCAGAGATAAAAAAGATTGTTCCAGATAACAATATCAGCAGGCCAATAAATATAAGTTAAACTAGAGACTTCATGCCCCTTGTGGAATTGCATGTACTGTTCTCTTTAACGCGGACCTGACAGGATACTTTGGAATGAGCCTATGCTTCACGTCGATCCTTGTACCATCCTCGTTCATCCATCCTTCCCCGACATCAGGGTAGTCCGCGAGGTCGAATGGGAACTCTTCGCCTGGTGCACTAGGCTTGTATAGGCCATCGTTAGTCCAGAGCTGGTCACTAAGTCAAGGTTTAGCAGATGTCATATTGTTCATGAGTCGAAACCTTGCTCACCCCCGACGATTGAACCAACCTTGCCGTCTATGACAAGGCAAAACGGGACTTGGACAAATCGGATTTTCGTTGAAGTGGACATTGCGTTGCTGCATCCTCATGCTCGCAGCTCGATCGAGGTCCGAATTCCTGCGGTTTAGATCGAGGACCGTGTTTGGCCTTGTGGGAGGGTGCGAGGACTTGACTGCAGACTGGTATGGATCATTTGGGTCTCCATCAGAGTGACGTCGACGAGGTAAAGGAATGCCCGCAATGCTAGCACGTTTAGATGGGCGAGAATTCGACTGAGAAAGGGCGATTGAGTGAGTTGGGTAGTTCTGTGCTGATGATGGACCAAAGGACATACTGGACCAGCCATAGAGGAAGTAGATGAGCGTCTTGAGCGACTCAAAGGGCGAGGCGGGGGTTCCCTGTCCACAGGGAAGTTGTGAGACTCGTGTGGAGACTCCACGATCATTCCTCCTGCCTCGTGGAGAACGGTAGGAACAGATACTTTTAGTACCTGCTGTTGCATACGAACAGAGCCTGAGCTTGGAGCGTCTCGATGATGACTTGAGGAGTCTTTTCGAAGACGAGAAGTATTAGAAGATTTTCTTAGACGATGGGGATGCGGTGTACTCGTTCGAGGGGGAGAGATGGATTTGGGGGGACTTAAGATCGCAAAGTCTAGAAAGGCATTGAGATTTAAGCCCAATTATAATATTAATTATGATTGACCTTCGCTCAGGATTGTACTGTGACGATTTTCGTTCCTTCTCAAGCCTCCATTCACCTGGTTGAAAACAGAGCGTCTTGAACCAGAATCACTTTCGTAACCATTTCTCTGGGTTTGGTGGGTTATCTCGCTGTATGAACCTAACGTATAATCGTCGAACGAATGAAACGTTTGCATCGCAGGTCGTTGAGGAAAGGCGTGGAACTCGCCATCGCCGTTAGAGAAGCCAGGTGTACTCTGGCAAGCCATCATACTATCTAATGTATGGGCGGGTGAAGCAAAAGGGGGTGGTCCTCCAGCTGAGTCAAAGAAAGTCTCAGCATAGGCAGGTGTGGACCCCACGGCGTAGGTAGCACCAGTGCTTGAGGTTCTTGAGTATATCATTGACTGTAAAGAATGAATATGGATATCGAGATAACGATTCTCAAAGATCTTACTACTGGTGAATAGTTAGGTGGTTTTGATCCATTCGAAACAGCGTATTGCGTAGAATCGGCTTGCACGAAACGACCTTGCGCGTTATAAAGGGCAGGCTGAGCTGCAGTAGGAGTGCGACGCAAAGAACGGCTGGCCATGGGAAAGGGTATCTATGAGAGTTCAGTTTGTTTTCATGGATTATATGGAAGTAAGGCTAACATGAGGATGCATGAAATCGAACTCAGACATCGTCCATGCACGAGAAAGTGCTTTCGGGACGGGAGACAGATACAGAAAGTCAAATGCTTTATATGCTGGCAGGGACTTTCCTGGCCGCCAGCGTGAGGTGAATTGCCGGTTCGCGCCGTGCTGATGGGTCCTACCGATCAAGTAGACGAAGAGGATCTACTGGTCTTTGTGGATATTACGGCTCCAGCCGTCAAATGATAAGCACAAGTCAGTATACTTCTTACCAATGACTATTGTGGAAACTGAGAAACTACCGGCCACGAGATGTGTTTTCAGCCCGAGACTAGATCAGCAGTGAAAAAGCAAGGCACCCATAACATGCATTGTACGCGAGGCTGGCTATGCACTATTGGAAAACCGACACTGTGTAGGTATTCAAGGTTGGTGATAGAGTGCGAATGAAGTTGGTGTTTATTTTGAACGTGTCGCAGGGAGTATACAGATCATGACATATTGGAGGAAACTCAAGGAGGGGTGAATCCAGGTGATTGACACTAAAGGTGGAGAGGCTTGAAATCGAAGGAAGAACATATGGGACGACACCATCTACACTCAAGCCCTTGAACAGCCCTGGTCGCAGAACCAGCATGGACGATTTAGGCAACCGACGAGCATCACGTGAGTTGACTCAATGTTGTCGCGTCAGGCAGCGGGAGGATGTGGGTTTGAATGGACGCTTAACTTCTCCTCCCAACTCATTCACAGACCTACTTATCGACTTAAAAGGTTGTCCTTGTTCGCCAATGTATCTTGTTAGTTGCTCATATTCTGAGCGCTTTAGGACTTTCGTTGGCATTGCCTGTTGCCGCCAGTCACCTCTTCCAATTCTACCTTTGGCCGATTGCTGCGCTCGGAGTGCTAGAATGCCGTGGATTGTCTCTGCTGGGTTCGATAATGTTGAGGAAGGCAAATTCACTGTCAACCGTATGGGCCCATATATTTATGTTTGCGCACCACGTTCAGTCCTTCTTTTACTATAGGGGATAAACTCTTGAAGCCTGGCAAAAGTTATTCCATTGGACGGATCAACCGCGATTTCAATCTCAACTCCTCAAAAATTAGGAAGGAGCGTTCGATAACGTTACGCGTCGAACAGTTCACGAGTGTGCAAGTGGTATGCATTCAACAGGAAACGGTTCAAATGTCTGTGTTAACTTTTTCTTTATTAGGCAGATCCCGCAATTCGACCAAAACTTATCTTGGAAAATGGTGGTGTGAAACCCAAAGCAATTCACAGGTGGTCAAGTGTAAAGCGGAAGCGAACACGTGAACCAGATATCCCTCCCGAAACAACACAAGAGCTCCAATCCGACGACACAATCCAAGTTGGTGAAGCATCCGTATCTTTTCGTTGGGAACCTGTTGTCTGCTTTGTACCTCTGGAAAAAGGTCACCGTTCATTGTACGCGGCTCACGCCGATGACTGTGCTAGCCTCGGAGTTCACTTGCTCAACAATCTGGAGCCATGCGTTACCTTCCACGTTCAGCGGACAGTCAAAGCAGATGCTCATTTCTGGTTATTCACATCTCTGTTTAGCGCAGTTTGTGAGTGTGGAATGGCTGCAAGAATTACTCAGGCGCGGCGCCCTGCCGCGTCTAAACGATCCTAGCAAAGATAGTGCTGCTTTAGAAGACCGTTGGAAACTTCCGTCTCCTCAGGACTACCCACCTTCACTCCCGCCCACGTTCGATTCGATCTCCTCGTGGATGCCAGACGAAACACGCCTCAACATGTTTGCCGCATTCCGTTTTCTGTGCGTTGGTGAAAAGCCACGCTATGTCAATAGCGACATGCGAGCCATGCTTGAGAAGGGAGGTGGCCAGGTGGAAGTCTTTGACGTCCATGACTCTGTCTCGAAATTTCGCAAAGCAGTTTCAAGAGGAAAAGCAAAGCAGACGCGTTTGATTCTCGTCGCTCAAAAAACTGCGGTTCTCCAGGCAATAGGCGAGGACAGTTGGCGCGAATTTGAAGATGTAGCCGAAGAGTATGTTCTTTATCACTTTGGTACCATCTCTCACTCAGTCTCTTTAACTCCTTCGGGCAGATATGAAGTAGTTTTCATCTCAACTTTCAATCTCGTAAAGGCAGTCATCATTGCTGATACATCCGTTTTAATTTCTCCCGACGAGTTTCATGCGAACGAGCCTCAAGAGTCCATACCGGACTCCCTTCCTTCGGTCATCCCAAACAGTCTCCCGGATGAGCCCAGTCAGCTGCCGGAATCCGGAGAGAAGCCGCCTCGCCGAAAACTTGCTCGACGAGTTGCGTCGCGCCAAGCATCCCAAGAGCCATCACAGTCAAGTGAACCTCAGCTAATGGAGGAATCTATTCCAGGGCCGGAACCGAAACCACGACGGGTCAGAAATCCAATTCTCACTTATAAAAATACTAACGCTGGTATACGAACAGGCCCTCACGCGGCGCGTGTATACACATAGCACGATGATTACCGGGTTGGAAGGAGACCCAATTTCTTCGTTAGCCGCTGTCACCCTTGAGGAAGACAATGCTACCACTTCAAAACCCCCAAGCCAAGTCAGTCGACGAAGAGTGATTTCTTTGTTAGTCATTAACGGTTCATAGAGCCAGGGTACAAGACGCCCGTTAAAACGACGTGTAGGTCCTGGGGCTACGCAAGAAACTAGGCCAACTGAGCCCGATGTAGCGCATCGGGACGAGAGCGCAGAATTACCGGCGACCAAAAAATATCGTGAATTCTATCATGCAACTGACCCTTCAAAGGTAATTTGAGAGCTTCCTGTGGCCCTCACCTTCTCACGAATCGCATAGATGGCTAGCCAAGAAGACATTCAGCGATCATGGGAGATCAGTCAACAGCAGAGTCAGTCTGTGGTGGATCTGAATGCCGACTCGCCACCTGCTGAGCCTCGTCTCCCTCCAGTTAGAGAAGAAGAAGAAGAGTCACAGTCTCAACATGCTGGCACATCACAGGCCAAGAAGCGTAAGGCATCTTCGAGCGAAGCGATTGGCGGAGACAGTTTAGAATCCCAAGCTAAGCGTCGTGCTATCGAAGACATTAATGCCGTGCAGCGGTCCCTTGAAGCTGGAGTCATTGCTGGCGCAGCTTCTCTTGCACGCAAGCCAACTGCTCCGGTGACAGCTGGCGCCGCGTCAAAACCTGAATCAATCAACAAAGGCAGCCGTGTAGGTGCTGCTCCAGGTCATCCTGATAAGGACGTTGCTTTCCTTCAGGCAATCGCTTCGCAGAAGAAAGGCAAAAAGGGTGAGGATGAGTTCGACCGCGAGTTTAACAATTTGAAAATTAGTAAACCCGTAAAAACGACCAGCTCGAACGAAAAGAGGTGCACCCGCTACTATTGAGGAGGAGGAGCACATGGTAGAAGATATGTTGGTTAGTGCTGATCAACAAGCACGGCAACAGGAACAGGAGAGGCAGCAGCGGATGGATGAGCAGGAGGAAGCAGTGGAAGCTGTTGGAAGATTTCGATGATACTGGCATTATTGGGAACTTCATGACAATATGTGAGGATGGAGGTGGATTATCATCCTGTCAGGCATCGAGCCAGCGGGGTTTATACAGGAGATAACGCGAGTTGGTTGGGAAAACCGAACTTTAAGAAGTTCAAAAAGGTATGTCGTTTTCAGCATTGATAGGCGGTAGAAACGCCTAACATTTCCCTCAGAAGCAGAACTGGCCTTGCAGCGCAGAGACAGGCAGAGCCAACTATTCGTACAAAGTCCAAAGAGAAGATTAGACTTGTGGGACATGATGTTGGCGTTCAAGAGAGAATGGATTTCAACGGTATGTGTATCATCATCGAATTACTTGCTTGTCTGACTTTTCATAGACGATCTGAATCAGACTTGGAACGATGATTTCCATGGAAAGGATGCCCCACTTCGGCCTCATAACTTAGCCATGGATGGTGAAGATGAAGATGAGGATACCACGATTCAAGCAAGGAAACCTTCAACGGCCCGTTTACAAGCAGCAACCCCAAAGTCAACACAGAAAAAACGAAAAGCAAAATCCCTTGTGGAAGAGGCTGATTCTGATTCTGTGGAGGTAGACGAAGCGCCTCCCCTTAAGCGTTCGCGTTCTAGAGCATCTTCTATTACGTCCACTACAACTACGAGCACCCGGCGCACGAGGCGAACCGCCGAGAAAAGCCAGCCTTTGTTCTTGGATTCTCAAGAGGACATGGACATAATTCCAGAACAGGACGAGGATGAAAGTCGTGGTGGTTGCGGTTGGGCAGTCCCAAACTCTTCGGGGCTCTACTACACAGTCATCGAAGGCTGCGAGGTCACAGACACAGCGAACTCAGACGCAGGCAAAGAGAAAAACTTCGACCGCAACTCCCATAGTAGTGGATAGTGACTCGGACGATGAAGGTGCATTCCGAAGACGCTGATTCCTTAACCATAGTTTCTATTCTTTAAAGTTTGAATACTCATTTCTATCATTTTCTCGCTCCTTGTGCTCAATTCACGTGAGAGTCACGATATAACGGAAGCAATCTGAGTTGCTTCATGACTTCACCTTCAGCGTCGCCTGGGCGCTCAGTGCCCCAACTTCCCCCACATCTACTCGATCTGGAACCATTTTCGAGTACAAGTAGTGCTCGATTCCATTCCCTCTATTCAGATTTTTCGCGACAACGGTCCAGCAATCCGACTTCTTTCCAGGCCAATGTACAGTGGTGGCGTAAAGGTCTCCAAAGCCTTGTTCTCTCCAGCCGGCAATCTTCCGCCCCGGATAACAACAGATTCATTCTTCGCGCTGACAGGAGTCTTGTAGAACGACTAAAAATCGATAAACTTGGCAAACCTCTCTCATTGGGACCTGCTATTGTATGTTTCCTTTTGAATGGCTGAACTAGTCGTAGTCATAGCTGACATTTTTTTCAAAACACAGTCGGAACTTGTCCAGTCTGGTTTTTTAATTCCCGAGTCAACCTATATGAATTCGCCCAAGTCCATCTACAACTCAGGCTCTATTGGGTATCGCCTCGCGTCCATATTGATTGGCAAACCTCTTTGGTGGGCCCTCGAGCAAACAGGCGTAGTGGGTGAAGACTCATATCTTTCTTCATTACGGGGTGTTGTGACATCCTCCTCGTCTGACCAAGATTGGTACGGCGAGTATGTTGTTGTACCTCTTCTTGAGGACGCTGCGAACAAGGTTCTCCTAATCCAATCTGAATCATCTAACGACGGCCTGTATGACTATGATAGCTTTCGGAGAGTTTTCTCTGACGCTTTGACGAAAATGCGGGAGCCCGAAGCCAGACTTTTAGTCAAGTTCTTACAAAGGGACCGAGGAGTCGTTGTATCAGATGGAACTGTACGCCGACTGCATTTTAATCCTCGATTTTTCTCTTTTCTCAACGCATCCTTTCTCAAGGCGATCAAGTTTCTAAATACAACTAGCACTCCAGATGAGAAATCAATTAGCGCCATTGACCATGGTATTCTGGAGCTTCGGACAGCCGTCTTCAATCTTCACAAGCAAGTAGACGATATTCAGGATCGCTGCGAGACGTATGTCCTTTCTTTAATGGACCTAGTGTCTCCTTTCTGATCCACTCTTTGATAGACTCACCAGGAAAGCGAAGGACGCACTCGCCCGGACACAAAAGACGGTAGCTCTATCGAATCTCCGAATGAAGAAGCAACTGGAGTCAGAACTTGGTAAGAGGCTAGGAGCACTTGAAAATCTCGAGACCACTCTACTCCGCGTTGAGAGTGCACGAGGAGATACGGAAGTACGCTTTTTTTTTTTCATCAATATCTAGGGTCACTTAAGTCCAACGACTGAACAGATTATGCGCATATACCAATCTTCTACTGCAACTTTGAAAAATATCCTCTCACACCCGCTCCTCCAAACAGGATACTATTCAGGATACCATGGATGCTTTGGCCTGACGCCAATGGCGACGCGAAGCAGATTAACGAAGCACTACACGATGGTGGTCATCTCGCTACCGGAGTAGATCAGATAGATGACGATGAGATTAGCGAAGGAGTTGGAAGCCCTGGTTCGGGCAGAGCAAAGGCACCAGCTCCCCGATTTACCCAATGCACCGACAACACCGGTTCAAGAAACAAAGCCCGAAGAGATGAAACAACCAACTCTTATCCTAGAAACTTCGTAATAATACTGTATTTTTCCGGGTACACACGAAAGCTTCGTTAGAAAGCAGCCGCAGTTGAGATAACTTATTCTTTCAACCGCCAGGTAGGTTACAAAGATTCGAGTTATAGCAGTATAATATACAAGCAAATTATACGGATTCAATGGTAGTTATCGTTTACTTCTCCATTCCCAATCCGCTCTTGATCTTATCAGTCATGCTAGACTGAACAAACTAGTAAGCATTCATGTAACATAAAGAACTATGAAATAACATACAGAGTTCTCGTTGGAGTTCCCAGAAACGGCATCACCGGCGCGCTGAGTAGTCGATTTCTCAGAGTTAGGGCTGCAAGGTGGACGCAAGGGAGTCGGTGTTGCCCTTGACAGAATCACCGACCCTCTCGGTGGTGGATTTCTCGGACTCAGGCTGATTATCATAGTCAGCAACCCTAGAGAGAGAGAACTAATAGAAAGAGAGCGAACCTTGAGAGCAGAGGTAGCCTTGTCAGTGAAAGATTGGCGGCCAGCTTCAGACATTGTGGTTAACAGTAATTGGAGTGGGTAGTTGTTGGTTAAGGTTTGGTGGGAGTGTTTGATACTGAAATTGAGCAAACCCAGCTACCTTTTATACAGTATGTCTCAGTGCAGAATGGTGTCGGGGTCAGGAGTGACGTAGGAGGGTCATAGATGCATGACGGTCGACGTGACGCGCCAGGGGCACGAGATCGTGAAACCTCGATTGCCGCAGTCTGAGAAACATCTAACGCATGACAAGATAAACGCATAATGGTCATCAGACAGAGTCTTATGATATCCGAAAGACGTTCCGCTTGGCAAAGACGTGACCAACCAAGATTAGGTGCACGTATCATCATCAAATTAAACGAATCCATAGATTTAGTGAATTGTATATTTGCCATAATCCTGCAATCGTTAGTATCTTAAAGACCGAAGTTGGAGGAGGAATGAACACACTTTCTGAGGATCGTATACCTCCCATCTCGAAGCAGGAAAGATATGCTTGTTCTTTTGGTAATAGTTACGTTCAACCACTTTTCCTGCGTGCGACTCGTCCTTTTCTTTGGTTGCATCAGCCAAAAGTCGGACTGGAACAGTAGCATGAATAACAGATGACGAAACATGAGTGAATCTACACACCGTCGTCGTGAACGTCAAAATTGAAGAGCGGCCCAGACTTTCCGCGCGTCTTGTTGACGATGAAGTCATAGAATGTGTAGTGCTAAATAAGATCAATGAAACGAAATAGAAGAATAAAATAAAGGAACTCGGACATGAGGGATGATTAAGTCCTCCTAGAACACAGATAAGTAAACTTGGAGTACTTAAATAGGAAATGACTTTACCTTAACATACATAAGATTGTCTACATTAACACCTCGAAGCTCAGGTAACTGTTGGCGACATTTCTCAAGAAACTGTGCAATGCTATCGCCTTTCTTACACTGAATGCCATGAGAATCAAGATTAGAGAACGAAGACAATATGATTACCATGACGGATTTACGATGCCCAGATCCATCCCAATACGAATAGACGACCTCGACCTCTTCAGCTTTTAAGGCGACTTGTTTTGCGAGCCATTCTTGGCGAAGAAGCTCTCGTTCGGCACGTTCAGCCGCTTCACGCTCTCGATCAGGTAAAAAGGAGGTATCCACACCGGGATTCTTGCTCAACTTGGTACGTTTGGATGGAGGGGGAGCATCAGGATCCGGAGTGGCAGTTTCAGACTTTGAAGTAGCACGGGATGTCGAAGGGTCTCCAGACTCTTCCTCTTCGTCATCTAGAGCAAAGGAAAGGGTAGCTTTTGGAGCCTTCTTGCGCTTCTTTGTCCTTTTCTTGTCATCTCTAAGGACATCCTCCACATTTGGTCAGTGAGGTAGGAGGAACATGCAAGTGAATAGAACATTACTTGAGCTGATTGGTCCGAGCAGCTTCGCGAGCTTTCTCTTCTTCTAATTCCTTTCTTCGCTGCTGAAAGTCCTCAAGATGAACTAGACCAACCGTTTTGCCCTTGAGTGTGTCCTCAAGTGAGTCGTTCTGGCCAACAAATCGATTTGCGCTGGGTCGAGCTTTTTCCGTTTCGGAAATGATAGACTGGCGCTGGCGCTCATATTCGTCGCGCATACGCTCCCTCTCTTTCGCAAGCATCTCTTCACGGCGACCTTCCATGGTGGCAGAGGGAGGAAGGAAGTGAATGACACGGAATCAATTCATTCAGTCTTCCAACACCCATGGTCCACCTGTTGGGCGCCCCGTTGCGGGATAGCTGGCGGACAAAGGTATGAAGGACTTTCTTAGCCTAAGGGTTCCATTGAAATAATGTCATAATTTTTTCCAGTTCGCCCTCAAAACATTTTATGGCATTGGCGACCTGCAGGCCAGCAGAATATGTGCTCGTCTACAGATTCACGACGCGTGCCGAATGATGGACCTCACTCCTTACCAAATGACCTCCCTTGCGGCATTCCTCTCCTCGCCAAAAACTTCTCCTCAAGTGCCTCTGCTTCCCACTGCTGCTCCCAACTTCCGGGCGCCTCCCCCCACAACGGTTCCCAACTCATTGCGTCTGGAGTACCACAAAGCTCGAGAACAGATGCTAGCACGTTCAGCAAAGAAGAAGAAGGAGCCATGGAAGGACCCACTAAATGATTTAAAAATCGAGAACGATTTGAAGAAGGACATGCGCGACGCCATCGCTCACCACAAAGAGATTGGTTCATATGTGGGCAGACGGCATGCTTTAGGATTGCCAGTACGAGGCCAGAACACCCAAGGCAACGCGAAGACAGCCAAGAAGCTCAACAGAATAGACAGGCTGTTTTGATTTACATTACATTATCTAATTTACACGGTGTCTGTTTACAGCAACTTAGTCGTCGGCCGGAGGAACTTCTTCCTCCATGTATTTTATCAACTTCACGCGCAGCTCAGTTGTGTCATCGCCCCGGAGAACATCTGAGATGAACTCTGCTTCGACTTGCATTTGGACCTGTAGGATAATCAGTCTGTGTGAAGCTAGGAAAAGTGGATGCAGCTGTACCATTTCCAATGCGCCACGAATGACACCACAAAGCACATTGCTAAACCATAGCTTTCCTTCTAAAGCATCCTCAGGCAGCTCCACAAACTCTGCCAGCGGATTTTCGTCGAGAGTTAAGACAAACGAAGAGCCAACACCAGATTGTCCCGCGACAGTGCTTGCCGGTCGACTGACAGGCGACGCTGGAGGGGCGGCTGCTCCATGTGTAATAGTGGGGACGATGTTTAGAAATGCTTTGAATCCGACCTAACGAGTATGACTTAGCGTCCCTCTCAGATCCAACGTTAGACAAAGAGACAGACTTTAGATATCACCTCCCCGGTCTCTTTAAAATCAGCACACTTCCCAATCTGACTCTTCGCAAGGAAGTCTTCGATCAGTCTAACACCAATATTATATCCCATCTTGTCTAGTTGCTTGTTAACTTCCGCGTAGTCCTCGTAGTCCTGGATTAGTTGGACGACCAAGGCTCCGTATGTCATTGCAAAGAGTTCAGCGTTCTAATATCCCTACTCAGTCCTGAATGGAATAAAGCAGCGGATTACTTACATACCACTTTCTCTGTTCGTGTTTTCCAGAACTCCTCGCCAATGGTTTTGAATTGTTTCGACATGATGAGTGTCTGGAGCAAGCTTTGAGCAAAACCACATTTTTGCCACTCACTTCCATCTCATGTCTCGTCCAGAACTCCAAGCTCCCCCTGAAATTGTATGCCCTATCTCATAGGATCTCGTAATAATCGTTCACCCTGATACACTATAGTATTATGGCGATGTTGAAGCCAAAAAATACACCGGAAAGTAAATCACCAGACCCATCCCTCGTCTCTTTTTCTTCGTCCTAATTGCTATCTGGAAAGCACTCGAAATCAACAGATACAAGCAGATATGACTTATCGTGCTCTTGAATTACTAAATCTTCCTCCGGATGAACCCGCCTTCTTGCTTGACATCGGTTGTGGTTCTGGCCTGTCTGGTGAAATTCTCGATGAAGAAGGGTATGTATGGACTGGAGTAGATATTGCACCTAGCATGCTTGGTGTGTTTCGCATATTTTTCTTCCTAAATACTCATTTTTGACTTTGCTTGCGCAGAAGTCGCTTTAGAAAGGGAAGTTGAAGGCGATCTTTTTCTTCAAGACATTGGGCAAGGTTTTGGATTTCGGCCAGGATCATTCGACGGCGCTATTAGGTAACTATCTAACCTACACGCATTCAATCTATTAATTACTCTTTTATCTAGCATATCCGTCCTCCAATGGCTTCTCAATGCTGAAACATCCCACCCAACATCGTCTCCTCCCCACCGTCTCACACGCTTTTTCACAACCTTACATTCCGCTCTTCGAAACCCCTCTCGAGCTGTTTTCCAATTTTATCCTTCATCGGATGACCAAATTCAACTCATTACGTCCATTGCTCAAAAAGCTGGCTTTGGGGGAGGAATTGTTGTCGATTATCCAAATTCAAATAAGGCTAAGAAGGTTTTCTTGTGTCTTTTTGTTGGCGGCGGCGGAGGCTCTCACCAAGTTCCAAAAGGGCTCGAGGGTGAGGAAGGTGTTGATCAGGACGGGACAACAGCGAAGTTCGAGAAAAGGAGGGAGAGGGAAAGGCGGAGAAGCAAAGGGAAGCGAAAAAGCATCAAAGATCGGGATTGGATTCTTAAGAAGAAAGAGGTATGTTGTTTTTGCTTCGGTTCTCCTAACGGGAAATTTGCTTATGAGGATGTACTAGTTGTATCGAAAACGGGGCAAGGAGAGTGTACCACACGATTCAAAATTCACGGGTCGAAAACGGCGACCAGTCTTTTGAACTTTATTTCTTTTTCGAATGGGACAAGATACATTGCTTTGACCATGAGCCTTCACAGCTTCCCCCACTGCAAGAAAATCGTTGGGCCCTACCTATCCTTATTGTGCGAAGCAGCAGGATTTTGCCTTTTTTGTTTGCTGCAGTTTGACGGCATTATTCTCCTTCTGGAAGTCTCCAACGCATGGGGCGCCATTTTGTGAATTTGGGCGCATTAAAGCAAGGTAAAGGTAAAGACTCGGTCTGCGCATACTCGTCTATGTTGTTTCTAACTAGCCAGTTCACACACTTCCTGGGACCGCTTTCTTCGGTTTTTGACATCTGGGGAACGCAGGATGTCCCTCAGGAACTTGCACAAGATTCTTCGGTCATCCTAAGATCACGTTGAACCGTTCTGCTGAGTGCCTTGCTCTCTGATATTTCCTTGCTCTAGATACTTGACTCTACGAGGATCAAGCTCCGCGAGGAGATGCATAATGAGCTCCGTACCAACCCGCTCGGAGCTTGCTACATCCTTCCATTTGAAATCCGCGTAAGGAGCTTCTGTATTTCCAGCATGGAACCCGGCCAGTTCCAAGTTCCGTGGCTGATGGCCAGTGTTTTTCCAGGCTCAGGTTCTGCTCCGTTCTGTGAGTTCGTTAACCTTTCTTGGCTTAGGCCCATTCAGTGTTGGTTTGATAATCAAGAAAGTATGGAATCATCAAGACATACGTACTTACGTCCAAAAGGACACTATTTGTACAAATACAACGAAGGATAGTAAAAAAAAAGTTCGCTCTATGTAACAAGAACATTATGGGGACATAAGCAAGTGGTTATGGAGAAAGACTGCAGTAGAAAAGCGGTGGTTATGTACAGAGAAAGGGCAGTAATGGTCGTGAAATGCAATGTGTGTGAAAGTGGAGTATGCATGAAGGCAATGAAGTGAAGTGGGCATGTAAACCAGACGAATGGACATCATAGAAGGTGCAGTAGAGAGAAGAGCGATTATCGGCGACCTTTCCTAGCCTTTCCGCGGCCCTTGTTGTTACCTTTTCCGCTGGTATTAGTTCTGGCGTTCTTCTGCCCAGGTGGGCTCTGTCCATTCAACGGAGATGAATCGGTCATTGGTGGCGGGGTCGATCCCTTCTGCTTCTCAGACTCAGCCTCGCGTTCAGTGGTGGGCGGGGGAGTGAAACGACCATAGTTCATCAAGAGCTCTGAAATATCATCCACCTTCTCTCGCGCTTCGACAGATATGCCTCTTGGCTTCATATGCTTCTGACCCTCGGTCGAGTTGGCCCAGACGAAACAATGTTTCATGTCTTCTGTTTCGGTGAGGCCGTTTTCCAGCACGAAGTACACGACTTCTGGTTCACGAGATTCGACGGCGAGGCGAAGTAGAGTTTTGCTTTCCGGACCGGATTTGACTTGTGCGGTCGAGTACACATTCTTCGACTCTTCCTCTTTCGGAGGATACGCTTCGAGGAAGTAGGATACGATAGGGATATCTCCACGGTGAAGCGCAACTTGAAACGCTGTAAGGCCAGCAGAGTTACGTTCTTCGGGGTCAGCACCTAGGAAAAAAAGGTACGTCAAAAAACCTTGGACGTTGACATAATCGAATCGATCCGAGAAGCCTACTGTGAGAATCAAGCCACTTTACGAGATCAACATCACCGTTCCGGGTAGCAATGTGGAGAAGGGTCTCTTGAGGATCATTCGGTTCGACCTGAACGAACTGCTGGATTTTGATTTCGCCACCAGAAGCATCAACGTCGTTCTCCCAAATTCCCTTCTTAACGTCGGCAGCATTACCGGAACGAGCAGCGGCGAACACTGCGCTCCGTTTCGTTTGTACATTCTTCGCGTGCTTCTGCGCTGCGCTCTCGGCCGCTTGTCGATCCACTTCAGCTCTGGCTTTTTTCTGTAAAGCCTTGGCCTTTTGTCTCGAAGCGGCAGCTTTGCGTTCTAAAGTAAGAATAAGTGGATAAGAGGCGGGCTAGCTGTAAACAAGCGTAAAGGCTCACCTTGTTCACGTTCATACTCTGCACGCTCGCGGCGAACGCGTGCTTCATGTTCTCGACGGCGTGCGGCCGCTTCCTGCTTCTTCACGTTGGCGGCGGAGACGATTAGCATATTCCTGAGGGTTTTCAGCTCGCTCTTGGTAATCGCGACGGAAGCCTAATAGCAATAATAGGCTATATGAGCCATCAAACACGAGGCGATATAAGAACGGAGAACTCACCACGACGACCCATGTTAGAAAAGCGATCTCTCATTGCTTGTTCGAACATATACCTGGAGAAATGGAGTGAAACACCGTCGAATAGGAGGGAGGAACCTGAGTCAAGTACATGAAAAAGGCGAATTCTTCTTCGCTATCGCTGTCATAATCGTCTTCGGAGTCGTAGTATTCAGAGTCGTCATCGTTGTCCTCGAATCCGAATGGATGGAATCTAGGACGTGAAGGTTGCTCTGGTTTCCTGAAGTGGCGGGTGAGGACATCGTAGGCATGGGACACATCCTGGAACTTGGCAGTCGCATCTGGGTTACCAATATTCTTGTCTGGGTGATGACGCATAGCTAGCTGAACAAATAGTGAGACTACAAAAACTGAACTTATATCCTAAGTACAAACCCTTTTGTATGCCAACTTGACCTCATCTTCGGTGGCACCCTAAGCAAACGGTCATGGAACACCAAGCGGACAAAGGAAGTCAATTACACACATTTGGTAGACCAAGAGCAGCATAGGCAGCGACCAGTCCTCCAGATTTGTTCATGGACATGGCGATAGGAGGGAGGCAAAACGCGCACAGGCGCTTGGCACCGTCACGCTCGCGTGTGGTCACATCATTCTGCTTCAATGCAAAATCCTTCCGCGTCTTTCTTCACACTATCATGGACAAACCGGGGCTACTCGCTGGATTATTCGGAAATAAGTTTGTACTTACCGAATTTTATTTTCTATTTTACTTATCCGGAGGCAATAGCCCATACTTTGAAGCTGGCTTCGGTTTAATGGTTTCAAATTTTGATTCTGATGCTCGTTTACAAGGGCTCAAGCGCATGATAGGGTCTCGGTATTGGAGCCCAGCTCCTTCGAAAAGGTGCAGTATTAGGCTCATCTTCTCTCCGCCGTCGGATGCTCGTCACCCTTGAACTCAACAACAAAGACCCCGTGTATCCCTGGTTTCTCGAATGGATGGCACACCAAACTCGAGCTTCGGCTGCATCCCCTACATTTCTCTCCCGGCTCACGCGAAGCCACCAATTAGCCGTTGAAACCGTAGTTCAGGAGCGCGAAAATGGGAGCAAGTCATTTCAATTTCTTCTCGTTGCTGGTCCTGGGACACACATATTCAAATACCACGGCGCCTGGGTTCAAGTCAAGAGAGAACGAGACACACGATTTTCATCCTCTTCCTCTGAAGCTGCTCGTGTTCCTTGGGAAACTGTTACTCTTACAACACTTTCACGAGATCGGACATTATTTCCAGCTTTACTTGCAGAAGCACGTGATGTCGCGCTCCAAAAAATTCAAGGCAAATTGATTGTATATACTGCTTGGGATCTTTCATGGAGACCTTTTGGCAAGCCGTTGCAAAAGCGTCCGCTCAATAGCGTTATTCTTGCACCCGGGGTAAGTCAGCGAATTGAAAGTGACGTACGAGCATTCTTGGAGAGGCGGCAGTGGTATGCGGACAGAGGGAAGTCAATCCATGTTATATCTTTTACCATGCATTGAACGAAGGATTCTACAGGCATTCCCTATCGGCGAGGCTATCTTCTCAAAGGACCTCCCGGGTCGGGAAAGTCCTCATTCATCCAAGCACTCGCAGGCTCCCTTGGGTATGACATTTGTCTCCTCAACCTTTCGGAGCGAGGGATGGGTGATGACCGGCTCCAACATCGTCTGTCTAATGTTCCTTCCGGGTGCATCATTCTTATTGAAGACGTTGATGCTGCGTTCAATAAACGAGCACAGACAAGTGAAGATGGGTAAGTTCTTGCACGGGACCATCCGGTTTACGTACTTACATTTCGAGTAGATACCAATCATCTGTGACATTTTCGGGCTTCCTCAATGCTCTCGATGGTGTCGTATCCGGTGAAGAACGCATTGTATTTATGACCACGAACCATCCCGAAAAGCTTGATCCCGCACTCATTCGACCGGGTCGCGTCGATCTGGCTGAACTCATCGACGACGCGGTCCCCGAACAGGCAAAGTCATTATTTATACACTTTTATCGAGGCTCAGAGGAGGAGGAGAAGCTACTGCGCCTGGGTGAAACTTTAGAACGGATAGTTGGTAGAGCGATGGAGCGGGGGCGGCGGATCAGCATGGCAAGCCTACAGGGGTTGTTTATTCAGACGAATGTGGAAGATGTGGTAAAGATTTGTGGAGAATTGCTAGGCGAGGAATCCATGTCATGATTGTGGATCGGTTACATGGCAGCTGGCAAGATATGGTAATTTCAAGAACAATACAGGAGGAACAAGGCACGAAACAGAGTGCCAAATGGCACTCATACTTTGAAAAGGCCCGCCTGCGGCCATCATGGATAGCATTTAATCGACACAGGTGCTCTGAGAAGTCTGAGGTTTTGCAACATGTGAATACGATATGGAAGATATACAGGGTCTTAAGCTCAACGTTTGAGCCTTGAAGTACCAGGTAAGCAGTAACCAGCCCGATTGTCTTGAGAACACCCGAGTTTCTAGCGTGAGCCCGTAAAATCGGAAGAATTTAAGTCCAAAAAAGGTTCAGCTGATACTGAAATGTTTTCTTAGTTTTGTTTCAGACGAGATAGAATAGAAGGCATGGAATGGTATGGCAGCTGAAAATCGACAAGCGTCCTGAATTAAGGGTGGTTCATCTGGACAAGATGTATATGTACAAAAATTGCGCTCGTAAGAGAGACATGGAGTAACAGGGATGGCAGTTTCGGACGAGGCGTCTTACAAGGACATGGAAGTTAAGTCAGCAAATTAGTTACGTAAGCAATCCACCTTTGACCGCGCCATCATGGGAAGACTTGCTGAAATGCAGCGTAAGCTGCTTGAGGTTTATATTTTAGTCTCATTCTGTTTGAATTTGACTGAATGACATTGTTTTCATAGCAAATGATGGGACCAGAAGCTATGGGTGTCACTGATGTGGCCAGTTCGTGGCGGGACGAGAAAGTCTGTCGAAACTTCCTTTGTGGAACGTGTCCTCACACCCTCTTCACGAACACCGTATGTATTCTTCGTGTTTCCAGAGTTCATTCCTGATCAACAGGTCTTTGTTTATAGAAAATGGACTTAGGCGCTTGTCCCAAGTCACATACTGAACGGTACAAGACAGAGTACCAAGCTGACAAGGAGAAGAACCCAAATGATCCTCTTTTCGGGCGCGTTCAAACGGAATATGAAGCGAATATTTTTACGTTTGTGGATGAGTGTGACAGGAGAATTAAAGCTGCACATCGGAGGCTTGAGAAGACCCCAGAAGAAAATGCAAAGACGACCAGTTTGGTGGGTAACCCTTGATTCAATGTTCACAGAGCAAATTACGCTGACGCAATTTATGTATTGTTTAGATGAAGGAAATTGCCGAGATCGAGCTGGCTATTCAGGGAGGGACAGAGAAGATTGAACAGTTGGGTTCGTTGAGCCTTACTCCTTCCTGTTTTGGTCCGTTGTTCGGTGACTGACGTAAAATAATCAGGTGAATCCGGAAAGGTGGATGAGTCTATGCGAGAGATGGCTGCTATCGAGGCGCTGAAAGCCGAAAAATCAGACAAGGAGGTGAGTTTCAGTCTATTGAAGAGATAACCTTCCCCTCATGACCTATTGACAGCGAGAGCTTCAACAACTGACGGACACCTCTGGTGCATCTGGTCACCAGAAGCTTCGTGTCTGCGAAGTATGCGGTGCCTACCTGTCAGTCCTCGACTCTGACCGACGATTAGCTGATCATTTCGGTGGCAAGGTGGGTGATTTGAGCGACTTTGCGAATTCCTGTTAAAGTTAGGCTTATTATCCTCCGTCTACTAGATGCATTTAGGCTACCACGAGCTGAGGAAGATGCTGGAAAAGTTCCGAGAGGAACGTGCACAGAAGGCGAATGCCCCTCCTGTGCCAGGAGGCGCACCTCCAGCAGGCGCGCCCCCTGCCGGTGCTTCACGGGCGTCAGACCGTGAATATCGGTCCTCGAGAGACGATTATCGGGATAGAGACCGCGGGTACGAACGGCATTCGTCGTCTCGGTATGAGTAAGTCATCTTATTCCGAGTTATGTTATGCAATATTGACCTGTTGCAACTCAGTGATCGACGACGTGATCGTTCTCGAAGCCCCGGGCGACGTCGATATTGAGTTGAATAGACATTGAATTGAGGTTGCCAAGGCGCGCAGACCTGCAAGCTAACAAGCGGTCCTGTATGGTTCAATTTAGTATCATGATGATTCTTGTGTCTTTTTAGTGTGGCGCTGACACGGAAGTCCTTTTGGCTGGCTTGCTTGTAGTCGGAGGGATGTAATCGGGAGTGACTGCCTCGATACGCCTGCGGGACTGGGTAGCGTGTAAAAGCGGGTAAACTAGTGAATAACGTATACCGACGCGGAAAAGATACTGTTCTGAGGAATTGTTTCCAATTGGGGAAGAAAGCAGGCCATCAAAAAGTCAAGGCTCAAGCTCCAAGGCACGGCCAGTGGGATGCTCACAACTTGGATTAGGACCACCACGACATTTTTGTCAGATTGCTTATATTGGGCTCATCGTCGAGCACACTTAGAGTGAGACTGGTGCTAATGGACATGGATTCATATATGGGGAACCCTGCTTCTGGTGCTTCGCCTGCATCTGTGATAGTCGGTGTGGTTGGCGGGCAGCCTGCGTATCCAGACCTTGTAGCATCGTCTCCTCCAGACATGTTGCCTGGTTCTGCTTCATTTGTTGGATATCCTTACGCCTCGGTTCCGGATTCCCATTCAGCACGAACTGTTTCACAATATCCTGCTATCGCTTCCACTAGCCAGCTCACACAGATCAGCTTCTGGGTCGTCCGTGGTCCCTCCGCCTGCCGTCCTCGAGCCAGCCTGCTGCGGACCTCGAAGCGTGTGTTAACCATCATATTCTAGGCCTTTTTTCGTTCTCTGATCTTGACCTAGTTTTGGCCACGACTTGTCTCAACAAGCAAATGTTCTCAAATCTGGAACGTCCAATCCCACAAAAACGAAGGAGACCCTTCTATCCCTTAAAGAATCTTGTGCAAAAAATCACAGAGTCCGTAGAGCGCCTCGAGCTCGCCAGTCCGACGTCACTCGAAGTCCCGTCTTCCGGTCGCAAGCGCGCATCGTCGCCAAGCATTCAGACCGACCGTCCCATCAAAGCCCTTCGTGGCCCCAAGATTGAACCTCCTGACGACGGTCTCCTCCTTCAGCCAGGTCTCTCGTCAGTGTCCTCATCCGTCCAGCCTTTCTCAGCTGCCGTTCTTCCCCCTGCAGTTCCCCCTCCCATGATTGCTCCTGGTACTATGACTTATGACGTGACGACTATGCCTCTCTCAAGCGAACTTGCTTCCCATCCATCTCCAACAACCTGGACTACTTCATCCACGGCGCTACTGCACGCACATCCGGATCCCGCAGGAACAATTGTTCCGATTTCGGGCACAATTCAATCCCAGAACGGAGTAATGTCACCATTGCGGATGGCTGCTCCTCAAGAACCTTATACTAATGGGTATGCAAATGGTCATACGCCAGGAGCCCTCGATGCCAATCCCTACGATCTTGCGTTCGCCCCGCCCTTAACTGTTGCTCAAGGCGCTCCGGCCAAAGCACCTCTACAATCTCCCACTTATGCCATCCCCTCACATTCTCCCCCTGAACTCCCGCCAACCATAGCGCCTCCCATCGCCTGCTCCTGTAGCGGCTCCCCCCCCAACCCAACTCTATTATCCAGTCACAGATGCGCCAGGCCCTTCCGCACCAACCTCTGGTTCCTGCGAGCCAGAAGAGGAAGGTGAGGATGCCGACGACGATGATGATCAAGTGAGTCCATTGTTTGTACGATCAATGCTCGCCTCCCTGACCAGCTTAGGCTCCGGATAATGCGGGTCAGAATCATCCCCCACCAGCAGATATCCCTGCAGAATACGAGCCCGATGTGCGTAGGATATTCTTTGATTTTCTCGCGGACCTTTGTTCAGACCGTGCGTATCTATCGATTGATTTCTCTCCTGCGATTTTCACCAAACTCGGCATCTATAGTACAAGCGACCGATTCGAAAGGCGAGGCGATCCATCAAACGCTCATGGCCAAGAAAATGAAGCGACTCGATGAATCAAATGACTACCGACCCTTCAAATTTAGGATCGCTGCGTTCACTTCAAAATTCTTAGAACGTCTAGCCGAAGAAGGTTATCCAGAGGACAAGCTGCCAATGAAGAAGGCATGTTTTCTTGATTTGCATGCTGTGGGTCCAATTTAGACTCACCTTCTTCCTTTTTTTAAGGTTCGCAATTACCTCTGGCACCAACCTTATATCCTACGCTTCAACGAAGAAGGCAAAAAGGCGAAGTCGAAGGGTAATCCACATTTGGGAAGTGAACGCACAGAAGCAGGATGGAGGTAAATGGGGCTTCCGCCCCTTTCACCGAAGATTAGGAGGCATACCCAAAGGTGTTGCTTATCGGGGTCTCGAATGGAGGTGGAAGGCACGAATCTGGGATCCACAAAATGCCTGGCATGATGTCCGTGTTAACTACACTTCGCCCAACCTCCCGTCTTGGCTGCAGTGGACAGGAGACGAGCTTCATGGGACTCCTGATCTCAATGCAACGAGCTGCGATATAACCATTATTGCGAAGGTAACTGTTTTGCAACTGTGATCCTTTATGGCTGAATAATCGATTTCTCCAGTTCAACTTCCAAGGCCAAGACGGTGAAGTGAACGAGTCACTGCATATAACTGTTGCGCCAGAGAATCATTCACCTCCCGCTCAACCTGCGCGATTAACTCCTCCTCAGCAGATGCCTTCTCCTCCGTCTGCCTCCCGTCAAGCTCAAGGAGTTCCTCAGCGACCATCGCCCGGACAGCGGAGTTATACTGATGGCGCCCTACCCACTAGCAGGTAAGTTTACACCTTGCTCTTCAGTCCTACTGGATTAACGGGTACCTTCTCAGTCGCTCACGAAGGTCCTCGACTGCCGGACTCACTGCGACAACTCAAGATATCATTCATGTCATGCAAAGCGCCTAAGGTCCAAACCAATCACGAGCTTCAACCTCCTTATCCGCTACCGGACAATGAGATTCAGCAACTGTCCCAACAGATGCATGTCTTCACTGCTACGATTGGTGCTCTCACGCAGCCGGCATCCCCGCATACTGAAGCGGGACCTGCACAGGCTGCTCTTCGTGAAGGCTGCAAATGGGGTTGTGACCTCTGCTGCAGAAGTAGTCATCTCACATTTAGTTGCGGCACAAGACCCTCGGCCGCCGAACCTGAGTGAAGTGTCACAAGTAACCAAGCTTGCAGTTGCAGCAGGCGGTACTCACGAACGGAGCGAGGAGCAACGAGGTGGACATCATGTACCAGGCGCAAAGTCTTTTGCAGCTAGAGACCGACGTTAGGCCAGGGCCTTTGAGGCCACACACTGCGCCTGCCTATTGATGCCTCTTGCTCTCCGCCCAAGGTGACCCGTTCGAATGATTGCCGACCTCAACCAGACATTATATCTCCCACTTTACGATGAGTGCTTTTATCCTTGGCACTTTTTCTCATTGGTTGTGATGTTCTATTCCATAATTTCTCTCTCGGGTTTTCTGTGTTTTTGGGCTTTTTTTTTGTCGAAAAAGGACACACTAGGTTTATTTTACGTATGATTTCTGAACAATCACTCCTTGCTTTTCCTTGTCTCCTCAATTTTAGACGTGTAGCGTAAACCCATCGTGCTGTGTTTCTAGCTTTGCATCATCTACGTATCGCTGCTTGAAAGGCTCTAGTCGCAAATGTACAAATACTATCCCTCCTTTGTCTTGAACCCGTCAAAACTTGGCGCTGGAATTCTCTTCCTTTTATTTCATTATCTACTTCGATGTATTCATACAGAGACGAAAACAGACAAAAGACAACATTCAGAAAAGAGCCACGAGACCTGCCTGAATAAGGAAGGGATAATAAATAAGGCACAACACTGGCGCAAACCAAACGTTGATTACATCCCAATCCCATAATGCTTGAGAGGTCAAATGTGGAGTGAAGACCAGCCATCCCAGAGAAAATACGGCGTAGACCTGCATAGAGGCCTAATTTTAACGATGAACGATCGAGGCGAAGATACTGAAAGGGAAAGAGGGACGCCGAATGCGATGCTGAGGCATGCCGCAAGGGAGAAATTGACGATGGTAATAGCGGAGATGACATGTGGAAGCAGCGCAGAGGTTGAGTGCTTTGAGGACAGAAGACAGTGGTGCTTGATCTGGAGATGGCGGGGGAGAGAAGAGGAGAAGCAGAGCCGGGAGGGAGGCAAAGGCGAGGGCAACTAAGTTGTTCGATGCCTTTTTTGGGAAAAAAATGTAAACATTAAAGTGGGAGAGATCTGATGAAAAATAGCGCCTTACTGCAGATAATGGACTTTGAGATAAAAGCCAGAATAACCCGAAACCCAATACGTGTGTCGTTCCCATAATCGATAATGCTCGCAGGACGGGACGTTGCCTTCGCTTCCATTGTTTGCCATCCTTCTTCTCAGTATTGTCCAATAAAATCCAGCCGGCGTCCGTCCACACTCTCAATCCACCAAACATCATGGCAACACTCACCAGGATTGCACTAGGGAGATAGCTTCCAATTTTGAGGAAATGACTGAACGTTGGAAAACGATGTCGATTGCCATTCGCACCTGAGAGGATGTAGAAGAAAAATGATGCATGGAGACGCTCAAGAAGGTTGTTCATCGTTCGCATAGTAGACTCGACCACTCTGTGAATGAGATTATGCTCCACGCGTAAAAGCAGAACGAGTAGAAAGGACGAACCTTCCAATGGCATGAAACCCGTGAGGACCTGTCGCCGGCAATGCAAAAACAGTGATCGCATCAATACGGAATCTAGCGTTCAAGCGTTTTGTGAGAATCATTCGGCGCTCTAGAGGAGAAAATTCCTAATCACTGATGGAAGAGGCCGTGCACACCACTTGGACGGCCTCGCGCTTGATATGAGAAGACGTGTCGAAGGATATTTCGTGCGTGGTAAGCGTAGGTCTGGACTTCGGGGTGACGCCGAATACCCTCTGGAATCCAGCTAGAGAGAAGTTCGAGTTCAGGGCGGTCAGAGTGGTCCCGAAAGTCAAGGTGATCGTAGAGGGTCACAGGGACACCTCCGGTAACTTGAGAAATGTATTTGAAAGAGTTGAATGAGGTCTTGGTTGGGGAGACGGCCGTTGACACCCTCTACATATAAGAAGGTCAGGTTGCTCATGCTCATGTCAATGAACAAAAACGCACCAAAGAATACGCCTAGGTGGGAGAATGAGTGTCCAGGGTAGTCGATGTTGAGGGAAGTCCAAATGACACTCGTTTCAATAACAAGCGAATCCGCCTTGAGATCTTGAGCGGTATAAGTGTGTCATCGAGAAGTCAAAGGGGAAGACAGATACTTGACTGCGAAACTCCATGATATTGCGTCAGCCATGCTTGCATTCCATCCAAATATCCGTCGCTGATGACCAATACAAGGTCTTTAGACCAATGTGAGTATCCTATAGAGTTTTCTTAGATGATGTTCAATAAAGGAATCAGAGAAACTTACGTTTGACGAACTTGGCAAGTGCTAGCACCGTCGCTACTACCACGAAGATTCAGTGTGCCGTCGCCTTCTCCCGTACGACTTAACCATGATGCACTAATTACCATGGCTTCTGTTCCTGACGTTCTTGGAGATGAAAGGAGTGCATAGGCATTTGTACCACTCCTCGACTGACAAATGCAAGATAAACATTGGAGACCACAAGTAGGGAAGGACATACACCATAAGAACTTTTGAATTCATATGACTGGGTAGCAGATTTAAGCCCAAGTTTGTTGAATTCGAGCGCTAGATGTTCAGCACGCCTTCACTTGGTTCAGTATATTTATCGTATAATGCCAGTGAAACATACTGTTCAGAGGTCGCATTCAAGGCTACAAGTGATTCCTAGTCCCTCTAGATACCTGTCTGCAGAGTGAACATCACCCCAACCCCAGTTGGTATTCACCTAGAAGGAATAAGGTGAGAAAAGATAAATAAACATCAGTAGACTTACTTGACCGGGACCAAGGGCATTTTCGTCATGATATGTACATCTCCCAAGCTCTGCTGAAGGGATTGCGAGCATCCATAGATAACCAGCTGCGAAGAGCAAGACCCTAGACGAGAAACATGTTGGTTGGTAGCCTGATGTGGACCAAACGAACAGACCGAAGGACAGAAAGATTGGAGGTGATTCGAGATATGAGACGGCGTCTTCTATGAACACGTGCGGAGTTAACGTCGCCTTGTGGCCTTAGAAACTGTCGAATTCTGTCCCGTAGAGCGTTCATGAACGCAGGTGGCAAGCTCGTCCTGACCCACACTTCCCCGATGGACGCGCCTTGGAACAGGCCACGATGATCGCCGCAAACTCCACCAAGCGCAAACGACGCGAGACACCTCCTCACAATCAAGGGCTTCCTGCTGGAATGCACCTCAATCGTGCCCAACTTAAGGCGGATCCTGCCTGGGGGTGGGCGCTCACCGAAGTCGAACATGTCCAAGATATCACCAATACCCACAGGAAACAAACTTGCCGCCTCCTCCTTCCGTCCCCTTCCACTCTCTGCCCAACCAAATCATTTTTATTGCAACTGACTAAACCTGCGGCCCTCACGGCCGACGAAGAGGATGTCATCATTATTTCGGACGACGACGAGCCCGCATCCGCTTGTACCAAAAAGAATTGCGCGAAAGCTAATCCGTACTGTTTGAATTATCTTGGTCAAGAGAAATGGCAACATGAATGTGCATACAATCACGTATTTCTACTTGTTTGTAGCTGATCCTCCTGTCTAGCCGACTCAATGAAATCGTTTCTTGCAAAACTGAAGCTTGGATCGAATCTTCAAGACTCTAAGCGAATTCAGGGTACTCCTGTTGGACTTGTTGTAAGACTCTTCCTTTCTATCAGTCCATCAAATCGAAACAAATTCCAGAATCTTGGTGCAACCTGCTATGCGAATAGCTCCCTCCAAGTTTGGTTTCGAGACGCGTCATTTCGAAACGGGGTTTATCAGTGTGCTTCAGACAGTCCAGTAAGTGCTACATCTGAATTCTAAAATGGACGGAAATACTCAACAGCGCCTACCAGGAGTCGCCTATTTTCCAACTGCAAGTTGTCTTTGCAGGCCTCGAGGTGGGCCCAAGCAACTCGTTTAACCCCATCAAACTAGTGGAGAACTCTGAAGCTGCCATCAGGATACCCAACAAGACGCTCAAGAGTGGGTTGTTTTCTTTAATTTTTGCATCCTCTGGACACACTATCCTCAGGTTTTCCAAACTCTTTATCACGCTGCTAGACAAAGAGTTCCAGAAACAGAGCATAGACCGTGTAAAGACCCTTGTCAAAGATCGATTTCAAGGTACTCAAGTCTATGGAACGCGTTGCAACTCTTGCGCTACTCCTTCCGAGCGAGGCACCGAGTTTTTTGAAATTGAAGTCAACTTCATGAACAATGCTAAGCTTGAAGACTGTATCGATAAATCACTAGAACCAGAGATCCTTTCTGGAGATAACCAGTTCGTAGTCGACCTCTTCTCTGCTTGAGCTCATCTCAACCCACCTATTAAATAGATACTTTTGTTCAGTCTGTCAAACGAAGAGAGATGCAACACGATACTCCAAATATCGTAGCCTTCCGCCCGCTCTGCATTTTTCATTGCAGCGCTTTGTATATGACTATGACACCATGTCTCGCAAGAAACTTAAGGATATCATCAACTTCCCAAAAACACTCGATATGGGCAAGTTTATTGCCGATAGTGCCCCAAACCAAAATGTCTATGAGCTGAAGGCCGTTTTGTTGCACAAGGGTAGCAGGTATGATCCCTTCGCTCGGAGCATAGACTCAGTCACAGATTCCCTCCTTCAGCGCGTACCAAGGTCACTATCAGGCCCAAGTCTTTGATGAAGCGTTCGTTTTGCTTCATAACACCTGTTTTTTTGAGAGCCTGACGATTCTGGGGGTAGGAAATCGTCATGGTTCCTGTTCAATGACGAAGTTGTATCACCCATAAATGACCTAGTCGGCAAGCGCAAGCCACCAAAATCCAAACATCTGGCCGCAAACCAGAAACAGCGGGCCAAGAAAAAGCGTCGCGTCGAAGACAGCGATGAGGAAGTGGAGGATTTGACTCCCGAACCTGCTATCGAACAGTAAGGCATCCATTCTATCAGTTGAAAATTGGTGACCTTTTTGCTGGCTTTATTAAGGTATGTCTCTTCCAAGGAAGCATACATGCTTGTATACGCACGACACGAACCTCAGTCTCAAGATCTAATGCCCGTCGATATACCTCAAGCAGCGCTGGCAATTATTGAACAGGACGCAGATGAATTTCAAAGACGGGAGAAACATCATGAGCTCAAGTCAGTCTATCTTCGTGTGCAACTTTGAGATACTCTCTAATAAACTTTTCCTCAAGGCTCTCTGAAGCAAAAACCGCTTTTCTTAAGACAAGAATGCATGTTCTTGAGATTGTCCGCGAGTGGGTCGCTGATGCTGAAGATGGGGTGGTTGTGAGTCGACAAGGACTAGAGAGATGGATTAAGGAGGAGGCATTGTCAGTCACTTTGAGAGGACTCAAAGAGGGTGTAACCCGCGAATCATCCCCTGGAAAAGGCAAAGAGAAGGAAGCTCCTGAGCCAACTGTCATTAACATTGAAGAGGATATTCTTTGTCGAGAGCACCGATTGTTGAACCCGCATTTGGCTAATGATATGAAGGTTATCAACAAGGTTCGCTCACTCCTTTGTTTTACATTCGTAGGAACATTTCTTCGCTCACCTTTTCCAGCGTGCATTCCAGAAGATTCTGCAATTCACCGAATGTACATTTACCCCAGAGCTCACGATTGATGATGTTTGTCCAGCCTGTGTCGAAGCTTCGTTTAAAGGTAGGTTGATAATAGTGTTTCAGTAATGCCTAAGATTCGATTCTTTCACAGAACGTCGTTACGAACACGATCATCCTATCGTTGTAGAGGAGTTCTATGAAAACGGCCTGAGCACTGATGAAGCGGAAGATGGCTTCTGGATATCAAAGCCATGGTTACGCGGTACGTGCTGCATTAATTTACTTTTATTCTTCTCTCTTCTATAGCTGGCCGATTAGATTGGCAAGCAAAGAAGCCCAAAATGCATATTTTTGGAGAGGATGATCCTTCTCCAAACAGCGAAGCCTATCGAAATCACGTTTACTGCCAGCACGATATGTTAACCCCAAATGCGTTACATCGAAGGAAGGTTACAGCTGAGGCAAGAATTCCAATGTTGATTCCATAGGGGTCTGACTAGCAACCTATAGGGATTCGACATTTTGGAGCAGGTTTTTCCTTCATTAGTGACCCTTGACAGTAGTCAAGAACCTTGTCCCATTTGCGCCGTTGAGCAGCACTTGTCCAAAGAGCAAAGACTCGACTTACGGAAAAAAGCGGAGGTGGAGAAGGTGTGAAAATAATTTCGTTGTTTATCATTGTACTGAGGTCGTCGTCTAGAACCGGTTTCAGTTTATGCTAGAAAAGAGTGCCGAAACACTGGAAGATGTTCCCTTGGCCCTTGTTCCAGCTTCTTTCATGGCAAAGTGGAAGAAATGGGCTCAGGGACGTGGGGAAGCTCCACAACCAGAGCCTTTCAGCAACGAGCACTTTTTGTGTGAACATAATCAGCTAATAATTGACCCGAATGAATCTTCCGATATGTCTGGCACAGCATGGGTAATACGGCGGGAAGATTTTATTGCTTTGGCCACTGAATAGTACGTGCTTCCGTCGCTCATCCACCTGCAGTCAGTTAACATATATATTTCCAAGTTACTTAGGCAGCGGCCCTCTCATTCCATTAACGCGACTCGTGCTTGATGGAGGGATTATGCATTATTTGCATGATCTGGACGTTTGTTCTCAGTGTCGATTAGCCCGCAAGACAACCTGGGAGGTGAATGAGATCACAATTCGCACCGAAGGTTCTGCGGCCCCTAGTGCGAATGGCGCTAGTTTCCGGCCTGTCACCGGTAAGCGACAATCACAAAGACTACAACGCATGAAAGAGTGTAAAATGTCTGCAACGAAAGAGACGACTGTAAAAGACATCAAGATGATGGTAGGGGTTCAATTTGAAAGGTGATATTTTTGGTGGCCTTACATTCATCTGGCATAGGTCCAAAGCGAATTGAAGATACCCACCATCCGGCAGACTATATTCCTGCGTGGTCGAGAATTGGATGATTCGTCTGAATGTATTGGGCCTGAGCTTTATCTTAATGAAGTTCTAGAGCTACGAGAAGAGAGAGAAGTGCTGGAGCTGTCTGACGACGAGGAGCCTTCATCTCCGTCAAAACGTGTAGAAGGGGCTGCATTTGGCGGAACTTTGCTTGCACCCTCGTTATAGAGTAGAATTTAAACCTGTGACATCACGAACTGTTTTGGGACGAAACCTAATCACGTAACGCGGTCTGACACGGCAAGGGATAAAAACGCGTCTTGCTTGAAGACCACCATTACCAATGGACGTCTTCAATTCCTTTATTGTTGATACTCTTGGGCTTGTTCACCTTCCGGCCTATCTTTCCACTACACTTGTATCCTGTGCATTCTTCTCCCTCGTTGCTGGTTGGGGCTCTCCCCTTCTCAGTCAAGCTGTGCTGGGCAAAACTTATGAGGCATTTCTGAAAAAGGAGGGAAAAAGAGGACGGAATGCTTGGTATTATTTTGCTGTTTGATAGTGCTGGATGTTAATCGGCTCATGTCGCAAGAGGGCGTGTCATGTCACATCCCAAGTCCATGCAATGATCATCATACCACTCTCATTGCTGGCACTCAACCATGTGAAAGAAAAGCAACTAGATCCCGTATTTGTTTTTGATGAGGCGGCCGCTCTTACAAATGCCGTCGCAACTGGGTAAACTTTGAATTCTTGGTTTGGCCATTTTTTTTGGTGACGCGTTTTTGAACAGATATTTTATGTGGGATACTGTCGATGCAATTGTTAACTTTGAAGACATTGGCTTCGTGCTGCATGGAGCAGCGTGTCTAGGTATCTATGCAATGTCCTTCGTGCGTAATTTTACGAGTCTTTCTTAATCCCACTCCAACCTCCTCCTCCGTTCACAGAAACCGTTCTTGATGTTCTTCGGCCCTCAATGTTTGATGTGGGAGATCAGTACTTTGTTTCTGGTATGGGTATTTTTTGTTATCTTTCCCCCTTTCTGAATTTCTTGATTTCAGAACCCACGATGGTTCTCCCTCAAAATTCTCTCTGCCGCTAGAACTAGTGAACATGATACCAGTACCCTGTCTCCTTCGGCCCGCAAGTTATTTCAAATAGTTGAAGTTGTAAGCACCGCTGGTCTTATGGCTTCGTTCCTTTTCGTCCGTATTATTTGGGGCGGAATGATTGTTAGTCTTCTTTTCCTAGGTCGGCAAATGCCCTCTATGCTCACTACACTTGTAGTCCATACATTTCTGGCAGATGTTTCTGCCCCTACATGAAAAGAGGGTTCTTGCATGGCCGTATTACAGCATTGCGGTGGGAAACATCTTACTCAATGGTTTGAATGTTACATGGTATTCATTCCGCAATCCTTCTTGAGTCACGTTTTCATGCTTTACCAGGTTTAGTAAAATGGTTGCGACGGCTCTTAGAACTCTAAATCGAATAAGAAAAAAGTTGTTGTAAACGGAAAAGCAAAGGAGCTCAAGTCAAATGGGTTTTCCCATTAATTGCGAGCTACCTCAGGGATTTGATTACGTCCAAGGACGCCTGTAGACAAATGATGCTAATATCTACTTTTTATTGAGCTGTGAATCCACAGGGCGTCATGTCTAAGCCAATTCATTGTTGAGTAATGTATGCGACGACAAATCTTTCTTCCCGCCACCACCACCACGGCTTCCTGACTCTCCCCTGGCTTGAGCGGTTCAGCTACTGCCTTGTGAGTTTCGGGTTTTTGGGGGGCTACCACTCTTTTATGTTTGAAATGTGTTGTCCGAAACAGAGGTGCTACAACCCTGAGCACCGTCGACTGTTCCTTGAGATAGCAATTTGCCCTTCTCGGTTCCTGGTCGCCTTCAACTTATTTCATAAAAATTTGAACATGGTGGCGCAATAGAAGAATTTATTGTGGGCCCCGATTATCATTAGCCTTTCTTTCAGCGCGCAATGTCAGGCATTGCGCCATTCGAACCCAGCTTTGCCTCACTCCAAGCTGGAATTACGGGTCTTTATCTTTGACCTTGCTCACACATACCGGTGCACTCGGGGTACATGTTTAGCCGTTATCACGAATAAAAGGGCTTTCGGGCTGATAACAAGATTTGGTCGGTTTTTCCTCCTTGAAAAGTATGGCGGCTCGTTTGGTGAAAGTCAAACTCGATAAAGTTTCCTCCATCTCCGAAGGTAGCCAAGAAGATGTCAAAGATTCTGCGACTGTTCATTCTATCCCTCCTTTGGGAGAACCTCTTGAATCTCGCAAGAGCTTCTGGGGACGGACCCAGCGTTCACCTGACCTGGATGCAATTGCAACTCAACCATCCGTGTTCGATGATCCTGTTTCCCTTGAGACTTACAGACCACCTGCTGCGTACGAAAACAGTCATAGATTTGACCCTTTGGCTCGTTGGACTTGGAGAGAGGAGAGGGTCAGTTTCTAATTATTTCTATCGCAGAAGGTAGCCGCACCTACTGACTGCACGCGTTGTAGGCTGTTGTCCGCAAGATTGACCGGAAGATCATGTTTTTTGCAACGTTAATGTTCTTTTGTATGGACCTGGATCGGTCAGTTGGGAGCCTTAACACTTGTCGGGATGGACTGACGCGTCTACAGGAGCAACATCTCGCAAGCAAATACCGATAACCTTTTGAAAGACCTTGGAGTTACAACAGATGATTTCAATTTAGGCAATGCATTATACAAAGGCTGCTTTCTCATTGCGGGTTCGTTATTGTCTCTCATATTGACAAGTAACCTCACAATTTCGAATTTATGTAGAATTACCTTCCCAGCTGATTTCAAAACGGATTGGACCAGATGTTTGGATACCAACACAGGTATGACAAGTCCCTTCTTGAAATCCAGGTGCGCTGACCGGTATATAGATGGTCCTTTGGAGCATAGTATCCTTTAGTCAGTTTTGGATCCGCAACCGCGCTGGATTTCTTGCCACCCGGTTCGTTCGCTGCCCCATCAGGACTCGACTCTTTGTCTGAACCTTGACCCAATAGTTGCATGCTTGCATTTCTTCAAGGTGGATTTATTCCAGACATGGTCCTTTTCCTGAGTTACTTTTATAAGAAGAACGAGCGCAAGTCCTTTTATTCTTCCGACTAACGATCTTTTGATTATTTTGTTCTAGTTCCTTTTAGGCTAACTATCTTCTGGACCTCTAACTATCTCACTGACATTGTTGGCGCTTTCTTGGCCACTGGTATTTTAAAACTTCGAGGTCGAGGCGGCCATTATGGCTGGCAATATCTATTTCTGATCGAGGGGCTTGCAACCTTCGTTTGTGGAATCACCGCGTTCTTCCTGATGCCTCCTGGGCCCACTCAAACGAAGGCGCGTTGGCGTCCTAAAGGTTGGTTTACTGAAAGGTAAATTTGTGCAACAGCCTGTTTAGATATGAGATTGACCATTGTAAAGGGAGGAAACAATCATCGTCAATCGAGTATTAAGAGACGATCCTTCGAAGTCGGATATGCATAATCGCCAAGGTCTTTCTCCTAAGATGATTTGGGAATCATTGAAGGACTGGCACTTGTGGCCTATTTATGCTCTAGGTGCAACTCATATGAGTACGTCTTATTTTAATTTTCAATGTCTTGTATTGAAATGCACATGTTAGTACCAACCAACCCACCTCAAACCTACATGACACTGACACTGCGGAACTTGGGATTCAGCACGACGATCAGCAACCTTCTTTCTATACCTGCACAGGTCATTGGTATCATAACCATGCTACTTGCAGTCTTGGTTTAGCGAGCACATCGATTCTCGTGTCGGTGCCACTGTGATCTTACAGGTTAATTGAACAATTGTAGGCCTGGAGGTTTTCTTTGTTCTGACGAAGCTTACAGTTTTGGATGCTTCCAATTTTGGCTGCTCTCACAACATTCAACAAGCAGACCAGCCATTGGGCGTGGTGGACATTGGTCACCCTTGCCGTCGGCTTCCCATATGTGCACCCAATTCAAGTTGCATGGGCGTCGACCAACTCGTTTAAAGTCAGCACGAGAACTGTGTCTGCAAGGTTAATCACTTATAATTTGATCGCGAATGGATATAGCTGAAGCGATGCAAAAGCGTTTATAACATGTTCGTCCAACTTGCTGGTATAATCGCCTCTTATGTTTATCGTTCGGATGATGCTCCGTACTGTACGCTTCGTGGTTGAGCTTTCCTCTCTGTTTGTTCACTCATGGGAATGTTTCTAGATCATCGAGGAAACAAGGCTCTTCTTGGTGTCACCTGCATGAATATCACATTGTACGCATTGGTTTGGTTGTTTTATAGAACTGTCAATAAGAGAAGAGAGAAAAAGTGGAATAGTTGGAGTGAAGAGGTAAGGGTTAAGGTTCTTGATGAACACATTTCTTTTACTCACAGATTTCAGGAACGTCGGGAATATCTCAAGACCACAAAGGATCAAGGAAACAAGAGGGTTGACTTTAGATTCGTATACTAGTTCTACAGTTGGTCCAATATTGCACATGCTCGTATCGTTCTGCGCATATTGTCTGTACATTGATGCGGGTGGGAACTTGCTTTCATCGTCGACCGGAAAGTTTGGTATTGAGACTTTTTGCGCCCAACCACAACAGACTAGGGACCTATGCCCATTCGGCTGCTCAGCTGTGCCTGAAAATTCGAGCTGTCTTAGTATCTTGTTTCTTATCAGTGAATTGCAAAGGCATCCCTGACTATGGATTCAGGCACTGGAGCAGCGAAAAGCTTCGAGTGCTTGGGGTCTCACATCATAATCAAGTGCTGAAGAATGGTAGTTTGGATTCGTATGTCGGGACATTTCTATATACATGATGAGATCGTGGTGCTAAGGATACATATTTGATAAGGATAAAGATGCAATGAGGGGTGTAAGTTGGTAAAATGTGACAGCGCTAGGACTAGCCCCATGGGAAAAACTTGAAGGGTCCGTAATCATAAAGTGGTACAAGCAACGTCTCGCGAAGCTATGAAGATGAAGAAGCTGTCAGCTGCCAAATAAGGACAGCAACGACTGGCACCAAGCCAAAGAACGCGATGCACGCGTAGAGGCACCGTTTAGCCCATTTGAGCTCAAGTGCACGGATTCTTGATACGATGACTTGACGTTCGGCGTCCGTCTTGTGAGGAAGCCACGCCGTAGAGTCAGAGTCTGATGAAGATGGTGTTTGAAGTGGGCTGCAAAGGATACAGGCACCCAGGATCCAGAACGGGAAGAAGACTGGAAAAAGCTGGTAGAGTGAGGGACGTGAAATTTAAAGCAAGGATCACTCACTGAATCCGAACTTGAAAAGATACTCAGCAAGCGTAGGTTGCTTATCTTTGAGTGAATACGTTGGAGGAGAAGCGTCCTCAGAATAGGAAGGCAAGTCGTCACCATCGCCAGGAGGAGAGTAGGATAGACGAGAGGAAGATGCGTCATGGCGGGACTCGTTTGTAGACTGACGCGAGAGGGTGTAGCCAAAAGAAGCGTCAAAAGGGCTGACGGTAGTCGGCGTGATTTGGTTAGGCTCAGCCGCACAGAAGAGGCGAGCAGGTCCAATTGGGAGCTCAACAGAGACACGGGGAGAGTTCATGACGAGGGACGTGCTAGTTGGGATAAAGGCAGTGTCTGGGGAGTGTTTGTTAGAAAAAACTATACTAGCTCAGAGGATCTTATATCCATATGCGCCATATTGATGGATTGGCTGGAGTACAAGAGTCGGAATTGATGCGGAAGCAATCATCTCGAAAATTGCCTTTCTAGGAAGGCTCTCAGGAATAGCACGATTGGCTCAGTCGTTTTTGCCTTAAATGGCTATTTCATAGGTTTCTATGGATGTATGCGTATGGAGAAGAGTGAGACTGGAATAATTAACGGACGTCCAATTTGAGGCATCGACATGATTGAGTAGGGACTCTTTTTCATACCTGAGAAAGCAAAGTACATATAATCAGTAAAAAAAAAACTAGGATTGAACTCGAACAGAGCATATGTGAAGGACTAGGCACTCAATGTGACCACATATGATGGAACTCTGTACAATGAGCGGAGTTCAGATAGCACCCGAGGTCAAAGGTAACAGAACATTTCAGCCCTTTGGATTTGATGCATTCGACCGCTCAGAGGGAATCAGAGGGACTTCATGAGATCCTAAAGAGACAGGAACTTAGTACGAGGTTTAAAAGGTTAACATCTTGTAATTATCTGAATATTTGTAATTTTAAACAGGACGAAATCCGGCTCGCGTGGCAAGTTTTCATGCAGCAGACAGACAGCTGCCTCGAATACGTGGTGGTCTATAATTCTAGTCCGTGGCCATCTCAACATCTTCAACATGTACCTCGCCGGAGCCTTCTGGTACGGGATGTTCAGTAGCTCGGAAGTCCTTAGTGAAGAAAGAAGTGTCTGCTGAATTCAAGTTTTCCTCTGAGGGGAGTGAAAAGGTGTTCTCAGTCACTGCAAGGTATTCCGGTGCCTGAGTATGTTGCGGGGCCGTGCAATGAAACTGATGCTACAGTATGGCGTCTTGGATAGTAAGGTCCGGGCCTGCGAATGGTGCCTTGAAGGATCGCTTGCAACTGGGTATCATCATCGCCAAAGACACAGTAAGCAGAGCAGTGGCCTTGTTGCCGCTTTCTTTGCCTTTCTCAACGGCATCGACACGAAACTGAATGATGACCTCGGATCTGAGCTCATGAGCGTTTACATGTGCAATGAGTTGGATGCCATTAACGAATGTGCCATGAGAAGATCCTACGTGTTTGACATACATCTTATTTGGGCAAAAGGCTGCGGAATGCCTTTCAGCCTAGACTACTGCATATTGGGGAGAGACTGTAGGAGAATTAAAGATAATCACGCGGTTCGTTGTTTGGCTACCTATATGGACATGCTCGTTCAATGGTAGACAAACGTAGTGAGGTGTGAGTGAATCGTCCAGGGAGAAGAATAGGAGTGCAGGCAGTTGTTGACTGGAGTCGTAGCTCATAATGTGTGTGGCACTGAAAGAAAAGCGGAACGCGAAGCACTGGGTCTAAATGTGACAGTTAAGTCCAACTCTCAGTTTGAAGTTCTTGTGTGAAAGAGAGGTTCGTAGGACAATGCATCAACAATAGTCCAGTTACGCGACAAAGAATGGATTAAAGCGCCATGCAGAAGGTATGGCATCAATGGTGAAAGGGATGTGGAGTCAAATTTTTTTGAGGGAGAACGTGAAAGTGGACACTGGATGGTGGTGGGAAGAAGAGAGCGGTAGGCGTGGCGCTTGCTACGTCGGTTCTCCTCAACCTTGATGTCCGAGGACAGTCCTTCTGAAACGAGCCGGCCTACTTCCCCTGGACCTTCAACCCAAAAACCATACCGTTTTCAGTATGCCGAGAGCACTGCGTCGCGTGGGCCAGAGTCAGTAGCTGGCGGGGAATACTTTATAGGCAGTCGTCTGGACTTGGCTGAGCTTACTGGTGCTGTTGAATGGACGGCCGTCTCCCAGGGATTTAATGGTACGTCCAAGATGTTAGAATAATTGATTAGCTAACTTCTAAGCAGCTATCTCAACTGTTTTAAACAATCCTCATAAGACCCAAGCGCCGCCCAAGGCACATTCGAGTCTTCCGCCACTTCCAACCGTCCAACTCCCTCGAGTAAGGCGGAAGGACTTCGATTCTTATCTTAGCACGATTGGTCCCGAGTATGACAGATTTGTCAAAACCTTGCATGAATCCCAGGAGGAAACAGTCACCGATATATCTAATACAGCAACAACAGCGCATCTTCCACCTCTCGACTCTGTCCCTCGGATATTCTTCAAGGAAAACTTTGACCTCACTAATGCGGACACATTCAAACAAGTTTCCTCGTTGCTTTCTGGTGACGAAGACGTCGACCCGACGAGCATTGCCCATACCCTTCCCCTCCAAGACGCACTTTCTGCCTTCGCTGATACTACTGAGGCACACTTGTCTCATGAGATTGCCTCTAGATCTTCCGCATTCTTTGCAGCGCTTTCAAATTTGCACACTTTACGATCGTCGTCAGCCGAAGCCCTGTCTCGAATACGTGAACTTCGCGACAAACTGAAAGAAGTTGACGAGAACAACGTGAAGAAGGGTCTCGAGGTTGTCAATCTCGAGGTTAGACTAAACAGAATCAAATCCGTCCAAAACGGAGTCAACGAAGTGCGTGGTGTTGTGGATAAGATCGGAATCATGCGAGGCATGGCCGACAGTGGGAAGTGGACGGAAGCTCTTAACGTCCTAGACGAAGTAGAGACGCTTTGGGAACCCGAAGGCATCCCTATTAAAGCTCCTCCTAGACGAGGGGCGTCTGCCCGGTCCCCATCCTCCCTGTCTATGCCGCTGTCGTCTCTGTCTGCATTCAACCTCCTACCCTCCCACCTCAAGTCCCTCTCCCACCAAATTTCCAAGTCATTGTCTGAGGATCTGGCGTCTGTACTCAAAACGGATCTGGAAAATCGTATTTATGATTTGACTTACGTGTCATCATGCCGGGAGCAACTGCAGCCCCTCATCACAGCTCTGTTGAAGACGCGGGGAATTAAGGAAGCTGTACTACGATGGAGGCAAGTTGTCCTGGTGGATGTTGTTCGTGGCGTATTCGACCGGGTATGTTCTTATCATAGTGTTTCTATCCTGCTCCTAACGCGAAGCAGCATCTTCCCAATATTTCGTTGGAAGCAGCTCAGGAAAATGCCTCATCCTCACAGGCGCGAGATGCTTTCAGAGCTTTACCCCATGCAAGCTTTCTCTCCCTTCTCCAGGCTTTGTTCCGTTCCCTTCTCCAAGCGCTGGAATCATTGTCTTTGCAGAACAAGTTCCTTCTCTCTGTCATTGAAGCAGAATATACAAGACAGTCCAGTACACAGAAAGTGCCGTCTATGCATCGTTCACAAACTCTTCCTATTGCATCACCGACACCAACTTCTCCTCTGCAACCTCCATTGTCGCCCCTTCTTCCACCTTCAAGTCCACGCTTGAGCGGACCATCCAGTCCTCGACTGGGTTCGCACATCATTCCTCTTCCCCCCTCATCGCCAACCATGCCAACACCAACGAGTCCGGGGCCCCGGTCGCCGTCGCCGTACTCCTCAGCGCCGTCAACCATCTCCCAGCAAATTCAAGAAGAGCTTGTTGATCTACTTAGCAAAGCAGCGGAAGATACAAATACCCTTTCCTCAAAAGTACTTCTCCTCCATCCCTCAACTTCACCCCCGACTTTCTCCCCAACGTCTCCGATCCCGCCTGAACCCCTACACCTTGAACCTTTCATACTAACATTTACAACTTCATGGTCATTTATTCTCTCTGGCGAAGTTCTTTCTAGTCGTATGATCGTTGGCTTACGCGGGGTTCTAACAGGACTGGCGAAGCAATGGTTATCTGAGATGCACAAGCGCAACATGTCAGAAGTTGTTGGGAAGGGCGTGGAGGAGGAACTATGGAATCCGGTTCCAAATGTTGGAGCTTGCTGTGCAGGAAGAGGGCGTTGACTGGATTTGCGAATCAGCGACTAGAGATCTCCCCGCTTTGAAGGTGACACCCGGTGGTCAACCTCCTTCGACTGCTGATGTCGCAAACGGGAACCCCACAGGTGCGGATGCACCCCCGCCTAGAAAACACTTGGAGATCGAGGGCACAAAGTTCTTCCTTGTACCTTGTACAGAGCTACTCATCAAGACGCTGCTCCAGTCGTATATTCGACTGATCATAAACATTCCTATATTGACAATCGATTCCATGAGTCGGGTTATCGAGTTCCTTAAGGTGGCTCTGTTTGGATTTTCTCTCCTAAACTCCTCATTAATACTTTTGTTTAGATGTTCAATGGTCGTGTTTGCCAAGTTGTTCTAGGCGCTGGTGCGATGAGGAGTGCTGGGCTAAAAAATATTACTGCCAAGCATTTAGGTATGTCTTATCTCTATGTCGGTTTCACGTTCCTCACAGTTTTGATTGGCAGCTCTTGCATCGCAAACGCTGTCGATTCTCACTACTCTAATTCCCTACGTTCGTGAGATGTTTAGAAGACATTTGAGCACTAAGCAGGCAATTATGTTGGTCGAGTTTGACAAACTGAAGCGAGTACGTTTGCACTTTTTCTGGTCGGTTCCGGAAGCTGAGCATATATAGGATTACCAAGAGCATCAAAACGAGATCCATTCTAAGCTCATCGCGATTATGGGTGACCGACTGAGCGCTCATCTAAGGTCCCTCAATGCGGTGGACTGGACTGCTTCTGTTCCTGTTGGACGTGTCAACGATTACATGGTTTTGTTAGTGAAGGAGACCACCACTTTGCACAAGGTCTTAAGTCGATACTTGAGCTCTGTGGTTGTTGAGGTGAGTTAATGTTTCCTTTTGGAGGGAATTTTTGCTGACCAATCCTCATAGTTCGTCATGTCTCAAGTCTTCGCTGCTATCAACCATCGTCTGTCTGAAGAGTTCAGCAAGATCGAGCTTCCTTCAGAAGAAGCCAAGACTCGGTGGGTATTTGTCTCCATTCTAATTATTAAACTAATCTATTGCGTTTAGTCTGCTTACTGATGCACGACATATCCACAAAAATCTGACCGAGCTTAAAGGTGTAGGTCACGTACCTACGGCAATGTTGGAAATTGTCATTCAGGAGAAGCGTGTTCCTCGACCACCCGGCGTTGGAACACCAACAACGCCGAACCACCCACTTTCACCCACACCAACAAACGCTCAAGTATTCGGTGGATCACAACAGCCTCATTCCCCACTTTCGAATAAATCGCCTCCACCTCAACCCGTCGAGGTGAAGCGGAGCTCGACCCTGAACTTTGGCAACACGAATGCTCGACTGAAAGGGCTGCTCTCAGGGCACGGCCTTACGAGAAGCAACACGTCCTCACCCAAACCTCCGAGTCCTCCAGTGGACAGTAAGGAGAACTTGAATGGTTTTAGGCAATTTGAGGCGCCTAAGAGCCCTGCAATGCTGCCTCCATTGTCCAATGGAAGTGAAACTATTGGATCTGCGACACCTTCTGAATTGGCCACGCCGCAGTCTGAGTTTCCACCTTCTCGTCCCGCTTCTACGAACGGAGTGCCCCCAATAGTTCCGGGAAGAGCGATGCTGAGGACGGTCTTGCTAATGAAGTTGTACCAAAAACTTCGTCCCCTCCTCCACTTACGATGGATCTCAATTCCTCGGCCAACGATTCACACGTAAGGAGAGCAACGGAGATGCTTGCGACAGCTTCCGAAGCGACAGAAAACACTATTCATTCTCCGCCGCAAACAGAGCTTACTAATGGAACTAAGGAGCAGTTAGGGACAGTAGATACGCCTGAGGTGCCTGCAGCTGAATCTGCGGATGCGTAAAACGCTGGTTTCTGTGGCCTCACGTAGACTACTTTACTTACACGGACAGTACATCTGATTGCGGACAAGTGGCTCTGTATTATTAACAATTACATCGTATGAACATATCACCTTAATATGTCTCAGGGGATCAAGAGGACGAAGATTCTCATACGAACAAGTTAAGCTAGGCAGACCAATCTTAAACTTTATCTCATAGGTGAAGATGTTCATAAACTAAGCAAGCGCTACCCTACTCACAAATGATAATAGAAATCCCATACCACTGACTTGTTCTGACTTATCAAAGACGTGGTATTACGGAGAAAAAGTGCGTTGGTTCTACTCAAGAGACCGTATAATAAATTACAAACTCTGACTTCTCGCCCTTACATAACTAGGGGATCGACTCAACGGTTTCAATCGCTGCTTCCACGGGCTCGATTGACGACTGCTCTCCCTTGCCTCTGGTTCAGGTGTCGCCCTAGGCGACACAGGTGAAGGCAAACTCGTAACTCCGCCGTCCACTGCACGAAGCACAGACATGGACGACGGATCTGAGGAGGAGTGGCTGATGGAAATGGCTCTGCGTCCACGATCGATAGCTCTGTCCCAAGCTGATTTAAGAGGACCAGAGTCTTTCTGAAGATTGGACTCGATGATTAGGTTTTCCATTTCCAAAGAAAGATCGTCTATGAATTGACGAGTAGAGGGATTAGGATTCTGAAGGTCGACGGGAACGTCAGAGGGTGGTGCGATGGTCTTGAATTCGTGGACAAAGAGGTTATCAACTGGACAAGCAGTGTAAGATAGAGTATTTGAAAGTGTTGGTATGGGAGCGCTTACCTTCAGAACTTGCTGCAATAATTAAAGTCCTTAGAGATTGGAGAGCAGCAATATCCTGCGAGACAAGGTCATCGGGGAAGAGACGCGGCGCAACACGACCAAGCGCGACGTTTAGGAATACAAGTATTTGGTGAAGATATTGAATATGTTGGTATTGAACGCGACTGGGAAGAAAGATTTGGAAGATAGAATTCGAAGATGTGGGTGATGGAGAGGGATTGACAATCAGAGATAGTTCCGTTGCAAAACATGCAAAATAAAGCGTATATCTCCACTGAATAGACATATGAGTCACAGTGAGCAGAAAAGAAAAGCCTAAGACTGACATAGGGCAAAGGTGTAGAACCGACAGCAGACCAAAAGAGAATGCCGAGGAGCGAGACGACGTGGAAACCAACTGACTGAGTGAGGCCCCGACGTATGAACTCGCGTGGAGTACTGCAGTTCGTCCAGGTGAGCACGTCAGGCCCAAAGCTGGGGGACAATCGACGCGTCAATAATCGCAAATGAAATAATAATTGAATGGTACCCACCGGTCATAGGCATATCTCTTGACAGGGTCTTTGAGAGCTTCAAAGGCGTCTCTGACAGCGATAAACACTGCTTCGCCCTGAGGACCGACGCGATCTGGATGGTACTTTCTGGCAAACTGACGAAATGCCTGCTTGAGACCTGCTTCGTCTACGCTGGGTCCTACTCCCATCAGCTCGTAGAAACTGGGTCGCATAGACTGAGCGCTGCTAATCATGTTGTACAGAAGAAAGCCCAAGACAGCAACTGCGAACGTCCAGCGGATATGGTTTTGGTATTGGCGTGTTCCAGGTTGGGGCGGCGTTATTTTGAGCCATTTTGCGAAAACATACGAGTGCATATAGCGAACAAGGATGCCAGTGGCATAGTCTGGGATGAATGCCCAGCCAGCGATGCTCAGCGATGTATCGAGGCCACCCATTGTGCTGCGAAAGTAAAATTTAAATATTATATTAAATGATGAAGGACGATGTAACGAACCTTGGGGGAAGCAAGTCGTGGTCAGGAACACAGCGATTATGCGATCATGCACGTAGAAGTCAACAAAAGAAAAGCACCCGATACGCGACGTCACAAGCACAGATTGGCTAATTGAAAGAACGGAATGTCACAATATTTTCTTTGAATAATGGTCTATACGAAGAATTCTAAGCACAGAAAAAGTACAAGTTGGAACAGTTGAAAGCAAAGCGGAAACATATTCTAATCATTGCAGCAATAATTTGTATTTCTTCAAAAGGTCGGATGCATCTGCGGCATTCTAAAGGCAAATTAGCTTTTCTGCAGCATCCAGTCATTGAAATATGAAGATACTTTGCGCCGAATACGAGCTGCATCGACCTCTTCTCGAGCGCAGATGAGAGCGTGTTCGAGAGCTTCTTCACGAAGTGCAGGACAGTTGCGAACTAGAAGGGAAAATGAATTCATTCAAGCGGGATAACTCGAGACATAAGACGCGAACTCATTCCACTCGCTTCATCGGTGATTTTGACTCGTGATGGGAAAAGATGGTCGTGCATGGATGAGTACTGGGCTATAAGCGTAGTGTAGTGCTCCTGGTCAGCCCAAGAAAATGCAGTGAGACAAAAATAAAAGAGAAAACAAATGCATAGTTTGCGAACATCTTGAGCCTTGATAGTGGGCAAGAACTCGTGGAGGTGGCTCTCAAGAGAACGTTCCTGCTTCTTCAGTTCGTGGAGGCTTTCCTTAATCTCGTCCCTGTACGCATCGAGTCATGGTCCATATAGATTAAAACAGATGAGTCAAGCGAACAAGCGCGAGAGACCAGCTTGGACTAGCGAGTGACTTGTTTGGCGAGCAGAATCGTAAAGCACCTTCTTCTGCGTCTGAAAGGCCATCGTTCGAGCAGTAGATTTCTTGGTTTGGCGTTCTGAGAGCAGAAAACGCGTAAGACAAATAAACAAAAGCATCTAAAAGGGAAGCGCGAAAACTTTGAATGTCGAGGAGGAGTTGACCCAAATCGTTCCTTAGAATCAAGTGTAAATGGTGGATAGAATCGGTGAGAATTGCATGGCGTCAGACTTGTCTCCTTCGTTTTTGTCCACATCTTTAATCTCGTCGTCATCGAAGAGGTTGGGTTTCTCATCGTCGCTTCCATAACCACTGTTGAACGACATAGCAGAAAGCCCGCGGGTCATTCGAGTATCTGGCTTGCGGTTGGACGTCGTTGACTTGGATGCTGAACCTAATTGTAAGCGAAAGAGTGACGAAAGTCGGAATATATGTAATGGACCTGGAGAGCGACCCATGTTGACAGTCAAGTGCAAGAGAGGTATAGAACGAGCGGCTAATTGAAAGCGCAAGCTGCTTCTTGCGGTCATGGACTGGTCTGTTTTCACACTTTCATATTAAATGAGCCCTTCTGATGACTTATATATAGCTTGGAATTGAATATACACCAGCAAATTCTAACGGATATTGCAGCTAACGTTGCAGAGTCTGGTACAGATGTCTCCTATGCAAGCGACATCATAACTTCCAGGGTGCAGACCCGCGACGTGGTTGGACAGGATGAAGCGGACAGCGAACCTGAGAAAGTTTTTATGGTATTCAATTCTTTATTTCCATGTTTGTTTGACAAAATTTACATATTTCTTAGACAGCGTCTCGTGTTCACTGCAACATTGCATTCGGTGAACTTGTTGTCAGCTTTTCTCAAGACCATATCAACAACACCATTGATACCCTCGTTCCTGCACTTTTTGACGTGCTGAGGGATATTCCGTATATCGACTTTGACCGGTCTCTCTCTTGGGATGGTAAGTTCTCGTGCAACGCCACATCGTCGGCCAACTCAAACAAACACCTATCCAGACTGGGCTCTACCTGACCAGCTTGTCTATTCCACCGTCACTGCTTTGCTCAGAGTCGCGAGTACTAGTGAAAAGTACTTGAAGCAGTCTCTAGAGGCCATCTTCAACTTGGTCTCTATCTTAGTTGACCATATCAAAACCGCTCCAGGTGCGTTCGGGTCTTCAGAGTCTCTCACTACTTACCAATTTTTTTCTATTAGCGGCTGAAATCCTGACCCAGTTAACTCCTGCACTCCATGGCTTGTACCGTTCGATCAGCTCGACTCCATTCACTTGGACCTTCGAGCAGTGGCAAACGCTCACATTCAAGCTCAAACCCCTCTGCGAACCGGACCTCGTCGACAAACTCAACCACCTTTTCGTCGATATAATTAATCAAGAACAAGATCAGCCCGATACGCTCATGTTCATCCAGACTTTCCTCTCTCGTTATGTGTCTCGAGGAAGACCTCTTAGTGGCTACTTCATTGTCTGTTGCGTTATTGAGACGGAATGGACGACTCTTTCCCAAGCTCTGCTCAAGTCGGCAGGAGATGCTAATTGGCAGAATCTCACGGAGGCAGCAGCAGCCAACAAGGCGTGGATGTCCTTAATGAAACGGAACGATGAACAAGTTAATACAGCTCAGAAGAGTATCCACGGAACGATTTCGGATATGATTGACTATTCGATGGAATGTCTAAATGACCTGTTGGTCCAGATTCAAGAAATGGACTCGGAGCCTTCCATTGATACATATACCTGGGAGACCTTGTCGGAGTCGTTGGTCAGTGCATTTCTCTCTCACACATGAGCGCATCTCACATCAAGTCAAGAAACTTGCCTCTGTCTGCTGCGTGGCGATGGATAAACTTCATCCGACGTTACAGAACAACCTCATCCTCCTTTTGAGTGAAGACTCTCCGGCCTCGGACAATTTAGTCCAAGAAGCTGCACTTCAAAGCATTACAGTTCTTCTACACAGGTATTTTTTAACAACTTTCACAATCCACTTGTCATAATACCCACAGCTTCCCTGACATTGCCCCGTCAATGGCGCAACACCTCCGCAAATTTGTCACCTCTCCTCTACCCATATTTGAACTCGAGTTCGAAACCAGCACTCGCGCAGTTCCTCCCCTCTCTGCAGCGGCCAAATGTCTCGCCTTGGCGATTAATCTCTCTCCTGGCGACGACCTTATCCTCTCTAATGTGTACTCTCTGCTCAACTACATCGCCGCGACGAGCAAGGAGATTTACGAAGCAACGACTGCCTCAATCAATCCATTGCAGAGTGAACATGAGAAAACGGTCATTCATACCGCTGTTGAAATCGGATTAGGTGGAATGACAGAAGACGAGAAGCGTCTGGCGGGCATTAGCACCATTTCAGTCGTGTCAAGGTTGGCGTTGGAGTTCAAGATGGAGGAGGTAAGCACACTAGCTGGGTATGCTTGTCCTATGTCTCACCCAGCCATTTAAGGTTACAAAATTGACCATTTCGATGTTGCTTCAAAGATTGAGATCTGCTGAGCCTACAGTCGAGGCGGCAATTGCATACAACTTAGTAGATCTCGCTCTTTCTGCGCCGGAAAGCTCTTTCGTCGATGTAATCAGAGTCTTTTCAAATATCAATCGTTCGGCCAATCCTGAGGATCCTCGCTTTTCAAACAATATGGTGAGCATGTCCTCCATTTGTTTCTTCCCTCCTTCTTGAAATACTCAGATACTTGCTGCGCAAACCCGTTTGGCTCAAGAACTCTATCGGACCCCTGCTCTGTACGAAGTATATCTCGTTGAGCTACTTACCCTCTTTGCGGATAAAGGTGTTGGTATTCAGAATGTAAAGATTGCAAACAGGCTTGTGAAGGTAATTTACGAACTCTCTCATCTCTCCTTTCTCACTTCTCTTCAGACCGAGGGAATGATCGAGCAATTAGCCTCTTTGCTTCTGCCGATCGACTCGCTCATCTCCCATTCCGACTTTGAAGTTCATGCAAATGCATCAACAACTATCGTCTCTTTATTCCGCAACCTATGGTTCCTCATCGTGCTTTTTGACATTCCTTCAATGGGCGATAGTACCAAGGATGCCCATACGATGGAGTGGCTTCGCCCTGCGCTCAATCGAATTGCTGCCAAAACACCTGCTACCGTATTTGAAGAGGCACACGATGCAATTGCCAGTGACGTAGAATACAATCCTGTCATTCGATCAGACTATGCTGAGACGGTAAATTGTTTCTTTGTACCTCTTCCTACTGTTGATTCTCATTCCATGTAACAGGTGATCTCCAACCATCGGACCGTTCTCGCGAAGTATCTCCCTATGCATGCCCGCGATGTTCACCACCTCTCCTCTGGGCCAATTATCTTCCTTCTCGCGATGCACGATGTCGAGAGCATGCGAGCCTCTCAAGGCTTTGTTTCATCCCTCTCAGCCTATTTTGTCAACGAAAGTCTCAACTCCAACGAAAGGCTCTACACGTGCATGGATCTCATCGCTAAAAAGGTCATTCGAGGATGCCTCCATGACCTCAATGCCCGTGCTGCTCAGCAGGCTCTTCCCGAGTGCTTACCAAGCGAGCTGCGTAAATTGCTTGTGGACAGTACACACCGGGTTGAGAAATGTCGAAAGTTGGCTGCGAATTTTATGGATCAGTTGATAACGACATTCCCGAGTTTGATGTGCTCCCCACCTTTAGTGTTTGCGATTCTGGAAGTTCTGACGTTGATGAGGAATGCGGTGGAGAACGCATACTTGGATGAGGTTGGTCGCTTCCACACTATTCGTGCATTTTTTGAGAGTGACGTTTACCTCGCAGTACGACCCGTGCCACGAGTATCATTCTGAGCGAGCAGATATCACCCTTAAATTGACAGATAGCTTTGCTATGAGGGAAACTATTCTGCTACAGTTGAAGCAGAGTTCAGATAAATGGTTTGGGCTAGCATTGAGCCGTGCCCCTCTGGATTTAAGGGCTACCCTACAGGTCAGTAGCTTACCTTCGATCAGACAACTCTCTTTTCTAACACAATTTTAGAAATATTTGGCTGTAAACCCTACATCTGTCACAGAAACCTCAGAGCTGGGTGCATCTGTTGCACAAGAGTTTGGTCGCTTGATTGGACCGGTTCAAAGACATCTAAGTAAGCCCGATTTTATGGCTCGCAAACTTCACGGGTAATCATATCTATAGGTTCTTTGGCGTCCCTTACCAAAAATCTCAAGCTTCGTGACTGCGAAATTGACAGTGCGAAGGCACTTGCAGGACAGCTAGCAACCAAGAGTTACTTCGCTGGGGAATCAGCTGGTCTTCGACTTGCTCACAGTAGCAATGGTTTGTCCTGCTATGTTGGATTTCAGAGCAACTCTCAGAGTTCTTTATTGCAGCTCAAAATGAAATGGAGAAGCTTCCGCCTGAGGATGCATCCTTGTCACAGATCAACGCTCTTATTCAGAAGCTTAGGAATATTGCGGATGATATCAGGAACAAACATAGCTCAATGACAGTTCACGACATGAAAAGACTATCGTTCAGGGCTGCGGCGACTTTGATATCTCTCAAGAAGGTAAGCCCCCTGGTCTCATTCATGAATCTTTATTCACAATATTCGCAGTGCAACTATGAGCTCTTACATCACCTCGTTGCTCTCCCTTTCGATGTCCTGACCCCCTCCTCTGTCTCTGCTGGGATTGAGGTGTGGACTTGGGTTATTGCGGAGAGACCAGAGTTTGAAGTTGCATTAATGAGCGAGCTGCTTTCTGCCTGGACTGATTGCATTCATGAACAAAAAGGGATATTTTCACCATCACTAAAGCAAGTGTTCTCTTCTTCTGCACTCATATCTTTTATTAATTTCGGCTGATAGCCATAACGATCCTTTCTTCGAATCCGTTGGCTATGCGCCTACAGACAAAGAAGAAATTGATCGTGATCTTTCGAATGTGCGGAGGCTGCTGACACCACTTTCTTTGGTACTCCAAATGTTGTTTAGCAGACTACAAGCAGCCAGGTATGGACACAGAGGGGTGATGTTCCTTATCCAACATTTGGTTCTCCGTTCTGCTCGGGCCCATCGCTCATTCAGGTAAGAGTTATTTTCGATAGATTATTGCTCGAGCTAATATGACCTAGTACGCATTGCCTTGCTCGTGAACCACGGTTCTCCTTCTTGCTATTCGGATTCGAAACCTTGAGAAGTTCCTACTTGGATACTTATTGCGAGAATGCCCTCAGAGAAAGTTTGTACGCTGCTGCGTACTCCTGGTTTTGTGTTCGTCCTCAGTAAGTATACCATGGTCCTGATGTGGAACAAACCTTCTCACATGTTGCTAGATGGACGTTTGGTGGAAATCGCGTTCAAATTGACATCGACCTCAAAGTTCTCTCCGAATTCCTTTCCTATCTTTCCACAGATCACCAAAAGGCCACCACCACTCTGTCTAGCTTGACTCCGGCACAGCATAGTTCGCGAACTAATCGCCAGCGAGCACATACCGTAAACCTGAAGAAGGTAGTCCAACCCTTGAAGCTACTCACGGAGAATGAGATCTTCCGCCTCATGGTCTGGAACAACCCCGCCAATGACCGAGGACATGATCAATATGCTGCAGCAGAAGGTACCATTGTCGGTGTAAGCTTTTTAGCCCCCCTTTTTAGCATGTCTTGTCTGAAATTGACCATATATTTTAGGGTGGCTGGGCTGAGATAGTCCGTACTATGTGGCAGATTGATCCTGCTCTGGCTGTATTCTTGATTGAGAGGTTCAAAATGCTGCTGCCAAGAAACGAAGTTGCCAAATTGATTCGAGTCTCAACCACGGACGTTGTGCACATTCCTGAAGCGCTGTCACTGCTCCTAAGTGCCTCTAGCGGTCTTCGAAGAGATCTTAAGGTGAAGCTCTTGGTGAAGTATGTTTTCCTTGGCTTGGCTGATCTTTACTTAGCTTATACTCCTAGTGGACATCTGTTACTCCGATTCTTGCAACCTCCTTTTTCGACACTCAGTACAACAAAGAACCCACTGTTCTCCAATATGCTCTTCGGGTCATGGAACAGCATCCCGTGGAGCTTACTTTCTTCTATGTGCCCCAGGTTGTGCAAGCACTTCGCTACGATCGGTTGGGATATGTTGCAGCACTTCATCTTTGAGACGGCGAAAATCTCTCAGCTCTTCTGTCACCAAATCATTTGGAATATGAAGGCGAATTGCTACAAGGACGATCTCGCTGAAGTGGTACGTTGTTTGAGAGGTTACGACCAAAGAATATACTTCTCATCATCCTCCCGCAGGAAGACCCAATGAAGCCTGAACTCGACAAAATGACGAGTCTCATCGTGGAGGCTCTTTCTGGGCAAGCGAGAGAGTTTTACGATCGCGAATTCGGATTCTTCAACGAGGTTACCAGTATTTCTGGCAAGCTTAAGCCGTATATCAAGAAAGAAAAGTCTGAGAAAAAGGAGAAAATAGATGAAGAAATGGCCAAAATTCCTGTGGACGTGGGGGTCTATTTGCCAAGTAATCCTGATGGTGTCGTGGTAGATATTGATAAGAAGTCTGGGCGACCCCTTCAAAGTCATGCCAAGGTATGGCCGAGCTTTGAACTCTCGATTTTATAGAAACTGACCTGTGCCAGGCACCTTTTATGGCCACGTTCAAAGTACGAAAGGAACGCTTCGTCGTTGACACAGATCCAGAAGCTCTTCTCGATGGAGAAGGCGAAGGCATTGAGCGAAAAGAGTCCTACGATGTGTGGCAGGCTGCTATCTTCAAGGTTGGCGACGACTGTCGGCAGGATATGCTTGCACTCCAGGTTATCGCTATGTTCAAGAACATCTTCATGAGCGTTGGTCTCAACCTGTATTTGTTCCCTTACCGGGTAACTGCCACAGGCCCTGGGGTATACTTCCTTCTTTCTCGTTCCTAATAATGGTACCTAACTTTTTTTTCTCGTCTAGTGTGGAGTTATAGATGTAGTGCCCAATGCTACTTCCAGGGACGAAATGGGTCGTGCGAAAGTCAACGATTTACTCACATTTTTTGTGGGCAAGTACGGCGGTCCGGACACAGTTGCCTTCCAGAAGGCGAGGCAAAACTTTATCCAGTCAATGGCGGCCTATTCTTTAGCCTGTTATATTCTCCAAATCAAAGACAGGTGTGACTAGCCTCGCTTTTGGTACTGTTTTGCTGTTTTGTTAACGAGTCGCAGGCACAACGGTAACATCATGATTGACGGAGACGGCCATATTGTTCACGTTGGTATGAGACTGAACAATTGTAAAAGATGGAACATGGACTAACACAATTTTGTAGATTTTGGCTTTCTTTTCGACATAGATAAGTCATTATTATCTCACTTGGCAGCGAAGTTGACTAATCTTTTTGTTTTCTTTACGCCCTGGAGGAGTGAAATTTGAGCCCTCGTCTTTCAAACTCAATCACGAAATGATTGAGCTCATGGGCGGTGGAACCTCTCAAGGCTATCAAATCTTCCGACACTTGACGATTAAAGCGTTCCTCGCCATCCGACCCCACGCTGAGCAGCTTGTTCGAACGGTTTCGCTAATGCTTGACACTGGGTTGCCCTCGTTCAAAGGGGAGGGAACCATTAAGCGGTTGCGTGAGCGTTTTGCGTTGGAACTGAATGAGAGACAGGCGGCAGAGTATATGGATCGAATCATACGAAATGCGTACGAGAACTTTAGGAGTAAAGCGTACGACGGGTTCCAGCTAGTAAGTTGTTATTATTAGTGACTCTGGACGACAGTTACTGACTGTGATTACAGCTGACAAACGGAATTCCATACAAATGAGATATTACAAAGAGTCGCCTAATATTTTTTGGCCTTCGTTGGGACAAGGACTATACTATCTAGGACCAAAAATGGAATTACATTCTACAGGACTCCTATTCTTGTCAAGTTCAAAAAGGTTTTACTGGGAATCACACTTGTTCACTCTCAACCATCACAACAACTTTTGTATCTGCTACAGTCTCGCTCACACGCTTTCTACGCCCACGCCTTATTATACTGACTCGCTATGGCTACCCGCCCTTATGCCGCAAGCACGCTTCCTTGCTTTACTGGTAAAACGATCCACGATGGACGTTTCCTTCTCCTTGCTGAACTTGGCGCTGGCGCTTTCGGCAAGGTCTACCAAGCTCTTGATACCGCGGTTTCTCAAGACAATCCTTCTCATCATCAACAATATTACTGCAGTCAAGATCACCCACCGTCACCCCGCGAACAGCAAGAAAGAAACGCTTCAAAAAAGGGAGGCAAATCTTCACAGGCTCGTTAGCGACTTACCGAACGTCGTGACATTTGAAGGCACCCTCATTTATGATGATAAATACGCGTATATGGTACTCGATTACGTCGCTGGTGGAGATTTGTACAAGGCTGGTCGTTGAGGAGAACTCGTTCTATCTTCAAGAAGAGAGAATCCGCAAGGCGTTTCTTCAGATTGTGGATGGTGTGCTTGGATGTCATGCGAGAGGCGTTTACCACCGCTGATCTCAAATGTGAGAACATTCTCATCTCGGAGGACGGGGAGCACCTTTTCGTCACTGATTTTGGGCTGGCAACGAAGGAAAAGTTTTCTAGCGCGTTTGGGTGTGGAAGTGCACATTACATGAGTCCGGGTATGGTCGTCTTATGTTCGATGAAGCACAGGCTCACATCGTCACAGAGATCATCAACGAGGACAAGTTAGCCAGTTGGGTACGATTCGCCAGCGAATGATGTCTGGTCGCTTGGAGTTATCTTGGTCAACATGGCGACCGGACGAAATCCATGGTATATCTTATTCTTATTATTATTTATTGCAGAGATATAACACTGTGCTTCCAAAGGTACAAAGCAGTCCGGACCGACGTCTGCTTTTCGAGCTTCCTCAAAGATTGTAATTTTTTGACATCCGTTCTTCCCATTTCTGAACCGTTCAATGAACTCTTGAAACGTGTTTTCGACGTCAATCCCCTCACACGAATCCATCTACACGAATTTCGCCAGCAAGTCGTCGCTCTGAAACGCTTCCTTCTCACACCTGAAGAACTTGTACATGCACCTATATGTGCTCGGATTGCATATGCAGAAGCGAAACGAGGGCAGGTTTCATCAAGTCTCCTGTCATCTGGATCCGCCATAGAGGAGGAGGTGGAGCCTCCAAGCAGTTCAGACCCGTCTTCATCAGGCTCATGCTCTGGAGACGCAGCACGTCTTGTCACTCCTCCCTCTAGACCTGTCATTCCTGTTGGAATCTCGCCAGAGAACGACGATATTCCAGAACTTCCCAATTTTTCTGAAGTCGTGGGTTCTCCTGTAATGCCTACAACACCGAGGATGCAGCCAAAGCCTAGGTTCCAGTTTCAGCCATTCCAAAACAATCATGACCTTCCCCTGTGTACTGGTGACGCGTGGGGAGGACTTGCATTTGAGAAGTTGGTGATTCCTACGAGGCGAAAGAGGGTACAACTGGCGCAGAAGAGTAGGGCGACAATGAGCGAGTCGGATTCAATGTAGACAGCAGTTATGTGAATTTTGTTGGATGGCTGGATGTATTTGAGAGTATTGTAGGATCTACTGGGATAGGTTCAAAGACATCTTCCTTCATCAACATAAGCGCTCGGCCGGGAAGAGGCGGAAGAAGGCCCGTAATTGCAGCCGAGGACCTACATCACTCAACTTTTTCGAATCCGCATCTGAATTTTCAACCACCACCATCCCCACTATGTTGACGACACGCGGAGCCGTGCGCCTTTCCCGGAGAGCTGCTAACAGTGCCAGGCTACTGTCTACAGCCTCTGTCCTCCCCCGTGCTGTCCCCCAGCCTCGCCAAAGTGCTGCCCGCCCAACTCGCCAGCAAAGCCAGGGTATGTCGTGAAAATACTGCCCGGTATCTCATTTTTTCACTGTTTTCCAGCTCGCTCGTATGCCACTGAAGCAAAAGGTATTCACGGCTCAGTGAAGACCGTCATTGGTGCCGTTGTCGACGTCCAGTTTGAGGCAGACAAACTGCCGCCTATTCTCAACGCGCTCGAAGTCCAAGACTTCCATGGCGGCCGCCTCGTCCTCGAGGTCGCGTCTCACCTTGGTGAGAACACCGTGCGCACCATTGCTATGGACGGTACAGAAGGTCTTGTTCGTGGCCAAAAGGTCATTGACACCGGTGCACCCATCCTTGTACCTGTCGGAAAGGCAACTCTTGGTCGTATCATGAACGTTATTGGCGAAGCCATTGACGAGCGTGGTCCTATTAAAGGTGTCAAGAACCTCCCCATTCACCAGGACCCCCCCGCTTTCGTCGAGCAGTCCACTACCGCCGAAGTTCTCGAGACCGGCATCAAGGTCGTCGACTTACTCGCACCCTACGCTCGTGGTGGTAAAATTGGTCTTTTCGGCGGTGCAGGTGTCGGCAAGACCGTGCTCATTCAGGAACTTATCAACAACGTTCGCCAAGGCCCATGGTGGTTTCTCCATTTTCTGTGGTGTTGGAGAGCGTACGCGTGAGGGCAACGATTTGTACCACGAAATGATTGAGACAGGTGTCATCAACCTCGAGGGTGATTCCAAGGTCGCTCTCGTCTTCGGTCAAATGAACGAGCCTCCTGGTGCCCGTGCTCGTGTCGCTCTCACTGGTCTCACCATTGCCGAGTACTTCCGTGACGAGGAAGGCCAAGACGTGTTGCTCTTCATTGACAACATTTTCCGTTTCACTCAAGCTGGTTCGGAAGTGTCTGCCCTTCTCGGTCGTATTCCCTCTGCCGTCGGTTACCAACCCACTCTCTCCACAGACATGGGTGGCATGCAAGAACGTATTACAACCACCAAGAAGGGTTCTATCACCTCTGTCCAGGCCGTCTACGTCCCTGCCGATGATTTGACTGATCCCGCTCCTGCCACCACCTTCGCCCATTTGGATGCCACCACTGTCTTGTCCCGTGGTATTGCTGAGCTTGGTATCTATCCCGCTGTTGACCCTCTCGACTCCAAATCCCGTATGCTGGACCCTCGTATTGTTCGTTTTTCTCTTTTTTCCTATTTCTTATTGTGATATTGACTCTGACGTAGGTTGGTATTGAACACTACGAGACTGCCACTGCTGTCCAGAAGATTCTTCAGGACTACAAGTCCCTCCAGGATATCATTGCTATTCTCGGTATGGACGAATTGTCCGAGGAGGACAAGCTTACTGTTCGTCATTCTTGTCTCTGTGCCATTATAACGATTAATCCCTTCTTATAGGTCGAGCGTGCTCGTAAAATCCAGCGCTTCATGTCACAACCCTTCCAAGTCGCCCAGGTCTTCACGGGTTACGAGGGTCGTCTTGTCTCCTTGAAGGACACCGTCCGCTCATTCAAGGAGATTCTCTCTGGTGCTCATGACTCCCTCCCCGAGTCTGCTTTCTACATGGTGAGCTATTCTTCAAGTGTTGCCGAACCATAGTCGTTGCTCATACATTATTCCAGTCCGGTACTATTGAGGATGTTAAGGCGAAGGCTGAGCAGCTTGCCAAGGAAATGGGGTCATAAAAATTGGGAGGTAGAATTTGCTAAAAAATTGCGCACTTTTTTCCCGTTATGAAAGCAGGATTCATCCTTACATTTGCTTATCCCTGTTTTTTATTTCGTACTTATATAGAATAGAGTTGAGCGACAATGAATACCTAGTGATGGATCCTAACACCTATGAAAAAAACTCTGAGAGGTAGAGTCTCTTGGCCAGTCGACATCTACCTCGGTTGGCTGTGGGACTTCTCTTTTGGCGTTGTGCCAGCGAACTGGTGAAACACAAATCTTTGCGGGCTACGGTTTACGCGAAATATGAATTCTAGTATGCTACAATGAAATCATGATTCAGTGCTGGTACTTAAATTCCATGGGCACAGAAAACTAAAAAAAAGGGGTCTACCTCCGCTACGGAGGGAAGTTATTACACTTCGACGCCGGCAGGATTTGAACCTGCGCTCCCAGAGGGAAACAGATTTCTAATCTGTCGCCTTAACCACTCGGCCACAGCGCCCCATTTGAACGGCGTACTAGAGCATAGAAAATCTGGAACGAGCAGAACAAGATCCAGATATCAAGCAACGGTGTTCGTTTCGAGTACGTAAGAGCTGGACGCGCCCAACAAGTGACATTGTGATATTTTCCTTTACAATTTGGAGTCGCATACCACAAGACCCTTGTCTTCACATTAAGTAGCCCTGATAAGATTTCCCCTCACCCTTTCTAGTTGGACGGCAAGATCCTAACTCCTACTGAAAATACGTTCCTGCCCACTAGGGGCAAACATAAATTCAACAGCTAGGTTGTGCTAAGTGATACGTAAATGTCATCCAGTCGTAAAGGTATACAGATATGTAAGTCAAGCAATGAGGGCTGACTTTCAGAAGGGTATCAGTTTGAAAGAAAGTGGAGCAAAGTAAGTGCAGAGATGAGATGATATACTCAGAGTCCAACAAGCGAGAGTCCATATGACAATGAAATGAGAGTTGCGAGTCCAAACAGGCCAGCCTGAGATCGTGATATAAGTCTAAGCTAATTCAAGCACCATTTCCGCCAATGGGAAAATCGGGAAATCCGTGAGGGCACCTATGCAAAGTGAGTATGAACTATATCCCTTTCATGTTGTAGTCCGACTCACCAGATTTCGTGAATGTCTTCTTGAAGGAACGGTTCAGGGGCCGGAAGACTGAGATTTCCTCGTCCTCCAAGGCTAGTGATGCTCGGTATACATCTCGCAAATTCAGCCATCAAGTCCCCAAGCAATTCACATTCACAGCAAGTCGTGCATCGTTGGATGGTGAGGTTTCGAATGTGCCAACTTGAGTAGTCATGTTCCCGTAGTTGGCGAATGAACTCTGAATGTTCATGCTCCCACGTCTAATGGGGTTCAATGTCAATGGCGAGATTGGAGCATAGCATAATGTACTGACCCGGAAAAATCCTGCAGGCAATTGCTTTGACCCTTCATCAGTCTCAATGTAGTCGATGCTTAAGGTAAGGCTGTCGATAACAGGAATGTACTGTTCCAGAAGTAGTAGGTGCCGGAACCCCAGCTCGGTGATTTCCAGAAAGAAGTGCTCCAGACAAGCGTTGGATTCCCAGAGAACGCTAAGCACCTGCTTGAGCATCTTTCGGTCATCCGTACGTGCCTTCCAAGGAAAGCGACCTCAGTCTAGGCGCGATACGTCCCAAATGAACGAGAAATGACTTCCAATCTACAGGCTTCCGCATAATCTTCGTAACGTCAATGGCGAAGTGCTGCAGCTTGTAGAAGTTGATGTTGGGAAGGTCCAACCCAAGATTGAACGCTTGAGCGGACCAACCTCGCGTAGCACGAATGACGAAGGCTTTCAAGGTCATCCTGTTTAGAAAGGAATGGCATCAGTCCTTCAAACAAAGGCTCTTCGCTAGGACCATCGTGTGATGCAGAAACCTCTAGCTCAGAGAGCCGGGAAAAGTGATCCAAAGAATCGAAGATGGGTGAGACATTAATCCGACTCCAGATTCGCAAGATTGCCAATGTGCCAGCGGCAGAGTTGATATAGTCAAGTAACGGTTGTAGACTGTATCCCGATGGGTGTTGTTGATTGGGTTGGTGAGGGGCAAACGGAACCCATAGTTTGACATCGAGCCTTCGTAAAGCGTTAGTCTTGAAGCCTATAAACGGTAGGCTGGGTTCAGCAAGACAGGAAGCTTCCAGCGTTAAATTCATGCGAGTGAGAGAGGGTCCGGATACTCGTTGCGCGGCTTGAATGCACTGATGAACAAAGACTGGACTTCCCGTCCTCCATACCAACGTGAGCTCTTCTACACGCGTGAAACAAAGGATAGTCTTGGTCGCTTCTTCAGAGAAGCTGTAGGAGGCGGGTTGATATATGAACGAGGACATGAATTGTCCGACCGTCTTCCAAGTGGACGGTTTCTTTGGCTCAGGCTGCTTCTTTGCCGAGATGAGATGGAGGTGTTTGGCGTGGGCGGCAATGTGCGGTTCTCTTTAAGATTCAATCTCAGTTACAAACAAGCTGAGAATAGGGGAAAGCTTTCCTTAAATGAGCAAACCACGCCACGATTTTCTCTTCAATTTCGTCGTTGTCCAGAAATTCCATGCGAATTGTTCTGTACTTCAACGAAAGATAAAGTTGAAAGAACGTGGAGTTGACCGAGTAGAGCTTGTAGACCATCTCGACCGGCAAGAACTGGCCAATGACCATGGTCCATATCTCGTTAGGAAGGCTCATGGTGGGAGAACGAGGGATGGATATCAGGAGACAAGAGGAGCAAGGCTATGGCTGCCCGTATTTATATTCGGCCACCACCACCACAGCAGACACGTCAAGAACAAACGGGCATAAAAACACAGCATTGGATCGAAAGGAAGAAGCAATTTTCATGATTGGCTTTACCCTGGTGGTTGGACGCAAGCAAGTTCACAGCCACATCGCGGAACCTTGCGCCCAAAAACACCAACCTCATTTGGCAAAATCACGATCAGAAGTTGAAAAAACGTGCTTCAATGATGATTGAATGGCTAGTGTACAATTGACTTCCTATGAATAAGTAGTGAAGGTTCCTTTTTCTCATACTGCATGACACACGACAGGAGGAGGAGCTGGCAAGCTCTCCCGTTGTCCCCATTCCGAAGTCTCCCATGGCTCAGGATGCTCAAAGACTTCAACCGTCCTTGATACCATAATTCCAGATGGCGTTGCTGGTGAAGATGGTATAGCGATAGTTAATGAGGACGTCCCAGAAGCGCCTGTCAGCCCAGACGCGCCCGTGCTTGCGCTGAGCGGTCGTCGATTAATGGTGTTAGTTCGTTTGTCGCTCCCGCGCCGATCCAGTATAGGACTGTAAGGTGGGGCAGCGCTAGGATAAGAATCGTCTGAGTCGGCGTCGTTTAGTTTCTCTTTGATTGGAGGGAACATTCGAGGAGCCTATGCGAAAAAGAGAGGCTTAGTACCACCATAGGGCAGCGGAAGAAGAGGGATACTAACATGAGCGCTCAATGGACTGTTTGGAACACTACTATAGATGGAGGATTGGGATGGTAGAGCCCAGAAGGAGGATGTGGGTGGCTGAGCCCTGTCGGAAGCAAGAGACAAGTTGACACCATTGATTTTAAATGAGCTAGCCCGTTTATCGGCATATTCATGCATGTCGAGAACTAGGAAACAAGGTGAACTACTGAGGAGGGGTTTTGGGACAGATAATAGACTTACTAACTCGTACGCTCATCATGCTAGTCATTGCGATGCCAATAGGGCAGAGAATGGTCGCATTGCTATTGTCATAGACGGCGTAGAACGAAAGATTCAAGATGTTAAAGAATGTGACCACAATGAAGTAGCTGTCAGTGGACAGTTAGGATTGAGCTAGAGCAAAGGACTGATGGAGACTAACATGATTGAGGAGTTCCATAGCACGCTATTGAAGTTGATCGGGGCAATTCCAGACTTGAGCGCAGTATTATGATTCATTTGAAGACCACGATACGTTGCAATAACGATGATGATATCGAAAATGGCGGATGATCTTCAACAGCCGTCAGGATATGGCACAAGGGCATCACAACAAAGCTGGGAAGCTCACGCATAGTATAGCCAACCAAAGTTTCGAGCAGGGTTATATTGAATAAGGCAGTTGTTACTTGAGCCCACTTTATATTTCATCCAGAACGAATAGACTTGGGAAAACGTCTCCAAGATCGCGGTACAGAATGCCAGAAAGACAAACGCGGCTTTGGGGGAGGAAGTCTTCTTACAAATTGCTGATGTTCTTACAACGAAAACTGCGTGGCTTGCCCAAGATGCGAGACATTGTGTGACGATCATAAAGCGGAAAAAGATGTGGCAGGCATCATCGGGGGTTTCCGGGAAGAAATGGGCAAAAAATCCGATGAAGTTTGCAAGAAGCGCTACAAGTCCAAGATACTAAAAGAACATGAACCAATTAAAGACGAAGCTCGATACCATGTGAGGACTTACGCGGGCAAGAACCAGTAACACGCATGCCACAGAAGGATGATACCAGTGCCGCTGTTTTCGATCTACCGCCAGACTCGTTAGTCTCTGTCCTCTTTGCTAGATTCGCGCGTAGAAATGCTCACAGAGTCTAATTTCAGCCGGAAGAGTCAAAGCCCAGTCGTAAAGAAACCAGGCTAACGCGCACTAGGGCACACAATCAGGAAGGTGGCAATTTTTTTCTGGGAATGAACCGGAACTCACGACGCGCATGTACTTCGTAGCATCGTTCCAGGCAGTCATTGAGATAAAGGAGGGGAAGCCAGGAGTGAGGTCACGGAGGGAAGTTCAGGAATCAGGACATTCCGCCCGTGCCGTTCGATGAGAGGAGTCTATATAAGCGCGAGGGAACAGGATCGGTAGAATGTCGGTTTCGCGCGCTGACGTCGAACGGGCGATGGAGAAACAGGGTCAATCAACCTTTGCTTTTCGACGAGCTGCCACGGCAAAGAGACGAGGCAACAGGCTTGGCACTTGGAACTCGACTTGAAAAATGCGAAGTGCTTGGCACATCACAGGGACAAAGAGGAAGAAAAGAGCGTTTTGCTAAGGAGGAAGCTCCGGGATCTTGAGATAATGGAACGTCCGAGATGGGAAACAGACCTCGGCTTCTTTTGGTTCTCGAAGGTTTGTTCCTCGATTGCATCCTTACAGGATGCGTGGCACCGCGAGATCAAAGTAGACAGAGCGGTGGCGTTGGCAGGTCAAAGCGCGAGAGCCTGCAAGAGTCTCATCGAGAGACCTTGGGGAACAAATGCAAGAAACAAAGAAGCCAATAAAAGCATAAAAACAGAGTTGTTTATCCACTATTTTGAATCACCTAGCAATTTTAAATATGGTAATTTTGAAGCTCCAAACAGTGCCTTAGCAGAAGGTTGAAATCTGGGGAAATAAGGTTGCAGATGACCTGGGGTGGATTGATGCGGACCATCCCTTCACCTCGCCGGCGGGCGATATCATTGTTTGCTTGCGCTTGACAGGCAGAAAAGTCAGTTTCCAGGCAAAGAAAAACGCTAGGTTTTGAAACGCAGAGGGCACAAGAGCCTCTAGAGAGGTATTTTTTCGGGAGAAATGGAGCAGAAGAGTAGCCTTAGTCGGATACAATCATGGTCACCGCTCTCACAGCGGCCCGTCTCAATCCGCGTGAAGTACTGTTTCTCGATGCAAAAACCCCGGAAACCGTCCATTTCTTGTCACGTTGGAAATTCTAGCCACTCTCATTCTCACCAGAAACTTACAACCCCAAATAATGTAGTGCGATTGTCCGGATCCGTAACTATACTTTCAATATTCTTGCGAGCTGACAGGAGTTATCGCTTTTAGCATTATGTCCGGTCAGAAGGTGAACAAAGGTGGATTGGTGGTTGGCATTACTGAAAGGTGCATTTGCTATGGCTGCATCAAGATTGAGCCAGTCAATGTGAGCTAGAGAAAGAATATGAGCAAAAACAGACAATTTAGATTAGATGACCGACCATTCGAGTTCAGCTAAAATCGTAGCTACTTCTTCATCTGGCATTTTGCACCGACTCTCACCAGCAGGGAGGCTGAACCATGCTTGCGTAGCTTTGAGAGCTGTGATACTGACAGTGGCGAGGATCCTCAAAGAACCAGGATGGAACATTGATACTGCTCGATGCGTCGATGCAGCTAATTCGGCCGTGCATATAGTCGACTATCGAGCATGGTTCTGCATTGCCTGCAGCCCAGTGCTGGATCGCCACTTGGGCAACAGTGTACAGAATGGTTTCAGAGACCAAATACAATTGCGACCAAAAAGATCGTACTTATGCATATGAGCATGGGTTCGCTCAATGATGCGGGCAAGTCTACTAAGAGGGAAGATGCTCGTAGTGGTGTTGCGGTTTTGGAGGACCGCAAGGACGTTGGTTGTTTTGCTTCAAATGCTTGGAGTCATCAGAGACTATGACGGTTTGAGAAATGGGATAGTCGTTGAAAGGGTCTCCTCCGTTAAATTCAATTCGAAGGTATTGACCTCCCTCGACCTCGGCTAGAACAAAATAGTGCCCCCACTTTCCAAAGGATTTTTGAACAATGATGTCGTTTGGATCGGTGACCTTCCATTGCTCGACACTGAGGACAGGCAATACTTGACCGTCGGCGTCCAGAAACTTGCTAAAGTCGAGCACGTGGATATGTTCGTTGTTTTGGTAGGTCGAAAGGAGGTGTATGGTAGAAGATGGACGAGTCTCTCATGAAGCGAACCTTATAAGTTTGTGTTGGTGGCTGCCGTTAGACGCTACAGAAAGTACCTTGAGCCCCAATAATTTTTAACCGCCGAAACCCTGACATCCTTTGCGACAAGGCGAATGTATCGAAGACCCATGAGAGCATTTGCCATGAAGAAGATATTAATCCATAAGAGCGAGAAGTATCATTTTAAAGTCAAGTTTCCGATTGAAAAAGTTTTCCGAGGAAAAGAGGATGGTGTAAGGTTGTCGCCGCAGTCTTGAGATATCGTGCTCACTTGACAGCAGAATTGGTATAACACATGCTTCCAGAATGGGTTGTCAATAAACATCTCCTTGTAAAATCTATAATATCTATAAAGCACCTCCATTCTGGGGGAGGAGAATGAATCAGTAAAGCAACGCTAGAGTTATGGGAGAGGCGCACCAAAACGAGGTCAATTTCCGAGTCCTCAAGTTCCCGATTCTTTGGTCGCCAAAAACGATCTGGTGCATCCCAAAAGTTGTCGAAAGAGGAATTTCCTCCAGTAGTAGCAGAAGATCCAGCGCCGGCTTCCGAGGATGCAAGTCGCTTCAAGAAATCGCCAAAGCCCTGCTTGATTTCATCGGGGGCTGAGGGATGAGGTTTTGGCTCGGGATGTGCTGCTTCGAACTGAGAAAGCAATAAAGGCAGCAAAAGCTAGAAGTGACGACTGACAAGGTGGCCAAGAGCGTTTCCCAAGGAAGCGAATAAGAGGTTGGTGAGGTCTGGCAGAGCAAACACGCAGAGATGGATGCATGACAAGGACAGCGAGTAAGCTAAGCGCTTGTGACGCCATCACGTGGGTATCTGTTGAACCGCGATCGGTCGGCTGCAAATGGACATCCTTCCTTGCCTATGCCCACCATGGCCACTCCGGGCATCCTCAAATGGGCGAACGACATTCGCTTCGCCATGATAAATGACCCCGCCCGTCAAATATTCAAGGAAAACATTGATTTTCTTGGCTTTGAATATCTCGAAAACCTCGATGCGCAACTTAACGACATTCTTACGGGACCTAGCGAAGAGTCCGTGCACGCCATTACATGTTCTCTATGTCTTTCACTGATAGAGTTATCTAGTCCTGCATTTGAACTCCTCAAGACTCCTGGCCGGAATCGGATAGCTTCAGGCCAAAGCAAAGCCGACGCCATCTCACCTGCGGCACCCCATTTCTATTTCACTTGAGGTAGGCTTTTTCTTGTAAACGTATGTTGACACTTGACCTCTATTTCAGGAAATCGATGATAAGGAGAACTCGAAACCGCCCAATGGCTTCCAGCGAGCACTCTCTCTGCTCGTGAGAACGACAAGAGTGAAGATGCCATGGAAGTCGAACCTCAGCGTCTTCCCATGAGTCCAAGCAATCGTCAAGATGTCTTAAACTCCGCAATTTTGTCTCCCATCAAAGACGAAAACTCGTATAATGCTGCTGAAGATAGTATGGCAGATCCAACCTATCCCACTCTTACGGATCTCTCAGTCATTGAAGAAGATGAAGAAATGGATAAAAAACGTCTATCTGCTCCTTCTGAAGAACCCATGTCGGTTGAAATCCCAGCCGAACGGCCACATAGTCTTCCCAGAGAGCCTTCGGTGACTATTGAAGTTCCACCCTCTGCTACAGCAGAATCATTTCATACAGTTCCATCCTCACGTTCATCTCGTGTTGGCTCACCCACTGAGACTCACCGTGAGCGGGACGATATTCCATATGTTTCCGCGGATCCGCCAAATGCCTCTCGTCACGAAGTTTCCGTCCCCCTCGCGCGTTCGACAACCCCCAACACCGAAGTTCCAGTTGAAGATAGTCCTTCAGAACCTGTTCACAAACCCAGCGTAGCCTCCTTCCCTCCACCTTCACCTCTACCCCTTCGTAAATCCATGCGCCTACCACGCGACGCTGAGTCTACACAGGCGGTGCAAACAACCGTAGGTTCCCTGGTTGCGCCTCCCAAAGTGAACCCTTTCAGCAAACGTACCTCTTGGCTTAAGCGAGCAAAAGAAGTGAAAGCGTTGGATGTTGCTTCGCTAGACGAAGATATGGACTGTTGTACAACCTATTCCTTCAAACCCTCTTAAGCGCAAGAGTAGCCCATCGCATGACCAATCGGCTCCCGCCTCCGCTCCTCTCTCCGAAGAGCGTTCTCGGAAGTCTCTGAAGCTCACCAAGGCTAACGGTGAACCCGCTTCCCACGCACACGAGCAAGATGAGGACGAGGTCGACATTGATTTTGCTGTTCCATTAGACGAGCCAACAGGTGTTTTCAACCAGTTGAGATCAACCGTCGCTCGCATGGGAAAAGATCTAGGTCTTTCTCTTGGTGGCACCGCTGCTGCCCAAGCGTTTGCTGACGCCCGTGGCTCTAATGAAGCATATACTACTCACGATCCCAGCGCATTGTCGCGTGAAAATGACATGGATGTCGATTCCACGGCGCGTGCACCGTCCACACGTTCTTCGAATCAGGATGCACCGTCCCGACCAGGATTCCCGAGTGTCGGCAGATGAACGAAGGCTCAGCATATCCGACCTTGTCTCTACTCGTGAAAGTGGCTCCAAGCCTGTCTTCCGTCCTCCGTCCCCGCCTTCCGACCAAGAACCTAAGCAACCAGCTGCTGCACAGACGCCTCCTCCGTCAAAACCAATCTTCACCCGTCCAGACAAAGTATTTTTCCCGCCAGAGCAACCCGACCATGCCAACGAGTTTTCATTCCAGGCGCCAGCATTCTCGCGACCCGCTGCCATGGCTGTTGGACTATCTCCGCGACTTAGGTCGCCATCCCAGCAAACGAGGTCCACCCCTGCAGCTTCCCAGGAGACTCAGGAGACTCAGCTATCCTCGGACAATTTGTTCGATTCTGGATCGAGACCTACGTGGTTGCCGTCTACCCAAGATACGGAATACTCCATACTCGATGAGGAGCAGGAGAAGCTGAACGTGCAAGATCTCGATGACGATGATGACAGCTGGCCCCTCCCAGAACCAGGCGCCCCTCCATTCAGACCGCGCGACGACACTTGGAGTACTGCGCCTTCTGGACGCACTGGTGATACTGGGCCTCTTACCATCAATGAACCCTTTGCTGAGCTCGAACGCGAAGTAGAAGAGGACGAGCCTATGATCACCATTGGGAACAATAGTCGAACGGTTCCAGGAGGATTTGAAAATATGGGATACGACGGTGATGAAGACGAAGACGACGATGATATTGTTCCAGGAAGCGATGATGCTGTAGTTTTGAGTTCACTCAAACCTACTGTTGGTCTTGTTCAGGTGGGAATATTCTTTATATTCTTGCTGTTACGGTTTTGACGTAGCTTCAGCCCAAAACACTATCACGAACACCTTCGCAGACTTCGATGGCGAGTTCGTTGGCAGCGTCTCAGAACCAGCCGCTTCCTCAATCTGGAGGTCTTTTTACCAGAGCCGCCGGCTTCATGTCGAACGTCCTGGGTGCTACCAAGAAAGGTAAACCGGAAGTGAAGAGCATTCAACTTGCTGCTGTCGCTGCAAAGAAGGTGTGTTTGAAACAATGGCATTGTTGCTAGCTTACTGACCTGCCATCATAGCAGCAAGAAGAGAAGGACAAGAAAGATGCCAGGCTAAAAGAGATGGAAGCTCGTCGCCAAGCTGCGAATCAGCGAAAGATTGACGAGGAGAAAGCTCGGTTACTTGATGCAGAAAGGAAGTTTAAGGAAGATAATGAAAGGAGGAAGAAAGAACGGGAACAATTAACTCTCAAGGCGTCAACGTTTAAAAAGGTTTGTTTTGTTTCGTAATTTTTCTTTGGATTTAGCTGACTTGTTGAACAGGACGATGATGGAAAGAAACGAATCGACTTGCAGACGAAGGTATCAAAGCCGACCCTCAAGCAGCCCTGCACCAACGCTTACAAAGTCGACCTTGAAACCACCGTCTAAACCTCTGAATGCAAGTACCTCATCCTTGGTACAGAGCTCGTCCAAAGCAGTAGAGAAGATAGCCAAACCCGTCCCAGCACCACCTCTGCCACCCGCTTCGAAGCTCAAACCAAAGACGCCTGGAAAACTTCCCTCCGTTCCAGAGTCTCAGTCCCAGTCTCAACAAGATGACGAAGGATCCCAGCCTTCTCAGCTCATCCGTTCGCAAATGGCCGCTCGTGCACTTGCCAAAGTACATGCTGCGCAACCTCCCAAAGAAGTCTTGCCTCCCACCGAAACGATCGAGCTTCCAGACATCGACTCAGAGTATTCTGACTCTGACGACTCTGACCGTGACGAGAAAAAGAAAGCTCTCCCAGACTGGGCCCAATCTCCTGAGCTCGCCCGAGCGCTGAGAACCCAGAGCACGATGAATCCGGATGAGATCTTTGGGCGTGTTCAGCCTTTGGAAATGGAGAAGGTGTTCAAGAGTCGGACTAGTCGGTTTAGGGCAAGAACGAGTTCTGCCAATTGGACTGGTGCGGATCGACTGACAGCAGAGGAAGAGCAGGAGTATGCGCGGAGGATGGGGTTCAAGTAAATGAAGGAGGGAAGTTTTCTTTTTCCGGTTCTTTTTCATGGCATCGTGTCTCCTACATCTATGTACATTCCCATTTCATACTGCATCTAGAATTGCATCTTTACATTCAACCATGAACGTCTATTCCACTTCAGTGCTTGCGATTATTTTGCAAAGTCAAAGTATCTTCTAACAGTTCTCGTCTCCAGATTCAAGAAAAATGGTCGAAGTTAAATATATTCGGTCAGAGTTATGGGCCCGCAGAATTCTGGACGCGCCAATGGCTGGATCACTGCATAATACTATTCATATCTAATGCTCTTGCTGCCATTGAACTTGTATACCAATTCGTTCTCTAGGTACTTGTTTCGCCAAGTCGATCTCTAGTACTCTAGACGAGAAGTAGTCCTTACTTAAATTACCACACTTCTGAAGCCCCCTGCTTTATAGTCGAGCAGTGTAAGCCGGAGCTATCCCTTCTTGAACACGAACAGGTTGTCCCGTCTGAAAGAAAAAAAAGGTGAGACAACTCAAGGCGAAGATGGGAAACTGCACAAACCTATTTCACTCTGAATAACATTGAGGATCTTCTGGGCAGTATCCATAGGAGCAATCTGAGGAAACTAGTGCGAGCTCGTCAGCCTATCAATTCAAAGGTCTGGATAGAAGACAAAGAACCATGTGTCCTCCATTATGAGACCATTGAGCACTCCTGGGACCTTTGCCACTCGCGGGGTCTGGTGCCTAACCATCCCTCTTTGAACGTCGCTCCTCTACCAAATAAATAAATAATAATTTGAAGGTGCTGAGAGATAAAAGCGTTACCCAAATTCATCTTCAGCACTCATGATCAGGTGAATGTGCTTCCCTGTGCGATAAAGCTGCCGAAGCGTATCGAATGCTTGCTCATGATGGTCATTGCAGTGATGAACAGACTTTTGAAAAAATGAGATGTGGGACCCAGAATTTTAACGATGAATGTAAACGCACAGCTTCGTAAGGCCGCGTGCAAGCGAGCGAAACCCCATTAAACGTGTGCGGGAATGGGATCGAACTAGCAGGGTGAATACGGAGCCCTTTGGCCTATAATAGAAATTAAACTAGAGCTTAAGAAGGTATAGGATGCAGGAGATACCACGAAGACATCTAGTACCCTGGGGTCCCAGTTTTTGAAACCTGGGGTCACGCCTAAGTTCTTCCGAGCAGCCTTTCGATTTGGCCAAGTATCGATCTTGGTCCATGCAAAATAGGCAAGCATTTGTTGCATCTTGAATTTTGCTTTGCTTGGAAGGCCAATGGCAGGATCACAAAGAATAGTGGCCTGTACTTTGAGGCGTGGGTCAAGAAACTGAACAAGAGCACTGTGCCAGGGTTTTTAGATTAAGTTCCTGCAGGATAACGCTACTTACACGGAATTTCCGCCCATACTCTGTCCGACTAAAATCAAGTTGCGATCATAAAAATTAACCCCATCAGGGAGAGAGTTGAGAAAATGAAGGATGGCTCGTGGGTACTCCCAACCGCTCCATTCTGAAACAAATGAATAAGGATAAGGTGGACTAACAAATGACATACCCAAGGGAGCGTAAGTGTCTTGAATGACATTGCTCATTTGCAACTGCACTTTCGCCATGATTAGGACAATCTGCGATATTGTCAACAACGGCTATAAGGATTGTGTAGCTAGGATATGATTCACCTATTGACCAGGCCTCTAGGATGTGAGGGGAGCCTCGTTTAGAGTCGATAGTAAAGAGATCATTGAGGAGGGGTTCCCAAATTTCCTGAGAGCTAGGGATTAGTATGAGACAGTTGAGGCCGCAAGGGGCAATGCAAACCTTATGGGTCGCGGATGCGTGGGCAAAAACCAAGGTCACACCACTGGTAGGAGATACAGATGAGCGATAGCGCGTTCCGAAGACTGTGAATGGGTATTTGGCCGTGGATTGGGCGACAAAGGTTTCAGACAGCATAGTAAGAGAAGGTTGAGTGCGGCACCCCGCTCAGTTTCTCAACAGCTATAAGTAGTATTATCTATTCACCAATACATACATACGGACATAGCCCCATGTCATGCAGATCCATGGTACAGAGTGCAATTCGGGTCAAGCAGAAACAACCTGATGATCCCAAACAAACTGGTTCGACTTGGCGACCACCAGCGGTCCTTTTGTAACACACACCTCACACGGTGTTCCGCGCTCTCCATTACTATTTTTTCTCGAGCTCAAGATTACTGGCCGAGCCCATTTTCAAATAGTTCGATAAATTTGGCTGATCCATGTCTTCTACACCAATTGGGACGTAACGCTAAATGAACTCGGCACCTTTCTAGAAGACTGTTCGGACATCCAAAAGTAATTCGCCATGGGCTTATTTTACCTTACTCAAAGTCTTGAAAATGTGGCCACTCAGCCTTGCATTTCTTGTCCGCTAACACAATCATCTATACTTTGCCATGCCTCAGAAATTCGCCCTCATTACTGGGTAAAGAAGCTTGAATGTCTCTCTCACAATTCATTGATCCATGTTCCCAGATGCAGCTGAAGGTGGTATTGGTCATGAGATTGCCTCTCAACTTCACGATCGTGGTAAGTACATATCTCACATAGTTTATGTACATACAATACTCTAAACACTTTTCCAGGGTTTACCGTTATTGCAACGTCAAGGAAGGTGGAAAGTATGAAGGGCTTGGAAGCCAAGGGCCTCTATGTCCTGCCTCTTGATGTTGCGCAACCTGGGGCTATTGAAGATGTGTCTCTTAAGGTAGTCAAGATCACGGGTGGACGCCTCGATATCCTTGTAAACAATGCGTGAGTTATACCCTTGTAATTCTGTAGCATTCTCTTTATTCTTTTTAGTGGACTAGGTTTGTCTCCTAAAGCTACAAACGTTCGGACCACGACATTAACTGGTGTATTAGCCTACCCTTTCTCTGCTGCCGATATGGACCTTGGGAAGGTCAGGGAACTCTTCGAAGTCAATCTTTTTGGCGTGATGCAGATGGTACAAACATTTCTACCAATGCTATTAGCTTCGGACGACGCTCGAATTGTGCAAATTGGGAGTATTACCGCCGTCGTACCCAGTCCATTTAGCTCGGCATACAACGCTAGCAAGGCAGGTCTCGCAGCATATAGCGATACTTTGAGGATTGAACTCGCTCCATTTGGGTACGGTCCTCACCGTTTTCTCATTTCCATCCTAAATTTTTCACACACTGTCCATTTAGTATCAAAGTCATTAATGTCCGTCATTATTTCCCTTCAGGTTCCTATATCTTGAACTCTCTTATAAATATCCTGCTATTAGGTTATTGCTGGAAACGTCAAAACCCAATTATCCAAACTTCATTGGAAGCTCCCAGAAAATTCAATCTATAGGCCCATTCGACAAGAATACCAAGAACGCCGTATTACCCATTTCCAAGGCTGGTGCTTATTTCTGTTATTTGACATTATTTCATAATATTATCTTAGATGAAGCTATGGATCCTGGACCTGTGGTGACTCGGATGATCACAGAATTTCTCAAACCCGCCCCTTCCTCTTGGCATTGGGACGGGACTAACTCAACAACCGCATGGTTTGTGAGCACCTTCCTTCCACGGTTCATCATGGTGTGTCCTACAATCAACGACTTTGTATCCTGTGTCTTACCTTCTTACAGGAGAATATATTAAGCAAGAAATTCGCTCTAGATAAGTTGAAGAAAATCAATACGCAAAAGAAGGAGCATAAGATAAAGTCTCCTGGTTTTCGCGATTTTGAAGTACGCTTGGGATAATTTTTCTCCTTCGGTTATTGTTAGATGGCTCGATCCATGTGTCACATTTTTCGTATGAGCTCATGTCACAGTCTATCTCCACCGATATTTGTTAACTTATTTCAAACTGTGGCTTCTATTTATTTCTTTCATCTAGACTTGTATTTTATTAGTTCCAAGAACAATGGTGAAAATGCTTGAAAAGTCCTTGTATCTGGGGATGGAGGGTCTCGATAAGACGACCTCTGTTGATTTGTCGTAAGCACGGGGTATCGCGACAATTACATGAAGTGATGGAAGAGATCCTTTTTCTTTCAGGCGTTTCTCCCCCCCCCCCCCCCCACACACACACACATTATTGCAAATGGATGAAAGGTCGGTGGGAGACTCTGAACAGGAATGACTAAGGCCAGACTGTTCTGCAACCACCGCGAGCGATCAACTTCATTGACAAGTAACAGATATTTGAAGACAGCAAGGGATGAAATTCAACATATATAATATCCAGAAAGCCAGCTTTTATATATAAAAAACAAGGGCGAAACTCTCAGTCGACCATAAGGATTGACTAGGACTACGTTCAGACATGGTCGGCGTGAACGTCAACCCCTCTTTTAATCATAACAACTGTATCTTTCGATTCCTATCTCGAATGATTAGACAAATAAAGTAAGCAGCAAGATACTCTTACCACACCAAATGATCCCTTCGCATCCTGATTACTAGCGAAAACGGGATTGCAGACTTGGGTGTTTGTCCCAGTACGCGAAGAACTGAATTCGGACATGTTCACAGACGGATTCATTCCTTTGCGTAATGCCTGCCTTGCATTCAGGGATGCAAGCATCGAGTTCAAATATCTACAGAAAGTCAGATCTCCTGCCCCGAAGAGAAATCAAGTTGACGAACAGTCGACCAGTGATAAAGTACAGTGCACCGTATATGAAGTTACCAGGACCAAAAGCAACAGACAAAATAACGGTGACAATAGAAGTTAATGAAGTGACAGCGCCTGTACTGATAGAGTACATCTGGAAATGAGAAGTAAGTAACCAGCTTTTTTGAAGGAAAATCATCGTTACCATCAATTTATTCAACAAGCTCTCTGTGCTTGCGATGCCAGTTCGTGACTGATATAAAAGGTACACCATGAAGACAGCAATGACGATGTCGGTACCTGCAGACATCCCGTTGATAGCTCGGGACAGAGGTAGCCATCGAGTAAATGCTAGAGTGATAGAAACCTCCGGGACATTGACGGTCGTATAAGCGATCCCAAGTCCAAGATTTGCAAGGGTAAGAATTGCCTATGATATAAAGATTTGTAAGAGATCAAGAGATGGAAAGGCATGAACTGACCGGAAGCGCAACAAAGAGATAGTTGTGACCGCTCACTAGAAATGAACAATCAAAACCTACCCTTAAAGAAACAGAGAACTACTCACAAGCCCAGATGCGAACGCAGAAAAAAGCTTGTACAGTGACCATTGTCAGTGTCTCAAAGATAGATTGCGCCTGAAAGAAAGGTCAAGACCAATGATGCTTGTAACAAGCCAATTATTTCACGGACCGAAAGACTCCACAAATATTTGTCGAGGAACAGCGGATTCATGTATTCCTGACATGTGTAAGTAAACGGCCGTAAATCTATCAGGGTAATCATCATAACATACCGAGATAAGGTATGTATAGACTAGGACTGTGAGTCTGAAGAGAGGGCGAGTGTATATGCAGCTTACCCACGTGCGTAATGAGTGCTTGGTGAACCGAATCAAAAATGCTAAGGGTGTGGTTAGATGTGAATGAAGGACTTTTCGAATGACGAACAGGATGATCGCAACCTATGAAATGTAGTTCAGTACTCGTAGTAGGCGATGTCACTCCGAAAATCAAACTCACAGAAAGCTTCAAAAAGAGTGTGTCCTTCGAAAAAGCATCATAATACAGATATGCTTGGGTAATAGATATTCCAAGAAGCCTATATGAAGTAAATAATAGCAGAGTAGAAGCGAGAGAATAAGGCTAACAGGGCGCCGGATACGACACCAATGAAAAGGGCACCAAGAGTGTTGTCAAGCGCAGGAATTGCAAGCATCGCAAGGGGGGACGACATATTGCGGCTCTCAGATCCTGAGCTACAGTCACTCGGACTCTTTATGTAAATCCAAGCAATGAAAAGGAAGCTGCTCTGCTTTCAAGGAGGACTTGAAGTCTGGCATAACGGGAAAGGTTCAATTTGGGAGATGCCGAGCCTCAGAAACAAACACAAACTGACAAAGGACTCGGGGTGGGTACCTTGCATGCTATATGCGGCATTGTGCAAGTGTAGCAATGCAAGGATTGGCTCAGTCAAGCGGCGAAACTCTAGATGGTTAGCGTTGTTGCTTCGATTCTCTCTTAACGTATGTGGTTTCGGCACGCCAAAGCTGGTGCAAATATAGAATTAGAACATGCAAGTCTCCGAGGGCACATGTAGTTCTCGTCGACAAAAAGACGAATTCTTCGCCGAGAATGATGGCGAAGGGGCAACGGACTGGCTCTTGGCTCTTTGGCCAATTTAGGTGTTTCAGAGTGTGTTCACTCCCCTTTTTATCTATACGATAGTTTTCCTTCCGAGAAGGAGTTCTTCCACCAGCTTTGAGCTTGATCGTGGCCTCGCTGCCCGAATCGTCTTTTACCGACATACCCCTTCAAATGCAAGTTCGAAACTCTTGGGACTTGGCACGGCCAGCTTGTCCGAATATACAAAATTCGAGATCGCTCAGGTATTTTTACAGTGACTGGATCTGCTAACCTTTGAGCTTGGATATATTTTTAGTGAGTTTAGAAATCTTCTGCTGTTCAGAACCATGCTGGGATTTCGAGCGAAACGAGCTCGCAAGCGGAGTTTCGGGAGTTGTTGCACAATGGCTCACTGTCGCGCGTTCCGCGAATTGTTTGATTTTTAGTATAAATATTGTGATGTACGTAGTATATTCTCTACTCCATTGTCTCGGTTCTCTTCGATTTAAGCCCGAGACAAGCGATTTCTTAAGCGCGCCAGCGGCTAATCCAACAAACGTCTTCAGTTTGAGCATTCAAGTTGCGCGGTTCATTTTGTTAGAGTTGACTGCGCTGAACTAAGACCAGTTCTCAAAATTATCGGTTCTCCCTGTTGTGAGGCGTCATTCAATGTGAAACAAAAAAGAGCTAGCTCGTATAAAATAATATATTTAAAAAAAGCATCCACTACAAGCCAATTGCTTCGCCGGATTTTATGTTCTAGACAGCATCAGAATGAACGGTTACACCTCGTCTAATCATGACAACAGTGTCTTTCGGGTCCTTCAAAAGATCTATGAGCACGAGTCGCACAGTGTCAAGAGAGAGGACATACCATATCGAAACCTCGTTTCGCATCAGAAACGCCAGGGAAGGTTGAGTTCTCGACGCGAGTGTTTGTGCCAGTGCGTGAAGAGGTAAAGTCAGACATGTTTACGCTCAACGCCATTCCCTTGCGCAGGCCCTCTCTAGCGTTCAAGGAGGCTAACATCGAAATCAAATATCTGTTTCGAAGATTAGAGTAGAGTTATATGAATGGATAAGGTAGACAAACAATCGGCCGGTCATGAAGTAAACAGCACCGTAAACCATATTGCCTTGGCCAAATACGACAGTGAATATAACCGTCAGAATGGATGCAATCGACGTGACAGCTCCAGTGTTGATAGCATAAAGCTAAGGAAGTAGCGTCCCTAAGCACGTATAGCACAAATATGAGAGTATTACTCACCATCAATTTGTTCAAGAGAGTATGCGTGCTGCTTAGTCCTGTCTTAGATCGGTAAAGGAGTGTAACCATGGATATAGCAATGATAATATCAGTGCCAGCAGACAGGCCATTAATGGCTTGCGATTCAGATAGCCATTTAGAGAATGCGACTGTAATGGAAACCTCTGGAATATTCACGGCTGAGTAGTAAATGCCGAGAACGAGGTTTGCAAGTGTCAGAGTTGCCTTTCAGCGAAAGTCAGGACATTGTATAAATGAAAGGGGGGATGACAAACAGGAAGAGCAACAAAATAGTAGTTGCGGTTGCTCACTAGTAATTTATAAGAATGAAGCGGCATTGTTGATCAGAGGAATACGCACAAGTCCAGATGCGGATACAAAAGAACGATTGGACGCACACCATCGTCATCATCCCAAAGAGCGCTTGAATCTGTGGAAGGTTGTCATGATAGTGTAGGTGTATAATAATATCAAACATACTGAAAGGCTCTTCAAGTAATGGTCAAGAGCCAAAGGGTTCGCATATTCCTAGAAACTGTGAGTAACTTAACCCTAGAATGTACCTAACTGTCCTCACCGTCACCAGGTCTGTATAAACTGGGATTGGTTGTGAGGATACGATGTAGCGGAATAGAGAACAAAGGCTGGACGTACTAACGTGCGAAATGAGTGCTTGATGAACCGCTTCAAAAATCCTACCAAAATGATTCAGTACAATCACAAAGGCACCGATAAAAGCATACAAAACAGCTCCAACCTACAAGGACACTGAGTTAAACATTATGGGATCGAGCATCCATGTTTGACTTACAAATGATTTCAACCAGGCTCGGTCGTTCTTGTATGTGTCGAAATACCAGTATCCTTGCGCGATACTAATCCCATAAAGCCTAGTAATAGCCATTTGTGAGTCGCAATGGGGCGAATATCGCAGGATGAAACTTACATTCCAGCCAAGATAACTCCAACCAAGAGTGCACCAAGGGTTAGATCGAGGGCAGGTATCGCAGGCATGGTAGAGGGAGAGAATACTAGGAGGCTCTTGAATGATGTTACATTTCCTATCGCACTCTTAAGTCTAAGAACCATCAGCTTTTTGCGGTAGAAGTGGGACCTTGGTATGGCCACCTCACCGAACCCACCATCAAGAAATGAATCCAAAAATGAGAGGTCCAAAACATGCTAATAGCACCGAACCAGTTCAAAATCCGCACAATGAGCAGCGGATACATGATATGAATAAACCAGCTACTTTCAGAGAACAGGGCGCAGAGTATAGACGCCAAGTCTTACAAATCATAGTATGTGATGGATTCCTTCTACAAGATGTGTCGTCTAATTATACCCTGTGGGGAACCACAATTTTGTGAGATCACCGAGTGGCTAAAAGTGCTCAGTATGGCGAGAATGTACCGCTGAATCTGAGTTACTGTTATATTGAGAGTTGGTCGTTTCGTACTTCACAACTAACAGTCTATTGCAATACAACCTACTTTATTTAGTGATGCAGTTGCGAATGGTTGTGAAGTGCACGAGGCACAGAATTGACAAATGATCTATTTAGATTCAAACTAAAAAAGACGATATTATATTTGGCTGCTTCTGGAGATCTTCATGCGTTGTATGCTTAGGCGCATGAATCGGGTTGTCTAGTGAACTGGTTTGGGTGACATGGCATGCTCCTCTTCTGTGGGGAAACTGAGCTCGCTCAACTGCTCCGACTTTTTGTGTAGATCGCAGCGATTAAATTCAGATTGGACAATGTTCTGAGAAAAGGTTCAATGCATGATATTTTCTCCTCCCAGCCCACTACACCATTAGCGCTACCAAGAACAACCCAAGGAGCATGAAAGAAATCGGGCTGACTTTCGACGTTTCCTGTCCAAGCGGACCCTTGTTGTCTGCTAACACAGTTAGCACCCACTGTCATGTCAGTTGTGCTTCGTATAGATCTTCCAGAATGGTATTTCTGAAAGAGTTACTTCAAGCTTGTGTATGGCCAAAATGGCTCTGTCCTTGTGGGTATCGGATGTTGCAGAATGGCATTGTAGATAATCAAGCAATTTAGAATAGGGGCAGCTAAAGCGGATATGCTTCACCCCGACTGTGAAAGCCGAGGACCATAACAGAGAGCAGAGGAGACGCAAAAATAACTTACTGCCTGATGTTCAGCAAGCCCGCTCCATACAAAAAGAGATCAGCTATGCGCAGCCATGACTTGAAACGTTAGACTGAATAATGATCAACAGAAAAACGTGCTAAAGTTCTGATTCCTAGAAAATTGCATGGCGATGAGCGGCTTTGTTATCTTTGGAGAAAGTGGGGTATCACGAACGCACTTGAGCGATATTTACCGAGTGGGTTATTGGAACGGTTTCGCGCGTTTTTTTTTTACCTTTACAAAAGGGGTTTTTGGCAGCGAGAAAAACAAGAGCAGCCTTGGACCTTAATTTACAATATAACATAAGAGGATTCGATGAGCTGAAAATGAGCCATAGCGTGAATGATCATGCATTTACAAGAGGAGATAACTCGAGACTACTTGCCTAATAGCGAAGGGATATTCAAGAGGATGTCGATAACATCATGGCCTAGCAATGGCACAAAGTATTCAGCGAAAATGGTTGAGAGTGAGGTTCTAAAGCAGGAATTCTATAGCTTGAATTCAGATCCAATGTAGTCTCAAACATTCGGCCTTCGGACAGCCCCTAAAAAGAAGTTATGTAAAACTGGAATCGATGTTTGGTTTATTCGTCTAGCCTCCAGAACGTTTATTTGCTTCAACTGGTGTGGTTAGCCAAGCACCATTGTACCTGACCTGAATGAGCCATTGGATACCCCAAATACACCTAGATAAAAAAGGCTAACTTGCAAAAAACTCAGCACCTTAAAAATAAGGCAAGCCTCAGAGAAAGCGACACGACGGACTTGAGTGCGATAAATACTCTTCACGTTCTTAAAACGGGTTCCTTCCTGATCATATGGCGAAATACATGGCAAGATAAACCTCAGTGAAGATGTGTTGTAACTCGTGGCTCGGATATCGATAGATTCTAGAAGCAAGGATCCCTTTCTTTTAAAGGTGGTGATGGTAAGTAACAAGACGGAGTAAACAAGAATGCTTCTCCGATCCAGAAGGTTATGCATGTCTACTGATTCATATTTGCCGTAGACTTAGAATGCACTTATGCCTACGTTTTCCACGGCATAAGAAGCACCCAACCTGCTTTCGCCTGAAGGTGTTCAATAAACCATCAAATCGTGATGGCGACTATAAGTGGAGTCGGAAGCTCGAGTGGGTCTTAGATGCAGGTTCATCCTGTATAAAATGATTTTGAGAATGATTTTGATAATATTCAAAACGCTCAACGTTGTAGTACATAGAGGATATACAAGAAATACAAGCGTAATAAATAACAAAGCAAATCTACTACACCGAAACTCTATCCTCTCAGAGACATCGCATCCTTGATAAGTTGAACTTTTTCAGATGAGCGGGGGGCAATTTTGGCATCATAAGGAGCAAGCACACTAAAAGAACAAGATGAGAACAGGAATAACCGAGAACGGAGGACGTACGAGAGGTGGGTGATGATATACTTCACCTCCGGAACTTCAGGTTGACCATTTGCGCCAGTCACGGGAACGGCGTTGAAGGCCCATAGGAAGTTCATAACATTGATTGTAATGACCGCAAGAGCGTAGTCCTTTCCAGGACAAGCACGCCTTCCAAAGCCAAATAACCACCTTGTCAAATCAGGCTCGCCCTCACCGTCAGGGCCATGTCCTTTGGAATACCGGTCTGGGTTGAAACTAGCTGAATCTTTGAAAATCGACTCATCTCTAGTGATAGAACTTTGAAAGGACCATAGGTTAAAAAACAGAACACAAGCCGAGGGAAAATTGCTCACATGAAGTTTGCCATAATCCAAGTTCCCTTGGGAATATGATAACCTCGGAATTCAGTGTCGACGTCCGCGCTATGAACTGCGAAGGTAGCCACTGGGTTCATACGAATGACTTCCGTGATCACCAGTTTGATGAACGACAACTTATCCCAATCTTCGAGGGTAGGGAGTCTTGAGTGGCCAACAACAGAGTCAATTTCGGCCTGGCACCTTGCTTGGATGTCAGGATGGCGAGTCATCATCAAGATAAACATCCTGATTGCGCCAGCAGTCTATAACACAGAGGTTTCGTCAGAGACATCTTTAGCCCAGAGTGTGAATCTTGAAAACGCACTGTGTCGATTCCGCCAGCAGTAAATACTTGCTGCAGCAGAGAGCAAGGCACCCGGATTCTTCTCAGGACTATTGATTTCCTTCTCATAGTGGCGGCGAGCTGCGACCCATGAGGAAGTTGCATCCTTCTGTTTAGAGGTCAGAATTGGTCACAGGAATGGACGTCACGACGAACCGAAGGGTCAAGCGCAAAGTCATAGGGCTTCTTGGTAAATAGGTTCATATGTTTCCGGGATTTGGCAGCCCAGCGCTGGAAACCAGCTCCAGGCATCCAACTAGGTACATATTTCACTGAAAACTCTTAGCACAGGGTGGTAATCGAAGGAAGACGGAGATATTCACAAATGGGGAAAAAGTCGACCAACCAACGGCCAAGCTTCAACCCTTCCGCAGTAATTTGAGCAAGCCCTTCCGCCATGGCAAGGTCGGGATCATTATGGCGTATAGTGTTGATACCATAAGTAAGTTTGAGAATCAAAGATCCCGTTTGACTAATACGCGTGATCAAAACGAAAAGTTTCAATGGAGGAATATTATCAACTCGTACTTTCGAATGTGTGTCTGGAAGTCTTTGGGGTCATCCAAGAGCGTATCCATCAAGGTTAGGGCATTAGTTTCGAACTCGGGCCAGAGGTTTCGCGTAGCGCGAGGGTTCATCCAGCTGTGAAGGATTTGCCGAGCTTCTCGCAAGCGGGGATTGTACTTGTGGAAGAGGACTGAAGTCTCGTTTCGACCGACAAGTTCACCGGCCATATACTGGAAAGTCGTAAGTCTACGATGAAAATCTGATTAGATTTGAAAACGTACACTTGTAGGCCTGGAGCTATAGAGATTGGAATTCTTCTCTAAGAGATCAGACATAACATCAAGCCCATTGAGCACAAGCATCTTTCGCCCAAAGACCCTGAGGTACATCATGGGACCTGCCTCAGAGTAAATATATAACGTCCGAGTTCGAGTAGCCCTTGCGTACCATAGTATTTCTGAGCCCATTCATAAAAGATAAAGTGGGTGTTGGTCTTTGGAATTTGAAATAGGTTTCCAACGAAGGGATAACGAGTGGGACCTAACAATCGAATGGTGTAAGCAGCAGTGAACGAGCCTACACAATGAAACAAATCATACCAGGAGGGAGATTTTTCCGACGCGTATAATGAATGAGAGCTGCCAACGCGGGAGCGGCAAAGGCGATGATCAAGAAAGAGGGTGGCATGGTAGAGAAGAACGGAAGGACTCGAGGAAGCCTATGAGACTAACGCTTAGAAGCTCATGGGCTTTATACTTTAGAGCTTGGCTCTGAGGATTGGCGGATCCCAAGATATTCACAGACCGTGGATCTCATGTTGGATCGCCTTCTGCAAGAGTCGAGAACGAATTGAACTGGCTCATCATACTCAAATGCACGCGCAGAGACAGCTTTAGCTGCCCACAGAAGCTCCGTTTCATATGTGTCAACTGTCCCAAAAAAAATACGAAAAGCCCGTTTCGAGATTCTGGGACCCGTGCGGCGCAACGGATGAAAGGACAAAAGGCAACCATTATTGATCCCGAGGTCCTATGTTTGACAGTGACCGTGACACATTCTTGGCTTCGTCGTCTGTGTATGGACGAAGGAGTATTTGCGACATCACACAGCTAGGGCTGGGTAAGTCTATTTCAAGTATCACACTGAAATTTACTGACTCCAAAGAGGTTTTTTTTTCTCAAATATCATCTTTTCCCAACTTGCACCGCGCGGTGTTCTGTTTCAGCTTCACAGCACCTTTGAACATCCCCGAATGCCCAGCCATATACGGGTTAAAAAGTCTTTTCTGATGGTCTGAACAGATTCTGTCGTCTATAAACATTCAAGCATGTTCGGCCACTCTCTTTGGCTCAACGGGGATGAGTCTTCGAAGTCAGTGGAGCTCTCCAAACCAGAGAATAACAATCGGGATGATAGACTTGCTAGAAAAAAAAAGTAACCTTATTGAAGCTTCTCGGACATCCCCGCTGATTTTTAGCACCAGCTATTCCCAAATTTGTTTATGAAAAGCATTTCTATTGATATATTCAATACGAACTACAGAGGATGGCCAAACTACCGTTCTGGAGCGCTGACCCAAGACTCTTTGATACTCCTCCAATATCTATCGGGATCAGTTCTGACATGAGCAACGTGCAATGAAGATTTTCCAAACACCTCTGTGCTTGTCTGAAATCCACGGCGCTTACTCTCAGCCACATGCCGTTCAACGTCTTCAATTCTGACTAGCTCGTCTCCGCTCGAGAACATATACAATCGAGGAGTATCCTTATCCGTCCATGGGAGAAGACTGCTCATTTAAAAGTCCCTTCTCGTAGTCGAGGGAACGGGCATTGGCTGGCGACTGACAATTATCCAACCCATGATGATAGCATATGCGAATGCGACTGGAATAGCAATAATCGTCTTCGTGAGCCAATTTTTGAGCGAAATTGTGTAGGTGAGAACTATATGAGCCAGTCCGCCTTCTCCGGGTAACGAGTCGAGGACTATGAGACTTTTGGGTGCTGGAATTGTTTCTTTAGCACCTTGAGCGAGGAGCTCGGAAAATAATAATGTTTTGAAGCCTCCACCTTTTTTGGGGAGTGTTCAGCGCTCAAGATTTGTCGTAGGACTTGGCGTACGTACCATTGGAAAAAATATGTACTAGTGTAGATGGTGGCCGAACGCCAGGTTGAAGATGTCCAGTTCCCTTCAACAGCTCTACTGCTGGACCCAAGAGGCGTTTCTTGTGAAAGTGGATAAATATCTGGTACAAACACACATGGACACACGACTTGGTGCAAAACTAACGTTTTCGGTGTCCGAAGTCCAATTGGTGGAACCTCTGGCCCTAACAAGGATTATTGTAGAAGATGGGTATAATTCAGCGTAGGAGTCGACATATTTGGTAAGATGAGGAAGACCAGCTGCAACTGTGAAATTGGAGTGAAGATGGTTATGAAGAGCGCATATCATCCTCCACTTACGCCAACCAAAGATAAGTATGACCCTTTGGAAAGGCTGTCAAATGAAGCACCACAAACGCATGTTAACAGCAAGGCTCACTCTGGGGTATCTGAATGCGCCATAGAACGCGAAATGCGCGGGGCTACGGTGAAAACATCATCGGTGACTTTGCGCATAGGTGTCTTAACAAGAGGGTCTGGAGAAACCATCGTGGCGAGAGCCAAAGAACGTGTCCAAAACTGAGAAGCTATTGACGAATACGGCACGGCCGGTAGTTATATTTGAGCATCGGCAAAAGAAGGCGATCTCCCAAAAAAAAAGTAGAATGACATTGGCGAAACAAAAGACAGACATCAAGTTGTGGACCGCATACAACCTTCGCAAGAATTAACGTTCCAGAAATAGTTGACAGCCTTCAAGCTAATTTACTCTTGGTTTCGCCGCGTTTGATGATCGCAGCAAGTTTGCTGACGCCATACTTGTCGCTCAAGATTTTTTCCTAGCGCGTAGGGTGAGATCCGCAAACAGAAAATGTAGTCTGAAATCCTTACGACAAGACTTTTTGGGAGGAAGGTTGTGCAAAACCAAAGGAGGGATGCATTACCTCCCTTCCATACCCAGCGTCGTGGGTTACTTCGGAGAGATTCTGCGACTACAGCCTTGGCGTAATCTACGGCGGGAATAGCATTGTCTATAATCGCAATTCATGTCAGCCAATGCAGAGCCGATGATAAGCCAGGTGCTCACCTTGAAGATGGTCAATCCTACGGTCTTGGTACTCAGCCTTTATTGGAGAGTAGATTGAATTTGCTGGAAGTTCGACTGGCTTCATGATGTTGGTAGCAACAGAGCCCGGGATAACCTTTTTAGTGGGTCAGTCAATGGAAAGAAAACCTATCTCAATCTTTACATTGATAACCTTGACACTGATAGAAGGTTAGATTGGCATGTTCGAATTAACAGTGGGGGTAAGTGTACTTACTTGAAAGGAGAAAGTTCAACTCGTAATGTGTCGCCAAAGGAGATAAGTGCAGCCTTGGACGAGTTGTAGATAGCATTAAAGGGCATAGGAGCGAAGGCTAAAATACTGGCGGTGAATACCACAACTGCTCGGTCCGCGGCAAGAAGAAGAGGAAGGAATTCGTGGGTCATCTCGATGGCGCCGAAAAGGTTGACGTTGTAGAGCTCTCGCACTGCTTCCATAGTCAGATCCGCTACAGAAAACGGATACGCTAGTTATGTAAATGTTAATATCCAGAAGAGCATCCAGTGGACTAGAAATTTTGAACTCACCAATACCACTGTGTAAGGAAGGGTGTTGTTATTCAGCTAATTTGTTTTGAAGTTCACGATGCGAACTCACGCGTTGTTGACAAGAATATTGAGTTTGCCATTCAAACGTTTTTGTAGCTCGACTTTGGCTTCTTGAATACTGCTTGAAGATGTCACGTCGAGAGCTAACGTTTCAATGCCCTTGTCTGCTAAAGCTTTCACAGACTCCAGCTTTCGGGAAGTGGCAATGACACGATAGCCTGGGGGTAAGGTCAGTGGCAAATACGCAGAAGAGATGAGATACAAGACCATTACATACCCTTGGAGTGATATTCGAGAGCTAAAGCATCCCCCATTCCACCGGCAGTACATCTATCGAGCAATGTTAAGCCCAAAAACACAGAAAGTCCGAGTCTGTTACTTGCCCCGTAATGAGGACCGAAGGAGCTGTTGTCATTGTTGCAAAGGAAAGTGTAAAAGGGAATGTAAAGTTGAACCAATGAAATTTAGGTCTATCTATTAGTACGCCAAGAAAAACGAGGAAACTGTTTCCTCATTGGCAGCCGCTCAACCTACAAATATGTGGTATGAGGCTGAGATTGAACTCGGGGACAAGAATATCCTCCATTGCTATCTGAAGTCTCGCCGAATCATTCACAACACACGTCGAGTGCCCCCGGTACACGCGATAGCTTCAAGTCGAACTTCGTTGCATCACGGTTCTGGTCAAGAACGGCCAAGACTGCATCCGGAGAGAGCGCCGAGTGTTTGCTTCCACACTCCATCTCGAGTTCTATGAATTTCTTGTTGATTGATGTTTTTTCTTGCTAATCGGCTTCTTTTTGGATGATTTGATACACCATAGAGTTATTTCAATTCCTCTCCATATACCCCGAGTCTCAACTTGGAATGAGGCACCTGGCAAGTTTATACGCTTCATGAGCTTCGATACGCGTATATGTTTCCGAGTACATATAGAATATTTGCAGCTTCCTCGGAGTTGGCCCGAACCCTTCCTCCTGCAGCTGACAAGTGGTCTTCCAGCATTCCTCTCCCATGGCTACAAACACAAGTGGCGGCCTTTTGGCTGATTATTCTGGCAATATGCATGGCATCTGTTTCTGAGTGCTTTTGAGCTTGTGAGTCACCTATCCCACGTGTGTTCTGAAGCTCAGACGCTCCTCGTAGACAGGTATTGCAGTTGCCTTACCCACAATTGTGAAGGACATCCCAGAGTTCCCTGCTTCTGCTTTCATTTGGGTTGGATCAGCATATTCTCTCGCTGCTGCTGCACTTCTTCCCCTTAGTGGAGCTTTGGCTGAGGTTCGTAAAGCGATCTCCACTATCCATACAAGATTGATTCATAGTCCACACAGTCCTTTGGTCGCAAATATGTTATGCTTGCGGCTCTGAGTCTGTTCTGTCTTGGCAGTCTCTTGTGCGGACTTGGGCATAATACTGCAATGTTCCTAGCTGGTCGTGGTACGTCAAGCGTCTCATATTTGTTTCCTTGCGTCAATAACTTAGCCCATTCGCATCAGCTATCCAAGGAGCGGGAGGCGGTGGTCTTGTAGGCCTCACTAACCTGATTCTGGCTGACCTGGGTGAGTTCTTTGCGAGTCTCTAGGCTTGCAGGGCACTAATGTCTTTCTAGTCTCACTGCAAGAGCGTGGAAAATATAACGGTCTGCTCGGGGTGTACGCCATGTTTTTGTCACTCTCTCCAGCCTCTGATCGATCTTAGGGTCTGGGTCATCGCATCGGTCGTTGGTCCTGTAATCTCTGGAGCTCTTGCAACTGCTGGTCAATGGAGATGGCTTTTTTGTGAGTCCTTCCCTCTTGGCAAACGCGTAGTTTCTCGGCTAATCTATGTTCGAAACTCAGGGCTGAATCTTCCTCTTTCCGCCGTTGTTGCCCTTTTGATTATCTTCTTCTTGAATCTGAAGACCCCCGGACAATCATTGTCAGAGAAATTCCAGCGCATTGATCATGGGTACGATCCGTACCTTCTTGTCACTCCAGAGTCTCTCTGACATTTTGCGTGTCTTTTAGAGGGAATATTCTAATAATTGCAAGTACAACTGCTATTGTTCTCGCTGCGACTTGGGGAGGCGTTGTTTATGAGTGGTCATCCGTGCACATCCTCGTCCCACTTTGTCTCGGACTTTCTGGTCTCGTCTTATTTGGGTTTTATGAAGCGCATATTCCAAAGGAACCGTTGGTCCGTAGAGCCTTTATTGAAACTAAAGCGCTGCTTATCCCTCCTCTAGACACCGATGTTCCTCTTCAAAAGTCGGACAACAATTAGCGGGTATGTTTCACGTCAAATCTTTTTCGGCTCCTCCTAAGGTACTCTAGATACATCCAAACGCTCCTCATTCAAGCAATCGCTGTTTGCACTACTTGTTCGTTTCTCTTTGGCTCTGATGATGTCAAGTTGATTTCGGCCCCCTATAGATTACCTCCCGGTTTACTACCAAGCATGCAAGCTCGCCACAGCGTCAAAGGCAGGAACAGATTTCCTCGGCCTTGCTCTCTCTTTGGCCCCAGTTTCCATTGTAGTGGGACTCACCATAGCAATTTACAAATGCTATCGCCCCCAGCTATGGATTGGATGGTCGATTTCGATGATTGGGTTCGGCATTCTCAGCATTCCCACTGCTGAAAGCCCTCTTTGGCACTACATTGGTTTCACCATTGTCCTTGGAACTGGACTTGGAACTACTTATACAGCTACTGTCTATCCCATTTTGGCTCCGCTCCCCGTCACTGCCAATGCACCCGCTATCTCGCTCGCCATGTTCTCGAGACTCACTGGACAGGTCTGTAATTCATGACAGGGTCCTACTTGTTTCTAACATATTTCTTATTAAGATCTGGGGCGTCAGTATCGGCGGGTCTATCTTGCAAAATCAGCTTCGCCACTCACTTCCTGTTGAAATGATTACTCTACTACCACCTGGAGTGCAAGATCTCGCTTACGGTAGCATTGTCGTTTTAAGGAAGATTAAGGATCCCGTCATTCTGCTGCAAGCGCGCACGGCTTATGCTGACTCGCTTCGAGTACTTTGGCTGGTCCTATGTGGCGCCTCTGGCTTTGGTTTGCTAGTAGCGCTGTTGATGCAAGACATTCCGATGCACACATACACGGATGAGAAGTGGGATTTAAAGGAGGGTAGCAAGGAAGACGCCAGCGAAAAGACCGAATCCGATTCCAATGCTGCTTAGATGTCTCCTGACCTAACTCTTCAACAATCTATGGTGTTCACTATCGTGTATAAAATATAACTTCGGGTTCACTTAGCGATGATGTCTCTAATATCACTATTTCTCTTTACTGATAATCACTTCGTTGTGAAATTTTTCAAAGGGTATGCCCACTTTGGCATTACGTGACCTAAGATGCAAGTTGCCACCCTGCCTCTCTCTTTCAACAACAGCCCTCATCGATACTAGCTAGTCCACAACCGTGCGTATTATGACAGCTTCGCAAGCATTCTTCCAGTTACCGCGTCTTTGAATTGAAAGGGTCGTTTTCAAAATAACTGCCAGTCTATTGGGCACGACGAGGGCCAACGCCTCAACGTTCCTGACACACCACTGCTGGTGCAAGTCCCAAATGCCTCTGGCTTGACCCGTTAGCCAACTATTTCCATACCTAGCGCTTTCTTTCTCACCGATATGTATAGCTTGACCGTGAAAAGAGAAAAAAACCCAGCTTGATCCGGACCAGTGATATAGACCGCGCCATACTACTTAAACTGCGAAGCCAACATCTTCGCCGTTCTCTCACCCCCTGCTCTTCACGAAGGCTAATGGGACCTCTCGTCGTTTTTCTTGTGCCAGCTCTACTTCTTGCATTTCAATGCCTGTATCCCTTTCTTGTGGCGTCTGGTATTTCGAGAACCATTGAACTGCTTGGAAATGGCCGATGCCACACCTTTCCTGAACTCGCGGCTTGTGAAAGTATGTTGCTCGATAGAGTAAAAGTTGGCTCCTCGATCGATCCTCACGTCGTTGCTAGAAATTGTTCAGCATCCTTCCTCTGGGGGATTGTACCTGGCTTGTTCGACCAGGCCGAGCCGACTTGCCTGGACTCCAACTCTAATGCAATTCAACTCAAGTGGCATGTCGACCTCTGACCATGTTTCTACTTTCCACTTCAATCGAAAGGACCCTTCTAAATCTTCGATATCGAAACTCAAGTTTCAGGGATTGACCAGGCCAAGCCTCCATGGAATGGACATTCATTTCCCTTCTGCGACCGTCATTCTTATCAACCATCGAGCTCCCACCGACGACGAACCATGGGTAGCCAACTCGGTCATTGAATGGCTCACCTTGACAGACGATGGCACAACGCTAATTCATCGCTATACCTTTGATTCTCCAGCCATAAGCACCCCAAATGATGTCGCGTTTTCTGAGGACGGCCAAGGGTTCTGGTTTACGAATGACTTTGGAGCTTACAAATCTGGCTGGGTTAGTTTTGAGTTCTTAAAACGCGTAAGTCACACTGATGGGGTTGTTTCGATTAGAAACGTGTGCTCGGTCCTCCTTCCCGCTCATGCAACTGCTATCGGGTCGCTGGGATATTGTTCGTTGAAGTCCAAGACTTGCGAACTTGTTCATGAGAAATTAATGTATCCCAATGGGGTCGCAAGAAAGGATAACCAGCTTATTGTTGCTTCAGCGGGAACCCTTGGTATCACCTATGTTATGGACATTGTTGGAAAGGATGGATCAGTCTCACTCAATACAACTTTCGTGACTGGTAAGTCTTCTTTGTTGAAACGTCCATCACCAGCCAGAGAACCGGTCCAACACGCTGTTAGGTCATTTACAAGACAACGTTTCCATTGATTCTGAGGGCAGCATTTGGCTAGCAAGTACGGCTTTAATTTCGACCTCGATGATAGAAAATTTCACGTCCGTGATAGCGTTTCCTCACGCATACAAGGCCACACAAGCTTGGCAGGATCTCAATTCGAGACATCCGACATCTGCGCTCAAAGTTACTTCAAAATCAAACACATACACAGTCGAGAAGGTGTGTGTCGTTTGTATTAAGAGATACGTTGACCTCACGCTGTTGCAGATTTTCGAGGATGATGGCAATCTGGTTTCTTCCGCGACTTCAGCTGTCTTTGATCCACAAGAAAAGTTACTGTATCTTTCAGGGTCTGTGAGCCCTGATTTAACCGTATGTGAGCTCTAACCTACTCTTTCCTGGGACTCTGTACATCTTCACTTTATGTTATTGGTCTGAAACTGGTTCGAAGTAATACAAAAACTGCACTATATGGAGGTTAAAATTTTACATTATCTGTTGGACGATAGGGATGCATGTTAGTCTCTTTATTTCAGTGAGAATGAAGAGAACCGCTCCGGGTGCAAACTTGATCACGAGGTTGAGCTAAACCTTCATCCTTCTTCTTCGACGCGTCTGACCATGGACTTTGGTTCTCCCTCAATTCTCTCATCAGGCTTGAAAGCGAGCACATCTTCCCTCGATTTTGGCTCTGCCGATTTTCAGCTACCAGTCACTGATGGCTTTGGACAACCCAGCTTCTCCATCCAAACAAAGGATACGACTGATTCATTCTTCAGTCCAGACGACACCGGTTCCCAAGGAACATATTCAAGCGTTCTTAATGGTTTTGGTAATGAACTACGCGAACCTCCACCCCTTCCTTCCTCCTCCAGTACGTTTCCTCAGTCCCCTCACGTGTCGAGAATCTAACCTCGTCTTGTATAGACAGCTCTCAATCTATAACCACAAGAACATTCGATGGTCACCCAATTGTTATTAGGAAGAGAGCAAAGGTCTCAAAGAGCGCGCGCCAGGTCCGAAATATATCTCACTTTCCATTCTACCGGCTGAAGTTGCTGTTTAGACATTGGAGACGCGTTCTTCGCAAGGCATGGCCAATCTTCTCGATGTATCCGTCTCAAAAATGGTTGATAACCTCAAGAAACGGGGCGAAGAACGATCAAATGCTGAGTAAGAGCATCTCCCGGAATGATAACTTGCATCCACATTTCTAACAGGATTTTCTCGTAGGAATACACACACTCCCGCCCTCTCAAACTCTCGAGATAGTTCGCTTTGGGTTGACCGGTATAAACCTGGTAGATTTACGGATCTAGCTGGAAACGAACGCGTGGCTAGAGACGCGTTGACCTGGGTAAAACAATGGGACTTTTGTGTCTTTGGGAGGCGTAAAGTCAAATCTCTCAAACGTTCAAGAGAAGATACAGAGAAGGATCGCCTAGAACAAGATGAATACCATCGTCCTCGCGAAAAGGAATGTGTTTCAGAACCTGTCAGATTGTCTGGGATCCTTACTATTCCTAGGTTTTACTTCTTTCTGGTCCTCCCGGTTTAGGCAAGACCACTCTAGCGCATATTGTTGCAAAGCATGCTGGCTACGATGTCATGGAGATCAACGCTAGGTAAATCGACCTCCGGCTGAAGAACAAGACACCTGAACCTATTACAGCGACGCACGGTCTGGGCATGAAGTAGATGACCGAATCAAGCCTGCTCTCGAGTCTGGCTCTGCAGTTGGCAGTAAAAAGCCTGTCCTTCTCGTTCTTGATGAAATAGACGGTGCTACTGGAAGTGGAGACAACGTGAGACGACTGTTTCTCAGACTATTTGTATCATCGCCTAACCAGTCCAATCGCAGGCAGCGACATTTATCAGTCGACTATTGAATCTCATTCAAGAGAAGCCAAGGAAAAAACGAAAGGCTGGTCAAAAACCAGATCCGAAGCGTCCCATTCTTCGACCCATTATTTGTGTATGCAATGACGCGAACGCAGCATCTTTGGCAAAACTCCGTCCATACGCCTATCACATTCGCTTCTATCGACCTGCAGATATTCATACGGTAACCCGCCTGCGGCAAATATGCGAATTGGAAGGCCTTAGAGCCGATTCACGAGCATTGGGAGCGCTTGTTGGAGTTGCGAAAGGCGATCTAAGAGGTTGTATCAACACGCTCCAGGTTCTTACGCTCTTATTTTTCAATTTTTGGTTGGTCAGTGCTCACTGGAAGATAGTATATCCGCTCACGGCACAGCGAAGTAACGGAACAGATTGTTCGCGGAGCGACTGTTGGGATGAAAGAAAACGAATCATCCTTAATCACTACGATGAATAGCATCTTCAACCCCATTTCACGGCGAAGGGCTAAGGAGCTAGCCCTAACAGAAGAGCGGGAGAGTCGTTATGTCTCAAGGCTGGTTCAAGAAATTGACACTACCGGAAAGGAGAGTTCGATTGCAATTGGCAGGTCTTCCCCTCTCTAATGTTCCTGTGAGTCTTTCTCACATGTTGTGTAGCCTGTTTTGCACAGTACATTACTCGAAGACAACATGACGCCCACTTGACGCGCTTTGAGCAGGCTTGTGAATGGTTGACCACCTTCGATAGCATGTCTTCCCACATGTATACTGATGGTGATTTTGCCATTCTGGCATACCTACCTTACACCCTTGTTCCTTTCCACCCTCTGTTCCAAGAACGCGGGACGTCAACGGTCGAGAAGAATTCTGACGACTGGGATGTAAGTCTCCTTTTTCTCTGCCATTTTGTGGCAGGTTCATCAGTTTCTATCAAGAATCTTCAAGCCACTCGAGCAAATGAAGAAATATACAAGTCATTAATAAAATGCATACGATCTGCGAGCTCCGCCAATGGTGGAGATTTCCGCAATTTTGTCACGACACCAAATCTTCAGCTTGAGTTCGCGCCATATCTGAATAGGATTATCTCTCCTCCTCTTCGACCAGTCAGTCAACTTGCATATTAGTTAGAGCCTCCCCAATCTTACTATGTCGTTCTTAGATCAACCAACAAGTAGTGAAAGCCGGCGAGAGAGAACTGCTTTCACGATTGGTGAATTTAATGGCTGGTTTGGAGTTGAGATTTTTACAGGAGAAGACGGAAGATGGTACATTGACATATCGTCTTGACCCGTACGCCTCGTGATCCGATGCGTTTACCTCTATTTGACGATTTTCTGCAGACCCATTGACGTTTTTGTCACGTATGATGGTAAGAGAGCCTCTGACATTGCTGTCTCACGATATGCATTCAGACATTTGGTTGCGTGTGAGGTAATTTTATTAAGTCGTTGCACACTTTCACATTCAGATTTTAAGTACTCCGTTTAGATTGATGCAAAGCTGGGTATTGGAAGGTTCGATGTGCCTTTAAGCCCAACAAGGGCAAAGCTGTGAGGCCTTTTCTGCTTCCAACTTCGCATTATTCACTGAGCCTTAGAAGTGGTAAGACCGCGATGTCCGCCTCGGAGGATCAGAATATGCAACCACCCTCAAAGATGGCTCGAGTTGGGGAGCAAAAGACTCAAAAGGTACATTCTTCTTGCGGTCAAGGTTTGTAGAGTCATTCACCATTGCTATATCAGGCTGCCGTGGACTTCTTTGGGCGTCCCATTGTTACGAAACTAGGCGAGAAACCAAAGAAAAATCGCGAGCCGTACAGTCGCGCTGCCCTAAAGGCGGAGCGGAAGGGTTTCACGATTGCGTACAAGTTTTTAGAAGGAAACTCTGCGGCAGTGAGGAAGCCTATAAAGACCGAGGCATTCTTTTAACTATGTTACAATGATTCGGAGCTTGTATGTTATAAAGCAGATGACGGCACCTGTATGAACCTCTCGTGCGAGCCAAGCTGATGGAATTTGTCCAACGAGAAATAATCGTGACGACTATTGGCACATGTCATCAAATTCCACGGAAGGAGAAAAAAAAAAGTTTCCTAACCAAACGTAAGTGACAAGCCCATCGGTTGACCATATTACATAAGCACCATGAAGCTTTCATCCTGAACTATGACGTTCCGGGAGAAGGTATCTACGGTGCTTGGGTACCGTACCATCCCCGTCTCGATTGTTGCATTTCTTTCGTATCTTGCCATTTTTGTTGCCATTCAGGTGACAGACGAAGCTCCACCGATTCCCAAGGACTGGCTTGGCCTGAACTTGACTGAAGCTTACACGGATCTTTCTCAAGTGACTTTACTTCTCTTATTGCTCTATTTGATCTAACTAACTGCCTTCTTTTAGATTACACAAAACCCACATCCGTACAATAGCCATGCCAATGCCTTCGTTCACGACTATATTCTCAACCGGCTTCAGGCTCTTTCCGCAAATCACTCGTCCTTCGTCACAGTGTTAGCTGACGACATTTCAAACGGGACCTGGTCAAATCCCAGTGTCTCCATTTACTTTGAGGGAACGAACGTTCTTGCGAAAATTGAGGGTACAGATCTCACCGACGACGCGGTTTTGTTCTCAGCCCACTACGACTCTGTATCAACCGCTCCGGGAGCTACAGACGACGGAATGGGCGTGGTCACCCTAATTCAACTCTTCGAATACTTTGTCGCTAACCAGCCAAAGAGAACAGCGGTCTTCAATATTAACAATGGAGAAGAAGATTGGCTGAATGGCGCCAGAGCGTATGTTAATAATTGGACTTCTCTCTTCTATGAAAATTAATGTTTGCACAGGTTTTTACAACACCCTTGGTCCAACCTTACCACTATATTCATTAACCTCGAAGGCGCAGCGTCCGGTGGGCGACCACTTCTCTTCCGCGGCACATCTATCGTTCCAGTCCGCTCATTCACATCGGTGCTGTATCCACACGCCAATGTCGTGTCCTCCGATGCTTTCTCACGCGGGGTCATTCGTTCCGGAACAGATTATTCTGAATATTTTGCTGCCGGAATGCAAGGCATCGATATTGCTTTCTACAAAGGACGTAGTCGGTATCATACAAAGTACGACGGTGTTGCCTACACTGAAGGGCAAGAACGTGCACTATGGGCCATGATGGAAGTTGCTCTTGAGTCTGGAAAAGCCATGCTTGAGAGTGGACCGACTACGAAAGAAGCGGCCACCACTCCTGTATATTTTGATCGTACGTCGAGTTTTTCACATAATACAGGTTGACTCAAGCCTTGTAGTTTTCGGAAGAGTGGCATTCGTGTTCCCCCTCAGGTCATTGGTTGTTTTCAACATAGTGGCACTTGTTTTGGGCCCCATCCTCTTAATATTGTTCCACGCTCTGGCTACGCGGCGCGTTCCGTCTATTAAACTGTCTTGGAGAATCTGGTTCAAGAACCTTTGGAAATGGACTTCATTCTGGCTGGCTTTAGCCGTCGCTGTTCGTCATTCAAGTTTTTTGTGGAAGCCATTCTCACATTGTATCCTACAGATTGTTCTCAACTCTTTCCTGATTAACGCGTATGTTTGGATGAACCCCTGGATTTTATATTCTTCATCCCTTCTTGTTCTGGGATCACTCTTCGCCCTTTCATACCTTTCGATCGTCTTTGTGCTCAATATTCCCTTGGGCATTACTATCACGAAACAAAGCCTCTTGGTTCAGCTCTATTTTTTAACATGGGTTTTCCTCGTAGGCTCCACAGTGGTTGCGAACAAGCTACAAGTCGCTTCTGGCTACTTTTTCACTGTCTGGAATCTAACATTGTGGTTAGCATTGGCTATTGGATGCCTCGAAGCCGCCGTATTCAAAACAGAACCGACAGAGAAGGTAGGCGATGATAACGAAGAGCAGACCGGCAGTATCCAGGAGACTAGAGAAGAAGCCGATGAAGAGTCTACTGAGAGGACACCTTTATTGCAGCCACTCGTGTCTCGTCATGCTGTAATTGAAGATGCGGAGAAGGACACGATTGGCTTCTGGTTCCTCCAGTTCGTGCTGTCCTTGCCCCCTGTCATTCTCATCGCACATCTTGCTGTGATTGTCGTCAATGGGATGACGCAGACTGTAGTCGACGGAAGCGATGCTCTTTTCGGTTCGTATTCTTTTGGCACACCTCTTCCATTTTGACCTGTTTCCCTGCAGTCTATGGTGCTTTGTCTGCCGTTGGAATCGCACTTCTCCTACCACTCGTTCCCTTCCTCCCGATTCTTCACATCCGCCTCAATCTCTTGGTTGGAATTCTTCTCATTGCCAGCGTTCTTTATCTCCTATTTGGCGCCCAGCCATTCGATATTCTAACACCATTCAAAGTCTATTTCCAGCAGACGGTGACATTCCCAGTAGTTGAACTTGGTCAAACTGCCATCGCTGTGCCGACTGTAGAAACAATCCTCACCGGACTAGTAGGACCGATTTCCGCTGGGATTATTCCTCGCCTTACTTCCGCCAAAGGCAAGACTATTCGATGCCTTGATTCTACTGTGAAACATGGCTTGACTAGTTGTTCTTGGGAGTCGAGTTCCCTTATACCTCAAGTCGCCTCTGCCACCTCGCATAGGATGACAGCCCCGAATGACAACGCGACTCTCCTCCTTGATGCACCACATTTCTTCGCTGCTACCGTCAAGCGAGCATCTACGAACTCCAGCATTCTGACCTTCAGCATCACACCAACCAACTCGCTCAATTGTCGGCTGTATTTTAACGAAACCCAAAAGCCAGTCTCGCATTTTATTCTTGGCGCTGACGAAGTCGCGGGTTATCCTCCTTCTGGGGAAGCAGGGGTTGCAGAGATCCGCCTTTGGTCCAGAACTTGGGGCAACACGTTCGATGTGGACGTCCATATGCATTCTGAGGCTGCTAGTGACCTTGTTGAGGGTGTTATTGCCTGTGAATGGGCAGAGTATGAGAGTGGAATGCTTGGCATTGAGGATACACCAAATGCGAAGATTCCGGCATATGAAGAAGCACTCCGGGAAATACCAGATTGGGCTGTACCATCCAAGTTTTCAGATGGGCTAGTAGAAGTGAAAAGAGGATTTAGGATTTAAGGTAGCGAGTGGGATATTAATCTTGCTTCAGACAAGTGCTCGCACAATTATGCCCTGTTCATATGTTCATTTCCTAACCATATAGTTCCACTCCGTACGTCTACACTAGCATATTCAGATGTTTTCTCCTCATGACAACCGGTATTTAGCGAATAATGTTGAACCTCCTCTGGGCTCCGGCCCAATGAGCGGGAAGATGGCAGGCTCAACTATTTGATCTGTAGCTTTGAATCCAGCCTTCTCTAGTACCCGTACACTCCCACCGTTGTCCGAATCGACAATGGCATGAATAACATCGACATCTGGCTGGAGTTCAAAAAATTTGGGGATGAAGGCAATAATGGCTTCTGAGGCGTAGCCTTTACCCCAGTGATTCGCGTTAAAAAGATAACCAAGTTCTGCTTCTGGGGGTGACACTTTGTAGCAACCAAAGACGGCTATCGTGGGCTCGCTCGAGTCAACGGATGAGCGGAGGCGAATGGCGTAGTTGACAACGTTGGGATTAGACGGTGAAGGGGTGACGCCAAGCAGTCGTGCGCGAGAGTCTTCAAGAGATTTCGTGGCGCCTCGTAAACTGGTGTTATAAGGTACAAAAAATGAGAATTTGAAATGAATTGTGTTTGATAGATACGGACCTCCACCGAGCACAACGTTCGTCTGACCAAATCTCATGATAGCCCTCTAAGTGTTCTTCCGAAAGTGGCTCAAAGCGTAGGCGCGAAGTTTCAAAAGGGGCGTAATCCATCGGGTAATTGGAATTAGCAGGTCTTACGCCGTTATATATGTAGATCCAAAGTTTGGAGAATGATGTGGAACGAGTCAGGTTGTAGTAAGCAAACGAGGGTTGGGACCATGAATGATGAATCTACCGAGACAGTTGAAAAGCTCCGAGATGTCAGAAAGAGGTCCGCTGTTCACCGTCAAACGATATTGAGCGAGCGTCTAGAACTCAAGCAACTTGGACCCATCCTTGATCACACGCGACACTCTCTTCTTCACGAACCATGCATTTACCGCTGATATCTTTTTTCTGCACATTTCTTGCTGTCCTTTCCAAGCCACAACGCGAACACGCCTGGAACGGTCATATCTCAACAAACCGCCAACTCCACCCTGGCTTGTTCATGCCTTACTACGTCCCGCCTGGTGCGAGAAGCTATGATTCTGCGTCCCCTCTTGTCCTCTATACAGGCGCTTGGCTTGACTCCTACTCATCGACCTACGCGCATCACACCCTCAAGTGGACCACGGATCCGAAAGCAGCCGTTTCATTCTCTTTCCTCGGCACTGGCATCGAATGGTTTGGTAACAAAGGTCGTACCTCTTGTATTACGAATGTTCTTGTCGATGGCGAGCTCCTGGAAACTGTCGATGCATTCCAAGACTCGCCCAAACCGCTTCGCCAACAGCGCGTCTTTTGGAAGTACGACTTACCCTATGGCAAACATGTAATTAAGCTAGTCAACACTGGAAAACATCGCGGCAACGCCACTGTCAAAAAGTGCGTATGCGATGTCGATGCCTTTGTGGTTACTAAGGGTGCTGCTCCTCCTCGCTCAAAACGTCCCCGCCCCTCAAGTTCAGACATGGAAGCTCAGAACACTGTGAAAGGCTTATCAGTTTTGTCAAGTTCTTCTCCTTCTTCTATAACTACTACTTCTACTTCTCTCTTTGCAACGAATTGGTCACTCACTCAGAAGGGATCTACCGGTGTTCACGCCATGCAACTGGTGATCATCTCCCCAACCCACGCACTCGTTGTCGACAAAGTAGAACACAACCCTCTCACCATCGACGGTCATCCTGCATGGGCTGCACTGTACGACCTGGAAACACACACCGTCAAACCACTTTCCATGCAGTCAAATTCTTTCTGTGCAAGTGGAACTTTTCTCAGCAATGGCACGCTCATCAATGCTGGCGGAAACCCGGTGGTTCATGGATATACAGCCGCTGCTGACTTCGGTGATTTGGACGGCCTTCAAGCCATACGGATCTTTGAACCTTGCGAAGGAAAGGATACGGACGCATGCTTCATGTACGAAAATCACGACCGCATTCGAATGGCAAGCCCTCGGTGGTATAATACCGTTCTTCGTATTTTCGATGGTAGCGCAATCATCGTTGGAGGCTCAAAGAAAGGCGGATGGATTAACAACGCCACAGTCAACAACCCCACCGTCGAATACTTCCCTCCCAAGTCCATTCATGGCTCAAAAGGCATGCCTATCACGCTTCCGTTTCTTATCGACACTCTCAACTCGAACCTCTTTCCAATTGCATTTTCTCTTCCAGATGGCAGAATTTTTGTTGCTGCTAATCAAGACGCTATGATCTACGATTGGGAAAAGGACCAGGAACGACGATTACCTCGCTTTCCCGACGGTGTTCGTGTCACTTATCCTATGACGGGAACGGCTGTTCTCTTGCCTCTCTCCTACGAGAATAACTATCTTCCCGAGATCTTAGTATGCGGCGGATCAAGCATTGACGACAGACAGCCAGGGCACTCTATCTCTTCGCAAGACGTTGCTTCGTCCCATTGCTTCCGGATGGAGCTCACTGAGAAGGGTATCGCTCAAGGATGGCAAGCTGAGCAAATGCCTCAAGCGCGTACAATGGCGGATGCTGTTCTCCTTCCTACTGGCGATGTTGTAATTGTGAATGGAGCTGGTTCAGGGATGTCTGGCTATGGAAACGTCTGGGACCCTGTCGGTGCATCAAACGCCGACAATCCTGTACTCACACCCGTTCTCTACAAGACCTTTGCTGCATATGGCCAGCGCTTTGCGTCTGACGGGATGCCCACCAGTAACATCCCCAGGATGTACCATAGTGTGGCCACGTTGACTCCTGCAGGAGATATAATGATAGCTGGGAGCAATCCAAACTTGGATCGAAGTGAGGAAAGGTATGGGACTGAATATCGGGTTGAGTGGTTGGCACCACCCTACATGGGACTGGAACGGCCTAGTATTCTAGGGCAGGTAAATCAGATTGGGTTTGGGGAGACGGTTCATGTAGATGTGACTTTAACCAGTCGCGGCTCGAAAGAGATTCGAGGTTTATTTCTTTTCAATCTTTTTCACGCCATATTGTTTTAACTGTTCTGTAGTGGCCCTTATGGATCTGGGCTTTGTCACTCATTCTGTACATGCCAACTCACGTCATGTCTGGCTGGAAATTATGGACATTGGCTCCGAGACTCTTAGCATCAAAGGCCCTCCGAATGGGAAGATCTATCCGCCTGGGCCTGGATGGCTGTACGTTTTGGAGGATGGTATTCCGAGTCGTGGCTTGAAGGTTATGGTCGGTGACGGAAGCGGGCCGCCTGTGGATGAAGAGGCTCTGAAGCAGTCAGTCGTTTCTATCCATACTGCTTACATTCATTTACTCTTGTCCTAGTCTTTTACAGGATACCGATGCTGACCTGTACGAGAAGAGTAAGGCGAAGTTTAGACCCAACGACAACGAGGAGTGAGGCTCTTGATTTTATTTTATTTTTCGCTCCATGTCTTGGTTTTTCTCTTGATCATTGTTTCCACGCTCTTTTCTATTACGCATATTCAGGATTCTAGTTATCTCACTGCTATCACACATCTAATAGTGCACATGGAAACTTCAGAATTTAGGTAGCTCATGTCTTGACAGTATTCCCTTTTTCGGCCCTGCAATTCCCTGGAAAGAAGCTCCAAGGCACTAAGTCATCGACAAATGAACGAACGGACGATCGCTGTGAGAAATGAGCCGTGATGACATCAGACTTGGGCGCATCATAGGGTGAGGTAGTGTGCGTCAGATCTCCACGCACACGGCCTTTTCCCTGCATATAACTGCGTCAGTCATGTAAAGATAGGATTCAATACTCTTGCTTCTTGACAACCAACATGTCTTTCTTCAAGTCTACTACAGACTTTGTGGGCAACACCGCAAGCCAAGGACTCCACGGAGTCCAATCGACCGGCAAATTCGTTGCAAACACTGCACAACAGGGTGCTACGGGTGTTGGCAAGGGCCTTAATTCTGGTTTAAACACTGTCACCGGCGCGTTTTCGCCTGGACACGAGAAAAATGAGCAAGATGCTCAACTAAAAACGAATTCAAGTCAAAAAGAGGGTAGCAGTACCTCTTCGGCACCACCACCCGCTGAGCCTCCCGCTACAGAAGCGGAAGCCAAACACCGACAGTCTGTATTTGGGACTCTAGGAGGAGGCATTTCTTCTGGTATTAAAGGCGCTGGAAACTTTGTCGCTTCAGGCGCTCAATCGGGCGTTGGCATTCTTGGAGATGTCACGAAAAGCGGCCTTCATGTTGGCCAAACAGTCGCAAAGACAGGTCTCGATTTGACCGCCAGTGTCGTCGTTGGGTCTGTCGGTGAGTATCCCATCCCCGCTTGCACTCTTGTCCGTCGTGTTTAACTTATTGTCCCAGGACTCGCTGGAACTGCCGTTGGTGGGGTAGTTAACCTAGCTGCTGAGACCAGCGGTGCTGTCTTTGAGCCTGTTACCGCGGGTTTGAGGTCTATCGAAGGTCTCCAAAGCGTGGCTAATGGCCTCGAAAAAATCAATGGCCTTCCTATGGCTGCTGTTAAAGAGGTTAGCTCTTTGACTTTCAAGGCTATGAATATGAGCGGACGTGTAAGTGTCTTATAGTATTTCACTAAGAATGCTAGGAGGATTAACGGAATGTTTTTTAGACACCAACCTTCTTCGACACGGATGGTGATGGTGTGGTTCGAATTGAAGACACTATCAAAGGCTTAATTGTTCTGGGTCTCGAAGACAAATATGCTTGGTATGCAGCTTATGCTTTGCATACAACCTTCAGGTAAGGTCCTCTTCTCTGGGGAACCGACGTGTTCTAATTGCCATGATAGCTACTCAACCTCCGAATCATGGATCCCAGCATGGGATACCACCCTGCCCATTCGGGTCAAAAATCTCAACAACACTCGTTGGGGTAAGAATTGGGGATCCTTTGATCGCATTGAGTGGTGTAGCGACCTGGATATCGAGAGCTTCTTTGAGTGAGCATTATATCCCTGTAACGCATAGATGGTCGAGCTGACACTTTCTATAGAACTGCTGAAAAAGAGACTGGAACTATTGAAAAATGGAGGAAGATGTTCACCCAAGGGTTTGTTTTCTCACTCTTTGCGCCTTTCTCGACTTCTTACACTATCTACAGACGTCAAGGATTTGGAGCCCTTCTTCTTATCTTGTTAGTTGCATTTCTACATCTTCTTCGCAGTCAACTTACAATCATTTATAGTGAATGGGGTACGACCTGGCCATTCTGGATGCCGCCTATCCCCGCCGCAGACATACCCTTCAAAGACGACATTGGCAAAGTCGTCCGTACTGTTGTCCTTCCGACCATCTTCAAGAACTGGCAACGCTCGCACGGCATCGAGCCCAACAAGGACAGCGAGCCAATTGCCAGCAAGAATGTGGACGACCTCAACAAGCCAGCAAAGGCTTGACCCCTCTTCTCACGATACTATCATATGCCCGTATTCATATAGACGCTAACCTACTTGACTGACCTCTGTTGTATTCTCATCGCTGTATACATAAAAAGTAATACTTTTGGTTGTTCGGGACACAGGCATCTATCTATCTACCTATGCTGAAACTTTCATATCGAGACCAATATAAAGATACCCAAGCCGATTGAAGTACCACGGTTACAGACATCTATAAGGGGTACCGGAAGTCCTGGTTTTGTCTATCGACTAGTCAGCACTTTCAGACAGGCTAAGACAAGAGAAAAGGCCTACATATCGGTCAGGTCCAAAAAAGCTCTATCTACCTTCACATTCTTCTCTTTTTCGCTATCCCCATCTGCGGATAGTTTGGAGATGTAAACGGCGTCGTATTTCTCGTCTCTTGGTGCCGCATCCCTTCTCTTGTTCTCTTGCGCTAGAACAAAGCGAAGGGCGAGGAGAAGTAGGGCAGAGACGAAGGAACAGACGGTCATGATCGTCCAAGGGACATGGTTGCGAGGCTGGTAAGCCTTTTTCCAAATGAATGGGCCGGCGATGTTACCAAAGCAGTAGCCTATGAGGACAAGAGCGTTTGTTGTTGTTCCTAGGTCAATCGGTAAGCTATAGGCATTTAAAGTAAATGCCTTGGATGGTTGGACGAACGTTTTGTATGACCCGAGGTCATGGATCCCACCCAGCTGAGGAAAATGACGAAAGGAGATATGTATGAAGCTACACAACCCAGATTGAGTCACATTCACTTCATGGTAAAAAAATCAAGGGGACGTACTAGCGATCCAGTAAGAGAGGAGGAGCCCAATCTTATTCGAGGAAGGCAACAGATTGACGAGCAGTTCACCTAAAAGAGCAACAATGTACATGACGGCGCCTGCGTAACCTCGACCAGTCCAGCGAACAATAGTGACGGCTCCAGCGATAAACAAAGAAGAGATAACACCGCTGGAAAGCAATAAATAAAAAAGCAGAAAACGTTCAAATGGGATTCATACTCGATCATTCCGAACAAAGTCGTTTCTTTCAACGTAAAGCCAAATTGTGCAACGACAAGTTGACGTTGGGCGGTGAGTGAGTTCATCACGTTTCTATATCCCAGGTTAGTAAAACATCGTCAATTGACAGGACAAATGACTAACGAAAGGGCGGCGAAGAAAAAACAGAGCCAAATTTTGCGGTCCCTCAGAGCTTCTAAAAATTGGTTCCTCTTCCAGGTCTTGTTTTCGACACCAGCTTGGTTGCCCTTGATTCTTTGTACCGCTTGAACTCGTTCATCGGGAGTTAAGAACCAGGCTGTCGTTGGCGAGTCTGGGAAGGTGAACCAGAAAATAACGGAGACGACCAATGTTAGAAGGCCGGTAATGATCATAAGCCACTTCCAAGGCGCAAAATGAGGAGTCTTGGTGAAAAGAAGAGCTACGATGGTGATTTAACCGTGTTAACATGTGATTTGGCGATCAAAGGACTTACCAAAACTAATAAGGCCAAGGAAGACAAGGGCGATCCCTAGAAAGTAAAGTTAAATCAAAGCGAGACGGATTCAAACTTTTCGTTACCGTTCATTAGGAACCAGTTCCCTACTCGGCGAGTTTGCTCAGTTCTTGTGTAAAACTGAGTAGTCACGATCATGAAGCCTGGTGTAATTGCTCCTCTGAACAAAGTGAGCAATCAACAGGCTGAGAGGAGAGAGAGATACTCACTCGCACATGCCCAGGATAAAACGTACGGCCATTAGACCTCCAAAGTTAGTGCACGCAGCATGGCACAATATTGCGACACCCCAGATAAAGATGTTGATGCTACAGAGTGGGTAAACAAGGTGAATGCAGCCTGAATTATAATGAATTGTCAGCGAACCTCATCCATTTGCCCACAGGGAATCTTTGGAGTGCAAGATTTTGAGGATACTGTTTAAAAGCTTTGAGCAGTTTTTACTGAAAGGAGAATGACGACACAAACTTCAAAAACGAGGTAACTGATGTAGAAGATAGTTGATAGCCAATTGAACTGGTCCGTGGTGAGCTTGGCTCCCGGGCTGTGTGACAAAGTAACTCGAGTCAGCACTTAATCGTCACACGAGCGGAGAGACCTGCATAATCCCCAAGACAGCAGAGACACCGAGTGCTGTTTTGTCCGCAAAAGCAATACTGCAGGCGAAGTCAGGCCTTGGCGTGGTCGGATATGGAAGTGTCGATGCTTACAAGTACATAACTGGCGGGAAATTGCATCAGTCAGCGCGGAGGGGTCAGCATTAGGAGACATACTGCACATTAAGGGCATAAGATGCCAGTCCAGCTTCCTCCTGCACTCAAAAAATGAGCGTTGCGAACGGTTACACGCGTTAAATGATCACACACTTGAGTCTGTGGGCATCCTCCACACTAAGACTAACAGTGGAGCCGGCAACTAGCTGAGCGCCAACGTCGACATCCTTCGCATCGACATGGGTCTCAACAGCGTCCCCTTTCACGCTCACAGTGCTCGTATGGCTCGCCGACATGGAGGGAAGGTGAAAGGTGAAGGGAAGGGTTGGCAACGAACGCGCGACAGTCTTCTGGACCCTCCGAAGTGGCTTATAAACTAACTTTGACACTTTGCCTTTAAAGGGACGTTGCTGATCATTTTCTGACCGAGGCACGTCGACGTGTGGGAGCGTCCAAGTTGCTGGATTGGCTGGTCAAATAAGAGTCGCGCCGATCAAGTCGAGCAATTCTCGAAACCCGTTACGAATGGATCTTTCTACAGAAGTTCGATGCTTAGCAGCCTACAGACGGAGAGAGGCGGAAACGAGCGACACGAAAAGGAGCATTAATGCGTGATCTAACAGGTGCATCAACGGCGCTTTCAAATCTCCGGGACAATCCCTGTCACACAACCAATTTAGAACCGACTAGCTTGTCTTATCTAACCAATCTATTTTTTGCACAACGCGGTCACAATATCTCCTTGCTTCTTGTTAATCCTTGGGACATCGCGGCCCCCTCCCTGCCTCTTGTGTACCTTTGCGACACCTTGCCAGCAATGAACCATGCTGCCCGCCATATTCATGGATCGAACCTTGATGGATATGCCAAGAAAAAACCTCCCAATACGCCCAAATCCCGCTAGATTTGGGCTTGCCTCCTCGCCTGCCTTTCCGACAAACCCGCCTCGCCCCCTTCGCCAAACACGATATTTCTTAACGACGCACTAGTAATACCAGCTCTCGCCCAGACCACCATCACCCACACCAACGTCTTTGAAAACGCAGCCGGGATGAAGATCAAGACCAAGACAATCGCCCTCCTGCCCCCCAATTCCATGCCCTCATTCTCGCTACGCTTGTAACGCCAATCAATGACTACATTCGGTTTGTTAGTGGTTAAGGGTACTCTGAGCACCAGCCTCAGCCCTCACGACATATGGGAGAATCAACGACGGGCCGCTTCTTGCCTCCCCGCTCTATTTACATGTCTGACTAGCCCTTGGAGTTCGTTAACATATGTACATTTACTATCATCCCTAACATGCTATGCAAATCGGAGTATTCATATTCAAATCACAATTTATCAGCCAGTAGCGACGACACGCCAAGTCAGTGGTGTTACAGTCATTGGTTTGATGAACTTAAGGAGGACGGCTAAGGTCTTATATATTCAAAGAAACGTTTGGATTTTCATCGAAAGGACTTGCGTGTGACCCGCAAGCGACAGAGATTGGTCCGGAAACCATTGGGGCTGTGCGGAATTTGGGGGCGATCCTCACGCAAGTCCTTGCCTTCAACTTTCGTCGGGCGCCTCAGAACATTTTAGAACCTTTGCTGATATCAGACAGTCTGAGTTCTGAGAAATTTGTTTTGGGTGTTTGCTTATCCAAATTATCATTTTTCGCCTGGCTCGCTTGACACAACTTGGACCGAATTACTGCAACTTCTTCCAGGTCTATCTACCCTTTTTTTCCGCCGCCGTGTGCTTGTATCGGCATTCTTTTCTGAAACTTTCTGTCGATGGCGACAGCAGACGCGGCGGATTCAGCTGCCACTGTGATTGAAAGAAGAGAGTGGATTCTCCAACCACAAACTGAGTACAGATTTGAGCTCGACGCTGGTACCTCACTAGCAATCAAGGTTCGCCTTCACATTCATTGCGGGTTGAATTAGAAAACTCTTAACATTGCCTCACAGCTTGTCCACGGGTTCGCAGAAGTTTTCGGTCTGGAACTTGCAGAAGGCAAGCCCTACTTATTCGGATCCGAGTCTAAAGCAGCTGTTTTCAGTTGGCAAGGCTGTACGATTGAGATGAGTGTTTTTCTCTTCTTTTAAATAATTGTTCTTTTGGTACTAGGGGGCTTTTTGTACGTTATAGGCAAGCCCTCCACCGAATATGTGTCGGAAGAAACTCCCATGGGTCCATACGGGAACTTGCACATTGCATTAGAACAAATGCGCGTCAAAGCCCTTCGCGATCTCCACGGCTCACCTCGCCCAGAAGATGAACCAGAACGCCCCAACCCACCCCCTCGTATCATGATCATTGGGCCCGACAATTATGGCAAGACTACAGTAACAAAAATGCTCGCCAATTATGCTGTCGGTGCAGGACAAGGCTGGACGCCCGTACTTGTCAATCTTGATCCCGGAGACGTAAGGCATTTTTCACTTTCTCTTATTCTTCCCGAGACTTTTCGTCCCCCCCTCATATTCTGCTCTTTTTCAGGGAGGGTGGACTGCCCCTGGAACACTCTCGGCTGCACCACTCGACAGTCCCATTCCGACCTCTTCTCCTGCAACAACATTGGGCTCTGCAGCAACTTCAGCTCCGATGGCTCTCTCATCGCATGCTCTTGTTCCTCTCGTCTACTGGTTTGGGCACGCGGAAGCAAGACGAAACGTGTTACTCTACGAACGGCTTATCGGCAACCTTGCGAGGGATACTCTCGATAAACTTCATGCTGATCCTGAAGGTGCAGTTGGAGGTGTACTCATCGATACACCGTCATCATTTGCCACAGGTCCCGCTGAGGAACGCCAGCGTCTAGTAAAATGCGTCGTTGACGCTTTCGACGGTAAACTATTTCCTTAGCATGCTCAAACATTTCATTTGAATAATTCGTCTCCCCTTATTGTCCAGTCAATGTCATTCTTGTAGTTGGCCACGAAAAACTGAACGTCGAAATGCAGCGCCTTTTCCCTCCATCCACCCATAGCAATATCACCATCGTCAAAATTCCAAAATCGGGAGGAGTGGTCGAACTCGACAGTGCCTATCGCGAAAGAGTCCAGAACTGCCAACTTCATACCTACTTTTATGGTCAAGTAATTCCAGCTCCTAAAGGCACCTCCTCGACAGCCTCGTCAGGAGGTGAACTACTACATGACCTCGTATTGGCTCCTTCATCAACCATTGTGACGTTTGACGATATAAAAATCTATCGGATTGGTGCAGGTATTTCTCGTCTTTTCTTTTTTTTTTTGGGTTGTTCCCTCTCATGGGTCTTACACATCCCAATCCAGAGTCTATGGCACCGTCCTCCGCACTTCCCATCGGCGCCTCGCGTGTTCTCTCAGAAATGCAGCCCGTATTGATTGACCCCACTCAACCAGGTTCAGGTCTTCTCAACGCCGTTGCTGCCATCGTCGCCTTTCCCCCGGAAAATCCAAATACAACAGAAGGAACTCATCTAGAGGAAAACCAGCTCATCGATACTACGGTTGCAGGTTTCATCGTCATGTACGAGATTTCATTTTTTCGTCCTGTCGGGACGTTTGGAGCTGATAACAAACGTCATGCTTTAGTACACAAGTTGATATCCCCAATCGCAAATTCACCGTCCTCACGCCCAATACGTCTTCTATTGTGGGTCGCACGGCCATTGTTGGTACTTTTGAGTGGTCGGATATTTGAAAACAAAGAAACGCAATGCGCTTCTCATTGTTTTGGTGATTGGTTAGAGATATAGCAGTGACCTAAAGTATAATACAAATGGATGTTGCACAGGAAAAGTCTGATCATGAATTGAGTGGAATATGGGATTGGCTGATTGAAATGTACGTGAGACTGATGAAAGAAACAAAGAAACATAGTACGAGAGACAAGAATACAAAGCGAAAGATATGGTAAGTTTTGTTAAAAATGGAGGAAAAAAGAAAGCCAAGAATTCTCAAGGTCGTAGAGCCGTAAAAGATGAATTACTCAGGCAGAGTGATCATGAGTACTTCTCTAGAAGTTCCTCAAGCTCATCCACAACCTCCGTAATTGTTGGCCTGTCTGCGGGTTCCTGTGCCCACATCTTCTGTACAAGCTCGACAATCTCAGGACACCACAATTTTCTTAAGCCTTGCATCGAGGGTCTAAAAACGTGATAGCAAGGGCATCAGTTCTATTTATGATAAAATGCCGCGTCGAAAAGCTCACCGTTGGTGCTTTTGCCCCACAGCCTCATAAATGGCATGCTCATTCATCCCTTCCCAAGGATACTTCTTATCCTCAACATGCCACTGCAACATCTCCCAATAGACAACAGCTAGGCTAAACACGTCCACCTTGTGATTGTATTTCGGCGCTGGACTCCACAGCTCTGGCGCCTGCCAATTGACTGTACCAACAAGTGACCGAACCATAGACCGTGTCGATTGCTTGACTTTGGCAAGTCCGAAATCAGTAATCTTGGCTGTCCCTTTCGATGTGATCAGGATATTGGATGATTTGCAGTCTCGGTGGATGATGGACGGCTTGCAGTTGTGGAGGTACTGAATACCTTTGGCAATATCGAGCATCATGGAAAGCTGAATAGAATAAGTGATGAGTTGGGAGGTGTTTGGGATGGAAAAAATAGCATACCACACGGTGGAGCGAAGGAGGTGGTACATTACGAACATAGTCAAAGAGATCTCCGTTCGAGCAAAGCTCGCTGACGATCATGACTGGCGTGTCGCGTGTGTTCTCCGGAATGCTGACACCATGAAAGCGAACAATATTGGGGTGATTAAATTCACCGAGCAATTTGAGCTCTTTAATATCCACTAGAGCGAGCTTTGAATGCCATCGGTAATAAGAATGAACAGAATAACATACTGGCATTCAACTGCCCGCGAAACTCGGCAATAGCGACCTTTCTCCCTCGAAGTTTGCCAATAAACACGTCCTTGAACCCACCACTCCCGATTTTTTCGAGCTTGACTAACTTGTCGGAAGGGATCTCGCGATCGTCGAGACCCAGGCTTTCGAGATCCAACTCCAGCTCAGGTTCAGATTCCTTTGGAGGCGGCGTCTTGGGATCAAGCTCATTCATTTCTGGCGGATCATTCTGCAAAAGAAGGGGAGTCGAAGGTTCTGATGAGCTATGACGACGCCCTCCTCTGCGTGTAGGTCGTCGAACAGTGGACGGAGGACGAACGGTACCAACAGACGAAGGTTCAGAGAAGTCGCGCTGTTGAGTATCTCGCCATTCAAGCAGCGCTTCAGCAAGCTGGGGCTTAGTGCCCGCGGCATCGAGTTCGCGGGATTCGCAAAGACGGACTAAATCATCACGGCGAAGGCGCACAAGCGTTTTAGCAGTGGCAGCTTCTAAATCAACTGAGACAAAGATTGTGAGTCAAAAAGAAATGAGGAAGGAGAACAACCTACTGTCTTCGTCATCTGGCATTGCTTCATCCTCGTCCTGCTCGAGTTCCTCATCTTCACTAGCAGCCGACTGAGCATCGTCAGAAGTAACACTCTCTTCATCAGCTGTCACCATATCAACATCTTCATCCTCGGCAACAATTTTTCCGTTTCGTAAGCGGCGACCTGGCTCTATATCTGGGTATTGGAGCTCGTCTTCATCCGCCGACTCGTCTGCATCCGGGTCCTCATCTTCGTCATCAGCGTCATGTGCTTCAGCTTGGAGAAGATGGCCACTCGAACGGAGCCGACGCTTAACAGGTGTTCGGTCGACGATGGGCGGAGGCGCACGTCTAGAATGTTGTGGAGTGGAGACAGCAGAAATGAGCTCATCTACTTCGTCTATATCGGCCTGTGAGTCCTCTTCGTCTTCCTGAGATAAACTCTCCTCCACCAAGGGCGATGATTTGCGCTTGCGAAGCGATGTTCTTCGGTCTAGAGTGTCGCCAGACAAGTGATTGTTCGATTCCTCGGAAGCAGCGAGAGCAGCCTCCTTCCGATCCTTGCTCCTTAATCTTCTTGGACTAGGATTTGTGGCACCAGAAGCAGGAGGACTCTGGGGTGGCATCAGCCTCGATATCGGTGAGATCGCTCTCGTTTTCCAAGTACGAGTCAATATCGCGTTGAGTGCGAAGTTGAAGAGCGCTATTGGTGAATTCAACCTGTTTTGGGCGTCGAGGTAGGCCATTGGGACGTGTTGGTGTGGATGGTTCTCCAGAGGAGGCGGTTGAGTTCTTTCGAGAGCGCAGTCGCGCCACAAGTGGTGTTGATGCGGATTCAGAGGGATGACCGTCGCTAGAAGTTGTTCGATGCCGTCTAGAGAAGATTTTAGTAAATAAAAATTACGAAAATAAATAAAATACCTCATAGGAGGCGATGACAAGGATGGTTGGGCCGCGAATGGCTTCCGCTTGATGGGAAGTGTGAGCTCAGGGACATTCCAAGACATAGTCCTGTTTTTGGCTGGACGAGGCATTGTGCGAGCAATCTCTCCACCATTATGAGTGGCCCGTCGGCGGAGGCCGCCAGCAATGGGGCGCCGGGAAGAGACTGGAGAATCGAAGGGATTCTCGTCGCTGGAATATCCGCTCGAGCTACCATCACCCCGAGGCGACGAAGGCGGTAAATCGGCAACATCTTCGCGTGCTTCAAGAATGGCATCGACTAGGTAGTTTTTTGTTGCCCCAGAATCGTCCCCCTCACCAAGACCAGCGAGGTGATAAAGCCGCAAGAGTTGGTCCTTGCGGAGACGATGCAGCTCGTGGGAGGGTGCATTGTGCAGATAACGATAGTCCCCTAACCAAAGACAATCAATAAGCAGCGTGTAAAAGAAGCGAGAATATATCACTGACCTTCATCGTCTTCACTCTCGTTGGCATCACGTGATGTGTCGGAATCGCTGTCGCTATGTTGGATATGAGCCGTGCCATTGGCTGCCTTCAGCCGTTTGGGTCTTCCTGAACCACGGTCTGGGCGGCCCTGGAGGCGCGAGTTCTCATTCCGCTTGCGTTTAGCGCCTGTGGGTGGCTGCATCGAGTCTGAGTCGCTGTCTGGGCCTTTGAGAAACGCAAAACGCGAGGGAAGACGACGAAGATTAGGCTGCAGCGGAAGCAGTGGCCCCCGAGACGCGTCTGAAGAAATAATGGGTCCTGCAGAAGGTTGGATAGAGGGTGATTGGTTCGGCGGGGTTCGTCTGAGGGAGTATTTCTTGCGTGGAAGTGGCGAGCTCAGTGAATACGATCCTGCACTTCGCCCACTCCCGCCGCGACGATGAGCCATCGAGCACACTGGTCAGTTACAGGCGCAGGCTGTGGTGGTCGACGACAGAGCCAAAGTTTCGGCGTCTAATTCTGCTCCCGTGCCACTGATGCGCTCCTCGCGTCACATGCCAGCCTTCTTGCCTCTCGCCTCTCATCTCGTTTATCCTGCACTACGTGTTTCCGAACCGGCTCTCTTTCGTGTCAGCTGTCGTCTCGATATTCTTCCTTATAAGCCTACCTCTGTACTCTCCATAATGAAATCCATTCCCTCTTTTCGCTATGCTTCTCGGCCCTTGTTTCTTAGTACTTCTCTCTTCCGCCACGGTCCTAGCCAGCGACGGAGGCGTTTCACCTTGCGAGACAACCTCTCCTTCTCAACCTGTCTATACCCCACCTCCTACTCCAGGCAAGTAGTTTGTCTCTTCGTAGCTGCATATACAATTCAAGAGTCTCCCAGTCCTTCCGCCGCCCGTAGTTGAGCCGAATGAACCCACCGAACCTGTACAGTCCTCACCTGTAGCCGCTCCGTCTACTGGCCCCCCTGTCTATGCACCCCCTAGTCAGCCTACAGAACCCGTCTATAATCCACCTTCGGTCCTACCTGAGGAACCCAACCAGCCTCCAAGTGAGATTCCTCCCGTGATCAGCCCTCCAGAGGAACCGAGCCAACCCCCTGTAGTTCTACCAGGCCCTACAGAGCCCGTCTACTCACCACCCGAATCGATTCCCTCGGAATCTCCAGTCGTCAATCTGCCTGAGGAACCTAGCCAATCCCCGGTAGACGTCCCCACTGAACCGACGCCGTCTCAGCCTCCTGTCGTCAACCCACCTGAAATACCGGCTGAGCCCATTACTCCACCGGAACCGTCGCCTCTCCCGGTTTCTCCAGGAGAGCCTGTAATCCCGCCGATTCCTACTCCTCCTGTATATGCTCCTCCCGCGAGCGGATTGCCTAGTGAACCTAGTGAAACCCCTTGTCCTACTGAGTCTGTTTACCTTCCGCCCACAGATATTCCAGATGAACCGACTCCCACGGCTTCACCGCCCGTGTACTCCCCTCCTTCAGAGCCGACAGTCCCACCGTATAGTCCTCCTTCTGTTCCTCCAATAGATGAGCCCACTCCTCCTGTCGCGCTCCCTCATGAACCCGAAGAACCACCCATCGACGAAAACCCTTCCCCTCAGCCTCCTCAAGACGTAACCAGATGTTCAAACAACCACCTCAAATGTTGCGCCTCTCTCAATGAAGGGTCAGATCCCAAAGTGTCTGATGCAGCTGAAGCGAACGGTCTCCCACTCGTCTCTGCTGTTCTCAATGCTGTGCTGCTCTTCGGTCTAGAGTGCACGGATGTAAACGTCGTTGGTCTTTTAAACGACGGGAGCAAGTGCCAGCAGACGATGGCATGTTGTGAGAACAATAGCTACGTAAGTTCCTTCTTTCTTCTTTGTGAGCAAAGAAGATGCTGATTCGTGCGCAGAATGGACTCGTCAATATCGGGTGTACTCCCGTTGGACTCCAGGTCTAACTAGTACTTCCAGATCGCTCTACACTCATTCCACTGACCGAAGTCGTTCCTTCCTAAATATCAGACGCCTGGGTGTGCTGATAACCGCTACTATTCATATTTCTTTCTCCGCTTTACTAATTCTTGTTAAAAATATTGATCTTGGAGCCGACAGAATTCGTATTAGCCTGAAGTAGATATAGAGTTGCTGCACATACAATAACTGTCCTTCTCAAAGCACTACACCGCTAGACATTGCGGCCACTGGCGAAAGAGATTCCTCTAGCCCCTCCAAAATAACCTCGTCTCGGCACTATCCTTGCAATTAAGAACTAATGAGACAACATACGCGCGCAAATCCAAAATACGTAAAATCAATAAAGCTACCAATGACACCAAGAGTTCAAGAACTTTCCTCAAACAATCGGAAACGAGAATGATGTCGAGGACGAGGACGCAAAGTAAAATCTAGAAGGCATTTTGCGCGTCATTCAACAGGACGAGGAAGATACAGTCTGCTGGGAGAAGCATTCGGCACTCTTAAACGCAAAATGAGCGATGTTCAAGTCAGGGCCGACTAGACCTGCTTTGCGCCAACCCTATAACAGAATATATCTTGTTTGAATGTTTCATTCACAAACTCAGAGGGCTAACGATGAGGACAATGGACTGGAATCCACGTGCATAACAGTAAGAAGGATACAAGCATCATAAAGCTCTCTGTCTCATTCTTGAAGCTACGGTTCGTAAGCCAGCATACACTTTTCCAGGTGGTGAACCTAGAATGAGTGAGACTATGGCGTCTCTTGCGATTTTGATATTCTGGAATGAGCCCATAATATGTATCTTACTATTTAAACATTTATTAGCACCTCTTCAGCATCAGAGGAGAAAGAGGCATACGTATCAGCCAGAACAATTCGTGTTCGACTTGAATTTTCGATGGTGAATTTGGTCTTGCCATCTTGGCCAGCGATACGACCAATGGCACGAGAGAGATGATCTCCATGAAGTGTTTTAACGTCTTTGATTTCAAACGAGTCTAGATAGAGGTCGTCCATCCGCAGGAGCGCGATCGAGTCCTGTCGACAAAATAAATGCGTGAATGAAAGGTACGCAATGAAAGAGGCCGACCTGGACATCGAAACCGAGAGAAAAGGCCTTTACAAAGTCCGCTCCTTTTTGTATGGCTCCAATATCTTTTGTGTGCTTGGATGTCTGAAGAATGTGAAGCCTTTAGTCGCTTAAAGTTGGGGGATGCAGCATACCCTGATTTCAACAGCTTTCCTCGGAACATTCATCCTGACTTGCAATCCCAAAATTTCAGTGAGTGGTCCAAATATATTAATCCATTCTTTTTGCAATGGTGTGAAGCGATGAGGAGGAATAGGGATTCTTCTACTCTCCGATTTCTGGCCGGTAGTGCCTTTGAGGGCGTTGGCTGGGAGTGCAGGGAAGGATGGTGCAGATGAAGCAGAGGGCTCGAGATCGTTGGAACCATCGTCGATCATGAGAGTGTCGTCGTCAGCTTCCTGAGGCAGAGATGAGGGGCCAGCCTCGCTGTTCTGAAGCATGTCTGTATCTCCAACTGGCTCATTCTCATCTGCGATCCGAGGTGACTTCTTTTTTGCATTGGTCCGTCTTCGGTTTTTTCGAGTAGGAGATTCCATAGACACATCCTCAGAAGGGGCTGAACGAATTGCGACCATTGAAGTAAGAGCCAAAATTTGGATAGCTTCCGCACTCGTAAATAAAATATTCATAATGAACCTAAGCCATCACCTCGGTCAATAAAGATCAATAGGAATGAAGGGATTCGGTATGAACCAAGAGAAAGTAAGCTTGTGGTTGCCGACTTTGAACGCTGAAAAAAATCGTGTCAAAATGACCGGCTATATAGGACACCGGCTAACAAAAAGTTCATTCAATACCACATTTTGATTACATACACATCCTCCAGCATATCGTGTTAAATCTATTGCAATCATAGTTTCACGTTCTAGATTAATCTCCTATGAACATAATAAGATGTGCTTCCTCCTTGCCTCTAACCTTCACTTCATGGCAACTCGCAAGATCGTAAAGGGGGAGGCTTGTTAGTTCCTCCATCTAGTACTGCCTTTAATTCATATAACCGTGTTAGAACAAAAGTATACGTATGACCTAAGGCTGAGCAGGAACTTGAAGAGTGCCTGGCTAACGTCAACATGAAGTAGCCGAACTCGTGTGCAGGCAATTCGTGTCATTATGCCTCGTTAGTAGAAAAACTGGCACTGTCTTCTGATTGCGTATAGGTTAATGCTTTTACGCGTTCTAGCGCGTGTCGGGATATGTGTGAGTGCGCAGTGCGCATTCTGTGCTGCACAGCCCTGACGTCTTCCTCCTGTTTTTCTCCTCTCCGTCCTGAAAGCACCGAGGCTTTTCCATGATGCATGGGATAGTGCTTCCTATATAACCTCATTCCTTCAAAGCCATCTTTCGACTCAACATCCTCTGAACCACTACTGAAACACCTCCCACCACTTGTTCTCGACTCTCATGACAACCCAAAATCTCAGCCAGTCTGGCCCTCAAGGTCTTACTATCTCTCTGATCTGTATAAAGAATTGAATGAGTGAACTTGTTCTCTTAGCTTTGCAAGCCCTCTTGAATTCGGTCGCGCCTCATGAAGCTCCCGGTGATAGACTTCCCCCTGCGTCTCTTCGAGCTCTCGCGGACAAGCTCAACGACCTTGTCCCTGACGATGGATCTCAGGTGTGATTTTGTATTCAAAATTTTTATTTGTGATACATTGTGTTTACCCTTGTTAGATGTTGAACGACGAAGGTCTACCGATAATCGAAGTCTCTGAGCCACCACTGAGTGCCACAGTCCAAGCTACAGGCAATGCGCTCATATCAGACGAACACCCACTTGTTCCTCTTTCCTCCCTTACTCCTGAGCAACGTGCAGCCCGTCGCATCGAACAAAACCGTATCCTTGACATACTCGAAGAGGAAGAACGGCAAGAGCGAGCTCAAGAGCATGCAAAATTCCTCGAAACCCACGCGCAAGAAATCGAGCAACGCAAAATTGCATCTCAAGCTGAGGCATCACGTCTAAAGGCAAAGAAGGAGATGCAAAAAAAGATGGGTAAAGCGTTGATGCAGCAGATGGCAGGAGCTCGAGAACAGAAAGAGAGGGAAGAAAAGGAGAAGCAGGAATTGGATCTTGCCGCAGATCAGGCAAGAAGGGACGCCAGCACGAAGAAGGGTCCTCGAAAGAAGGTCTCATTCGCGAATTTACCTCCTGAATCACCTGCTACTCCTGTGGACGCGCCGTTGTTCCGCCTTTCAACATCACAGACCCTTCCTATGAAGGATCATGTTGTCGAACGCGTCAAAGCACCGCACACACCGCCTCCTGCGAAGGCACATTTCCACGGAGATGGAAAACCAGATTCTGATGACGAGTCCGAGCCACCGTCGTCTGAGGAAGAGTCCACTACCGAAGAATTGGCAGACGAAGATTTTGACATCGACCAAGCAGCCCATAATCGTGAAATTGCTGCTGCATATTATAGCCAAAAGGATAAGATTGGTTTGGACACGCAGGCTACTCTCGATTCGCGACAGCCTGCAGAGCGAGAAGACCTTCCTGTGAGTTGGGATATCCTTTCTATGATCCGTCTTTGCTGATGATTTATCGAGGATCCCTCTCTTCGACCCCCAGCAAAGCCCACCATATCCCGATTTAAGGCGGAAAAACTGGCATCTGCATACAACACGTCAGGACCGTCTGACAGCTCTAGACAGACGTTACAGAAAGCAATCAGGATAGGCAAGTTGGATGAGGGTGATAGACTTGTTGGTATTGATGGAGACAGTGCTAGCGAGGATGAAGACCCAGCTGTTCAGGAAGTTCTCGAGCTCTTGAGGAATGGCCAAGTTGAAAACATTGGACCAGGAAGCATGCCTTCGATGTCTTACTCGTCCAAACTCCCTGAGGTACCGCCATTACCGGAGAAGACAAAGCCCAAAACCAGTCAGTTCAAGCTTAATCGTCTACAGCAGACACCTTCAATCCAAGATCCAACATCTTCCACGTCTTCAACTCCAATATCTTCTGCAGTAAGATCGTCTCCAAAAATTTCTAGCTTTGCTCTCCCAACAGTGCCCATATCACCTTCATTGCATGGAGAAGCTGTCGCGCCCTCTGTTGCACCAGGCCAGGATCCATTCAGCATGATTGTCGACTCCCCCTCCTTTCCAGCTGGTGTACCGCAGCCTTTGAGGAGTGTAGCTCCATCAACTGTGATGTCTACAAGTGTAGTGGAACGGAAGCCCGCTGGGTCATCGGTAAACGGTACATCTCCACAAGGTGTGGGACAGACCAAGGTATCACGGTTCAAGTCGTCGAGAGGCGCTTGACTTGGGTTTTTGCTTCTATTTATTTATCATGAGCGCATAATTGTGATGTATACCCATTTCTTCAGCTAAATCTTTTGACTGAGTGAGAGTCTTTAATCGGCTTCCCTTATGTGGTTGAGTTGATTCATAAACATGAAGAGTGTGGGAGGTACAAGTCAAAAGAGTGAAATATCATACCAATCTGGAGACAAGACGAGATCAGGACAATCGAAAGCTAGAAAATTTCCTGCTGAACGAACTGAGAGCGAGAGCTCCGGAGGTAACCGGTGATGCGGACCGCACTTTACTCCAACATCGGTGCCAGGATCGGCACGGCGCCTAAGAAATTTGACCCACGTTCCTTGCTTCCTGAGCTAACCTCCAACGAGTTTTGTCAACGAGTCTTGTGGATTTGTTTATATTTTTCTGACTGATCCTGTGTCCATACCATGTGTGGAATCCTCGGGCTCCTTCTAGACGATCAAGGTGGCGACTCGGCGCCTGAGATCATGTGAAGGGCTCTCTTTGTTACAACATCGTGGACAAGATGCGTGTGGCATAGTCACATGTGGCCCAAAGGGTAGATTCTTCCAATGCAAGGCTAATGGTATGGTTCGGGACGTCTTTGATCCCAGTTCCATCGACAAACTTGTTGGATGGATGGGTGTCGGTCATGGTGCGCGAGTGGTCACAGCTAGTGCTTCATTCCAGCTCCCTTATCAATTTCTCTTTCATTTTCTTAGTGCGTTACCCTACTGCTGGAAGTTTTAACAATGCAGAGGCACAGCCGTTTTATGTCAATTCACCATATGGAATCGTCTTTGCTCATGTCAGCCTCCTTCATGTCTATTGAGCTACTTACTAGTCACTTAAAAGGCTTTCAATAGAACGGCAACCTGATAAATACTGCCTCATTACTTCAATTCATGGACTGCGACTGCCCATCGACATATTAACACGTCCTCCGATTCCGAACTACTCCTCAACATTTTCGCAGACAATCTCCAACAAACGGGCAAGTTTCGGATTAACGAAGAGGACATCTTCAATGCCATTAAAGGCATGATGCAACAAGTCAAAGGTGCATATGCTTGCGTGGCAATGCTCGCAGGTTTTGGTATAATCGCTTTTCGCGATCCAAACGGCATACGGCCCATTGGGATGGCTCACAGGAAATCAACGACAACAAATGGGCAAGACTACCTATTCGCCAGCGAAAGTGTTGTTGCTGATGCAAGCGGTTTTTCTGAGTGGCAGGATGTGCGCCCAGGTATATATTGACATTTTTCAGTTTTCCACATTGGCTTTTGGCCTGACATTTAACACAAACAGGTGAAGCAATTATCGCTACGCGAACAGGTGTTTCACGAAGGCAATGTAGCAAACCAGCGACGTTTGCTCCTGATATTTTCGAATACGTCTATTTCTCCCGACCAGACTCTGTTTTGGATGGCATAAGCGTTTATCGGAGTAGGATGGCGATGGGCGATATTCTTGCAGACGAGGTCAAACGAGTCCTTGAGGAGAAGAATATGACAGTCGACGTTGTCATCCCTGTTAGCTTTTCCTCCTTCTTTCGGAATCAGTTCTTCTTACCATGTATTCCAGGTACCTGACACGTCGAGAGTTGCTGCTCTTAACTTGGCACAAAAGCTTCAACTACCCTACCGCGAAGGGTTCATTAAGAACCGATATGTTGGAAGGACATTCATTATGCCTGGTCAACAAATGAGGTATGTTTTAGATTATCGCGTCCAACGTCTTTGTTCACTGTTGTTGCATTGCAGGAAGAGGAATGTACGGCGAAAGCTGAATGCCATGGCGCTAGAGTTTGCGGGCAAGAATGTTCTTCTCGTCGATGGTTCGTTTTTCTTGAATATTTAGTTCATTCCAAATGTTAACCTACGAATTAGACTCTATCGTTCGAGGCACGACCTCGAAGGAGATCGTCCAAATGGCCAAAGATGTTGGTGCCAAGAAAGTCTTAGTGGCATCATGTGCACCGCCTATACGATATTCCAATGTGTACGGCATTGACATGCCTTCACGCTCAGAACTTGTGGCCCATAACCGGACCACTGAAGAAATCGCGACTGAAATCGGTGCAGATTTGGTCATCTTCCAGACGCTGGACGACCTGATCACTTCTGTCCGTGGTTTGAACAAGACAATAGAGCAATTTGACTGCTCTGTTTTTACGGGCAAGTATGTCACTGGTGGAGTGGATGAGGCATACCTTCAAAATCTTGAAGGGCTACGAGCAGACAACACGAGGGGTAAATTGCGCGGCGGTCTCGAACACATGGAAGGGAAAGGCGGGGGAGGAGTCGTTCCAAACGGCGTGAACGGACACACCATGCATAGTGGTGGTCACCAGCCGAAGAGAGTGAATTCAATGAGCTCCAACGATGAAACTGTTGGTCTGCACAATACTTTCCGCACCTAATAATCGTTTCCAGCTAACATTTCTCGTGCGTTGTTGTAATCTACCCCGCTTATTCTTGCTTTATAGAGATTCGTCTTTTGTGTAACTTATCACCTGAAGAGAGGAAATTGTAGAATCTGTTAGAATTTTATTGTGTAACTTTGCCATGTCCTTGAGACTCTTGGTCCTGCTGTCCTTGCTATATAGATCAAATGTGTTCTAGAAGCTGCTTCAAGTCGGTCTGTATTCTTTATTCGCCGCAGTCTGGAAACCAAGCTTGGCTCCACATTCTAAAGTACACATCAAATACAACACAAATATTCCAACAAATAACGCCGCGGTTGAGCGCGAATGGCATTATCTCGTAATGATCGTAAAAACAACAATGGTGGGTGGGGCGGAAATTGTAAAAGGTGGTGTATCTATCTTCTATGGTGCGTAGGCAAACGAGCGGAAGGATGAACTTCCCGGGTGAATTCACGATCCGGAAGGGTTTAAACAAGGAGCAGAGCGATGCGCGACAGTCTAAACAGGCAGACTCTATCATCTAGAGCTTGAGCTGCTTTGGCTTTTCCCATGTGTAGCTGGGGTTACCTGTACCAGTGTAAGTAAGTATGTATTAATAACAATGGGCAACAAGTCATACCAAAGTGGCCATAAGAAGCAGTCTTGAGGTACTGGGGCTTTTGGAGGTCGAGTTCGCGGACTGAGCAATGTTATGAACACTATGTTTTAGCGGATGGGCACTACAAGAAGACTTACCAATGACACCTGGACGGAGATCCCAGTTGTTGCGGATGATCTGGACGAGCTCCTCGTCGGTCTTCTTGCCAGTACCATAAGTGTCGACGTAGATTGAAAGAGGCTCCGCAACACCAATAGCGTAAGAGAGCTGGACGAGGATTCGGCGAGCAAGACCGGCAGCAACAAGGGACTTAGCTAAGGCAAAACTCGTAAATATCTATGAACTTCTAAAAGTAACGTGCTGGCTTACCGATCCAACGAGCGGTGTAAGCGGCAGAACGATCGACCTTGGAGAAATCCTTGCCAGAGAAAGCTCCACCACCGTGGGCACCCCATCCACCGTAGGTATCGACAATGATCTTGCGACCAGTTAAACCAGCATCACCCTGAGGGCCACCAATGACGAAGCGGCCTGAGGGTTGAATCTAAACGGAACCAATTGGTGAGATCACGGGATTCAAAAAAGTTTTTGAAAACAAGAAACTAACGTGATAGATGGTCTTGTCGTCGAGAAGGTCGGCGGGGATGACTTTCTTGATGATTTTCTCCTTGATCTCCTTGCGGAGGTCTTCAGTAGAGATCTCCTCGGCGTGCTGGGTGGAAATGACAATGGTGTCGACGCGGAGAGGGATGGTTGCGCCAGATGCATCTTTTTTGTACTCGACGGTGACCTGCGTCTTGGAATCCGGACGGAGCCAACCAAGTTCTCCAGAGCGGCGGGAGGCGGCCATGGCACCGTTGAGCTTGTGAGCCAGCATAATGGAGAGGGGCATATACTCCTCAGTTTCGTCGGTGGCATAACCGAACATGATGCCCTGGTCACCGGCACCATGGTCTTCGAGAGAACCGTGGTCGAGACCTTGAGCAATGTCGGGAGATTGCTGCTCAATAGCCACGAGGATGTTGCAGGTCTTGTAATCGAATCCCTTGGAGGAGTCGTCGTAGCCAATTTTCTTAATCGTGTCGCGAATGACTTTTTGGTAGTCCACCTGCGTCTTGGTCGTAATTTCACCGAACACCATGATCATACCGGTCTTGGACGCGGTCTCGCAAGCGACCTTGGAGTTGGGGTCACCAGAAAGGCATGCATCGAGCTAAACCATTTCATCGCTCAGCATCTGCAGAAACGGTCTGGCATATTAAAGAGACATACGATAGGCATCAGAAACTTGGTCGCAAATCTTGTCTGCGGCACACAACTCATGTTAGCAACGTGTGCTGGCGAGTCTGCAATGGGCATCGCGACATACCAGGGTGACCTTCACCGACAGACTCTGAAGTGAAAAGGAAGTGGCCAGGGGCAAGGGCAGCACGAACTCCGCTCATTTTTGCTTGGGATACACGAGAAAAGATAGATGGTAGAAGGAGGAAAGAAAAATGCCTGGGGCCTCAAGTTCTCCGCAATTTGTTTTTATATGATCGCCTGGACTTACCATCATCACGCCATTCCACACCCTTTTCCTCACCTGAGGCTAAATAATAGTAGCCGGACCATAGTTGGACAGAAAATTACAAAATATCTACACATGTCACGTTCCATTCCAATTTACAATATAGTATACTATTAAAGTCCAACACCTAACGGGTCCGTATTATCTGCCGGCAAACTACTAGTCGATGAGGGAGAAGAGACGCTCAACTTCTCCATCGACGTGGTTGGAGGCATCCGGGACAGCGGGTTCTCCAAGACGTTAGACTTTGGAGCTGGCGCCCGGATTGGTTGCAACTCTGGGGTTAGTGGCTCAGAGCCCCACGGATTGTCAAAGAGACCAACAGTGGTTCCTGGAGAAGATGACTGTGGCGACTTTACGGTGGCCCATGGGTTATGAGTGAGAGTTCCAGAAGGTGGTGGTCGACTGCAGGATAGCCGATGTTGATGTGGATGTGGATGCCGGTGGTATCGCCGCTGGTGTCTCTTGAATTGGCGGCTCTTCCCCCCATGCTCCAGAAAGCACGTCACGACTTTGCAGCTCGCCTGCCACTCTCGTTTCAGATGATGGACCAGGACTGGTACCGCGATACTCTTTAGTTGCGCCTTCATAAGCTTCCTGAACAGCTGAGAAAGCAGCCGATGCATTCGACGACAGTCGACCCCAAAGGTTCTTCCCGGCACCGCTTGTGAAAAAGTCGGGTGTCTTGAGCCCGCGTGGTGTAGGGGGAGATGCTGGAGCACCACCAACCTGCGTTCGCATGGTAAAGGTGGAACCAGTGTTTTCAAAGGGTCTAAAGCTGTCGGTCCTTGACACCGTTGGAGGAAGGGTGTTACTCGATTGCGCGTCAGCTGTGCGCTGACCAGCTCTGGGTGGGGCTTGTTGGTTTATTGAACTGACACTGGGTGTCGGAGAAGGTGAGGGTGGGAGTGGAATGTGGCTTGGGGAGGGACTTATATCTTCTTGGCCGATGTCATCTTGAGGAGATGTGACAATGACCTCTCCCTCGCTATTCTGTACAACAGAGAGACGACCGTTCATCTCTTCGTCTGTACGCCCGTATATCTCATTCCAAAATCGCACATCCTTCGGATTAGGGAATAGAACGCCCATGTCTGCACCAGAACGACGAAGCTTTGGGTCATCAAGGCTAGGATCGTAGGTAGGGTTGATGTTCTTCTCCATCTCTTCCTTAGAGTTGAACCAATCCCACACGCTGATCGTCTGAGTCCACGGAGCAGATTCGCCAGGTTCTGCAGGTGTCCGCCTATCTTTTTCACAATTGAACATGAAACTGCCAAACTGGCAAGCATACAGATGATAATACATTTGATGCAGGAACCGTTCGTTGAACTCGAAGCGATCGGGGAATTGGCGCTGGACCTGTCTGACAGTCTCCAGGAATTGGTGAAAAACTGGGCTGACCTCCTTCAAATGGCCATTCCCAACAAAGCGATTCTGAAGAGAAGCAAGGAAAGCCTGCGCTTCAGCTCCTCCACCTTCAGCAGTAGTGTCTGGTTCTGAAACAAAGAACTTCTCTGAAGAGAGGTGTCCACAACGGTCAAGGAACTTGTGACCAAAAGATAGCCAATCTTTCTCGACTAAGATCTGAAAGCCTTTTATCGTGCGATAATAGGGATCCAAGCAAAGTTGAGAGACAGATGAAAGTTGCGCTGTACGATCCCAACCATCCGAACAGTGAATGAGGACATGGGAAGAGTTGACATGAATATTCTTGATGATGAGTAGAGAACCTTCGAGAATCGTTGTCATATGGCGTAGCCAACCGGACCGACGTAAACTTGGGCGGTCGAGCGTTGATATCTTCGAGAGGTGCTGAGCATGCGTTAGGTCCTGAGTGATGGTGGCAAGCATAGCATCAGCTTCCCGCAAGGCTTCCACGACCTTGTTCAAGGAATCACGCATTTGGTGAATGTTGTCGATTCCCAGGTATGCCTTTTTACCCTCCTTGTAATGGTCCATGTTTTCTGTTCCAGCACCTTTCGCTGAATTAGCAAATGCATTAACCGTGGGACGAGCATCGATGATGAGGTTGGTAGTCGTTGCCCCATATACAGGACCAGTGCCTGCTCGCGAATCCGGGGAATGGTGGGACTGGAAAATGGCCTCGATGAGTTTCTCGTCTTGGATTGATCTGTTTTGGGTGAGGCCAACCATCGGCTGACTTGAACGAGTGATAGAGCCCTGAAGAGTATTAAATGTTTAGAGGACATATTGGTTCACATAAACTACACACGTAGTTGGCCCAATGTAGATAAGTCAAAACAGGAATTCGGCATTTACTCCTGTATTTACCAGCGTATTGGAGAGTAGTATCGCTGATGCGGGTGGGGACAGCCATCTTGGCAGGATAGGTTGGGCAGAACTAGTCAGAGTATGTGAGAAAAAAGATATTTCAGAATGATGCAATGAGGACTAACTGAATAGTCTTTATTAATTTCAGTAAACCGCCACGCCTTTGTTCGAGTCCCAAGACCCATGCGAAGGAATTCTTCACGAGGGGAATACAGGTTCCATCCATCGTTTCTCTCAAATGGAGGAGTGGGAGAGTAAGAAAATGCGTAAAGCTTGTTGACCGACGCTGAGCACATTTGTCAGTCGCGCCACAGCAAGCCACAAGGTAAAAGCCGTACTGGTCACAGTGAGCTCTTTGATGCTGTCAAATACATCTGAGCAGTCCTTATCAGACTTGAAGACAAGAGAAACTGTCCGAAAGGTTCGAAGATGAATGGCGAGGGGAGATTCTCCCTGGAGCGATTGGGGTGCTCTTGTAACCAAAGATATGAGTGGGTAAGGCACCTGCATTATTTGGGCGGGTCAGAGAGAGCACACGTCGTAAGATAGAACGTGAAGCTATGCACCCATGTCTCAGTCGATGGTGTCTCGTTATGGTTGAAGATGAGATGGTGTGCAGTCAAATGCAAGGTGCCGAGTGATTTCTTGCCATCCGTTGTGCATTCCACATTCTGGACCTGATTCCAGATAAACTGAGAGGGAATAGATGAGAGCAAACTAAAGTAGAAACCTTTGTCACTCGCAGTGCGTCCATTCAAGAGTTTGTGGCTGATGGGCGAAGAGAGCAAGTTCGCAAGTCACGAGGGTTATCCTCTTGTCCTTTGATGTAGACCATGGCGTACCACACAAGCCTTTCTAACTTCCAATAAATAAAACATATTACTATGTATTTTCCTCTGACTAGATTATATCAGACAGGGACATTGAACCAAATTGGTCTCCTTGTGTTCTTCTTTGCACGTTTTAACCATGTTAAATGAATTCCCAGCGGTTGGCTTGGAGCCCTTAAAGTTCTCAGTTCGCCTTCTACTTGCCTGATTCGCCAGAACACGAGGATGTGAGAGGGTGCTATTGTAAGTGTTTGTTTCAAGTTGGAGTAGCGACTTTTCGAGATCGGAACGAGCATAGGAAGTCATCAAAGGTAAGGAACGGAGCAGGGTTAGCTTCAAACAGGACCAAGAAAGGAGAGTGAGCACCAATCACCAACAAACAAACAAAAAAAATGGGAGCAGCCAGTCTACGATTGCTTCTACGTTATATCGCGTACCAGTACAGCGGAAATTACGGAACCGTTTTCACGGATGTACATTAGAAAACGGGTGTGGGGGAGAAGAAAGAGTTGTTCAACCAAAAAGGGTGTCCATTCGAAACCAAAGTAAAAAGAGTCCCATCGATGTGGTAAAAAAAGTAACACAATGTGTATCTTGTCGCAGGCTCAAAATGAAACCAGGAAATTACAACAGGCTAGCGATAACACCAACAACGGCGAAGACGCTTGCGAGAGAGCCTGCAGCGACAGTCCTTGGCACCGTTAGGGTTGGGTGCGTTAGCAGCGGCAGCAGAGGTATCAGATGCAGAGGTCGAAGCAGCGCCGGCAGCAGAGTCGGTTGAAGCGGCGCTCTCAGCGGCGCCAGTCGATGCGGGAGACGCAGCACCGGCTGAGCCAGATGCAGCACCGGATGCAGCGGGAGCAGTTGAGTTGCTGGCCTTGGCAGCCGCAACGAACGCATCCTGAGACTTCTCGGCAGTGGGATTAATGGAGAATACCATTCCCATAGCGCAGTGGTTGGCAGGGGCCTTCTGACGGCAGTAGAACCAGCTAACAACAAGGTTGGGTTAGTCGAAATTTGGAACAAGATGGGCAGGATTTGGACATACAGAGGGGCCGAGGCGTCGTTGATGGTGATAGTCCAGGTGGGCATGTTGTCGGTTTGGTTGGGAGCCAGCATGAAACCAGCTACATAAAGACAGTGAGCGATAGAGTAAGAGCCTACAGAACGATCGGTGACTTACAGTTCACACCACCAGCCATAGCCTGGAGACGAGTGAATTGGTGAGCAATAGTTCGACATCCAAGAGAAATCGAAGGCCACTTACTTTGCATGGGTCAGCAAAGGTGGACTGGGTGACGGTGTGGTTCTTGGCCATGAACATGAATTGGACATCATCGCCGTTTGCAACACCGTCAAGCTGGGCAGGGGTGAAAGCGAGCTAAAACAAGCGAATTCCATTAGAGACAATGCCTCTGACCAGTCGAAAAAAGAAGACATACACCATCAGCGCCAACCTTAACCTGATGAACGGCGGCCTGAGCACCGAGAGCGAGGAGAGAAGAAACTGCGACGAGGTTGAAGAACATTGTGATAGTTTTGTATGGGAAATCGATTTCAAGCGAATGGAAAGGAGTGTCTTGACGGGTAAAAGTGGAATGAACAACGGAAGAACCTGCTGAAAACGAGCGCTGCTCGGGCGGAACGAAGAAAAAGCAAAGAGAGAGACTGGCTGGAAGGAGGAGGAAAGGAGAGGTTGTTGGCGCCTTACATATGTTGTGGCATCAATACGTCGTCGTCACAACGGGCACGTCGGCTGTGCCACTTACCTGGTCCGCTCCGACCATTGCCCGATTTGTACTCAGGCTGTTGTTGTTGCACCAAACGTATTATTTCTGAGCGAACAATGAGATAAATTCATATGTTTCGTTACCCGAAACCTAGTCCAAACAATTCGAATACGAGCTCTAATGCTCGCCCTCCCAGCTCGAAAAGCTCAAACCAACGCTCTGGACTCCTTGATCCCCATCAACCCAGCGCTCACCAACTCCGTCTCAGTTCTCACGCAGAGAACTCACCCGCGCAGCCCTAGCATGGATACACGTGCAAGGTGCCTAGGCCATCTTGGACCAAGAATTGGAGAGCCGGGTGGTTGACCAATGCGAAAGTGAGAAGAACAACGACATATAGGAAACCTCACGGGCAGCTAGAACCCGAAATAGTATCCCATCGACAGCCCCCGTAAGGCTCTGCAGAATCCCGATTAGAAGAGTCGCTGATGGTTCGAGCCCAAACCCTGGAATTGGATCCATCTGGGTAAACAAAGCCATCAGGGAGCAAGTGTACAAACTCTCAGTATTAGTGAGAAGTCGATCAAAAAAGGTGGCGCAAGGAAAGAGAAGAAATGGAGCAAAACACAATTCAAGTGTTAGCAGGAGTATCCAGAGAAGAGGGGGAGAGGTCAATAAAGCATGTATGTCAGACGCACATTACAGGTAAACAAGACAGATCCCAAGATGAATGCGGGCACAAAAGGAAGATTTTGATGCGCAACCAACGCCAAGGAAAGTGAGAGAACACCGAGTTCAGCACGAGAACAATCAATGCAGTCAAAGGAGCCAAGCTGGGGTGGGGTAAAGTCGAACAGACTACGTCACTGAAGATGATATAGACCCATGGGAATTAACCAGAGGTCTCTTATAAGGACCCATCTCGAAATGAGAAGAAGCGCAGACTGGCCCGCATCCGTTCAGCGCAAATAAGTGGTCTGGCAAAAAATGATCAAAAGCACAGAGCGTGCTGCCAAGAGTATTGAAGTCCGAGTAGAGGAGAAACCATTTTTTGGATAAATTGACCAACTGGGTCACTCATCATCCGAGTCGTTCCCAGCATCGTCAGCCTGGGTTCTCATTGCTCCGACCAAATCATCTGTGTTGTCTCCTTTTTGCGCAGCCAATCTTTGGCCTGTAGAAAGATTAAAACAGGAAGGAAAATAAGCAATTCAGCACAATATTAATGGTAAGGAAAAGGTGACGAACGAATGAGAGTATGAATCGCTTCCTGTGTCTTCCGGTCCAACTTAGCCAACTTCTTCTCTAGTTCTCGCTTCAGATCCCAATTGGCGCGTTTGGGAGCAATATTGAATACGTTCTAGAGATAAAATAAAGATCAGAACAAACAAGAAAGTGTTGAAGAGCGAGGAATTATGATTTACCAGTTCCTGTGCACGCCTCGCTTCGTCCTCCTTGATAATCTTCTCTGCCAAACCTTCCACATTGTTTTCTACCGTATCCACGTTCATGTCTGCATCTTGTACATCGCGTTTCCTTAGTGTCCGTGAAGTAGGGTCAAAGTTCCGGTGTGAAATGATGGGTTCACTATAAAGTCGAATTCAGCAGTTTTCCATGACTGCAGTTGAGCTTCAAAAAAACAAACTCGACTTGTTCACCATCCTTTCGTCGCCTTAGCGCAATAAGACGCGCTTTTCGTGCTTCAGATGCCTCAGCTAGAGACATTCGCAATAGATGATGGTGGTTGGAAACAAGCCCAACATCGAAGACGGGCGTAAACAATATAAAAAAGAAACTCTTAAAGTTCAAAGGAACTTTATGGTATTTGAAAAATTGGCATATGCGACGTTGAATGAGCCACCTCCACGGTATCCCCTAGTAAAAGGCGAGGGGATAGTCTTTTGAAGAGGACTCCGCCGCCAGAAGGTAAAGGTCTTGATCGAGGGTGTTCAGACGATTGATGGATTGTCCTGAAGTCGCGGTTAGCCCTGCAGTCTGTCTTGTATCCCTTCAAATAGACTTGACTCTCGCTACCATGTTCAATTGGTGCACGATTCCCCAGCACCATCTTATACACCCCTTGGGATACTTTATAAATCCCCTGATGGTTCTTTTCAACTTTGCTGCTGCATCCTGACTCTAAGCTGACCATTTTCTTGTCGCTAAGAGTCGCAATGCAAACAGGCTCTGACGACTCAAGTTTTGAGCTTATATTTTCATCTCCTGTTCTGGAATACTCGCGCTTATGGCTATCAGCCAGTTGAAATAGGGTGATTAACTTCAATGAACTCCAACTCGAGATCTTAGGTTCCAAGTCATTCGTACTTTCCGCTCAGCTCATTCCTCTACAAACTTCAATACTTGGGACATGATTCTTATCCAGTTCGACCAAATGTTACCTAAGATTGATTTCTTTCGTATCTCCTGAATAATAACAAGGATTGGTACTTTTTTAGCATTGAGGCGGAAGGTCGGGAAGTTTAGTCAAGTGCATATGGTATGGAAACAGTTGACATATTCTGTGAGTCAAATCCTTCTTTTTTTGCCATTTTATTCCTCACCTGCATTGTATACATTTGAGCTCTTCAGGTTCTTGGACAAGAGTGACGCTCCTCAAACCTTCGCTGCCATTCGAATAAAATCCACGGTGAGCGATGCCCTTCTTTTCCAATTAGATTCCACCGTCGGAAGAGCTAACGGCTTGGGACGGGCATAGACCCACAAATACTCAACCGACCACGGGATCATTTGTTCTGCAAGTCGCTTCTTCTTCGCTTCGCTGTTTGGCCCATGAATTCCATTGTCCCTGCTCCATTCTTGTCAGCTACTATTTCCTTCGCTTAGCTCAACGCCGTGAAACGCCAGCCGACTAATATCATGACCTTTGTCAAATTATTCAGCTTGAGGGCTAGTAGGTACAAAAAGGCGTCAGAGGAGGGCTCTACTTTCAGACTGCAAACATTAGAATGCTCTTCCCTCGCTTTACCTCAGGAGCCCTTCTTCTGGCTGGAGTGGCTGTCATCCATGCTACCCAGCTCTCTGACGTTCAAGAACGAGGAAGCGCCTCTGCTGCTGTCTATTGTATGTGTTTTCTTGCCTTTGCTCTCAACCTCCCAGCATACTCAAGTAACTCCTTCAGGGGCAAGTAACGACCCAGATGGAAACTACGTCTTGTCAGCATCTGTGAACAAGAAAGGACAACTTGTCAGTCCCAGCATCTTAAACTGACCCACAGGGGCTATTCTTGACCTCCATTCTACAGACGTTCGCTAATAAGTTTTGGACTGGTGGTCTCGGGTGGACATGGAGTCACAGATCCCAGTGACGAACCCCGATGGCTTATTCTCCCAGTCTTCCGTTGTGGTCGTGAAAAACTCATTGGTCGTAACGAACGCTGGTTCAAGCACCTGTTTCATTGTTCGCCATCGACGCTTCCAATCCGACTCACCTCAGACTGGCCGGTGCGCCTGTTTGGAGCGGCGGTGAGTTTCCTGTCTCTGCGACGATCGACAAGAAAACTGGGAACGTTTGGTATGTCATAGGGTTCCTATGATCATTGTACCCTTACTGAGGATCTATTAGCGTTCTCAACAGTGGCTCATACAACTCTGTAAGCTGCTATACTTCAGACACGAAGAAAGGTCTTAGGCCTATTCCTAACACCATTCGTTCTCTAAATCTCAATTCTACAACTCCTCGTACGTTATACCACTATTCCCTGATCGCCGATTCTAAAAAGGCTCAACTATTTTTTTCACAGCTACCGGTCCTGCTCATACGCCTAGCCAGGTACTTTTCTCTGAAGACGGCACCATCCTCTACGCCTCCATCAAAGGAGCTCCAGGAGCTCCTGGCTTCATTGCCGCTTGGACAGTTGACCTCTCCTCCTCGGCACTCTCAGCTGAATTCGAGAAAAATACGCCTAAAAACGGTGGTGCACTTCCTTTCTCTATGACCTTTGTCCACGGGACGAACGCCATACTAGCCACAGATCCTGCGCTTGGGCTGAGTGTCTATGATTTCGATGGTGAGACAACAAAAGCAAAAAAGGATGTGGGAGTGCCTATTCAAGGGACAAATGGCCGCATGCTGGAGCGAATTCAGCAGCAAGACGGGGTCGTACTATGTTACAGACATTGGTACAAGGTATGTCTAATTTTTTTCTCACTCGTCGAGGCGGTGGTGACTTAAAAACTGCCTATTTATAGCAAAGTGACTGAAGTGCAAGTTGATTCGAAGACTCTGAATGCTACTATTGTCACGGTGAATATAAAAAGGCTTGATTAACTTCTTGTTTTTTTTAAAAAAATCTCTTCCAGCAATACGCCCAGCCAAACGGGTCCTCGACAATCGATCTCACCATCGCAGTCCACAGGAGGAAACGAGTGAGTTGCCTTGGTACCCCTATATGCACGTATCCAACTGATCTGTTCCCTTTCCTCGTCAAAGCTATGCATATGTCCTCGCCCCTGGGACCCTGCATATCGAAACTTTGGCACTCGTAGCTCCGGGAAAGGCTAAAAAGGTTCGAATCATTTGACTTGGTCAAAGCAACCAAGTGGGCTGGAGTTGCCTTGAAAGTCTACGTTTGTGCAGGGTATCGCGTCGTTCTCCAGCGAATGAATCTTTAGAGCTCCGGTTGAAAATATGAATGGACATTTATCACTCGTCAAACGAAAGAAAAAGAATAAATTCATTGCAGCGCCACTCTGGTTATCATTGATGAATGCAACAAGTCCAGTCCAGTCCATTGGTCCAAGATGAAGCTCCGAAAGCACAAGTCAAAGCAGAAGAAAATTTTGCGCACACACTAGTCCATAAACAGGCTGCTAATCCAATCCAGCAAGAAGGGCTTGAATAGTTGGATCGATGGGGTTGTTCTTGAATTGTTTCGCGTGTTTCTCGAGATTCGTAATCAAGCGTTCGATTTTGGTGGGAGCGTCTTTGAGGGATTCTTGAGTGGTAGGCGACTATAGCAATAGAGTCAGGATGGGTGCCAGATAAGGCTAGAGGGTGTAGAAGACTTACTAATTTTGTCCATGTCAGCCTGGAGAGCAGTCCAGAGCGCGTCGCGAGCTTTGTATGCAGTTTCCAGTTCAGGCAAGCAAGCGAGTTCGGTTAGCCTTTTCCAAAGACGCGTTAACATCTTAACATAGTATCAAGTTCTGAACTAGCGAGAGCTGACCTTGCAGCTCTGATATGCTTCGTCCAAGGTGGCTTCCTCATCGATCCGTAGCTCCTCGAAATCCTTGCAACCATCATTGAAAGCTAGTATAGCAGTCCGGAAAGGCTGATCGAACGTCTTGGTCGCAGAAGCGAACGTTTTCTTGAGACTCTTCACTGCGGGGAAGAGCTCGGATGCGATGTCATGTGCCATTTTCTTACCTTCGAGAGCAAACGCTTCCTCGAGGCGGATAAATGCATCTTCTTTCTTGGAATCATGGCCTTCGGTATCAGAAGAACTATTCGAATGTGCGCGATTAGACTGAAGAAACACGTGAGACAAATACACACGGAGCGTCGATGAGGTCTGAAACAAGAGTCTTTTCGTCTGTCCAAGAGAAAGTCGGCGGATTTTCCCAATGCATGAGGTCATTTTCGTTATCAGAAATTTCGTATATGTCTTGATCGAAATGGTGAAGCAGAGTGACGCGACTGACGAGGGAACGGACTTTCGAGCGCGTTGATGGCGAAGTGGACTATAGGGACGGCCTTCTGTAAAATAATAAATATTGGATGAGATGAAATATAATGAGATGAAATGCGCACTGAAGCGAGAAGTAATAGGAGAACGAGTTGGTGTGCGCATGGGAGAAAAGGGACAAGGGGTGGAATATCAAAGGGTCGGCTCCTATTCCAGGCTCTTTTAAGGCGACCACCCGCATAGTCTCTCCTTTCCTTGTTCCCTCGACGGGTCTTCTGATTTGACGCAGTCGTTGTGTTCCCCCACCACCTACTACACCTTGAAAACTTTAAAAACAAGATGAACTCCCGTCCACACAAGGTTTCTTTAGTTCTTTCTTGCGGTAATCTGGATGAGCTAACCCCTTTGACCTTTTCCCCCTGCATTAGCAATCTATGTCCGAGCTCAAGCTTCGTCGCTTGACGGAACACAACCAGCGGCTACGGGAAGACCTCGCTCGTCCCCGTGCGCGTGTCTCAGAAGCCAGTGCCAAGTTCGTTTCTCTCTCTCGCCCCTGCTCATCCCATTCACAACAAAGAGACTGACCGACCTTCCTAGTCTTATCCGGTACTGCAAGACAACCAAAGACCACCTGGTACGCAAACTCTCTCTCGTTTGTCAAATTTGGGAGCACAAGCTGACACTGAAATTGTGCAGGTACCGTCGGTATGGGGCCCATTGGCAAAGGGGGAAGATCCCTATGCACCTCCAGTACAAGGCTGCGCTTGCACGATCATGTAAACTCGACCTCTGTGCACACAGTTTCCCTGGAATTTTCGTTTCAGCCGTTTAATCATCGCCGCCGAGCAACCGCCGGCCTCACACCACACTCCTTTTTACCCACTGCACATCTGCATTCTGTCCATTATCCTGTCTGCTTTTTGCTTTCACTTCATTTGCTCGTTATCATCTTTTTGGAGTTGCCATCCGTAGCCATATTTTTACAATTCGAGTTCTTTCTCTTCGTTCCCATCATCAGTTGCTTCGGCTGATGCTTACCGTTGCAACTGTTTTTTTTCTCTCTTTTTTTTTTGCTAGCTTGCATACTCGGTACACTACATGATAAAGGATGGAGGAACATGTATTGACATAATTAAAAACCTGGAATTACCAGACATGCGGCCGAAGTGAAATGAACGGAGAAGGATTGATGTAGCGCTGCTTGCATTTGACGGCCACTGTGTCAAAGTACGACAGCCTTGCCTGGCTTGCTCTTCTCTTCGCACCCCCACGCCGACCTTTGCTGCTTCCACCTAGCGCATCGTAGCCTGCTTTATAATCCCTTCCGTGAGCCGCGCTCGCTTTTTTCCGTTCAATGGCATATCGCTCAACCTCTTAGGCCAAACCACTTCGATCTTTCCGCACCCGCACCCGCATCCCTTTATCTCAAAATGAGTTCACGAGCTGGAGGCCGCCAGATGTCAGAGCTCAAGCTCAGAAGGTTGTTAGAGCATAACCAACGTCTGCGTGACGACCTTGCCCGTCCCAGAGTCCGAGTTTCAGAAGCCAGCGCAAGGCTCGTTTTCACCATTTTTGTCCCCAATTTTCATCTTATTTTTTTTCTATGACAGTCTTATTCGATACTGCAAGACTACAAGGGATCATCTCGTGCCCTCCGTCTGGGGTAACGTGCCACGACAGGAAGATCCCTACGGCCAGACCAAGAGTGGGTCTGGAGGCTGCTGTACGGTTATGTAGACAGCGGCCAAGCTCTTTTGAATAGAACAACCTCTGTGCTTATTCCAAGAGTATTTAACTCTCCCCTCCCCTCTGCAGTCTACCTGCTTCTCTCCCTCTCTGTACATATCCCCCACCGCCTCTCCTTCCATTTTCTTCTTTTCTGTTCTTGCGCCCTCTCTTGACTGTCGTTTCTTAGCGTGTTTGTACTTATGGTTCTTATATACAGTGCTCCCGGAAATACCAAAAACCCAGAGGGTTCTCAAGCAAACAATGATATGTAAATTGCTTTTGGATTCTCCTCACAGCGTCTCGATGAACTTCCGTACTCCACTTTCTGGCACTGCACCTACAAACCTGTTTACCGGGAGACCGTTCTTGAATGCAACCACTGTAGGCAATGCCCTAACCTATACAGCAGTTCAAGCAGTTGAATCTTTGTGTGCCCACCTCAAACTCCGAGATGCATGGTCACTCACAGAATACATTTTCGACATGGACATCCCTTCTTCTGTTTCTGTGTCGATTGTTGCAAGGTCATATGGCTGACCTCGACTGTCCGAGAGTTCTGGATCTTCCACGACTTTTTCAAGGATTGGTCCTAGGATTTTGCATGGTCCGCACCAACTAAGAATTCAGCTGCAGTCAGCTTTGTTAAATGTTGGGAGAAGGGTTAGAGACAAACTCTGCGTAAAAGTCAACAATGAGGATGCGATTTTGGTCTTGTGTAGCTTTGATGAGGGTTTTGAAGGACTGACGTCAAGTCAGTTCAAGTACAAGACAGACTCCGTTGAAAGAGAACGAACATCAGAAGATACATCTTTGTAGATTTGGTATATTGAAGAGGTCGTATGAAACAGTCTAGAGCGAAAGATAGAAGGTGTGCGAAGAGCTTGTCGAGATATGATAGGTGAGAACATGATGAGTGAGCAAAAGAAGGACGGGTCGGTCACGTTGTCTTTGTGCTTCCTTCTTGGCCACTTCTTCCTTTCAGAGATTTCATTCATCCTTTGGACACTTTATAATATCATCATTAACTTCAGGTTTTGTGAACTGACGTGCTCCGTAACTTCTAAAAATTCATTTGCAAAGCGATCCGTATCCTAGTTGTCTCGTCCGGCCGTAATGGATTCATTTTAGTCGGTTCTCTTTTCCTCCTTCATATCCGAAAGAAGAGAGATAAAGAGCTTGCTGTTAGCTTGGCGCGATTATGTTCCCCTAGGAGGCTTGTAGCTCTGTCCTTGTATTATCTTATGGGGTTTTTCGGCTGCTGGTCTGTTGTTGGCATTACACCTTGTTCGATAGAATGTTCCTGGAGGCAAGTGTCAGCTGGCTGTGCGGTGGTGGCCTCTCTTTGTTTCTGTCGCTGCATAGACCGGAGCCGATGCATCTGATTCGGAATCACTTCTTCTCCCTCCTCCTTTGTGGTAGGAATCTCCTGTTGGGCTCTAATGCGAGACTTACCAGGTGTCCATTCAGAATTTGATGCCATGAGACCGCCTGCACAGTTCTAAATGCTTCCGGTGGTTCCTGGTATAAATAATCGGCAGTGGCGCTTATGCTCCTAACCTTGGTCTTGGCCTTCATCTTGTCTCATTTTGTCTACGACGTTCTTTTGAACGACTTTTGCATCCAAGAAATCACTCGAAATTTGCTACACTGGCCATACTTTGGCCACAGCTCCTCGCCGGCTCTCTCTGGAACCAGAACCGATGAATACAGGTGGCAATTCACCACGGGTCCCATCATTGCTTGAGCTTTGTCAACGGGGTCAGTTTCTCTGCGTATATGCTCTAAATAATTGTAACTGATTAAATCGGCTTCCAGTGGGCTCGAAACATAGCGATTGTAAGTCTTGGGGAAAGAAGCAGTTCACCGCCTATTTAACCCCGAAAAACTAGTGGTCGTCGATGTTGGGGATATTTCCTACGAGCTTGTAAAACCTATATTAGAGACAGACGTTCACACTCTTGAGCGTCTTGAGCGATCTTCGCCGGTACAGTTCTATCCTCATGTTTTATAGCTTCTAGTACTCACCCATAGCCTGTTTTAGCATTTGAAATGTCATACTGCAGGTATAAATTCCAGGCGTCAATTGTGTCGTTTCACGTTTTTATCATATATTTAGAAATTTGGGATTCTCTCTCCAACCGAGATAATCTAATCAACGAAACCAACATCCCTCACCATGTTCAATTACCTGCGTCAGCGAGAGACCGCTACTACGTACGTCTTGTGTTCTAAGACTCGCACAACTGACCTCTCATTCTTCTATGTAGTTTTTTAAGGAGCAAGGAGCTCTTCGTTTCAATCAAACAAACCAGAAACTTCAAAGCCTACAGCGTGAAGAAGACAGCCGCCAACGAAGCAAGAAGACCAAGCGCACGGATCGCGTACTAAAAGAGAAGCGACCACGTTGTATGTCTCCTCTTCTCCATCGCCAAAAAAGTACATTTATTGATTACGGAAAAGTTACTCCCCCTGCACCGAAAACACTGCTAGGGAAAGCCCGAACAGATGCTTCGAAAGTTCAGCGAACTGTCGCTCCTGTTCGGGGCTTGTTCATCCCTCCCACCAGATCAAAACCCAGTCCCGTGCTGCCCAAGCCTAGCCTCAATCTCATTTCTCATGCGAAAGATTCCACTAATAACGTCAAGGTTACCACTGTTGTAAAACGAGTTTCTACAGAACCTTCTTTCTCTCAATCTGGGGCAAACCTCCGCTCTGTTACCTGGTCTCGTGAAACGTTCTGGTCGTCACCTCCGTACGGCAGCTCACCGATGTATTCCCGTACTTCATCGGCGTCGGGATCCTCTTCCTCGAAATTGCCTCAGCAATCTCGACCCTCAGGGGTATCGCACTTGCACCCCCAACAGGATGAGCTAAAATCAAGTATTACCCAGAAATCAGCTCAAACTCATCCACCCAGTTCGTTGGACCGATCGAATTCCTCACCTCCAGCCTTCAAAGATCGAGGTCATCTTACCCCTCCTGCTTCGCAAGAACAACAATCTTCTAAGCACACACTTTACTCTTCCCCTACACCACCACCTCCGTATAGCGAGCTAGATCGTCCAATACGGCCACTCCCTAGCCCGAAGAAAGATTTACATTCATTGCTTTTTATTCCAAAGCCTCGCGCTCGATCGAAAGCATTCTGAGCTCCTGGAGACGACCTGCTTAGAGCGACTCCATTTGCAGATTGCTTCGAACCTTAGCTTTCATTGTTCAGTTGTTACATTGTATTTCTTTTCACTGGGGACTTTGTAGCGCACCATTTTCCGCAGTCACTGTACACATCATCACACATTCCCCATACACATTCTGCCCACCACATACATGTCCGTCTTTATATTAGTTTGAATACAGTCAGTTGTACTTTTATTGCTTCGGCTGGTTTAGCGCTAAAGGACTCTATGAATTTCTGTCCGCCTTCGATATTAAAAACACGATCACGTGCATGTCACGAGTCTCAGCAATCTGCTCCGCGAACATGAAAGCAGTCCGGAAGAACTACAAAATTAAGAACGTTTATAGGAATAATGAGAAAATGTTGTGTTCGAGCAGTAAAAATATTACAAAGCAAGAAAGAAAGCAATTTCGTTTCGAGGTTGTTACCTTTCCTCTGGAGTTGGTGGATAAGTAGCTTGACTGAGGCAGATAGGTACGGTAGAGAGAGGGGAGAAGTACAAGTACCGGAATAACATTTGAATTGAGAAAAACGGAGCGAGAAAACTGAGGAACAGGATCCGTTTTGTGTGTAGGAATCAAAGAATGACAGTGAGCAGTAAAAGAGAAATACGAGGCAAATTGTAATGGAGAGAAATCGTCCATAATATAACGGCTGAGTTATCATGAAAGTGCAATGCAAAACAAATGCGAGGGAGTGAGAGTGAGAGAAGTGGGCTCCAGTAAGACAAGATAAAGCAAAATTGGAGACAAAAAAATCAGGACCGGGCAGGTGATTGTGAAAGCGTTCGTCTTCTTGCGACTCCATCAACATCCCACTCATGGTTAGTCTTCCCCTTTCCTTTCCCATCCCGTTCTGCGGACGGCGCTGGAATAGGAACAGGTAATGGGTCAGGTACAGGAGGCGGTAGCATCGCTGTTGTCGGGGACGAGGGAGGGTCAGGAGGAAGTGCTTCCCATATTCGGATTGTATGGTCATCCGAACATGTCGCGAACATCCGCTCATTCTGGGGGTTCCATGAAACAACATTGACACTTCCAGATCCATGCCCAGGAAGGACCTCGATCAGGCTTTCTGTCTTCCAATGCCAAATGAACACATTGCCGTCTGCGAAACACCGTGAGATTTTCTCAAGGAAGCAAAAGTAGGATAAAAATTTTACCTTCACTACCGCTTGCGACAAAGTTGTCATTCAGTCCTCCGAAGCAACCCCGAATGATGTTTTCGCCCTGAACTGGACCTAATAGCTTAGTGGAATGTCTGTTATGCTCCAAGTCATACAGCCGGACTTCCTACAATGGTCAAGGATTAACGTCGTAATGCACTTGAACAGAAAGGGTAGAAGACAAACATGCGGTGCATGGTTCAGCAGAGCGAATTTGGAATCCCTTGAAATCTTGACACTAGTCACCTCGCCCTCAAAATCTACATCACTACAAAGACATTGTCAGCTTCTCAAAGTAAGTATTGAAAAAGAAAGCTATAGAAACACTCACTTCACGATCTCCTTCGTCCGCATATCAAATACTATCATTCTTGTTGGGGGCTGTTTCTGTTGAACTGGCGGATTGATGGGTACCGCAGCAGGCCCCGAAGCTGGCCGCACATTCGTATTGAACTGCATGCCAATCGTTACCAACTTGGCTCCATCGGGCGTTATCGCCATATCTGTTATCCGCATCGGTGCAGGGTCCCAAGCATCGACAAGTAAGCCTTCGTTGTTCTATAAGGTATTTTGGTAAGAAGAGGATCGGAGAATTGGGGCGAGAGATGCTTACCCAATGGTAGATATGTCGATCCGGACTGGTTGAGATGAACCCTGTGCCATTTGGTAAAAATCCCAGCCCTGAAACCTCGTCTTTGTGCATAGCAATGCTTTGAACACACATTCCAGTCTAGATATCCGGAAACATTAGTCAATGAGAGACATAACAGCTGATGAAAGGGGTCTTGCCTTCACATTCCACACCTTAATCGCATGATCCGCTCCAGTCACTAGAATTGAATCATCTGTGGACCAAGCCAGGTGCATAACAGGATGGTCATGATCTCGAAGCACCTGAGCGATATTCCATTCACGCGTTGCTGGGTCCGGATCATCCTAGAGACAAACCAAGTAAGTAAGATAAGCTTGGGCTCGCTGAATAACGACCCACCCCCAATTGCCAAATAATTGCATTCTTATCCTTCCCACCACTGGCTAAGAATTTACCATTATGACTCCATGCTATTGCCCATACTTCTTCAGCATGGGCATCGAGAATCGTTGTAGTGTCTCGAGGGAAATGGTGGATTCCGCAGACATGATCTTGGTACAAATTAAAGTCGCTATCAGGTGCATTATGGAATAGACACCGCGAATGTTGATATTGTCGCGCTTGGTCCAATAGCGCTGCTAGTCGCCGTGGTGGTAGCATTACAGAAGGAGAGATGTAACCTGAGGGGAGTAAATCTTGGGCGTCCAGGCACTAGGGTAAAAAGATAAAGTGGAACGCACGTTGAAGGCCTTGTAAAAGATTCTGCCGTGAAGACCCTTCAGCTCCATCCCAATGTGCTTTCCTCCGAACTTCCTCAGGATCCGTACACATAACTAAACTGAAACAAATATGAAACCATTAATTGATCGTCACACACACACAAATATACTCATAGCCGTACCTTGAGAGAGCATGTATGTGGTCAGGGTCTGTATCTGGTGGAGCGAAGCGCACCAAAGCATGCCGTAGCACGTGCAGTGCATCTTGCGTCCGTCGAGCCTCAAGGAGCTCAAGATATCGTTGCCGGTTAATCAGAAACTTAGCATCCTATGTGACTCGATAAGCTTAAAAGGAGGAGAAAGGAAGGGAATAGAAATGTACCCAAAGAGCATCTTGGTCATGCACGCCCAGTGCCTCCAAAGCATTCTCTGCATCATCCCATTCGCCGTCAAGGATAAACCTGCGGAATTGAGCTACTCTAGAGCTCTCAAGTTGATATCCTGATTCAGCTTCTAATGTCTTTGCGCTCTCCCTAATCCCCCAGAAAAAAGAGAATGAGTTGAGTCAATGACGGAAACGAGAGCGAGGCTTACATGTACCCAACGTCGCGCAAGGCTTGAACAACAAATCTTACAAACTCTTGCCGATTTATTAGACTTGAATCATCATAGAGTTGTGTTCCTGGTAGAATCACCCGAGGTATTGAGGAGGACGAGGAGGAAGTGCCGTTAGTCGCAGAACCGGGACCCAATAAGCCCTTTGTAGTTGTGAACCCATTTCCGTTCGTACCAATAGTAAGATGGCCGTTTGTAGCAATAGTTGTAGATGCATCTGCTGATGATGAAGATGCTGATGACGATGGACCTGCTCTTATAGAGTCATTGTCTTCTCCCGAATTCAACCTCATGCTGGTGCTGGTGCTAGTACTAGGGCGAGTCTGATATCCTCGCTCCGTGCGCCGACGTTTGGATGGTCGCTCTTCTGGATGTGACTGGTCTTCGAGTTTACGACCGCTGCTTGAGCTTTCAGGGATGGAGGCACCAGTAGCGGTTGGCAGTGGTTGGTCGTCCCCGCCGTGCTCCCGCTCGACGACGGTGTTCAAGGTCCCAATGGTGACTCGCGGTTACAGAACGATAGTGGTGGCAGGAGAGAGCTTGGTTGGCGCAGAGACAGAGGTAGACTTGATGGTCAAGAGTTAACCGTGGCAACTTCTTGCGTTCACTATTGATTATCTCTCCGTCTCGTCTCGTCGGAACGGGGTTCCTCTCCTCTCAAAGCAACAGATAGCATTTTTTGGTTTTATTTACATTATTTCAACTCTTTTTCTATTAGGTAATCTTCCGATTAGAAATAACGGGTCCGGATAGGTCGAATGACCAGGACTGGACCATGGCTAAGTCGAAGCCGCGGGTCAGGTCGGAGTAACTCATCTGGGAGTGCTCACTAGCCTCAGTCAATCGATTATACGTTAAAACAGATCAAGCCCACTATCTTAAATCCATTCTTTATCAATGAACACCCAGCCTTTCATCCAAGAAACCCCTCCGCAACGTGGCTTGCACGCTACCCTAAAGGCTGCCCACACATCGGAGATGATGAGACTGCAGTTTGGAACCTAAAAATTAAGAAAAGAAACAAAACCACAGCCCTAGAAACGACGCGAATTCTCACTATCAGCCACATAACCGAAAACACGAGGAAAGGGTCAGGCCAGCTTCCGCATCGCAACAAGCGCCGGACAACAACGAAGGGTTGACAGAGTGTACAAGGGGGGTGGGGGGAGGTATTCATTTAGACTGTACATACACGACTTTTGCTTAATGCGAGGGGGTAATACGTGAATGGAGTGGGTTCATATTTCGGCGGGTAGGAAATAAGTAAGGGCGAAGAAGCGAAGCAGAACGACAATGAGTGGGATTTTATGCTTTGTTGCTGGTATTCCGAGAGAGAATGAAACATCCGATTATTTAAATGACAGCAAAATGAGGAAACGAAAGAGGGCGATGCATCTCATCCTAGCACGGGGTGTGAACGGATAGTAGTGGAACAATTGGCGTGTTTGTGTGCAAAGGAGAGATCGACAACATGATTTGATAGCGGAATAGTCAGAGTGCAGCATCTCAGTCGAGTGAAGGATCTGAGAGAGCAACAGCCGCCAAGAGACCAGGTTGCGTTTTTTGCGAGAGTGAGAACCAGGTGGAGAGTACACGAAAAAAGGAACTTCTAAAGTGAGATGTGATTTGATTTGACGTTGTTGTTGTGATGACGGGATGCAAAAGGAGTCAATGCTGAGAGGAAGGGAAAGAATGAAAGTCGAGGTGTCCTGTGCTGAGTATCCGCCGTGAATCGTCGTGCAGATCGCGAGGCTCAGAAAAAAGTGCGAGCTGGATCGTCATCTGCATGTCGTTGCGTATCATGAAGCCGCCTGAAAACAGGGCATGACCTGTCATCCAAGCTTGGCGCATGCACTAGCGTGGTAGAGCAGTCCCGCGTCGGCCAACTAAACCACTTCGACCAATTCCAAGGCCTGGTGCATCGTTCGAGACTAAACCGTGCAGCTCTTCAACGCGGTAGCGGCCGCGACGCTCTCGTTCACGGGCAAAATTACGGGCAGGGTCGTCGGCTTTGCGCGCCGAGTGGACAGCGTCGTTGGTAAAGGCTCGGCTGAATTCCATCTTATTGGGTGGAGGCGAGCTGTTCCGACGAATATTCGTCGGAGGTGCGTGTTGGGCAACGGTTGTTGACCAGTCGAAAATTTGCTCGACGCTACTATGCGTGGCAAGCTGGCGAGCACCGCTACACGGAGCTGACACATGAAGAGAGTCATGCCCATATGTCATGGAGTGGTCGCGAGAGCTAGACGCAGAATCTGCACGCTCTGACCGGTCTATGACCTTGCGCCGCCCACGAGGAGCAGCTCCCAATGGCGCTGCGCTTGTCGTGATTGCATGAGCTACAGAAAGATCAACCCGTGGTGTGGGTGGAGAACCTCTAGAGAGCGTATTCGACGAGGAATTCGAGTTAGAGTTGTTTGATAAGGGTGGGCTCACAGCCGCCTTGAAAGCGAGCAGCGAGAAGTAGGCCGGTAGGCTGGCTCGGTTTTTTGTGCGTCGAGACTTTTGAATGGGTTTCTTATCTCTGTAGGAAGAATGCTGCTCTTCCTCGGCTGCAGAGACATCAGAGAACAGCTCGTCTTCGGAGGACGGAGGGTGGAAGTGGGACTGGATGGGAGCACTCCTTGGTTCGCCATGAATAGTACCGATGATCGAGGAGCTCGAGGATAAGCTGCGCTCAGCGGTATTTCGCGTCTTGCCAGGATTATTGAGTCCTGAGGGTCTCCTGGCGAAACTCATGTGAGAGGACCTCCTCGGTAGCGGCATAAAGTTGATAGGTTTTGAATGGGGCTCGATGACTGTTTCATCTGGGTAGCGATAATCGCTCGTATATCCCGCAGAACCTTCACCATCCTCATCGTCCGTTGCAGACCAGCAGGTTGAGGATGCCGACGAAGAATAAAGGTCAGTGCTCAGCAGTGCAGCGTTGAGAGCAAGGGGAGGCACGTCCAGGGATCCATCTTGGTGGGGTAGATAAGGAGAGGAGAATGTACTACTTGTAGCAGAGCTGAGAGGCGGAGAGGTGAGGTCGCCGGTCTCGCATTTGTCTGAGCAGTAAGGACTACAAATCCAGTTGAGTGCGACCTGGAGAATAATATTCGATAGTGAAAAGAAAGTTCACCGGTCATCGTATGCAAGGTGTTTGCCGCAAGACAGGCAGACTTGCTCGAACATGGTTGTTCGCTGCGATGGAAGGTGGTGGTCGAGAGTCAAGAGAGGCGAACGCCAAATTTCTTCTTCATTCTTCAGAGGGAGGTAATTCGGGATATCCCCATTTGGTATCGGCTGTCACACTCGTTGTCTGACCTCGGTCATCCTAGGTCTGGCTGCCTGCCCACCCTTGCCTATTGGCTAAAGCCTGCATGCGATCTTTGCAAATGTTCAATAAACTGTGTCGCTAATGGCGAATAAGCGCTACAAGTCCCGCGGTATTTCGCGTTACTCTGTCGCAATGACGCTATGTTACCAATTTCCCGACATCCAAAGGTATTCGCTCCACCTCAGATCAGCTTTTTTTCCGCCCAGCTCGCCCTTGAACACGCCCTCAAACTCACACACACTTGCCAAGTTGTGACAAGCGCAGCCGGTCACCCTTCTCTCAACCGTGCTTGAGAGCACGTTTCACCCCTCAGGGTCCCTCCCCCCCTTCATGCGCTCGTTCCTAAACAGACTATCCTGTTGCCTCTGCAAAACCTTGAAACTTAGCTTGGCCGAGGCCATACGCTGGACCCTGGATCCTTCCAGCTGACCCCCGCATGACTTACTTTGCCATTCACTATTTACATGTCCTTGTGCCTTCTTGACACCCCCATTTTTTGTTGAGGCATTTTTTTTTCAGATGGATAAGATCTTCGACTGTACTAATCTTTTACCACCAACCCGGCAAGATCCACGTCGACGTTCAAATCCCCACATGAGACCCGGTTTTCCTTCGTCTTTCTCTCGTTCCCCTTTACATCCCAGTCATCAATCAACACCAACAAATATGCGACTGAGTGGAACACCTCTTGTCAATGCTGTTGGGTTGATGCTGCCAGCGACACATTAAGGTTTCATTTCTATTTCATCACTTTTTCTATCTTGAGCCAAAAGAAAAAACCCCCCAGACTTACTTGCTTGTGACTCAGCGTCCTCTCGAATCCTTTTTTTTCCCATATTACTATCTTTGTCGTCGTAACACTTGTAACCAAGCGAACGTGGTCGACACCTTCTTCAGACCCTCAACGTCATGTTCCTTTATAGAAAAGGGCCTTCGAAATTCCCGATTTCCTCAACCCACACACGCGGACCCAAACGTTCGACGATCAAGACAACACGTTTTATTCATCGCTCGCTTCTTCTCCGTAGCGGACCCAAAGTCAACGGATCATGCCTAGCCGCATCTGAATCTTCTCGGATCATTGACTTTGTCGCTTTGTACATGCTTGTGTGATGCATGACCTTACATTGAAAAGGTAACTCCGGCTCCAAATTCAGAAAAGAAGAAAGCCAAAGTCAACCGACACTACATCCTGAGCCTCAGGGGGTCCCAAGGAAAAAAGGAATCAGGAACCGACCTATCATCTCGATATTGGGCCTCAACAATGAACAACAAAATGTTTGTACCTTTCTATAGTCCCCTTTTATGAATCCAGGTCCTCCGCTCATGATTCCGAAGAATGTCGGAGAGAGTACAATACACCGATAAAGCCGTTGACAAGTGTGCAAAGCGTGGAACAGCATAAATCCTTTTGGATTAGTAAATGCTATGAAGGCAACGGCCGAAACAACTTTGTGTGTCGGTTAATACTCCGACGATTCCAGTTGCCAAGCTCAAATCCACATTTTGAATTGTGTACCAGACTCGTGCTTTTTTGGCCGCCGGGAAAGGCAATAAACTTGATGAGTGCAAAGCAACAGTTCATATTACGAGGTCCCATGACATACTCTCAAGTAATAGTACACGAACGCCAGATGCTATTGCGAATGGCGCTCAAACCAATAAATAATCCACAAAAAGGAGCTAGCCCCAAAATGAATGAAGGAAACCTCGATTATCAGCACACCTCCTTTCCTTGATCAACACTCAATTGTTTCCTCGTTGTTGCCGCCTCTTGGTGAGAGAAGTGGCGGGATAGGAAGTAAGGGAGGCCAAAGCCAAAGCAAGCAAGAATGAAAATAATTGGCACCAGTGTGTAGAAGTTAGGTATTACCAGCTGGGGTGCAATGTGCACCAGAATCGTCCCTCGAATGGAAGTAATCAATGACGAAGACGGAGAATATGACCGCGTTGAGGCAGGAATATCGAAAGGTCCAATCCGCCCCATTATGGGTAGTGGCCTTCAAGAACACCGCAGGTTGTGGACTTCTCGATTGATTCTAGTTGAGAAAAACGGTTTAGGACAGATCACTGACAAAAGATTAGATAGGAGGATGAAAGGTGACACTAACAGTATCCACAAACTCCGCGTCTGACACAATCTCCACCGTTCTCTCCTCTCTTCCACCCCACAAGGATTTACGTCCTAGTGAGGTCACTGTCCTCAAGGTAACTTCCCTGTTTTCTCTCAGCCTCCACCGTTGCGAAAGTGCGATCGAATCACCCTTCGGTAGTCGAGGAATGTGGGGTATACCAGTTTGGTGAGGCGGATATTCCAGGAGATGTCCAGTCAAACATCTCACAGTAAACGGTTCAGAGATGATAATATCAGGAAGTAAAGGATCCAGGATATCGACAGACTGAGCATAGAGTGTAATGTTGACCTGTTCAGCTATGGCCAATGTAGTCTCGTCTGAATCGTTCGGCTTCGACTTGGGAAGCAACCTGAATGTCAAAGCAAAATAATCATTATCCCAAAAGTATCCACGTGTAGCACGAGTCCGTTCTAGATGAGACCAAGATGAAGGAAGGTATTCCGGGTAGAACCTCGTCAATCCTCCCCTTTGCCGAAGGAGAGTGTCCAAATCGGAGTCATTTGGAAGTGGAAGATGAAACCAGACAATGACGAGGAGCGCCACATAAAGCACAAGTGTTCGTAGTAAAGGAATGAGGTGGAGTTGGACCCTGAACATGACGGTAATAAGGAGAAGAAGCCTCTTGATGCGCCCATAAGACATTCTCAATCAGAAGCTTATGGCTCAGAGTCAATGGAATAGGAGAAAATTCATGGAAGCGTCATAACACTAAGATATTGGACAGAAGATAAGATAAATACAATCTCAATTTAAAAACCCACAGGCCGTGAACTCAGGACGAATCAGAACCAAAAAAAAATACGCTACAAATCGAAGGCATTACTTCTCCATCCAATTCGACTTTTTTCTTCGCTTTCTCTAGCTCGCTCCAGATCTGCAGCTCCATCCAAATTTTGTCGAAATTGTACGCCTTCCTCAGCTACCTTCGATATTCCCCCTTGCAAATCTGTAATGGTCTCCTGTGCAAGAGCCTCAGACTGGGCTTCTTCAAGTAAATCCGCAGATGGTGGTAATATTTGTGGCCCAATACCAACAGCTATTGTAGTCGTCGACGTAGGTTCAGCTTCTCCATCCTCATCTGCAGGACGGGTAACAGTTGTATGAACGACTCCTTTGAGAGTAATGCGGGTGCTTGATTCCACATCAACTTCTGTGGAATGTTCTTGTTCAAAGAGTGATGAAAAGTGGGACCAAAAAGTCTCAAAGTAAGTTACCCAATCTGGGCGTGTATCCTTTGGAGCTGCTGACTCTGATTCGCCAACAACACCAACAAAGAATCTATCCACTGCACGCAACAGTGTTGTGAGCTGTTGATCGACCACATTGGACAAAACGAGCCGTACGATGGGACGTGCGAGTGGAACGAGGAAAAATTTGTTCAAGATCCAATGGTGCGAGTTGTCCAACGAGAACGTGAGATCTGAGAATGAACTCTGAACGGAATGCACCTCGAAAAGGTGGCGGGAATCTGGTTTCCGCTCAACGTCTATATTGACTGTCAATCCGCTATTCCTTCTCTCGGATCCAAGGAGGACGCTGAGCAGACCTGAATCCCCATATGCAAAGCGGAGGAATCGAAGAAAGGATGCAGAGTTGTAGTGAACAAAGTACCCGACGTCGTTGACGGAGATTCGTATTCCAGAAAGCTGGATCTGTAGCCTCGAAGTTGGACCCCGAGCGGGGTGTGAGCTGTGACGAAGCAGCGGCGCCCGTTCATCGTTATCCTCATGAGACTCAGCATCAGATTGGTCGATTTCAATCCGTACCTCGTTCCAACTCCGGACGAGGACATCATCCGGGGCTAAGCTAACATGTTTCGAATGCGCTGTAACGAGCAATGCATCGAGGGCGCATTCGAGGGATGTCCCCGTTCTCCTCGGATTGAATGAATTCAAATCGTGGCATAGGGAGTGCCTGGATCGCTCGAAGCAGGCGAGGGACCAAATAGGTCAGCAGGTCGTGATAGAGGTCAATACCCTTTCGTAGAGCAGCCTCCTTCAAGCTTTCCATAACGTCTGAGGAGCCAGAGAGGAATATCGACGAGAAAGCCGATATAACACGAGAGGTAGAACCGTCGTCCGCCAGATGGTCAAGGAAGAGCTGGCATTCTTCAAAACAGACCTTTAATCCATGAACCCAAGGTTCATTAGATTGAGAAGCAAAGAGCGACTTCCCAAATCGCACGTGATGTTCTAGTTCATGCATAAACTCTGGTGATTGAAGGTAGGATGTTCCTCGTATGATGGAAACATTGAGGAATCGTTGGAAAGATGAGAGATATTGCTGCAATGGATAAAACGATTCAGGGGAGTCGAGTAAATGCTTGAATGTCCTTTCAATATTTGTCATAAGAGGGCGAAGAGAGTGGCCAGAGGCCAAACGCTCTAGCGCTGTTCGAGTGCCATCAAGGGCTTTATGAAGGTCAGCAGGAATGGTAACATGCGGAGTTACTTCAACATCTGCATCCGACATTCCGCGTGCAGTCTTCTCGAGAAAAGAGAGATATTTGGCGAAGATCATGAATACTGTCGAAAGTGCAGACGTGTAAGCCGGGTTCCGTGAAGCAACGACGAGGGTCTATTGATAGTTAGCAGTCTGTGAGATTATAATAGGATTAAATTCACCTTCTGTATTGACTCAAACACATTTTCCTGGAAGTTTCCTGCGGCTTTTTGGGGGAGATTCGTTGCCTTCTCTCCGATCGACTGAATTCCTTCGAGCCTTTCGCTTGCCCGCGCTTCAATGTCTTCAAAGGTTATGTTATGTAATTCAGGAGATTCGACCGCTGCTTGCACGTCCGTTGCAGCAATATCAATCTGCTGCGCCAGTTGCGCGACATCGGATGCACCGTCAGCAATAAATTGGCGAATAACCAAATAGACGTCCGAAAGAAGCTTTCTGAAAGCGGTCGATCTGATTAGAAGGCTACAGACCTGCAGCGATGATTGTACAAGTTCTGTGAGATCTTCAAAGAGCTCATCTGACTTGAGGTCTACCAAACGATTGAGTTTGCGTTACGAAGCGTAGGAAAAGGATTATATTACTAGGTAAATCAGCAGAGACGTTGGTTTCGATATTCAATTCAGCTTTCCCTCGAGAAGGAGCTTGTGAAATTCGTTTCGCGTGGTGATACACGTCCTGGAACACGTCGTCGTAGTTCTTATCTCGAGCGAAGTCCCTGAAGGCTGCTACAGCTTCCCTCAGCTTGAGAACCAATGAATTGCTTTCAGAAGTTATTGAGGGGTCAGGGGTGAGGTGATTAAGCAGGTTCGTGAGAATGAGGTCCGCTTGTTTCTGCGAGGGCAATTTCCCAGTCCGTACGGCGGCTGTAATATCGGCAAGTTTCGCCAATTGTTCGGGAGGAGGCTTTGGAAGAAGAGGATCCTTTTCGCGAGAAGGCTTTCGTCTCCCGCAACAGGACCAGCAGAGGCCCATATTCGCCGTGGACGCTCAGACCAAGGGCATTCACGAGTGAATGACATCATGAATCATGTATTATTCCTAGTACGTGACCGTGCCATGTGATCGAGGCAAGTTCTGCAGGAACAAGTCCAAAGAAACCATATCGGAAAAGCAGCAAAAGATGAAATCGCGCGTGACCAGGTGGTCGAGACGGAGGTTATATGTCAAGACTAGAAAGGCGCCTGTGAGCTTGTCAATTGACTGCAATCACCCTCCAACACATTTTCTAATACTCTTTCAGTTTCCCAAATAAATTATTATATTGAAGTGAATGAGACCGCCCTCAATGACCATTCCTTGTGTTCAATTGACTTTAATTCACACGGATGGATCGCGGCTAATCATGAGCAGACATTGCAATTAAAGTTTTTGAGGCACTCGATAGGGTATTTAACTTTCAAATTGTGAGATACGAAGGAGTAATTCAAAGCTACGCGCTATAAGCAAAGAGAAACTAGCAAAAAAATCGGCATAGTCACAAAAACCACAGGTAACAGAACCAGGGAATAACAAGACCAAATCCCAAAACGATAATTGTCTCATGGATCCAATTTTTGCCTCTTTCCGTTCGCTTCATCCTCATTTCCGTTCACATTGGCCCTTTTCTGACCTGTCCCAGATACGCTCGGTGTTGCCGACCATTGATTATAATACCCCCCACCTGCATAGGTCGAAGAATTTGGACCGAGCTGCAGCTGCCATGGCTCCGCTTGGCCAGCAAGATATCCGGGACGAGAAGGGGTTGTGCTAGCACCAGCTGGATGTGAAGACGAGGACTGAGAGGTAGCAGAGGATCCAGATGCACCAGTGGAGGGGTGTGGCACAGTCGGTGCGTAGTGAATGAATGTAGTTGGTTTCGACGGAATGGCAGGGGATTGCGTAGGCGTAGAAGATGTAGTAGAGGGCGAGATAGAAGATAACATGTGCTGAGAAGTGAAAGGGGATAGAGCTGGTTGAGGAGGGGTCTGCGACGGTTGGCCTGATTGAGACCCAGGTGCTTTGGGAGGCTGCATTTGTTGAGCAGCCTGCGATGACAGCTGAGACATGGCGGGCCCCGTACTCTGTGTAGCAGAAGAGGCCTGCGACTGGACAAGTGAGGTTCCAGGAGGAGGCTGTGTCGAACGCTGGGGGATAGACGTGGGAACTGGCTCTGGTCTTGTCGTCGGATCATAGGAAACTCCTGTCTTCACTAACTGGAGAATTCCCAGGATGTCTTCCTTCTCAATGTCTTGTTCAACACATCCCGCCACCATAGACCACATTTCTCGAGAAACGCCGCGATAAGACCAGTTCCAAACATTAGTCGTCTTTCCCTTTCCTTTGCTTTTGCCAGTCGTTCTCAGCACAATAGGTACATCATCTGGAAGCAAAACCGCAGGAAATTCAGATCGAAGAGAATGAGGAAGGCCTTCAAGAATTTTTGGATTCGTGCTTTGGAATCGCTGCCCGCATTTCTCTGAACTGCAACTGTAAGATGCGCCAATAATGAAGAAGCGAGAACCAAGATCATGGACCTATATCTAACCTATCAGAATCTGTCAACTTCTCAAGACAGCGACTTACGCAGATAGGGCCAGACGAGCAGAGTCCGTCATGTTTCAGAGACTGACGACAGTCAGGACAATTTAACCCATTGAACACGAGGGAATGGGGATCCCAATAGAAGAAGCGATAAACGTTCACGGGTGGCGGAGCTTGTGAAGATACGCTTCCCAGAAGGGCAAAGTACGATTGCGAGTGAGGAAGCCAGAAGGATTGCAGCCGTGCATAATGGTGATTGGTGTTCGGACCTTTCATTGATAAAGTATTAAGATGGAAGTTGAACACTTCCTGCAGCGATAAGGATGTGCCCACGTTTGCTACCGTATAATCGAACATGTCGAGGTTCGAGAGAGCGGTGGTCAAGTCGGTGAGGATCTGCAGGTGGGACGCGTTCTCCCATTCATCATGGTTGTTATTGGTAGTTGCAGTAGCAGCAGTCGGGATAGAGGGGCGAGGCTGGTAAGGAAGTGAAGGGTGAACGGGATGCATAATGGGAGGCGCTGAGACAGATTCTGAAGAAGAGCCACTGGGTCCTGGTTGAGGCTGAGGTTGAACCATGAACGACGCGTTCTCTTGCTTCAGAGAGCCAGGCGGCAATCCATCTTTCCTAGGCCTACCTCGAGGTCTAGGAACTGTCGGGCTTTCATCAGGTGGATGTTCTTTACGCGGTCGTCCTCTTGGCCGTTTGGGAGGAATAGGCGCGTTTGGGTCGACAGGAATTTTGACTTTGTTTTTGCTACCCTTGGGTCTCCCTCGACCTCGCTTCACAGGCTCGTCGGATTGGCTAGCTAACACGTGTTCAGACGGTGTGGGACTGGCTGAAGTCTGAATGGCAGCAATTCCAGGCAGCGAGGCATCTGGTTGGTGCATTTGCATTTGCATCTGTTGTTGTTGCTGCTGCTGCTGTTGAGCATGGTTGGTGACCGGCACTTGGAAAGGGGATGGTTGTGGAAGATGCTCCGTATTCATCTAACCCATAAAGACGTGCATTGAGTCGAGAGCACATGGACGCAAGAACAAAAAGATATTCACCCCATAAGATTGGGTAATCAGAAGGGGAGATGAGAGGAACCTTCAAATGTTAAAAGTACGTAAGCAAAGTTCTTTCTCACAGCCGCAGCAAATGACCAATTGCACCCGCTGCTGCACCAAGAAAGTATCTCATTTTTTCACAAATCCCTTTACCGTCCAGGATGAGTCTCTCAAAGTACATAGATATCAAATTAGCTTAGAGGAAGTGTCTGAACATAGGAAAAAAACCCTGTCCGCCCATTTCGGGGAGTTTCAGAGCACAGGGATCTGCAGTTAAATAGTATATTCCGGAAATGGACATGTTCTGGCTGGCTGCAATGCAGGGGCTGCTGTCAGATAAAAAGCTGCATCTGGCGGACAGGTGATTCCAGGCCTCTCATTCATCAGAAGCTACAGAAAAGACTGTAGCCCTACTCAGCAGGGGACGGTCTTGTCCTCAACGATTTGAATGCGCCTTCAATCTCAAGAAAAAAAATATACAGAGAGCAATAAGATGCCCTCTGCCCTCCGCCCGCATCTCATCGAAAGAGAACCGACTAACACGGAACAATCTTTTTGTAGTTTTTATGGAGATATCGAATTCTACTGGGACACAACTGGCTTAGCCTTCTGCCGTTAAACTGAAAAAAAGGGTGCACTTACCAGCTCTGAAGGTTCCCTAGATACCGACCGAGTCGTTTCTACATCCTCAGGACGAAGCTTGAGATATTCAGCGAAGAACAATCTCAAAATGAGATTCCATCTCCGCATGGTAGGAATATCCAAAGCTGATGCGTCATCCTAGGATCCACTTTAGATGAAGACAAGAGTAGAGTGGAAATTAAATGAACGCGCCTGGAGAGTATGCCATACTCTGGGGAAAGGCTGAGAAATGACATGCAAGACGCTAACTCCTCGTTGCAAGAAAGGCAGATGATCATCGCCGATTCCACCCCACTCATGGGTTGTCGTTCTCTTCAAGAACCAACTCACCCACTTATCTTTGTCCATGTCGTGCACGAGATCCTTGTTGGTAGGGTCTGAATATGTAAAATGACCTCCTTCCCCTAGCCTCTGCTCAGCTGATTTCATTTGATCAAATAACCATGCAGGTGTCGGCATAGTAATTCCGAAGAGTGGGCTCTTTAGAACCAAGGAGATCTAGCAGAATGAAATGTTCAATGGTTCCAAGCTGAGTGAGAGTGTGACCAGCATATCGTCGACGGACCACTCGGAGTGGTAGGTGGCATATATTCAGACTGCCATTTGGCTGCAAGATGTCTAAATTTAATGAAAATGTGAGCTGAAACCAAGCTAAAGGTGAGAAGTTAGAACTTACCTGGAACCATAAGTCGAGTCTGTGTCAGTCCAGGAATGAAATGCCTCTTCACCATCAAAGAACACAAGCTGAAGAGTTGTGTCCTCCCATTCGTCGTCTGAGTCGTCTCCATCTTCCAGTCGCTTCGCTCGCGCTTCTAGCAACGGGTTTAAGGATTCGGCTACAGTCCAACATGAAGGCACAAGGAGCAGCTGAGTCCGTCGCTCCAACAAACTAAACGCACGTTTTTAAAAACCAAAGTTCAAGGTAGAGAAAAATAACGCACCTGATCCTCTGGATATTGAGCGAAGTATTTGGAGTCATAATGTGCCGTTAATATGACCCTCCTCGACGCTTCTGGGTCCTTCGTAGCAATGAAATTAACAAATTTCTTGCGTCCAATTGGGGTATCATCTTCGAATTCATCATAGTCGATATGCCACCTCAATGCCTCTAATGTAGAAACAATGTACTCTCGCACTGTTGTTATGTTTTCCGTTTGTGCTATTATACTCGGTGAGTATGCAGCAGGCGAGCCACCAAAAAAATAGGACTTACGAGCTCGTGGTATAAGAATTTTAGACAAATGGGAATTAGGGTCTCGGTAGTCAATACTCTTTAGTGGGTCTGGTTCCAGAGCTACAATCTTCGCAATGCCATCCTTAGAAAGTGCATTGAACGTTCGAGGTGCAAATGTCTGTCCAGCATAGGACGGAGATGGGATGGTGTTGTGAGGAGAACGAGAGATGCAAAGAGCAAGGCTGGCCGTGGCCAGCACATCGTCGTCGTGGTTGAACTACAACCTGAGATCTTGATTCTGTCCTACCACCATGGCCATTTACGGGCTTTGGGTAATTCTCCTGGGCCACATATCGAAAATCTTTGTATCTAATCGTGTACTGAAAGGTCATCAACAAAGCTGGTGGACTTGTGTATCAACGAAACTTTGCTGGTTGTGTTGTCATACCCTTTGACTTATCAACGGTTAACATCTGTCTCAGAGGGCCTAGCTCAATTGAGTTCGAATGAAAATCTCGTTCTAGCCGGTACTCTCCATGGTATTCACGCCATTACGAGTCGACTTTCTCCCACTGGTCCAAGTTCAGGCGCGCAAGTAATCGAAGGCGAATCCTTCAAGATGCTCATTCATCTCACAACCACAGGTCAGCCCAATTATACTAGCTTTGTATAAATAAAGAAACTAAGTAAGTAAATCTTTTATATCTTATAGGGACCAAATTCGTGCTCCTGGTTTCAACAGCTGAACACCATGGTGAAAGCATTCTCCAGAAAGTGTATGAAGCGTACTCCGATGCTGTCATGAAGAATCCATTCCATACGCCCGAGATGCCAATCCGGAGCGAAGGCTTCGATCAAAGGATTACAGCTGTAATAGGCAATGGTCATCTGTAGTTCTGAGGCGAGTTCACGAGGATTATGCTCAGTTGAAGAGATCGCGCCCACGTCTCGTGGGAATACCGATACAGACACCAGCTAGTGCCTTTCGGGTGCTAGTCTTGTAAAGCTTGTATGTCGATGGTAGTTTGAGCCAAGACCGCATCGTAACCATCCTTGTATGTAGCTTTAGAGTTAAAGAAAAAAATCAGTTCAGCTCAGTTCAGGCATACACAAGAGTCAAACTTGCCGGCCATCTTCGCTTTTTCTCGAAACCGAGCAATGACCTTCCTGTTGTGTTCGATAGCAGCGAGCTGGGTGTGCTTGATAGTGCCTAGCATATCGTTTATGCAACTCAGTGCATGTCTACGATGAACAAGGCTTCAGACACAAACCAGACACATGCACGACATTCGGCAGAACTTTAACTCCTTCAACGGAGGTTAAGAGAGTCACAGCGCCCCAGGCTATTTTATGATGATCTCTTCCGACACGCAAAATGCATGTATGCGTTTGTGGAGAGTAATATTTTACTGCATACGAAGTCTGAGCACCTCCGGCCAAGAACCTGAGCAAGCTCTCTCACCTGTAAGACTTTGCCCAACAGCACCCCAACCAGTATCTCCAAAATTGAGAATCACAGAATTCTTCACTGCCGCCCAGATTTTACGTTCATCAAGAGTGTGAAGACCATTCGACGACTCGACAGATTGAGGCAGTGGAGAGGATGATGAGAACATGGCAGGATCGACAAATTCAATTAAAATCCAGCGGTTCTAATAGAAGTCAGTACAAAATGTTTAGGAATTTACAAATGACATGCCTTGAAGCGAACCATGGTGGATGCAAAAGGAGAGCTCTCATCTCGGGATTTAGTGGGTTGGCCTCATCATTTTGAAGCTGGCAGGCTTTCTAAACCACTCATTGTCCTTTTTTTTGGTCCATGGCGCACTTAAACCTCTAGTCACAATAATACTCTTCTGTTTTCCACTTTCCTATTCGGATATGCCTTGATTAAAATGATCCTGAAAGCTTTCGTGGTGGGAGTGTCCGAAGAGATGAGCTAGAACACCGACAAGGAAAGGATTTTGAGTGGTCCAATATGTTCCTGGTATACTTCAGGTCAAAATACAAGACACGTTTATTGGCTTTAGGGAGGAACGGGAGGACGAATGTATTCAAGCAACATAGCTTTCTGTCAAGTCGCCCAACGTGATAAGCAATACTACACAGAGGCATTTAGAGAGCAACAATTGTGTTCAATTAATTAAAATGGGTGGTTGAGTATGAGAGCTCCGTTTGTAATCTCCCACGAACTTCTCGGTTGAGTGCAACTTGGATGTTTGTAAGCGCCGCTGACATTGCTCTTCCCGTCCACGATCACGTCGAATTATTTATCAGCGACAATGGACGTTGAAGCCTACAATAAACAACGCATGAATCTTATCTCTCAAGATCTATCACTTCGTGTCGATACTAAACGCCCTCCGCTCTCAAAGCAAGAAGCCCAAGCTGACGCAGTTGTTCGTCAAATTCGCGCGGAAGAAGCGAAGACTATATGGGCTGCAGAACACCCCGAGATCATACATCCATTTCCTGGGATGCAATTTCTCACAGGAAAACAGTTGGTAGCTACCTTTAGATTCCGAAACGTAGAGTTCATTTGTAATTTTTCTCTCTAGGTGATGCAGACAAAGATTTTCAAGCTTCTATCTAAGGTGAAAGGATGTTCACCAATTTATATAATCTCGAAACTCATCGTCTGAGGGGGGGAAAGATGCCCAAAGGAGCTCTCCTACATGCTCATTTGGATGCGACCGTCGACCCGGCGTGGCTCCTCTCCAAGGCATACGAGTATCCTATCATGCATGTGCGCATTCCTGAAGCATCTCCAACGACAATAGGGGAAGCTAGCTCGTCCTACGATGCTCATTTTCCCTTGACTCTTGACTCTCTAGCCGGTCTTTTGCCCGAGTTTTCTGCACTTGCCAATGATGAACTCTCGTCAAGCCTTGCGTCCACATCTAGCCTTACGGACGCATCCTATAAACCTGGCAGTTGGATTCCACTCAAGCAAGCTCGAGAGCAGTTTTCTACTTCACTTGGTGGCCCAGAAGCTTTCGACAAGTGGGTTCTGAGTACATTCACAATTGCTCCCAATGAAGCCTACAACACAGTGCAATACAGTGGCCAAGGTCAATTTCTTCACCTCCGTTATTGTGAGTCTCATATTTTTGCAGATTTGGGTCAAATTCATAAGCACATTCAGAGCCGTTCATGTTGGTCGTCTTTTGGAGGAGTTTCTGTCCCGTATTTTTTTTAACCAACATGTCAGGGTCTCATACATTTTGAACCCATATTCGCTGAATATGTCAGGGAATTTATTCGATCATCCATTGAGGATGGGATTTCCTACATCGAAGTTCGGATGAACTTTTGGTACAAGTACGTTCATCGTCTGCATCTAGCCAGATATTGCGATATCGATCGTACTAGGTTCATCCGCAGGGCCAATGGGAAGAATGATCTATCTCATCGAGAAATGCTCGCGATCGTAGACAATGTCGTGAAACGTTACAAAGAGGACCTAAAGGCAGAAGGACGAGAAGACGAACTTTTAGGGCTGAGGGTGAGACTCTCTGTCATATGGGCTTTACACTAAGCCAAATTATAGGTTATATATACCACTGTTCGAATCATCACCAATGAAGAGCTAGACTGGTACCTAGACGATTGTATTGAGTTAAAGAAAGAATTTCCTCATCTTCTAGCAGGTAAGAGAGCATGCTTTGTGTCCATCTGGGGAGAGAAGCACTTACACCTTAAAGGTTTCGATTTGGTTGGTGCTGAGAATCCTGGACAGCCCCTCACGTACTATTTGGAACGATTGCTTAATTTCAAAAAGAGGCAACAAGAGGAAGGATTGGAGATCCCCTTTGTATTTCACGCCGGTGAGACAGAAGGTAACGTAGTCTTTCGCTGTTGCTTGTTTACATTTCAATGATGCCTCTCCTGTTAGGCGACGGAACAGCGGCTGATCACAACCTTTATGACGCCATTCTTCTTGGTACGAAGCGAATTGGGCATGGGTTTGTTCTCCACTTTCAGCTTCTTCACAATCCTTAGATTGGGTTTAGTTTTGCGTTGATTAAGCATCCGGAGCTCATCAAGCTTTGCCGTGAAAGAGAAATTGCTCTTGAAATGTGCCCAATTTCGTTAGTGCCATTTCTCAACTCTCGCTCCTGTTGACTTACATTTCCTCCGCATAGTAATGAAATTCTTGTAAGGGGAAACTATTTTACATTGCCTGAAAGACCTGACAGAGTACATTTTCAGCGCCTCACTTCTTCAATGCCAATGCACCCGCTACCAGCCTTGCTCAATCACGGTGTCCCTCTCACTCTTTCCTGCGATGACCCAGCAGTATTCGGAAACATGGGTCTTACTTTCGACTTTTTCCAGGTCTTAGTTAGTTCGGAAATATCGGGGCTCGTGACAATGGCGGAGATTGCAAGAGACAGCATCAAGGTCTGCCTGCTTGGATGTACATTCCTTTCAAGTTCTCAATCTGATCTTTCCCCCATAGTATTCGCTTATGGAGAAGGAAGAGAAAGTGAAGGCGCTGGAGACTTACGAAAGGAAATGGCAACAGTTTATCCAGACGATTGTCGATAATGAAATTTAACGAAACGAGACGCTAGATTGACAATGCACTGTATTTGACCTGAAGATTCAACTCTTCAGGACTAGCACCTTTGTTTACGTTCCGGATGTCGTGAGCTGCACAGCAAGCGCGCGTCGTCTGGCTTGACTTCTGCAACCATAACAAGTTTTTTTGACTCCTAGATCGCCCCATCCGCTTGAACTCATTTTTTTGAGATAATTTGTTTTTTCAACTGGATAACCATCTCCCGAATGGACTTTGCATTGTACAACGAGCAACGTGGCAACCTCATTAAGAAGGATACTAGCCTGAGGCGCGATTATGCTTTGGGGACACATTTATCGGAAATAGAACATAAGGTGGATGAGGTAGTGAGAAGAATTCGCCAGGAAGAAGCGAAGACTGTTTGGAACAGCGAGAGAGATGAAACCTCCTCGGAATTGGCTTTTCTCAAGTCCAAAGATTTGGTGAGGCACCTTTAGTTCTCACTATTTTATGTATTGCGAAAGTAAACCTTGAGCTCTCAGATAACTGAAACCAAGATTTTCAAAATCTTGCGGAAGGTACTCGATGTCCTCTCATCTTTCCAAGTTTATATGCAAATTCTGTGCTGCAGATGCCAAAAGGAGCTCTTCTACACGCCCACTTCGGTGCTACCGTCAATCCTCGCTGGATTCTCGATCAAGTTTACAAGTATCCTCACGCTTATTCTATTCGTCTCCCCAAGGAATCTGGCAGCAACCTTTTGTCGACTGATCGAAACCTAAACACCATCTTGCTAGATTTCAGTGCTAGCTGTTCTATCTCTCCTGTTGCTTCAGATGATATTCAGAGCATCTCAGATGACAAGTATGAACTTGGCTCGTGGATCAATCTTGCCAGGGCCCGAGAGAATTTCTCACTCACGCTTGGTGGTAGGGAAGGGTTTGATAGGTGGCTGCTCAGCCTCATGAGTATCTCCCGAAAGGACGCACATGAAACGTATAATACTGTCTCTAAGGTTAGAAAACTCAACACTTCGACTCGTTAATTGACATCGACACTGCGTAGATATGGGTAAAGTTTGTCGGCGCCATCGCTACCCTTGACGTATGTTCTCTCTCATGTTGTCTGCTTTTATTAACTTGGGCTGCATTTATTTAGGATTTAATTGCATATGAACCTGTGTGGATAGCTGTTACCCTGGAGTTCTTGCGGAACTGCATAGAAGATAACGTGCTTTGGGTGGAGGAACGTTTGGGATTTCCTTGCGAGTGAGTTTTTTCGCTAGCCCACTAGCCCGTGGCATTGGCCTGACTTGGATATAGCGTCTTTCATGAGAGCTCACGGCAGCCTATGTCCCCTACAGAAATTCTGACAGTGCTGGACCAAACTCTCACCTCATTTAAAGAAGGTTTGAAGACGCAAGGGAAGGAGGCAGAATTTATTGGATATAAAGTTTTCTTGCTCTACCACTGTTTCAGAGTCATTCTTATGTCTTCTGGCAGATCGTTTTTACCGCACTACGAACAAGAACGCACGAAGAACTAGAAACGCTGATGCGTCTTTGTATTCAGCTGAAGAAAGATTTCCCTCATATTATCGCTGGTATGTTAATCTATTGTCGTTGGCCTGTTAACACTCAGAGACCGTAAGGTTTTGACCTCGTTGGTCCAGAGAACACTGGATATCCTTTACTTCATTATGCAGAGCTTCTCCTCAATTTCAAGCACGCCCAAGCAAAAGAAGGTGTGGATATTCCGTACCTTTTTCATGCAGGGGAGACTGTTGGTGAATATGCACCTTCTTAAAAGAAGAAAGCGCTAATTGGGCCTGTCTAGGGGACGGGACAGACTCAGACCAGAATCTCTACGACGCTCTTCTTCTCGGATCTAAGAGAATTGGCCATGGGTGCGTCTTTTTTCTCGCTACGGAGTTAGACAGAATTCATCGAGAGTTTAGATTCTCCTTAATTAAACATCCAGAGCTGGTCAAACTCTGTCGAGAAAGAAACATATGCGTAGAAATGTGTCCGATCTCGTGGGCTACCATTCCTTCCCACATAAATCTGATCTAAACCTAGTGCAGGAACGAGGTTCTTCGCCTCACAACATCGATGTCGATGCATCCCCTCCCCGCTCTATATAACAGCGGAGTTCCTATCGCGCTCTCCTCGGATGACCCTGCTGTGTTTGGGAACTTGGCTTTGAGCTTTGACTTCTTTCAGGTTTTGGTTGGCTCTGAGATTTCAGGATTATTAACTATGGCAGATATTGCAAGGGACAGCATCAAGGTATGTCCATTCCCCTTAACTAGTCTAAGCTTACATGAATGTTTTAGTATTCCCTAATGAATGAGGACGAGAAAGCAAAGGCATCTAAGAATTACGAGAAAAAGTGGGAGGAGTTTGCACAATGGGTGCTTTCTGAACACGGCGATTTTCTTTAGGTTTACGTATTGCCATCAAATACGGTGCTGTTTGCGTAGTTGTTATGACCTTGTTGCTATAACCAACCTTTACGCGCGTACAATCGAGCGCTTCCCCGTTTGTTTCCTTCCTTCACCTTCTCGTATCATTCCAAATTTCGCCTCCGATTCGAGTCATATTTGTTTCCCTTTATAAGCATCTTAACTGAAATGTACTCGGTTTCCTATCACTCCCTTTGTCCTCGGAATCGTCAGTGATACATGGATTTCACATCATACCTCAAGGAACGAGACGAGCTCATTCAGAAAGACACCGGACTTAGACGGGATTATGCTTTACAGCAGAATTTCTCAGATTTGGAGAAAAGAGCGGACCAAATTGTAAGAAGAATTCGAAAGGAAGAGGCCGAGACGATTTGGGATGTGGAGAGGGACGATGTTGCCAATACATTTCCTGGGATGGCTTTCTTGACTTCCAAGTCTCTGGTGCGTATTCCTCGTTTTTCTTTATTTATTTCATCTCAATTTCAAAACTTTTGTGAATAGGTTATGGAAACAAATATATTCAAACTTTTGACCAAGGTTGTCACAAATGCTCCAGTCTTCGAACTGACATGTTGACCTTCCCTAGATGCCGAAAGGGGCACTTCTGCACGCCCATTTTGATGCGACTGTTGACCCCAACTGGGTGCTCAAGCAAGTCTACAAATATCCCGCCATCTACTCCCTCCGCGTTCCCTCGACGCTTCTTCCAGAATCCGCTTACTCTAAAGACAACCTCTTCCCTTTGACAACTCAGTCTATCAAATATCTCATTCCAGAATTTAGTGCCAGTCGTTCGGTCTCTCCAGTTGCTTCTGAGGACGTTAAGAGCATTTCGGATGAGTCCTATGAGCGAGGCTCATGGATTAACCTTGTTAAAGCAAGAGAGAATTTTAGTGCAGAATTAGGCGGCACGGAAGGGTTTGATGAGTGGATTATAAGTCATTTGAGTATCTCACCCAAAGAGGCATATGAGACACACAGTACTGATACAAAGGTTCGTGAATCCCATATCCTCCTGGCTGGTACTCAAGGTCGCCTCAGATTTGGACCAAGTTTGGTGCCGCCATTGGCACAACGCACGTTCGTACATGAATCTCAGTCCCTTTAATTTCGTCTCTCAGTATGTATTTTATAGGGCCTCATCGCTTATGAGCCAGTCTGGAAAGCGTTCCTTTGGGAGTTCCTGCGATCGTCTGTTGAGGACGGTGTATCATGGATCGAAGAACGCCTTGGTTTTCCATATGGGCAAGTGTTTATACTGCAAATGATGGTCTCAAAGGCTTACCCCTGTGCGCAGCGTGGTTCGCGAATCGACGCAAGAAGAGGACATGGCTCCCCGAGAAATTATTGGTATGGCAGACGAAGTCTCGAAGAGCTTCAAGGAAGATATGAAGAAACAAGGAAGAGAAAAAGAGTTCTTCGGCTACAAGGTTTATTTTTTTTGGCCTTTGCCTTTACACCCGTTGAGTAAATTTGATCAGATAATTTTCACTGCTATGCGAAGGAATCCTCACTGAAAAGATGGAAGATCTTATGACTCTTTGCATTGACCTTAAAAAGGAGTACCCTCATCTCATTGCTGGTATGTGTCATTCTTTACCTGCATCCAGCCGTTTACAATTTTGTGACTAGGCTTCGATCTTGTCGGTCCAGAGAACGCTGGCCATCCCCTGATTCATTACGCAGAGCTATTATTGAACTTCAGAAAGAAGCAAGCCGAGGAAGGCGTTGATATACCTTTCATTTTCCATGCTGGCGAAACCGTTGGTTTGTGCTTTGCGTTTCTCTTGTTAGATTGTTAGCTGATATTAAGAAGGTGACGGAACGGATACGGACAAAAATCTCTACGATGCCATTTTGTTGGGAACAAAAAGGATTGGTCATGGGTTAGCATTATTCCAATCCCACCGAGGAAGCGAGGGAGGACAACGTCATTTTGTTTAGGTTTTCGTTGATCAAACACCCCGAACTCATAAAGCTCTGTAGAGAGCGAAACATCTGCATTGAAATGTGTCCCATCTCGTGTGTTCTTTCCTCTGTGCCTTTGCACTATCTCTGGACTCATAAGTTTGAATTAGAAACGAAATTCTCCGCCTAACCACGTCCATGCCGATGCATCCCCTTCCAGCCCTCTACAACAACGGGGTTCCTATAGCACTGTCTTCCGATGATCCGTCCGTTTTTGGGAACATGGGCTTATCATACGATTATTTTCAAGTGCTTGTTAGCTCAGAGATTTCTGGACTTTTGACGATGGCTGAGATCGCTCGGGACAGTATTCGGGCAAGTGTTTCTTTTACTAGATCTTTCGGACTTGTACTAAAGTAGTTGTAGCATGCACTTTTAACAGATGAGGAGAAATCTATTGTGTTGAGAAATTACGATGAGAAGTGGAAGGAGTTTGTCGAGTTTGTTAATAAGGAGCAATTCATCTGAGGTCCATACATATCCATCTGAGTAAATAAAGAATAGGTACAAAGAGTTCAACCTCTATTCATCGTATTTCCTGCTCCTCGTGGATTCGCATCTGTGAACTGGGCCCAGCTTTCATCTTTTTGTCGTTTCTGTTCTTCTTTATCAGCACCGAAAGCAGTACCATCTTGTTCAGAATCGAGAGCGAGCTGTTCAGAGGTAGTTGGCTGCTCGAGAGATGCAGGCCTGTCGCAATGTTTAGCTCGTTCCGCGAACAAAGAGGAGAGATACAAACCCGCCACCAGTAATGAAATTCCCTCGCTCTTGTTCAATTTGGAGGTATTCATCAATTGTCATCGTTGGCAGGTTGTACCCTGGCGCAAAGACCTCGGATTGGAACTGAGCGCGTTTGAATGCGCCTGAAGGTAATATAGTAAATGGTCGCAATGGCTGGGAGTCATCCTCATCGGCCAATGTTCTACTCACGGAGAAATAAGAGAAGAGCTTACCTTTCCCTTGTTATCAAGTAAGGGCCCTTTAGAACTAGAGGAGACGTCAAGTTTCCACATGTCCTCTTCCAGCTGCTTCTGTGTCTCTCGATTATCGGTCGCTTTGTTATTATTCTCGGGAGGCATAGGAGGTGCATTCTTGAGGAGCTCAAGTTCCTGTTCAATGCTTTCGATTTGAGCGTACGCTTGAGTGTAACACAGCCGGAGAACGAGAATAGTGGACTCTCGAAGCAGGTCTTCTACAGCTGTTGGTTCTTCTGATGTTTGCGATTGGCCGGCTGAGGGGAGAAGAGAAAGGATCATGGAGACTTCGGAAATAGGTTCTGGAGACGGCGTATATCCTCGTCGCTTTCGGAGTGTCTGAGGGCAATAGGGTCAAAAATTTGAAGCACAAACCGGAGGTGAGCGTAGACGGACCTCAATACGAGCTTTGATGTCTTTCTCAGCTTTGTATTGTGCAATTTTGACCTCTCTTCGTTTTGAAGGATCTCGTATAGTGGAAGGTTTGTTCTCTACAAGAGCACGATCGGCAGGAGTCACAATTTCAGCATTTTCTAGCGAGCGGACGAAAGGTGTTGAGGTGCCTCTAGAAGAATTTAAAGGGATTAATATACTAAGAAAGATAATCAGACAGACCTGTGAGAATCCTAGGACGGCTTGCCGCTTGTCTCGCTTCCAGAGCCGTCACGCGTCCTTGAAGTTCTGCAGCAACGAAAGGTACAGAGAGATAGACAAGATGGGAGGTTATAATATCTCCAGGGTTTCGTTTGAACTGAAGAGTGCGAGCTCCTCGATGCGGGCATGGACAAGTGCTAGGTCCTTGAGAGCTGACGTGATGAGGTCCTGTGGGTATACACCATCAGCTGGAGATATCTATACAAAACTAATGGGTTTTACTTGAGTGGCATCATCAAGGGCGGAACGAGAAAGTGCTTTTGTTGTGGACGTCAAGGATCGAGCGAAGAGACTGGGAAGATTAAGATCGCTCATGAAGGCAGGAGGAGAAGTCGAAATGGGGTAAAAGCAGCCACGGTCACGCGCCGCCAACCCTAAACTGTCAACCCAATTTGTCTCTTTCTGCCATGACAAAACGCAAGGCGACTTCCGTTCCTGCCTCTGTGAAACGTCCCAAGCTCGACTGGAATGCCTGTCTTCGAGAATCCCAAGAACAAACAGAGGGCGACTGATATTCTCAATGCTCGGGTTGGCCCATGGTCAAGCTGCCTTTCTGTCCGTCGAGATCTGCGCAAACTGGCCCCTCACACGCGGCGACCATTCCAAGCTGCATGTTTTCTCCACGCAGGATGGGGGTACGAAAATCAAGCTCCAGATTGTCTTTGGTGTCAACTGCGTCAACCGATTGCTCGACACATTTCCTGTCCTTTTTTTGGTCGGAGACGAAGTTCATTTCAGTCTGGAGGGTGTCACAGTCGAGCTACCTGATCCTACATCCGCCAGTAATCCCTTTCGCGGCACGTTGAGATTTCCAGACCATGTGATCTTCAAATTCGGTGCCAGGGTTGGTGTGAATCCCAAGGCGAAATTGCTTTTCAATACCTGGGATGGTAGGCTATAGTTTATTTAATACCGTTACCGGCACAATTTATGGGATTTAGATTCTTTAGACCAGGATTGGTATGCTAGTTCGGATGATGACGCCATGACTATCGATGAATCACCTCTCGCCAAAGGTCACTTCAGGCAGTTTAATACACGGGTAGCTGCTTACGCGTTTTATAGAGAAAATTAAGCGGAAGCGTAAAAAACGAGCACCTTCCTCGACGTCAAACATGGGGAACAAATCAGCTACTTCTCTGGATCCTGTACTAATTCAGGAGAAAGCGTCCTGGTCTTGGTAAAAGGGAGAGGAAGCGCCTCGAGAAGGAAGCCAGAAAAGCCAAGTTTGCTCATGAGGGACAAGCTGCGTTCGCGACATCATCATCATCAACGTTAGCTCCTTCTCCAGTTCCACTGCCATTTGCCTGTCCCTCGAGTCCCACAATTGGCCAGCCCTCCTTCGCTCTCCGATAATCAAGATGCTTCAACTTTAGCCGAGTCTATTTCAACTTCAAGTCACGCGGTGAAGATCGACAAGCTCTAACCATGAAGGTGCCAACTCTTTGGTGTTTGGCCTTTGTGGTCTCAAAGTTGGACCAAGTCGACAATACATCCAGCTCAGCGATATGGACTCCCACGAACGAATTCGTGACCTTATTGGCATTCTCGGTAGCTATCGAACACCAACACGGACTGCCACAGGCTGGTGAGCGATTCGTTTAGCCTACATTGCAGAAGTTTCAGTCGTATCTGACTGCTTTCTTGAAGACTTCTCGTGCACGATGGAAATATTTGACCCGAGCATCAACTTCTACGAACCTGGCAACACATTTCAGAGCCCTCATACCCATATTGTGACATGCTTTGCTGCAAGAATGGAGGACCTTCCCGAGCAAATTCACCAGTTCGACATCGTTCTTCTTCGAAATCTCAAGGTATGTCGTTCATAGTGAGCAATTAAAGTGACCCACAGTTTGACTATTATTTTAGAAAGGAAACAAGGGCTACAACCATAATTCCATTGGATATAAAGATCGCCTTCAGTGGTCTGTCTTCAATTCCAAGGCTGCTCTGCGGCTAAAAGCAGAAGGGAAGAATGTGATGGACCTCTTCTTGTCAGATCCCAGCAGTCCAATGGAGTTTAAACCCGAACCAGCAGAAATGCAGTACTGCCTTCGTCTGGCCCGATGGTGGGAGAAAGTTGAGCTCCAAAAGGTGAAAGATGAAGAGCATGTGCAGTACGTTGGAGGGGCTGACAACCAGACGCAAAGCTCAGCGTACAAGTTCAAGCACGCTCAGCGAGAATATCGTCGCATTGAGGATGTTGGCCCTGAGAAACCACCGAATGGTTATTTTAACTGTGTCGTCGAAGTGAGCTCTTTTTTTTTTTTCTTGTCTTGATTTTCGCATCCTCATCGTTAGTGTAGGCGATGCATAAATATGAAACCAATTCGAGCACATGCACCCTTCATGTCAGTGATTACACCGCAAATTCACGTTGTCACGAGATCACCAATTCATCTTGGTGTCCCCCTTCGCTTTCTCGCCATATTCTTCAAATCACGATGTGGGACAGTGCGGCAGTTTTCGCGAAGGAAATGGAGATGCATTGTTATTACGCGCTGGAAAATTGTCGAGCATTTATTAGCAATCACGGCCGTGGGTCTTTGGAGGGTAAAATTTCTGAGGTCAAAATTCGGAAGCTGAAGGAAGAAGATGCAACACGAAATCCGCATTTGAAGGAATTGCTTGAGTGAGTCTATCTTCTCACTTCCTTCGAGGTTGAGGTCCAATGGCAATTTTTTCTCGTAGTCGGAAAAGGACGTTGCTGGAGAGCGGAGAATTGAAGCCGCAACACGTTTTTGCAGAAAAGAGATTGAAGGATTCGGACATTGAAGAACATTTTACTTGTTTTGTGGAGGTTGGTATCTGCTTGCTGCTGCCCTTTCGCTGCATTCACTGAATTTTTTTGAACACCAGATTCTCCACATAAAAGTATCACTGAGTGGGGCTACATTCATTTTCGTCACAGACTATACTCGCCCTCAATTCCTCATTGAACAAATGATGGCTGATAAAATGGAATGGTCAGGTCACTCGTGGGCACGAGACCTCGATGGGTATATCCTGAAAGTGGAACTAGAAGATGGTCAAGCGCTGAAGGCAAAGCAGATGAAAGCAGGAGAGCTATGGCAGATTAAGAATCTGATGTTGAAGAAAATTAATACCAAAGGAACGATTCGAGGTGCGCTCGGAGGAGATCATCCTCTTCTGGCAAAAATACCTGAAGATGGGGAGAAGAATTCCCCGGAGGGAGTGCAAGCATTGAAAAGGTATATTTGTTTTCAGGCTGTTCTGTTGTTGATATTGATTCACGACCGACGCATAGGAACCGTGATACTTGGAAGGATGGCATTTCAAAGGTTGAAGCCAAAGAACGTCAGGTTGGAGTCGTGGCCAGGAAATCCGGGTCGGAGACGAAGAAACCGAGTTCGAAGCTGACCTTTGCTCGCCTCCCCAGTCCTCGTGGGGTAGGTAAAGCTGATGGCTGTCTTAGAGCTCGACTCACAAAGATTCGACCTCCGAAGCCAGAGGCCTGGTTCATTCGGTCCTGTCGAACATGTAAGATTGAGTGAGTTCTTCTTTGTCCTACCTCCACGCTAACTCGTGCTTACTTTTCTTATGCGAAAGAATTATGGAACCACACGCCTGGTGTCCGGAGTGTCATGATGAAGAGAAGATTGCACTCCAATACCGCTTACATTTCACTGCTGAGTTCGAGGATTGTGACGGTCAGAAAGGAACCTTGACTGTCCATGACCAAGTGAGATTTGACCATGGCGTCCTCAGTTTTGTTAACTTAAACCCTCCAGGTTCCATGGTTACGAGGAATGTTTGATTTAAGCACCAGAAAGGACCTTGATAAGATTGTGGAAAAGGTGCTTCCCTTGACGGGCTTGGATGTATTTCGTGCCAATCCTCCAGACGCACCTTGGATGGATACTACAGTTCGTGTGATTTGTACTACTCCTGAATTACCGCTGGTGTATTCGCTCCTGCGTTTCCGGCCCGTCGAGACAGCTCGGTCGGAACCACCGTAGCGTTCGAAACATTCTCGCATGTGCAACTTGTTTATATAATCTATTATCGACTCTTTTGAGCATTGTCCGATTTTATCACGGTTGCTGCTGTTTCTAGGAGAACGTGGTCATCGATGGGAGCGTCGGTGATGGATTTCGGTGTGGCTGTTCTTCGGGTAGTCAACGTAAAAACTTGAGGAGGGATGAGAAGTTAAAAAATTCATAGGTCAAAGTGGGGCGGCTGCATTGATCACCGCCAAAAGTCGCCGTTTCCCTCCTGCTCTCATCGTTTCTGAGTCCTTGTTCAACCATGTCTACCGCTTTACGCGTTCGTATTCTATCTCACCATCTACACCATTCTCAATCACCTCCAGACCGTGCTTGTGACTGGCGGAGCTGGCTACATCGGTAAGCGTTCCGATCTTTATGAGTTTTGGGGATTGCTTGAAAACACCTAAAACTTCAAATTTTCTCATTTTCGCAGACTGAAGATTTGTTGCTGATTAAACCTTAGGCTCTCACATCGTGTACAGTTTGTGCAAAACTGAACGCTATAAAGTCCTTTCCATCGACAACTACCACAATTCTCTCCCCGAAGCCATTGTACGCGTTCAAAAACTTGTTCAGCAGGAGCTTGGCCATGAAGGGGAATGCACACAAATCACTTCCTTCCAAGCCGATCTTACTCAGGCGGACCAAGTGCGAGCAGTGTTTGAAAAGTATGGCAAAGGAGGTATTTGGGGTGTAATTCATGTTGCTGTTCGTTCTCTTTGCTTTTTACCCTTTGAACTTTACCCTAATCATTTTGGATCGCGTAAAGGCTTATAAAGCTGTGGGTGAATCGACCGAAATCCCTCTCACATACTACCAGAACAACGTCTCTGCTACTGTTTCCCTTCTTCAAATAATGGACGAGTTCGAGGTTTACAGGATGGTGTACTCTTCCTCAGCGACGGTGTATGGAATCCCTCCAACCATCCCGATCCCAGAGACTACCCGCCTTAAGGCGGATAGCCCCTATGGCAAGACAAAGCAGGTATGCGAGATGATCATCGACGACCTTTGTGAATGTACGCGTCATTGATGAACTACTTCTAAAGTTTTGACACTTATTTATTTCCATAGCTAAACCCGACACTTGGAGAGCTATTTCTTTACGATACTTCAAGTACGTTCCGCACTTTTTGCCCTCTTGATGCTTGACTGAATCATCGCCAAGTCCCGCTGGTTGTCATCCTTCGGGTGAGATCGGAGAAGATCCCAAGGGTCGACCTGGAAATCTTCTCCCTCTTCTTGCCCAAATGGCGGGTGGTCGAGTAAAGGAGGACCTTTTGAAGGTATTCGGAAATGACTACCCAACCCCGTAAGTTGTCACGTTGGTAGTAATATTTGATTTACCTCTCACAAGACTTCGTCTAGGGATGGAACTTGTGTTCGCGATTACCTACACGTCCTCGATTTGGCCAATGGGCACTTGATTTCACTTGACGCGCTTGCGCCGGACTCAAAAATTGATGTCTTTGGGAATAACGCGACTCCTGGGAAGTTCAAGGCTTATAATCTTGGCAAGGGGAAAGGCATGTCCGTTTATGACATCGTAGCGGCGATGAAAAAGGCCACTGGATTCGAGTATAAGACGGAGGTCATCGGTCGTCGGTTAGTGTTTTCCGATTTTCCTCACCTTTGTTCTTTGTAGTATATTTAAGGATTTTGGACAGACGCGGAGATGTACCAGATCTGACTGCAGACCCCGCGCTCGCGGAAAAGGAACTGGGCTTTAAGGCTCCACAAGACCTGGAGACTATGTGTCGGGATCTTTGGAACTGGCAGACCAAGAACCCCAACGGCTATAGTGCTTAGCATCTTAGAATTTTGACTGCACACACTGGGTTCTGGTTCGCGTTGTCACTATAATTAAGTAGTGTATCGTGATTTTGGGACAGAGCGAGCTAATAGATGGACTCTATAACACGGAAAGACGTGTAATATATGGCAATCAGTAACCTTTCATTTTAAATGTCTTTGCTGTGTCTGGCTTCGGCTTAATCAGGCAGTGCTACATAATAAGAAGCGGCTCTGAATGGATGGTTTGAAATATAAGGATAGTAATTAGAGTACAAGAGCTCTTGTACTAGACGTATAAAAGTGTTTACTATAAACGAGTGTGCAGAAGAGCGTCTACAATGACGTAGATTTAGCCAAGGAAGCGACATGCCAGGATCGCCGCAAGTGACCGTGGAAACAATTGGATTGTTCTTGGAGATGAATTTGAACAAGGATTGGTGTCCCAAGAAAAAAATTATGAATGGCAACGATTTTTAAGCGTGATCAATTGCGTGAAAGCGACACCTTTGTGTGACAACGGAGAAATGAAGAGACGGAGGCAACCCTCGCAAAAAGTACCGAACCAAGACCAACTCTTTCTTTACCGACCACGAGCACGACATGATTCGGCTCGCTCAATCTTTCACGAGCATCCAGCATTGAGTGCTGCAGTCCCTATAACCTCTGCGCTGGATTTACATTGCTTCCATTGACCTCACCTCGCTTCTCATCTGTTACGAAGGAGGTTTAAACCTTGTACCTTTCCACGAACCATCCTCTTTCCCAACTTCTCCCACACTTACCACCGAACTATTAACTTCCTATGGCTTTATTTCGCAAGAAGAAGCAGGATGTTTCAAAGGCTCTTCCCGAAAAGCCATCTATTAGCTCCCCTCAACCCACAACGCCCCTGTATGCACGTTTTGCGAGCAGCGCCCCCCCTCCACCGAGCAAAGTTGTATCGGGGCCTATGATGCTCCAACAACGTCCTTCTTTTTCTTCAAGACATAATTCGGACGACTCAAGGAGACGAGCCGCTCCCTCCAATCCCAACCTTCGCGGCGATGTCTCCATCCGGAGTGCTAAAGTTGACAAACCTTTGCCTCCTCCTGGACGGCCTTCTCCCGAATCAGAAACACCACCGGTGTTCGTCCATCGCTCCCCTTCGAATGCCCAAATAGATACGACTACATTTCACACAGTCGCCTCTCCTCAGCCTGTCCAAAGACTTCCATCTGTATACACCCCAAACGGTGCCTCTAATAATCCTCCCCCAAGCTCGTTTTCAAGAGAGGGTGTTTCTTCCAAAGACCTTTCTGCCCGCAAGTCAGCTGCAACCAGCCTTATGAGCGACATTCCAGACCACATGTTCAACATTCATAATTTGGATCTCGGAGATGAATCAGTAGGCTTTGCACAGTAAATTAAGTTCACTCTTTATCTAATCAGTTGTTTTAGGATAGAGAGACTCGGAAACCCGCTCCTGCACCTTCGGTACGCTATATACTAAGGGAATTCGGAGAGGCATTCTACTCACGCGTCCGCAGTTGCCTCCGGGGGCTGCCAAGCCATTAGTAGCGCCTCCTTCTCAAGGGCAGGCTCTTACTTCCCGTCAGCCTCAACAGCCATTAGCACCTTCGCGTCTACCTACTCGTATACCACAGGTCTGTCTTTACAACCTCTTCAAGCTTATTGGATTAATTTGAGGGCTAGGCTACTACTGTAACAACGAGTCCGCCTGGACCCTCACGCCATACAGAACATCGTTTCCAAGAATCAACTTCTTCACCCGCACAACATCAACCTCCCCAGTCTCCATACGCCAGCCGCCCTCAACCACCTGTACAACAAGCACCAGTAGTGAAATCTGGCCGTCGGATCTCATCATTACCTCAAGCGACCAGTTCAACAGCTCCTCCCCCTTCATTTTCGCCAGTTGAATCGAGACCAACGCAGATTCCAAATGGTGCTCCTCTACCCTCCAACCCCGAACAACGACCTCTACCCCCTCAACAGCAGGCCCTCATTGCTCGCTCAACATCACGGAGCACTCCGCATGCAGCCCTGATGCAAACCTCTCGCTCTGCTTCCAAACGACAAACTATGCAACCACCGCCTAGCGCTTCCATGATCAGCTCCCAAGAACAACCTGTGCGCCCAGTGGGACAGGATGAATCCCCTTACGCTCTTGCGACTCCCAAGCGGTCGGTTTCTGTCACTCAAGCCAGCTCATCGTCGCAAAAACGGGTTATCGACTTAAATGACACCGCCCCAATATCCCCTGCTAACGTTGGCCCACTTTCTCCTCAGCATTCTGGGACTCCTACCGCTCGCCGTGGCCCTTTAATATTTTCGAATGGTTCCAGTTCTCCAGCCACAGCCCCCCCTCCCCAACAGATACCTAAAAACATACCTCCACTTGAGGCAAATGGTGGACCTTCGCTCAATGGTCAGCCACGGCGGGTCAATCGAGCATCGACGCAGCCTCTCCTTCCGCCTGTTCCTCCCATCTCACCCCAGCAGAACGAATCAACGGCCGGTCAACCACCTTACCGACTAAGCAAGCAGCAGTCTCGTTCAAGAACACAGCAACCTGCTATTCAAACGCCTCCGTCCACTGCTGACTCTATGACAAGCTCGCTGCATGGCTCCATCTCTCGAACGACATTATTTACATCCACTTCGAGTTTGGGGCCTGGTGATCCTACTAACATAGCCCCTTCTTCGTCATCTTCGATGCGATCTGGGTCAGAATCACCTGTTCGAAGGAAGGACTCGTCTTCTCCAGTCAAGCGTAGATTGCCACCTTTGGGTGGAGAACCGCTCACTCCACCTCACGATCGGCATACTCACAGCGATGAGAGGAAGCCGAAACCACCACATCGTCTGCAAAAGCAGAAGTCTAATCAAAACGTTCGTCCTATTGAGCCTGAAACACCAACCAAGGTCGACCAAGAGACGGCGATGAAAGCTGGATTGCCACTAGATGACGATCCTTTCGCAGCACCGGATATTAAAGTTCTTGGGAATGGTTCAGCATCCCTTGAGGAGCAGCTACCACCAAATCCATACGCGAATGTTCCACCGCCTCCACCGTTAGAGCCTACCACACCGACAAGAAGAGAGGGAACGAACGCGGCGGCATATGGGTTTAATGTAGGCGCACCACCCATTTCTCCTCCAATTTCTCCTCCTTCATCACGACAACGCGCCGATGCTATGCCCATTCCACCAGCACCCGATGTCGTTGAACTCTCTGTGGGAGTCGATCGTGACCCTGCACCGTTCCCTCTGCCCTTTTTCCTCCAAGTTTCGCCTCGCATTCTACGGTCTGTATTGATCTGGCTCAACTTCTACGACTTTTGGACGGTCATTTGTGTACTGGATAAAAGCCTGAGGAAAGCGATTTTCGAGCGAGAAGACTTGACAGAGGAAGTACTTGAGCAGTATCTTGGGGTAGTGGGATATGAACGTTGGCCGGTGCTTCCTGAGCCTACTGTACCTGAGCGAAAGGTTGTGTCGGGTAGGGCTGCTATGCTGCGGGAAAAGGAGCGCGATGAGGCAAAGGAGCCTTTGAAGTTGAGCCTGAAGGTTTGAACAGCTTTCTACTGTCCAAACACTAGCGTAACTGACAGCCTCCTTTTTCAGGATTTGGTTGATTACATGCGTGGTATTTCGATGCCCACTCATGAATACGCACGGATGTCGGCCCAGCATATTCATCAGATCCGGAAAGTCCCTCGAGAGCAGCGGAACCCTGAAATTGGCTGGCATATTATCAATATGGCAGCATCTACCCGAGCATATACCCGCGTTGTGCTCCGTCTCAGGGCACAGGCAGAAAGGATGCAACGAGAGAAGGATAAATCTGCTGCTGAGGAGCGGAGGGGGAGGGAGCGGGAATCAAAACCTCCAAACTCATATTACAACACTGCGAAGCAATCCGGGCGGTCTGTTTCTAGGAACTCGAGCCGTGCTCCAAGCCCAACTCAATCTATGTTCTCGCAGTCGCATCATGGCCATGGTGGCATGTCGAACCATGGCCACGGAGGTTATGGTAATCGCTCTCCGCGAGATGTTTCGCCATCTCATAGCAATGGTAGTCCTCTCTTGGATGTTAAACCATCTACCATTTTCAACTCGCCATTGTACCGACAACGACGAGCGCCTTTACTTCGAGTATTTGTACCAAGCCCGGAAGGCACCTGGTTGAGCGATGCTAGTGTTCTCGAGTGTGAGGCAGAGCTGCGGAGAGCGGCTGTAATGGGCCTTTTAAGAGCTGGTGACATTGTATGGGATGTCGCTGTGGGTGATGAAGGAAATGTCGGTAGGCTCATCTGGGATGGCAGCTATCTCATCGTAAGTATATTGCGTTCCTTTTTATCAACAAAACTTATGCATTGTTCTTATAGGATCTCGACTACACATATAACAATGTTGGGGACTTACCGAAATACATGCCAACCCTTGCCTTCCCACCCTCATACTTCCACAAAGTCATCCGGACGAGCTCTTCGTCTGCAAATCCCATTATCCACATTGACATTTCTCCGTGGGGCGAAGAAATTGCGAATCGATTACAACTTCTGCAGGACCGAGTGCGAACCGAGACGCCTCAAGGCGCCTACCACAACGTTGTCCGCTGGGTCCACCGTTCTTCTTTCGTTATCAGACCACCGCCAACCAAATCACTCTCCACAACGTTCTATGATCCGCGAAGAGCCCAGCAGCCATTTGCCGCGCCACGGATCCCCATTCCGGGACACCAAGGGTTGTTTGTCGATTCTGGATGGTATGGGACAATTGTTGTGGAGACGGAAGGAACCAATGAAGCACTCGCCGACTTCCAACTTCGGTGCGGACCTGCCGCTTTCCCTGCCGCGCCAAGGGGCGTCAATCATGGAAATAGAGCAGTCATGGAAAGAGAGGCTGAGCAACGACGAGTATTTCGAATCCTGAGGGAGAAGAGTCGGCCTGGTGAAATTTGGATTCGGACGGTTACGGCGAAAGAGAGGATACTTTGAGGATTGATTTCTTGGGACTTTGGACTATACATATCTAAACGAGTAGATGTGGTTTTTTGTAGGACTGTTAGATGTTGTTGTACGTAGTATGTATTTGAGAAAATGCCTAGAGCTTTCTTGTCGACAGCTCGTTTGGTAACCTAACCCTACGCCATATTCGGACAAGATCGTCAATATCCCTAGTTGCGCTTTAGCGTCGCTTCCGCGCCTCCCAATTCACTGTTTGACTCCTTCAGGCGGTTCTGTCATAGATATGCTTCTGAGCTTCATCCGGGAATGAACCCGAGCTCCAAGCTCCAGCCACTAGTTTTGACAGAAACTCCATTGGTCGGGTGTAGCGAATTCTACGTTTACTGGTATCGCTTTCATTCTCATCTTTTCTTACAGTGTGCCCTCGCTTAATTTAGAGAGCAACTTGAAGTAACCATAGGCCCCCAAGATGAGTTGTTCTTAACTCTAAAACTATTGAAAAACTCAAAGTTGTAATTTAAAGAGTAGGGAATGATAGCCTGGTATACTATTAAGTTTCAAATGAACAACGTGCATTTGGTTCATGCTGCGGCTGTTTGGCTTGCTTGTCTCACTTTCCGCACCATAATCACAATCAAAGACTTCCCGAAACGTCGCTGTTTGAATACAGCATTCAATGTGCTTAACCGCCTGAGAAATTTGAGCTTTTCTTGTAAACTCCGCAACCGTGCAACCCGACAATTACTGGGAACATGTCCAGCGCTCTGGTCTGATTGAGTCGACAGCGCGCCGCCACAGACTGATTTTGGTTAAGTTTTTATGAATCTGCTTCAAGACTGGCAAGAATTCTACGATTTACTTCACAAAAAAAAGGCCAAGAGCCTAAGCCTAAGTCCTTGTCAAGTTGTCAGAAGTTACGGACGAGAGCAAGGTCACAGTTCACGTGTGCGTCACAAACTCTTCCTTCTTCTGTCCGTTTCATTCAGCTCATTCAAGCACTCAACACCAGAAACATTCCACGATCGGGAGTCTGGAGCGAGAAGGCCTTGAAACCTGGACCCTTGCCTCCTTTGTCAAGGCATGACCGTTGCTCACCGCCTTTGGTCTCACCTTCAATCCCCCCTGCCCATACACAATTTCTACATGGGCGCCGCGGAAACGGAAGCGGGAACGTTGTCTTCTAAAATATAGGCAATTATTTAATTGCCGAAACGTTGTTTTTTTCTTGCTATCTCAGTTCAAAAAAGCAGGCATCGCAAACTGCTTATACGAGCTGTGTTGAGTTACCAGTAAAAAACCAGGCGTGGGTGTCCAGTATCGAAGGTCCAGCCTTGGTGATTAACCAAAACTAACGCTGAGACATGTTGCGACACTCCGCTTTCATTTCTGGCGAAGACGCAAGCGGCGCCTGGTGAAAAAAGTCTTGGCACTGTTGTTGTTGATGCAACAGAGACACACAGTTCCGGGAAGTTTATTTTCTTTTCTCGCTCACCACGCGGGCAACCAACGTTAGCATTCTTTAATTTTTTTTCATTTCCGCATGACCTCATTTCTCCAAAAAGAAAGAAAATTGTCAAATTCGAGAGCGGCCTTTCTTCGAGGTTCCTTATCTGACGGCGAAAAACGAATGCAGCGCGGAATCTCGACTTGGACAGCTTCTTAGACTTATTGACGAATCTTCGATCATCAAATTGATGGCACCCAATTCTGGGGTAAAGCGAAAAACGCGGGGCCTGCGCGGCTCGAGTCGTCCGCTCATAAAAGGCGGTCGCACTTGTTCAAATTGAATTTCGAGTGTCTCCCCAACTCGGTCCTCACCCTCTCTTCTAGTGCTGCTACTGTAGTTGCCATGTCTGACGATAAGAAGAAGAGCGACGACATCTCTTCTGCCGATGTCAAGGTCGAGACGAGCTCTGTCGGTCCCACCTTCGACAAGAACGCAACGAAGCGTCTCCTCAGGAAGATTGACTTTGCGCTCATCCCTTTCCTCGCTCTGCTCTACTTGCTCAGCTTTTTGGATCGGACGAACATTGGCAATGCCCGCTTGGCTAACCTTGAAAAGGACCTGGGTATGAAGGGCCTTAACTATAATGTAAGCTGTTGAGACGCCGCTCCTCGCGTTCCCTTCCACTAATGGGGTATACAGGTCGCTTTGTCGATATTCTTCCCCTTCTACGTTGCCGCAGAAATTCCTTCCAACATTATGATGAGGAGGACACGACCATCTCTCTGGATTCCTTTCATTATGGTCTGCTGGGGTTTCATTTGTTGCATGATGGGCCTTGTCCATAACTTTTCGGGTCTGCTCGCTACCCGCGTTTTCCTCGGCATTGCTGAAGGTGGTCTCTTCCCTGGTGTCACTTATTAGTGAGTTCCATCCACCTCCGTTGTTTCTCGATCTCACCAGGACCACCAATAGTATTACAATGTGGTACCGCCGCCATGAATGTGGTCTTCGAATGGCTATTTTCTTCTCAGCCGCTACGGCTGCTGGTGCGTTCGGTGGTCTTCTTGCTCGCGGAATCGTCGAAATGAACGGTGTCGGTGGTCGCCCTGGCTGGGCTTGGATCTTCATCATTGAGGGTATCGTCACCCTAGCCGTCGCAATCGCTGCATTCTTCGTCATGCACGACTATCCTGACACTGCCAAGTTCCTTTCCGAGGACGAGAAGAAGGAAGTTGTTGCTCGCCTCAAGCTGGATCGCTCTTCCCTTGCGGACGAATTCGGTATGAACTACTTCTGGGATGCTATCAAGGATTGGAAGATTTGGGTACACATGTTCATCACTATTGGCATCTACACGCCCCTCTATTCCATCTCTCTTTTCCTCCCGACCATTGTCAAGTCTTTGGGCTACACTAACAACACTGCTCAGCTCATGACGGTCAGCTGGTTCTACTCAAAGCTACGACCAATAACTAACAGCATTTTCAGGTTCCCCCTTACGCCGTTGCATGCGTTTTCACTCTTGGAGGAGGCTACCTCGCCGATAAACTTCGTCAACGTGGTGTCTTCATGATTTTCTTCAATCTTATGGCAATCACCGGTTTCGCCATGCTGCTCGGTTCCAAGAACGACCATGTCAAGTATGCTGGATGCTTCTTCGCGGCATCTGGGATCTACCCCAATGTACCTCAAGGTAAGCTAGTCATTTACCGGACTGGTAATTAGAAAATGCTGAACGCCGCTTTAGGTGTGGCTTGGAATGGTAACAATATCGGAGGTTCAACTAAGCGAGGTGTCGGTATTGCTATGCATGTGGTATGTTATTTTTTCGCCTTCCAGGTCGACATCTTTCTGATTTATGCATTTTAGGGCTTTGGTAACCTTGGCGGTGCCATCTCTGGTTTCATCTACCAGTCCAAACACGCTCCTCACTACTATCAAGGTCATGGAACGCTCATCGGGACTGTGACGATGAGCACCGTCCTTTGCATTTTCATGACCCTCTATCTCCGTCGTGAGAATGCACGGAGAGACGCCGAGTACAAAAAGCCCGAAGAGTACACAGAAGCCGAGAAGACAGCGGAACGTGAAAAGGGTGATAACGCCACCTTCTTCAGGTACACCGTCTAGTTATACATTTGCTTCTTCTTGCATTTCTCTGGACCTTTTTTCTGTATCTATTATACCGTTCAGAACTATCATATCCCACCGTCATTTCCACGGACGACTACGCTACGTATTTTGGAGGTTACAAGCTGCAGTTCTCGCTTCGCTTAGATAATATATACCGCCCTTTTCGATAACTTTCTTTGAACTTGTTCAATTCCACCCTGGCTTAACGGTCAGATGAGCGGCAAAATACCGGGGACTTGGCGCTGCGGATCGCTTGTTTATGATTTCGTGTTTCAAGAAATCAATTGGCAAGTCTTCAGTTCCTTGGCAATCGCAAGAATCAGAAAATTAAAGTACGAGAACGAGCAACCCAAAGGATACGAGCCATTGAGTTGTATTTTTGTATGTGTTGACTAAGCTTCGCTGTCTATTTGAAACCCAAACCAGCGAAAGGAATAATTTGTCTACAAGTAATCAGTTTGTAGAATGGTCAACATGGCCATTCTCCAGTTCAAAATCATTCTAATCTTCTATAATGCAGTTAAATCCTTCTTCATTACTTTTTTTTTCCCGTCACGCACTCCGCCCTGCTCTATCCAATCTTATCTGATAAGATCTGTTACCAACTCCCATATCCTACATTTCTCATCCTCTAAGAATCAGACGACGATGCGCACGCAGCCGGCATCCGTTGACTCATCGGCCGATGAAAAGTGTTTATATGGAACGTTTAGCGCTAATTTGAGGTCAAAACACCTCACCCATGTCCACCGCTCTCGAACCTCCCCCAACGTCAGGACGAGAGACTCCAAGAAGTTACTCTATAGAAAGGAACATTTTCAATATGGTTGAAGAACGTGAAATAGACGATTACAAGTTACCTCCCACGCGCAACTTGGTTCTCTTGATTTTAGGAAGCACCTTGCACCAAGTGAGCACTAGCTCGTAGTGATTTCTTGAGCGAGCTAAACTCACTGCACGTCATTATAGACTTCTGCGTTTATGATTGTGTCTTCAGGTGTGCCCTATGCACAATCTCTTGGAGGTTCTCCTACCTTCTTTGGTCTCGTCAGTATGTCAGCTTTCTCTTTGAGGACTGCGTTTCATCATCTAACAATTCGTACATCGCACCCTAGTGGGACTACCGAATGCAGTCTCAGGTTTGGTCATGATCCCGATGGTCTCCTTGGATGGTGGCAACTACAAAGGGCCGATCCTGTTTTCTTATGTCTGTGTTCTGCTCGGGGGCATTCTGTATGGGCTAGCATACCAGGTCCATGTTCTGTACCTCATTCTCGCATCGAGAATTGTCACTGGCATTGGATTCACAGCGTTCATGTATTTCAAAAGGTACTGCACAGATCCAAGAGTTGTCGGCGTTCGACGTAGAACAGCCCTTGCGAGCTGGCTCATCGTTGCGCAGGGCATTGGTCTGGCGCTCGGTCCATATATAGGTGGTCTTCTTTACAAGGTCGGCTTTCCCAACAGAGTGTTCAATGGATATACTGGGTTCGTCGCATCGTTACCTCAAAACGAATTCTCTGCCTTACATTTCTGTCTATACTTAGTCCAGGATGGTTGATTGCTTCTACATATGTTGTGCTAACTGCTATGACTCTGGCTCTTTTCCAAGACCCCGCCGAAGGAACAAAACCATTATTTCTGCTTCGGCAGCTCATTCGTCGTCACTATTCGCCAAGGACTTCTTCAGACCCGTCCAGTCGACAAGCGCATGTACAGAACAGGGACAATACGGAGCATTCGCCTTTACCCACAGAAAGGCTCTCTTGGAAGCAAAAAGGCGTCTTAGTCACGATGCTTTGGTTTGCCATGACGAACTACTTCATACTGTCAGGCTTTGAAACGAATATCCCCGTCTACACATCGACTCTCCTCAACTACTCACCTTACAATGCTGGGAACTTCATTGCTGCAGGTGCCATCGTCACCTTCCCATTTCTCCTTGTGAACATGCGGTACTCCCGTCTTATTCAAGATCGGGTCACTCTCGCATTAGGATGTTCGATTGGAACGATTGGGTTGGTTGCAATGATGGTTTTGCTGAGGCTCGACAGAGTTACGCGAGAAAGCTTGTTTCTTGTGTGGGTGTTAGTGGCCCTAGGTTTCAACGTGGCCAGCACCTGCACATTAAGCTTGTTGTCAAAGCAGCTGCCAGCTGGGTGGAATAATCGTCTTAGCATGGCAATTCAATATTCAACGTACGTTGGTCGTGTACTAGGCGCACTCTGGGGTGGAGCAGGGGTTACCGTTGGTATGGACAAGTTTATTGGCCTTCACCTCACTTTTGTGGGGATAGGTACATGCTTATATTTAGCTTTGTGGAAAAACTTGAAAGCGAAGACTGGTTAAATGATCTTCAGGGATGTATGCATTGACCTATAAAACTAATTACAATTTGTGAAGTTCTGTTACATTTGTTGATTTACCCAATATTATGATCGTAAGAGCTCCTGTAGAAACGGAGCCATGTCGTTAGGGGGGTGTTTACCATGCTACTTTGGCCAATATCGAGTTCGGAAACTTGCGATTCAAGAATTTTCTAGTCTCATCCAAAAAGAGGATGACGACTCCATACCTATTTAACATTAACACCAGCAAGTAAAAATTCGACCTTTGACACTTACGCAAGCGGCAAGAAATAATACTCGATGTTGATGCCTCTTGTCAAGAGAACCTTTTGAAACCACTCGACGTAGGAGAAGAAACTAGATCATTTGTCAGCCTAGCACATTTCAGTAAGTCAATCTTCGACTCACCATGCCAGAACCAATGCAGTCGCCATTGCAGGAATAAGCCACAAATTCCTGGTTTTAGCCCCCCACAACGGGTTCTGCTGGAAGATGGATAGTCGTCTCGTCCGACTCGCCATTAGATTGAACCACTGAATCATAACTAGGTTGTAGAAATCTGAAAAAATTTGATGAAAATCACGCAGAGATGATTGCAAGAATACGTACAGATAGACTGAGCCTTGTTGTCACCTCTGCGAAGTAGTCGGGATCCACACCATAATCTCCATACTTCAACCACAATGCCGAGAAGGGGATCCCATTCTTTTGATATCCGAAGTAGAATGCGCCAGTCATTGCCGTCAGAGACTCCAGGATGCCGATGAACCCGTAAGCGTGCAGCAATAGCTTCCAGTCAACAAGGCGTTCGGTACGACGATTGCGGGGCTTCCGTGTCAATAGGTCTGCTTCAGGTTTTTCATGAACCATGGAAAGAGGCAGGAGCTACATCTGTAAAAATGCAAATGATGATCATCTGGATGCTGCTGAGGGCCTGGGGTAAGCCGAAAATGGTGTTAAGGAGAACTGGCATCAGTTCGGAAAAAGATCCAGCCTGACACGAAAAATATCAGAATAAGTATAGTCGAGAATAAGAGGAGACGAACTGGAAGGAGGTACAAGGTTGACTTTCTCAAGTTTTCAAAGCAAAGGCGACCGTATTGAATAGCGGTGACTATAGCAGAAAACTTATCAAGGAGGATGAGATCTGCTGCTTCCTACCAGATGTAAGTCCAAGCGGGACCGATATCGAGTAACTGACCTACCGTAGCCACTTCTGAGCCACCAGCGATGGCAACACCAACATCAGCTTGCTTGAGAGCGGGGACATCGTTGACTAGAAGCGTCGCTTTGTAAGGTGTTGGTCGAGAATATAGACAAATAAATCGCACCTCCGTCACCAGTAACGGCGACTGTACATCCGTCTCCTTGGAAACATCTTAACAATCTGGAGTTTCTGGTGAGGAGTAGTCCGAGCGAACACAATCTCATCGAACTTTATTGGCGATAAGAATCATGTCAGCGGCCGAAAGCAATTGAAGCCTACCATGAGAACCTGCTTCCACTGACTTTCTTTCATAGTCATCATTTCCGGACCACTAATGGTAATGGCCGATATTTTCTTGTGTTCCGGTTTGTCAGAGTACTTCCCGATTGAATCTACCAAGTCGAGGTCGGACAGAGAGCAAACATGGGGGGAAGTTATGATGCCAATAGATTTGGCAATCGCAGCTCCAGTGGAAGCAAAATCACCTGGACCTTACTTTGAATATCGAGCTATCCGACTCATCGATTAAACGCACCAGTAACCATACAGAACCTGATGCCTGCTCTCCTGCAAACCTTCTACCGTTTGTCTCGCGTCTTCCCTCGGAGGGTCAACAAGTGCAACCAATCCCAGAACTGTCAAATCCACGGATGAAGTTTTAGCTTGTCTTCGAGACGCTGGAGATCGTCCCAGATGTATTCGTCCATTGAGGATGGCCGAATAACCTTCTGGGCGAGTAAGAGAACGCGCTGACCATGTGATGCGAATGACTCCTGAGCTGCTCGAAGTGTGGCGAGAGCAGTGGCATCGAGAGGAAGTTGACGGCCATCTCGAGACAAGTAGGAGGAGCACCGAGCGGAGATAATATCAGGGGCCTGTTGCTACGTAAAAACAGAACGCGGTAATTGAGAAAGAGAACGTACGCCTTTGATAATAAGGAGGAAGTCATTCGGCGCCAAGGGAAGAACGGTAGGACCACTGGTGGAGGACACATTGCTAGGAGCACGGAAGAGCTTGATGGCGAATTTATTGACTAAAAAGTGACATGTTAGTCCGGACTCTGAATTCGGGACGATAAAACGCACGGGAATTAAAAGGCAATTTCCCAACCTCAACCCATTCGCGGCGATAAATGTCTACGGGATGAACAGATTCGGAGAAGCGCAACAGCCCACTATCTGCTTAAGTTTGAATCACCTTGTCTAGAAGCCCTGAATGAAATAACAAACCTGTTGCATCACCATTGATCTTTCTTACTTCAAGAGGGTCATCCTGGCCAGTACCAAACTCTGCATCATTGCACAATCCTGCCGAGGCCGCAAGACTCTTAACTGAATAATTGTCTTTTGTTGCCTCTTCCCGTGCTTCGGTTGCTCCAAATTTGACGCTGCCATCGTATAGAGCAACATTGACGACTGTCATACGATTTTGTGTCAAGGTACCTGTTTTGTCACTCAAAATAACCTGCATTGGATTGGGTGAGGAAAATCATAAAGTTGAGTAGAAGTTGCTTACATCGACAGCACCGAGTGATTCTACAGTGCTCAGCGACTTGCACAAGATATTCGCTTTCTTCATAGCGCTAGCACTAAACAAAAGGAGTGAGAAGATCGGAAAGTGTGATACGAGTGGAAAAACATGCATAATGGTTAATGACAGAGTGACACAGACGGGCAGACCCTCTGGAATAAAGGCGACAGCGACAGAGACACAGTTGATTAGAAGTACAGGAACAGGGATGAAGTCAGGATGGTCCTTGCGAAGCCAAGCAGCCCAAAGAACTGCCTCCACAATGAGGAACAGAACAAATTGTGTGATGAATATAGGATACGCACTCACGATCAAAATGACCACAGCAGCAGCCAGGGATGCAATGATGAGCACTAAGCGTAGAATCTCGGCTTCAAGAGTAGTTCGACCGGGCCTACGCCTTCATTTAATAGATTTCTATTTAGGCCGTAATCAACTGACCTTTCTTGTGTGGCTTGCTTGGCAATACGACCGAAAACGGTATTCGAACCCATCCCGACGCAGACACCCAGACCACTCCCATTCGTACAAAGTGTCCCTTGAAGAGCGATGTTACGAGATTCCATGACTATGAAGGCATACATAAGAATATAGGTACCAGAGTGATCAAACTCATACAATTGGGATCTGTGGATTCCGAAGACGCGCCAACTGGGTTTGATTCTCCGGTGAGAATGGAACGGTCAAATTTCAAGTCGGATGAAACGTCGATTAGTCGGATATCAGCAGGGACTTTGCAGCCCAATGAGATCTTGACAAGATCACCAATGACCAATTCCGTAGCGACAACCCTACTCGCCCATTAACATTACAAGGTCAACAGTTTTGAAATGCTGCTTACTTGGAAATCTCTCCATTTCGAATCACTGTTACCTCGGATGGAAGCATGTTCGTGATTGAAGCCATCACAAGGCCAGTTGTATAATCTACGACATGGGTGAATGTGACGCAAAAATAAAAATTTGACTGACCTTGCCAAAGGTTGAAGACTGCCTGAATAACAATTACAATGAGCAAGACGACGGCCAAAGCGAGATTAGCCATCGAAGGGTTGGGGTCACCGAGGGGCCGCCTGAAGCTGTTATCAGGGGCGAAGAGCTTAAAAAAAAGGAGGTTGAACCATACCATGCAATAAAACAAATGATACTAGCGACGAGTAGAAGACTTCCAAATCCTAGAGAAACTGAGCAACAAAGACGTGGTATTTTTGTAAAATCTCACCTCCGAACGTAGCCCAGAAGATTTTCTTCAAGATGTGACGAGGGGGAGGAGGGATAGAATTTTTCCCGTCCCGCTGAAGGCGCCGTGTCACCATTGGGGAATCGAGACCGCTCTTGCTAGAGACCCCAAGGCGGTTGCAGACTTCATCTGCCAGTAGGGTATGCCACTCAAGGTCAACAATATCTTTTACTACACTTTTTCGAGCTGCTTGAGTCACATTCACGGCATGTTGAGTATCTGTAACCTGGAGACTAGGCAAATTTTAGGTCGTGGGGAAAATTGGCTGTGGAGGATTCGTACCTTAAAGTCCTGAACTCTGCGACCACGCGTGCGGAAGGGTTAGTATGTTGCACTGTATCTCTTCTCTGAACAACCGCTAGAGGTGTGTCGAAGTGCCCCGAAACCTTGGAGAGTGTCGTTTCGTTGCGAAGGATGTTGGGACGCCTCTCGCCCTTCTCAATGTCAGACATGCTGAAGGTGCCCAGGAAATCAATTCTACGAATGCCTCAAGCATTAATTTATAGCTTCTAGAGGGTTGACGATTGCGAGGGATTTTAGCTATAAGCTTGGCTGTAGCAATAATGGCTCACAGCAGTCGGAGGTACACGACCGTTCGCAATAATCGCTCTGCAGACCCAAAAAGCGAGTGACCTGTGCTGAAGGAGGGGATAGTGCCGACAATAATACCAAAAATGCACCAAAGCTTAGAACAAGGCTTGCGTTCGATTGGACACTGAGCCTACTGAGTAGAAAGGCCATAATTTTTAAAAAAGATATTCGGACCATCTAATTGACTCAGTGGTATCGTGTTGGTTCTTTAAAAAGGTAGTGCAGCTATCTTGGCCTTATAGCTCCCAATCCGTGCATTGAAGAAACTTGGAAGGAGGAAAGTGCCCAAACTCAGCGACAGGGGCGTCCGACCAATATTGGACCAAGGAAAGCCTGACCATCGAGATAAATTGGGATTCATGCAGAAAACGCGGTTGAAGGTGCATGAACCCAGAAGTCAACACCTTTTTTTGTCGTGGTGTTTGTGTTGAAAGCATGTGACGGCACGTGAACACCTCGTCTCAAACTCCCATCTTAGTTTCGCCCGATACAATTCCCATAGTCTTCCTTCAATTCAAAGCAATCTTTCCACCTTAGGAGATGCTTTTTTTTCTTCATTTGCAATTTTTTCAACCACCGACTGTGATGAGTTCGACTCAACTTAACTTATAGCCATTTATCTAGCCGTGAAGACCCAGACCTCTTAACCCTTATCAAACCATATAAACGGCCATACTGTTATATTTTCTGGCTCATTATATTTCTTTTGATCCTACGTACACGCTGCGCTCACGAGACCGCGAAACCTTAATGATGACTGTTCTTAGCGCCATCGATATCATCTTCATCGTCTGAGTTATGGAGGTCGAATTATGGAATATTCCCTGGGAGCTTGATGATATAGAAGTCCAAGTAGCTGTTGCTGCGCGCATCCATGCCATTGATCCCACCGTGAACCTCAAACTCCAATGCAACCGTCCCCCCGAACACAGTGGTCGTAGTGACGGACGCGGAACTTTGGTCTTGCCAAGCGTCAAGGTCGGAAATGGTCTTCTCGGTGCACTACGAGAAGATCCGCTGATCTTGACTGGGAATGAGACTGGGAAGAAAACACTCAAATGTCGTCGGCAGAAGAGCATTTCAAAGGACAGCGACCGTCTCTTCAAGATTCTACAGTTAACTCCGTGATTTTAATCGTCATTTCGCATTACGATCTCGACTGAAATTACTACAGATATATGGACCCTCTTCTGCCAAAGCAGATTGAAGATATCGAAAGCAAACTACGTGTTGAATCGTTGAATATTGACATCATCTCATTTGGCCGCTACTGCTCGCCTCAAAAGGGGTCAAAAATACGTGAATTTTCCATTGAGTGGGGACTAAATCCATGCTTAGGTGCACTCAAGCTTAGCCTCGTTCGGAGCTCGGTGCAAATCACGGTGCGCCTCCATCCTTGCTTGTCTGTGTATGCTCATTCTTTACAGATCAAGGACTCTGCAACAGCTAGCACCATCCATCGAGTTGTAATATCATTTAGTTCAATCGAGCGAATGGCTGTGGGATATGACCCAAACGGCTGTAAGTGCATGATATTCAGCCATCAACATTTTAAAAACTGTTTCAGATGTCTCCTTTGATATAACCCAGCCTGCGTTTCTCTTCAAACAGCACGGCGTCAATCCTGAAACTGGAGAAGCACGGCTCATGAGAGTCCGCCAGCTCCGTGAAGGACATGCAACATGCGCTCCTTTCTGCCCTCAGATCCGAATACAATTCGATGAATCAGCCTCCGCAAGCAGATTTTTTTCTCTGTGTAAGCTGGCAGGTCTCGACAGAGATAGACGAATGGTCAATTTGCTGGCAACTGGCCTTAATGCCCAAGTGAATGCCACATCGCATTTCGCGTTGTACAGTTTCCGCAAGATGAGGGCCTTGGAGAATCTCCTAACCAAACATTGGAAGCACGACTGGGCTATGCGCTTTCACCTCACTGCATTCCTTTGGAACGGTCTACTTGACCCTGACACACTACAGGAGCTAATAAACGCTATTATTCGTGACAAACAGCTCGTATCTCCCGGTTCGCACAGTCTTCTTCTTGAACTCTTGAGACAGCTCCTGAATCACTTGCCATACGAATACCCTCGCAAATCGTTGACAGAATGCTTTATGGAGCTGCGAAGGACGGTCACCATCATGGACACACCAGCCTCCCTCAATTCTACCGCTGTCCGGCACGTTGTAATCACACCCACACGAAAATTGTTACAAGGTCCTTTTCCTTGTGAATCGAACTTCGTCCTCCAGAGATACCGTGCCCGTGTGGACAACTTTATTCGAGTTGACTTTAAGGAGGAAGACCAGACACCTCTTCGTTGGAGAGATGGAGTTAGTGGCCCCGAGTCTGTTGCAGTCATCATCAAGGATGTCCTCAAGCATGGCTTAGAAGTGGCGGGCAAACACTTCAGCTTTTTGGCATACTCCGGTTCATCTTTGGACGAAGGTTCTTTCTGGTTTGTAACACCATTTGATGGTGTGACGGCGGAAAGCATACGTAAAGACTTTGGAGACTTTGGCCGCTCGCTTGTGAAAGTAAAGGAACTTGGAGAATCTAGGCCTGTGACTCACTTCCCTGCCCTTTATGCTGCGAGACTGAGCCTTAAGTTCACGTCAACGGAAGGGAGTGTCTTGTTACAGCCTCATGAGTGGAACGACACTCTTCCTGATCTTAACGGAAAGCAAACATACTACGCAAAAATAAAAAAAGGTTCGATATCAAGTTCACCTGCAAAGAAAGTTTACGAGTCTACATTTACTGATGGGATTGGCACGATGTCCTCTACCTTGGCTGATGAGATTTGGAAATTACACTGTTCGTCTCAAGGCATCGATATAACGAAAACAACTCGTCCAGATGCTGTATGTCTATTTGTTGTAGTTGATTCTATTGATTGATTTCCCTTAACAGGTTCAATTGCGAGTTGAAGGCTACAAAGGTGTAATTGCTGTCGACAAGCGACTCGATGCAACGGGCATCAAGATGAGGTTACGTGGCTCCATGAAGAAGTTTGAATCACTCGGGTTCAACCAAAAGCAACCCATCCAGCTTCAAATTGCAGAGTTCTTTGGGAGGTATAAGCCGGTCTTTGGCAACAGGTAAGAATTGCTCTCCTCCCAAGCCAGTCCACACCAACGCTTCTCTCAGGCAGCTAATCATGGCCATGGAGGGAAAACTAGTATCTCTGGATGCTGTCAAAAAGCTACAGAACGATGCGATCATGGCTACCTCTAAAATTCGTGACACAGACGAGGAGTTCATTCCCTTCTTAAAGAAGCATTCCCTTGGGATTTCCTACGGACTTTCGAGGCTCATTGAGAGACTGGACAAACACTTTGGACTGTGCGACATTGGAGCTGGTTTGCAAAATGACTTCTTCAAAAGATTGCGTGAGGGGAGCCGGCAAGAAGGTTTGAGAGAGATCATGTACGATGCCCGGTTTTTGTTTCCTGAGAGCTACAAGGTAGTGGGTTTAGTCGATGAGGGTGAGTCTCCCCCTTCTACCTCTAAAAGTTTGACTGACTCTAACTCTCCAGGCCCTGCTTATATCGAAGAGGGAAAATTGAAAGAGGATGAAATCTTTTGCCTCAAGCCTAATGAAATTTTTCGTGAGTTTTCGTTCTTAAAGCTGACGGCAATGTCCACCCCGCCTTTACTTATATTGGGGACAGTTTGCTTGAGAGAACGCTTAGAGGACGGAGAAATCAAAGAGACATACATTGAGGGCTTGGTTTCCATTTCACGCAGCCCTATCACGAATCTCGGTGATGGTAAACCTCAACACTCAATATTTCTGTTCTCCACTAAGCTCTCCTAGTTCAATCCGTTCAAGCCATCGGAAAACCACCGAGTAACCTTCCCAATCTTTTTGGCCACTTACGAAACGGGGTTGTCTTCTCGTCAAAAGGTAATTAATTACCTTGAGTGAATCTCGTGGAACAACGCCCATACTTCATTATAGGCGACAGATCTCTCCAGTCTTGTCTAAGCGGTACGTCTAGTTGACCCAATCTGTAACTGAGAGGCCCTCAATGTTTTTAAGGTGGAGACAATGATGGTGACGAATACGATGTCATCGTCAGCCCTGAGCTCAGGCTCCAGCTCTACAATGAGCCATTAAAGTACCCCTCAATTTCCAAACGCCACTTAGGTCGCCCGTGTACAATGGACGATGTCGTGGACTTTGTAGGGGAATATTTGGTGTCAAATAATATTGGGCTGATTACCAATCGACTCCTTACAATTGCGGGTGAGTGTATTTGCTAAGCTGCATTGTCCGCCAATATTCTGACTGTGTCTTAAGACCAGTCTCCGGTATGTTGCCTAGACGAAGCCAAAACATCCAGCTCTAAGAGTATAACAGGAAGGACTTGATGGTAAACGCAACAAGAAGATTAAAAGGATCAGTAAGATGTGTTCGCAAGTATGAACAGTCCTTTCCTCCATTCAATCCACTATCCAACGGCAACTTTGCAGGCTGTTGACTACGTCAAGCATGGTCAGCTTGTCAGGCTCGAAGCACTTCCTCCGCCTTTATCAAATACTTAAAGCCGGACTGGCAGGCACCTGAACCCAATGCAGACACCCTGACAGACACCAGTGGGCGGCCCCAGTATTACAGGAGCAACAAGCTCCTTGGAATACTATTCCGAAACGAGCATTTCAAGCATGAGCTGAAGCAGCTAGAAGATATTAGTACCAGCTCGAGCACCACCTCGCAAAGTAATTCCAAGTTGGCTGGATACTCGCTTCCCTCAGATCCTATTTCCCTTGCAGTCTACAACATGGTTCAACCTTTGTTGAACAAGGAACGCTACTGCAGCTTCGACTGCTCACAAATGCGCCTATACTATAACCAAGAGCTTGACTATATTCGCAAAGTCCATGCATTGAATCCACAAATGCTGCTTATCGAAGAAGAACTTGTTCTGGGTGCCATCTTGAGCAACCAAGGTGATCGAGCAATTCGCAAAAGCAAGAAATTCAAGATGAGATTCCATGTGGGCAATCTGGTCACAAACATCCAGCGACGCCTACTTAGGGACGCAGCGACTGCTTTAGAGGATGAACTGATCGAGACTTTGAATAATACTTGGTCGCTGTGGGTAGAATGCCAGAAGAGAGGCGTCGAATTTGGAGCAAGGAGTTTAGGTCTTATTGCGCTGGGTGTTATCCTTGAATGCATTGAGCGGCTGGATTTGAAGAGCTCGGAGGAGTGAGGGTCCACAAAAGAAAATGATAGTACGTATTGAGATGAATGAGACAATCGTTAACAATTGCATTGAGAAGCCTCTGGAACCACTGTTTGTGCAGGAGTCGTAACATCGATCTCTGGATTGAGATTTAAGGATTGATCTGATAAAATGGAAAGAGAATGGACTCGCTCTGGCTAGTATCTTGCTGCGTTTCCTTCTCCATGCCCGGCAAGGACATGGCAATCTTTTTGAATAAACTTTTCACATTGTGGCCAGCCTTGGCAGATGTCTCCATGAACATGATGTTGAGTTGTGTAGCTTTGGCTGTGGCTTCTTCCAGTGTTACTTGCCTATTTCAGGATATGAGTGACTAAACTAGAATGTGGTATTCAGTAGCCACACCGTTTGTCAGATAAGTCAGCTTTGTTTCCAACAAGAACAATGATAACGTCGTTTCCACGTTCCGACCGGACATCTTCTATCCACTTGGTAGTCGAGAGGAATGACTGCCGGTCTAAAAAGAATAACGTGTCAACACTGGTCCATGTGGGATGACTGGTAGGGTATACTGGTAATATCAAAGACGACAATGGCAACAGAAGAGTCTCGAATGTACGAAGGAATAAGTGAACGGAATCGTTCCTAGAGTCTAGTGAGAAGAAGCAAAGGAAGATGTGATATACTCGCACCTGTCCGGCAGTATCCCAGAGCTGTAGCCGTACTGTTCTATCCTCGAGGTACATAGTCTTGCTCAAGAAATCAATACCAATAGTCGCTTGGTATGTATTGTCGAATGTGTCATACATGAACCTATGCAGACAAGATGAGCTGACTTAATATTCAACAACTGAAAACGAGCGGACCTCGTTATGAGACTCGTCTTGCCAACACTCTGGTCACCTAAGAGTACAATCTTGGTGCGCTTGGGAGGTGACGCGGAAAAGTCGGCAGCACCGGTTGAAGGCGAGTCCATAGTCGTAATGGGGGATGTGGCGAAGGAATGTGCTTGAAAGGCGCTCGCGTGCAAACATTGATCTCCTCCGCCACCTCGTTTTGATTTCTTTGTTCGCAACGTGACATGAAGTTCTCAGAAAAGATTGCTTCATATCAGGGTTCCCATCCGTTCTATACTTTCGAATTCTTTCCTCCGCGGACAGATGAAGTACCCTCCAGTTCTTTGCGTCTTGCGTCCGGTCCTGAATATACGATCTTCAGGGCTTTGAAAATCTACAATCTCGTATAGCCCGCTTGAATGATTTGCAACCACTGGGAATTAGTATAACATGGGGTGCTGGTGGATCTACTAAGCATCGTAGCCTTGAGCTTGCTCAGATGTCTCAACGTTCATTCGGGATCGATACTCTTCTTCATCTGACTTGTACGAACATGGAGAAAGGGGCCATCGACGAGACTTTAAAGGTATAGATACGATCTCTCGTTTGGGATGCGTCATAATTACGCCAATAGACTGCTAAAGAGAGTGGGCTGCAAAATATTCTTGCATTGCGAGGAGGTATCCTTTGCCCCCTATTTTACCCTGTTCCATTTCAACTCCATCGCATGACATAGATCCTCCAAGAGGCGAAGAAGAATGGAAAGCCATCGATTCCCAGTTTTCTCTAGGCATCGACCTGGTTCGTTACATTCGACAATCTCCAGAATTTTCCTCGCACTTCTGCATCGGCGTGGCTGGTTTGTTTTTCTCTTACCGAAATGCCGCTAAATCTTATTGCTTGTAGCTTATCCTGACGGTCATACTGGCCAACTCTATGACGAGGAAACTGAGCTAAAACACTTGAAAGCGAAGGTAGATGCTGGTGCCGATTTCATCATCACGCAGCTGTTCTACGATATCAACTCTTTCATTGTATGGTTGAAAAAGGTCAGAGCTTATGGTATGTTGCTTCGCACCAAACCACCTCTCAAAATCGATCCTTGAACAGGGATCACAATTCCGATTCTTCCTGGAATTATGCCGATTCAAACTTACGCCTCTTTTGCGCGTGTGACAAAACTCTGCGGTACTCGTGTTCCTCCAGCCATTTTAACCGAACTCGAAGCAGTCAAGGTCTGTCCTACTCGCCTCAACCAACGCAAAAACTGATAGTTTCGAAAAAGCATGACGATTCTCTCGTAAAAGAATACGGCATTAAACTTGCTGTGGATATGATCAAGCGCCTTACCTCTGAGGGTCACGTTCCTGGAGTGCATTTTTGCACTTTAAACCTCGAGAAAAGTGTCCACAAAGTCGTCGATCTTCTTCAATGGCATGGTCCACCTCATCACTCCGACCATAATCGCCTGATTGCCGTAAGCTGAGCTGTTCCATTTTGTCCAAGCCTCAAGCTCTGCCATAGGAAACATCTGGACCAACAACGCACGCTCCAAAGTCCACCGACGACAGTGAACTCCTTATTACCGCCGCGTCCGCCGTCAATGAAGCGACAACTAGTCTCACTGGTATAGTTTCAAATGATTTGGACGGGCGTAGCACCGAGCCCAGCCAAGCGTCTACTTGGGATGACTTTCCCAATGGCCGTTTCGGCGACTTCAAAAGTCCAGCCTTCGGAAACTTGGGACCTTGGGGACCTCTGGGCATCCAGCCCACAGATGCAACGGGCTCAGAATGGGGCCACCCTTCTTCTCGTGACGAGCTGACGTCTCTTTTCCTGAATCATCTTCATTCAAAAGTCTCGACCACACCATTTTCTCCTGGCGCACTGTCGGCGGAGTCAATGATGATCCTTCCATATTTAGAGCAGCTCACACAAAGAGGGTGGTGGACTGTTGGCTCTCAGCCTGCCATTGACGGTGCAAGTTCTGCCGACGACGTTGTTGGGTGGGGTCCCAAAGCGGGCTATGTTTTCCAGAAAGGCTTTGTGGAGTTTTTCTGTGATGAGAGTGATGTGAATCGAATTCAGAAAGCGGCTTTGGAGAAGGGGAATGGGATGGTACAATGGTTTGCAGGAACAGCACAGGTATGGCTCAATGAAGATATATCTACTACCAATTCTGAAGGTGCTGTTATAGGGCGAGGTTCGAGGGAATGTACCGGATGGTGGTCGAAACGCAGTAACCTGGGGTATTTTCCCTGGTCAGGAAGTCATTCAAACAACCATTATCGAGAAGCAGTCGTTCATTGCGTGGAAGGCGAGTACCCAAACTCACGTAAAGCTTGAAACTCATCAAGCGCTTTACAGGACGAGGCTTTTTCAATATGGACCGACTGGTCTTCATTCTATCCTCCTCAAACTCCTCAGCGGCTTCTCCTCGAAGGCGTGCGGAACGAGAGATGGCTTGTCAGCGTTGTTCATCACAATTACAAGGACAGTGCAGCATTATGGACATTCCTCCTCCAAGATGTTGGACAAAGTCAATCGTCATAAAATCATTACATTCCGTAATATTTCGCTGAGTGAAAAGCGTCGCCTACGTCTCTAGAGAACACGAACACGTTGATCAAGCAACATGAGCAACTTTCTCGTCGTCACCGATAGGCTGATCTTCGGACGTCGGTTGGAAATTTTCTGGAAGGGTGAGCTTCTGGAACTCTGTTACGCCAACTTTGCGAACGACAGCCCACGAGAAAGGGATTGACACTAGGACAAAACCCAAATTTAAACCTATGCCATTGAATGAAAAATTATAACCATATAAAGGTTTAGATGGGTTTGAACATACCAATACTGAGCCAGTTACTCGTGTCATGGGATTTAACTCCGTAAGCGACAGCTTGGCCAACACATTCAACTCCACGAAGGAGTCCAGTCATGTAGCTGAGCAAGATGAAGTCGTTGGACACTGCCCTGATGTGTGAAAGTAGGTTCAAGTTCTGGCTCAAACCAACGTACTATGACCGATAATCCAGTAAAGAGCTGTCTGTGTGGCCATCGTGACGAGGTCGAACATGATGTAAAGTGAAAATGTGTTTCCAAACATGGTAGAGTCCCAGTCGAGGACCGGATTGGAGTCTTCAATTTGTTTCGTTGCAATGGCAGTCCAGACCCTAGATTGTGCATATAAGAGTGAATTTTGAGGTATCGCATACTCAACATACCAAAGAAGGACATTGCAGGCCATTAAAATACCAAAGGACCACCTGGCACGAGTTGCGATAGAAAACCTCTGCCAATCAAGGAAGGCGCCAATCAAATAACCCCCCAAAACATCACCGAAAGGGATGACGAGACCACCAAGAGCTCGAGCGCGCACGGTATAGTATTCAGTTTGAAGGGTGCCGATGTATGAGCCATAAAACCAAGAAGTAAAGAAAAGAGGGCAGAGGAGGAGAAGCTACAACAAGCTGTTAACATTAGTCAAAGGTGAAAGCAGGGGATCTTTACATCTTTGGAGCTGATGACTGTGAGCCACTCCTTGAAGGTTTGTCCCCATTTGACTTTACGCAATTGAATCTTTACACCATCTCGTCGCTGAACCTTGCTTGGGTCGCTAATAAGCAGAGAAATGAATGGTCCAACACACATCACTCCTTTAAACATGATTGAGAGGAGCAGATACTTTGGAAACTGGATATACTCACCAATAATGGCAAGGTATGTCTGCAACGACACACCTCCAGTAGAATCCGTATCCTTGTTAAGAGAGAAGATAATAGCACCACCAATAACAGATGCAAGATTACGCATGAATACCCAAAGGGCAAGCATACGGCCGCGCCATTTTTCCTCTGGATAGGCTGGATTTGGTTTGAGAGTTAGCAACAGAAAAAGAGTTACCAACGAGAGGAAAGGAAGTACAGGTGATAATAGGTCCTTCTACGGCATACATCAAGCCGTCAGTCATTCCGCTAATGATACTGCCTGAAGTAGCGTAAGTCCTTAAAAGTAGACGGAAAAAAACCTATGAAGTACCAAGCATCAAGAACCACTGTGTTCCATTCTTGCTATTGAGATAGAGGCTTCCGGCATAGCTAAAAGACACGTACATCGTGAGAAGAAAATGGTAATTTTTAAAAAACGAACATGATGTCCCCCGTGGATGAGAGTAGAAGCGAGAAACGCACTCCAAGTTTGGAGACAATGACACCACCGATTATGCATAAAAAGGCCATAGCAGCATAACCTGCGGCAGCAGAAGCATTCTAATATATATTTGAGTTCGTTTCTTCTCGGGTTGAAATTAGGGATACATACGGCCCACCATGGTGTTGCAAGACCACCAGCACCCTGAACGAGGGATTTAATGTGTAGAGGTCAATCGGAAGTGATAAGCCACGCGTACCAGAGAGCTAAGAGCATTGTACATGCCCTGAAGCCTTAATGAGGAAAGGATTACAGCCTGTGATAGATCTGGGAACATACCGGGGCCTCCAAAGCAAGTTAGAGGGGATCCTGACAGAAACTAGTGGACTCACACAGAAGAAAACACCTCCAACGACCAGAACCTGGAACAAGGTCGATCTGAACCAGTGCACATGATAAGACTGCTCCTGAGAAATCTCAGAAGCATCGCTCCCTGTAGCGGGGATGGCAGCGCCTTCCTTGGAAAGAGTTCCTACAATGGCAACCTCGTTGGCTGAAGACATGGATTGTGGCAGTCGAAAGGAAGCTCGACCTAGTTGGCGCTAGCTCGGCTGCATGAGAAAACCGTCGTGTTAAGTCGTGTGGATATGGATAGCAGGACCTCGGGAACATCGAAAAAAAAGAAGCCAGTTATTTTAGCTGCCTAGAGTCTCGGGTGGAAAGCCTTCTTCCAAGTTTATTATCCTGTGAGAAAAATCCTGCACCTGTGAAAGGAATAGACTTTCATATTATTTTCAGAGAGGTATCACTGTTTTTCGCTGGGAGGAAGTCTTTTGAGGGGGTTTTGGTGAAAAGATAGGATTAAGGATAGGCTCGTGGTGCCGATGTGAAGCAAGTTTGGTGCAGAGAAGCGTGGTTGTAATTCGAAGATAGGCAGTTGGGTCCGGGCAGTGTGTGGCACATATTATCGATACGCGCTAGCAGTGGCAGCTATCAGGCTCAAATATTGAGAGGACTCATGGAAGACGCAGTTGAAAGGGAGATAACAGCTTCCGTAAGCAAAGGGTCTAAGAAACCTCCATGACTCCGGCTATTATCCATCGGGACATGCGCATAAAGGTACAGCCAACTCGATAGTATGGCATTCTCAAATCCCAAGTTCATCTTGGGGCTTGATCCCGTGGACCTAGCTAGACACTCAGCCTTGTTGGCCACACTCCCCCTTCGGATACAACACGGATATACATTGCGTATGAGGTCGACCACTTCTCCTCACAGAGCGCATTGCCGAAACCGAGTCCTAGCACCCGAAGACCTTCCGCCAGAGGGATCCTTTTTTATCGCAACTTTTTGTTATGATTGTTGACACCTCCGCGGAGCGTGGCAGCCAAAAGTCTCTTTGCCACTGTCTCTATCACCTCATTGTTCAACATTTTAAACTCAACCTCACCTAAGGTCTTAAGCACGGACCGCTTACGGTCCGAGTTGTCCTCTTTGCTCACAAGGCCGTTGAACTTGCCGTACAAGTCACGACGCTCATCACCTGTGTGCGTGGAAAAACTATGGAAAAGTCAGTTTATCCTGGAGAGTCCGCCCATGACGATATATATCCTGGTTAGTAACAGGTATAAAGGTGTCTTTGACCTTCCTTACACGCTCCACAAAGCGCAAAAATGTTCAAGCTTTTGACTTTGGTTTCTCTTGCTACCGTTGCCTTCGCTGCACCGACCTCTCTTCAGACTTTGGAGAGACGACTTGGTCCGTCACCCTTATACTGAATTTTTTTGTTTCATTTTTCACTGTTAATCAGACACTGGCACGTACTGTGGACAATGGGACACTGTGGTTGCATCACCATACACTCTCTACCTTGACCAGTGCGTATCTTCCAATGCATACATCCTCGTCATATCGACTATTATTCAAGGTGGGGAAAATCTGGTGCTACTTCTGGCTCCGATTGCGCTCAATTGGTCTCACTTTCTGGTTCAAACCTGGCATGGAAGACCACGTGGACATGGACTGGAGGAACTGGTGTTAAAAGTTACACGAACATTAACTTGAACACGAACCTCAACAAGCAAGTTAGCGCCATCTCATCGATGCCAGTGAGTTGTCTTCTGCAAGACTCGGTTTTCACCAGACTCACCATTTGGTTTACAGGCAACATGGAACTGGTCCCAATCCTCTTCTGGCACTATCGTAGCGAACATTGCCTTCGATCTTTTCACTTCGAGTAGCTCTGGAGGATCTTCGTATGTTCCTTTTCCCTTTTGCATAGTGTGTACCACACATCTCACAACCTGTAGTGCATATGAAATTATGATCTGGCTTGCCAACTACAATGCTGGCCCCATCTCTTACACTTATGGGTCTGATGGAAAGCCTACTGCTGTGGCTTCCAATATTTCTCTGGGTTTGTTTTATTTTAGTCATATGGGTAGGTTCAAGTTCATTTTTATTTCTTTTAGGTGGCAAGACCTGGAACTTGTACTATGGGTCTAACGGCTCAAATCTCGTCTACTCCTTCCTCTTGACTTCTGGTACTGCAACCTCTTTCAGTGCTGATATCAAGACCTTCTTCACTGTGAGCCCATACACTTGTTATTTTAATTTCGCAGACCTTAACTGGGACTGTAGTACCTCGTCAATAACCGTGGCTTCCCAAGCAGCCAGTACCTCACTACATTCCAAGGTGGAACCGAGGCTACCTCTGGCACTGCTACTTTGACCACGTACGTTGAATTTCAAAGTGTTATGAGCACATACTGATTCGCTTTTGCAGGAGCTTGATGTCTATGGCCATCAACTAGGTTGGTGGAAGAGACAAGGGGAAATGAAAAGCAGGCAATTTTTTACATACCTGTACTAAATGTACCATTTCACAAATCAATTTTGTTGGAAAAAAATGTTGTTTGCAGAGAGTTTTGAAGCCAATCAGTAACAGTGATCCGCACGCCTTGACGACCTATTTGGTAAATTGACCAGGCTGCTCCTTCTCCCCCAACGGCCAGGTTGCCCCCTCCCTCCCCCCCAACCATGCACTGGCGCATCCACTCCTCCCTCTTACTTTCATTGCTGGCTCAGGTCCAGCCTTTACTGGGTGCCAAATCTGTGCCTCGCTCGTACGATACTCACAGCTACTATGCACTGGAGCACGATCCACGAATTACGGATGCCTCGTTACCTGACGTCCTGGCCCATCTTGGAGTTGAACTGGTCGAACAAGTTGGCGAACTCCGCGACCACTGGCTCGTTCGTGCGATAAAGCCAGCACATGTCGATGCACGAGACGAAGTATTGGCGCGGTTTGAAGATTTGCAAAGACGTGCTAATTCACTTCCCTCGCGTGCTCTTCACTCTCGCGAAGCCAGCATTGCACAGTCCGTTCGTCTCTTGGAACGCCAAACTCTGCGCCAGCGAGTAAAGCGGGCGCCACCGCCAATCCGTCCAGGCGACATCACTGCGAAGCCAGCTGGTCCTCTGGCCCAAGGGATGATAGACAAATTCGGAATCAAAGATCCTCTTTTTTCTCAGCAATGGCATCTCGTTAATGAGGAGTTTGCTGACAAGAGTCTCAATGTTACCGGGGTCTGGGACATGGGCATTACTGGGAAGGGCGTAATCACATCCTTCATTGACGATGGCGTGGACTACACTAGTTTGGATCTCAAAGATAATTTTGTAAGTCAGTTCTCAACGTTTTCTGTTGTTGTCTTATGCAGTCTTAGTTGGCAGAATATTCTTATAATTACAACGTACGCCCACACCTCACTTGCTGACTCTCACTTTCCCTTAACATCACCTCTCTCTCTCTCTTTCAGGACCATGAGGATCTACCGACACCAAAACTATTTGATGATCATCATGGTACACGCTGCGCTGGCCAAGTAGCCGCGGGCAAGAACGACTATTGCGGAACAGGCATTGCCTACGAATCGAAAGTCTGCGGTTCTCGTATTCTCTCCGGGCCCATTAGCGATGTCGATGAGGCTGCATCCCTCAACCTTGGTTACCAAAATGTATCAATTTATTCTTGTAGCTGGGGTCCGCCAGACAACGGCCAAACGATGGAAGGTCCAACTATTTTAATCAAGAGGGCCATGGTCAACGGCGTAGAGAATGGCCGTGATGGAAAAGGTTCCATCTTCGTTTTTGCTAGTGGCAACGGTGCTGCAAGTGGTGACCAATGTAACTTTGACGGATACACAAACTCTATATATTGTGAGTCTACGTAATTTTTTTTAACCCTGCTTTTTGTGTTGAAAGTGTTTGGCAGCTATCACAGTCTCTGCTATTGACTATAAGGACTTGCATCCTTACTACTCTGAACCTTGTGCTGCCAATCTCATCGTCGCTTACAGCTCAGGTGGTGGAAAGAACATTGTGAGCGACTCTATGCTTATCTTTTGTCTCCTACTGTCCTCATAAGCAATTTTTCAGGTCACTACGGATCGAGGTGTGGATAAATGTAGTAGCGGCCATGGTGGCACGTCTGCTGCCGCTCCTAACGCTGCTGGTGTCATTGCACTTGCTCTTGAAGTTCGGTGAGCCCGATGTCATTTGAACCCCTTCCTCGTACTCATGGGCTTTCCTTATAGCCCAGACCTCACTTGGCGCGATGTACAACATATTGCTGTCAACAGTGCCAAACTCATTAATCCGAAAGATCCAGATTGGGAACGGACGCACCAAGGGCGTCTTTATTCGTACAAATACGGGTTTGGTGCGATTGACGCCTACAAATTCGTGACTTATGCGAAAGAGTGGAATCTCGTCAAGCCTCAATCGTGGTTCCATAGCCCAACCTTCCGATTCCAGGGTGGCCACATGAACCTGTTCAATCAGTTCAAGGGTGGTCAGCACATTCCTCGAGGAGGCTTAGAGAGCAAATTTACTATGACCAAGGAAATCTGGGAGGAAAATAACCTCGAGCGCCTGGAGCACATTAACGTCAAGGTCTGGATTGACCACCATCGTCGTGGCGACGTCGAGGTCGCTCTAGTAAGTCCGAATGGTGTTGTTAGTGTCTTGGCAGGGAAAAGGTCGGGGGATGCAGCGAAAAGTGGATATCCTGGCTGGACATTTATGACGGTCAAACATTGGCGAGTGTCTTTCATTTTTAATGATAGCTTTCCGCTGAATATTTTCTAGGGATGAGAACCCTATTGGAGATTGGACCATCCGAGTTTGGGATCAAGGCACCATGAATATTGGCCGATTCCTTGGCTGGAACATGATCTTTTGGGGAGAATGTATAGACCCATCTAAAACCACGACTTACGATGTTCCTATCGCTGACCACCTCCTTCCACCTCCTCCCGAGCCGCCTGCTGTCGCTGAGACCGCCACCACAATCCATCACGCAAAGCCTACTGCTTTCCTTCCCGGAGATCATGACGACGCAGAGGGCGAGAACAGCAACGCTGTCTTTACGTCTGATGCAAGTCTTCCTAAGCCAACTACGGTCAATCCCGACGACCATACCAGTGGAAGCGCATCGGATAACTCAAATGGTTCCACCAATGATCCTACTGCGGACGAGGGATGGTTTAAGGACATGGGTAACCTCAACGGCAACCAAAAATGGTTCTTTGGAGCCCTTGCCCTCGTCTTGGTCTTTAGTGCTGGTGCATGCATTTGGCTGCTTCGTCGTCGTTCTGCTCGCCGGCGCCAGGAGTATTCATCATTACCTGACGATGACGTTGGAATGTCTGCACTTCGAGGTTCACAAGCTTCAGGCGGGAGGACCACGAAAGAGCTTTATGACGCCTTTGGAGAAGTTTCCGATGACGAAGCTGATGAGGAGACACGGTTACGGCCTGAACCTGATGTTGGGCTTGGGTACCACGAGGGCTTCTTAGATGACGATGAGCCTGGGACTGCGAAGAGCGATCGGTATCGGGATGAACCCGACAAGGCTCCCGGGAGCCCCTCTGGGAGCGGGGATGGAAGCTGGGAACACGCTTCTTCATGAGGAATGAAAACAAGGCGTGCTGTGAAAATAAGTAAATAAAAAATCTTATGTATTTTGCACGTCTATGTGGATTAGTAATGTATTTATTTCCATTTTCTCATTTTGTTTTCTCGCACCGTTCGTGGGAAGACCGAGAAAGTGAGTACGCGTGACACTTAACCGTCAAGTGAACGAGTGAAATCATGATCGTCCCTTGCGTGGGGGTATCGACGTCAATGAACAAAATCAACTATCCTTGCCTCCTGCGACCATTTACCTTCGACGGATATACCCTCCTCTTTCTCTCTTGCCTAAACGGCCTGTGTGGGCTTAACCCTTAATTTTCAAGGATGGCTGTTGACCCTAACAAAGTGGCCACGTCCAATTCGAGCAAGGCCTTTGTGACGTCTTTCGTGGCGAATGTGGGCCTTCTTTCTATCGAAGTGGGAGCGTTCGCGATCTTGAAGGCTCGCATGAGTCGGATCTATTCCCCACGAACGTATCTCCCTCCGCCTGCAAAACGCGCTCATCCGTTGCCCGCAAGCTATTGGCGGTGGTTACCTGCAGTAATCAAGGACAATCCTGAAGACATTGTATAATGTTTCTAGCTTTGCTGTTAGTTGCTTCTTGCTTATGTGTTTGTTTCCGTAGATTCACAAGAATGGGTTGGACGCGTACATGTTTCTGAGGTTTGTCTCCTCGTGTTTCTGGGACAGTGGCTTTCAACTTTGCTCAATCTCACTAAGGTTCATAAAAATGCTCATTTGGGTCTTCACTCTCTTTACGATTATCACTATGGCCGTGATTGTCCCATTGGATACTGTTGGGTTTCAGGCAATGTACGAACATAAGGATTTGGACAAGATTTCTTGGTTAAAGTACGTCTCCATTTGTGATTTCCCATAAAGGAAGTGGCTGACTGACCACAAACAGTATTTCTGATGCTCCAGCACATTCTCAAAATACACGCTATGCTGGACACATTATCGTGGCTTATCTTCTGACCTGTGTGTTCCAGATTCGAACAACCTTTGGAAACTGGCTTAATATTTTATACAGTCGCGATCTTTTGGCTGATACGCAAAGAAATGCTTCATTTTGTTCACGTGAGGCACAAATACCTCAATTCCAAGTTCCACTCCAAAAAGGCTCAAGCACGGACAGTATGTTTTCCGCGGTTCTCACCTGATTCACAACACTTATGTTTGACCTAGGTTCTTGTCACCAGTGTTCCTGATGATCTTGGCACTGAGCACGATATGCGCATCTGGGCCAGCTTTGCTCCCGGGGGTATAGATCGAATCTGGCTTTACTATGACACGAAACTACTCAACAAGGTCTATGAGGATCGTGAAAACGCTTGTTGGGCTCTAGAGACTGTGTGTGAAAAGCTTTTGCGAGAGGCGACGCTGGTATGGAAGCTTCAGCAAAAGGCCCACAAGCATTCTCTTGCTGCGAAGAAGAAGCGGAACGACACTGAGGCTGGAAAGGGGGATCTTCCAGAGGAGTTGCCATTACCAGAAGTTAGTTTGCAATGGATGTTCGATGTTGTTCCTCCCAAGAAGAGGCCCACGACACGTACAGGGACGTTGGGTATTTTAGGTAGGAAGGTTGAATCATATGAACACTACAAGGTTTGCTCCCACTGGTTTCTGCTCCTGAGAGCTTTCGTTCTCTGACTTCTATGCAATAGAGTGAAATTGCACGTCTGTCCAAAGAGCTCGAAGAGGCTCGTCAGACTGTTGGGCAGGGCAAGTTCATGGGAAGTGCTTTTATCCGGTTTGCTCTGTTCTTCATATTCCTTTTGTTCCGTCTGAGATTTGTAGAACAAACATTCAGATGGGTGCCACGGTGCTGGCCCAGTGTGTCAGTTACCATGAGGCAAGTCACCATGGTATTTCTTGTGGTACTTGCTCTGACGTTTTTGACAGCCCGGTAAAATGGTCCGGAAAGAGATGGAAACAAACCCAAAGGATGTTCGTGTTCGAAATTTGCTTTCTTCAACACGACTCAACAGCACTTTAGATTGTCTGGGCAAACTTAGACGATGGTCCATTGCGAGTTGTCTCTGGATTTCATTGACTCCTACATTCTCACACCTTTCAGGGAGATGCAATTCCGTAAGGTGACGAGTTGGGTTGCCACAATTGGTTTAATTATTGGGTATGTCAAAGATTAAGAGATGTACACCATCATCCTAAATTGCTTTAGGTGGATCCCTGCTGCGACTTTCATCGGGGCACTCAGTAATGCAGGTTCGGCTTGCGCTGAAGCTAGCTGGTTGAAATGGATTTGTGATGCCCCAGCTGTTGTAAGTTTTGGTTGTGCTTTCAAAAAAAAAGAAAAAGCGCTCAAGCTTGGGGTGACTGTAGGCACAAGGCATCATCACCGGTATCCTCCCCCCGCTGCTTCTCGCCATTGTTTTTGGCGTTCTTCCCTTCATTCTTCGAGGTAATAGACTCGTTCTTAACGCTGTCACTCAATGTATTGTTTACTCGACACAGGACTGGCATGGTACGAATGTGTTCCTCGATATTCTCTCATGTCCATCTCCGTGTATCGACGTTTTTACCTGTTTCTTTTGATGTGAGTTGGGATTCCCTTCGAAGGATTCATCTCCGGATTGAGCTTCGCGTTAGCCATGGTTTCTTGATTGTGACTCTTTCGAGTGGTCTCGCAAAAGGTTCGAACCCTTCTTTTTCTTTTCCTGCGACCAATGATTGCTTATGGGAGTCTAGCTGCTACAGATGTATATTAACCTTGTTCTCCTCCGCGGATGTAGCCGTGACATCTCCTATAGATCGTAGACAACCCCGCCACGGCCATCCAGACTCTTGCGTCGAAGTTACCCGGCGCCTCTACCTTTTTCTTAACTTACATAGGTCTGTCTGCTGTTTCCAGTTTTAAACCTATTTGACCTTTTGTGCCGGAGCAGTTACTCAAGGGTTGTCTGGGGCTGCCACGGCTCTGTTACAGCTTTTCCCAATTGTTCTTCATTACCTAAAAAAGTTCCTCTTTGGTCGTACACCAAGACAAGCATTTAGTGTAACGTTTGTGATGCCCCTTGTGAGTAAATATCTTGAGTTCAGTATGAATGCTCACCGAAATAAAGGTGGATTTCGGACTCGTGCTTCCCCGAATGTCTCTGCTCGCCACAATCGGCTTCACTTACAGTGTCCTGACCCCCTTTATCAATGTGATGGCTCTCGTTAGCTTCGTGATGTTTTATATCGCCTGGAAATACCGTGCGTTCTCTCTAACATCAACCTGATTGTGACTAAGCATACCGTTAGTCCTCACCCAGGTCATGGATCAGCCTGATGCATTAGAAACGTGGGTGGTGTTGTGTAACAGCTGTAGTTTCTAAGCACTCAAATTCAGTGAAGGGCTGGTTTATATTATCCTATGGCTATGCAGGTAAGTTAGATTCGATTTTTGCCTAGGTTGCGGCTTAATGTGCTACCCATAGAACCTTTTTGTTGGCCTATATATTGAACACGGTTCGCCGGCTCACTGTCACATTACTCGACTTAACTGAAACCCCCTAGTCTGTCTTGCGTGTTTGTTCTTCCTCAAAGCGTCCAAGGATGGTCAGAGAGTGGCATCGATTGTGCAGGGAATTTGTATGATTGTGCTGTTCCTGCTGACTATCTTCTATCACATCTACATCAAGAACACTTTCGATCGTATGTGTGATGACAATTTGTGGACTCCTTAACTGATTCACCTAGCTATCACCTATTATCTTCCTATGTCCATGGCCACGCAAAAGTTGGCGAAGAAATACGTGAAGGACACCACTGGGATTGCAGGAGCCCATGATGACCTTGATCTGTTTGCGAAAGACAGTACGACTTTGCAATTCGAACAGCCTTTCAGGATGCTAATCACCCTTGGAAGGATTTCGGAAGGCCAAAAAACATGTCAAACTTCTGCCTAGAATGCTGGATAATAAATTGGACGATCTAAAAGCGAAGGTAACAGGCGATGAACCCCGAAAGAGCGCAGAGTCTCGCATAAAGAAGTCTTTGGAAACTGCGCCTACCGTACCACCACTGCCTCTTCCTAATGGCAAGGACGCCGGTCAGGATGCTTCAACGTCTGCAGTGGCAACTGGGGCAGATCATACTACTTCTGCTGCTCCTTTACCGTTTGCTGCTGCGGAAGTACCACGGCCACCTTCCGTTCGGTCGAACCTTTCTTTACGCTCCAATGCCTCAAAAAAATCGAAAGCTTCGAAAGACAAAGAGATTAAAGCACCAAGCCACCCCGTCTTCGATCCACCAGCGCCAGCCTTGTCTGATTCGGATAACGATAGCGACAACGATGACAGTGATGACGAGCATGCCTTTGATCATCCCGCCACCTGTGAGAATGTTGATGGATTTTTCTTGGACGAATGCTCATAACAAATTGCGGCAGATAAGGACCAACCTTTCATTTGGATACCTGAAGATACTTTAGGATTGAGTAAAGTGATAATAAAGGATTTGGAGAAGGCTGGTGTCTACGCGAGCGATTTAGGATCCTACGATGAATCGCAAAGGAATTGTGGAGGTGAGTCCACTTCTTGAATATTTGGCTTCGCTTCCCAATCGTACCTCCTAAGGTCACGAGGGGTCCACCTGATGAGGACTGGGAAGGAGGACACGATCACTAAGATGGTGGTTACGAAAGTGGTCTGTACGCCAGGTTGCACCATTTGCCTTGCTATTTGGCCTCCGTTTCAGAAGGTCTACACTACAAGATAACTACACAACACAATCCACAGTTAATACAATCGAAGTAGCACATTGACCTGGACGTGGTCCTACAAGTCTAAGTTGTCTGTGTCCAAACTAGGGTTCCGTTTGTCCTTGTCGGCGGACGTGGATAGCATCAAGCTTCACCACTGAGTCACCAGCACCATCTAACCGGTGTGTAGTGCCTGTTTCGCCCTCTCGGAACCCCATGCTGCGGGGACTAACGACAAGCTCAAAGGTGCTCTGCTCTTCGGAGAGTAGTTGAGTCCGGAGGTGTTTTCTAGCGTTGAGGCTAACCATCAAGGACGTGCTATTGAGTGCGATAAGCCAACTGAAACTACTGAGATTTTATGAACATTACCTGTACGCCTTAGCGTATATGAAGAAAATGCCCGGCCAAGCAGAATTGTCGGGCATCAGGGCCATTGAAACGAGAAGTGCTAGGCCCAAAATGGTAGTAAAAACACCAGCCTCCACAGCAGTTAGTATAAGTTTGTTTAAGACCTCTGTAGTACTAACGAAGAGATAAGCGAATAACAAGGAAAGACTCTTGTGAATCATACCGCTTTAACTGGTTCTTATTTCGTCGCAAGTAAAATGTCATCGCCACGGCAATGAGAATATCAGAAACACATCCAACCGCTACCATTCCTAAAGGAGCCCAACTCCAGTCCGCAAAAAACTTTGCCACAGGACGTATGCGCACAGACTGAATTGTTGTGACAAGAGCGAACATGGCACGAACAACGGCGAGACCCCAAAGAATGCCCGGAATTATAAAATTTTGAGACAAAGTTCGAATCCGCCAAGCAAAGAAAATCTAGATGAAATATTAATGACGAGCAAAGAGACACGCCAGTGCAGGGTCTAACGCGCCTGAATGGAAACCGCCATCCCTTCCGAAGCTATAGTCGCCAGTCGCATACTTATTGGCAGGTCAATCAAAACTGCCAGATTCCCATAGTTCTTCACGAGTATTTCGTAGATTGACTCCCACATTTCGACCGTATGAAGCACCTCCAGAACGCTTTGTGAACAGCAAAGCCATCAACAACTGTTCAACCAAAAGGAATGTACTTAAGCAACGTACAAGACAAAAATAACGAATGACTTCAAGGTCCAGGTGTCATTAAATCTTGTTGTCCAATACGCGTACAGCTGAAGGCAGTAGACCCCGAAGATCCATGTGGAAATAAGAGGGCCCAATAAGATTCCTCCCAAAGCAGAATCGAGTATTGGGCTATTTGGAGGTGGAAGGGGGAATACTGGGGGAGGAGCAGAGGACTCCATGTACAAGCATGGAAACGACGGTGGCAAGAAGCAAGCAGTGGTTCTCCGCAGACTTGGTGACAAGCGACGCACAGGGTCAAGTGGTGGTAATTAGATCCACTAGTCCGTGAAAGGAAGGCCGTCTTTGTCTTCTGGACCTCCTCTCAGTCAGTTTCCTTCTATATAACCATGCATGCCAGAAACAAATGCATGGAGTCGAGTAAACAGACGCAGTTAATATTCTAGGCTGAGAGATCGAGGCGCTACACCTTGCGCGTAACAGGTTAAGCACACGGAGCGTAGAGCTCTTGGCAAGTGAATGGGAATGTTTCTCAACAGACTGGTGCTTTACAACGGCAACACTCAAATATCCTGGACTGGGAAGATGGCTATGACAACGGCACTACTACTACTTATGTAATTCATGATAACGTAACTTGCTGGCAAGAGGAAAAGCACCCACCCCCGCCTGTTACAACCCCGCAACATAGGGCAAAGAGTTTGAATACCAGTTTATGAAACATGGTCCATAATCCCTTTCTCCACATGATGCAGTGGCTTAAGAGGAGCTATTGTCGCAGTGGAGTTTACAGAGTAGGTGCAACATCCACTTCTAGCTTGATGTCGCAGAGTGAAGCACGGAACACCTGTGTTAATCTGAATGGGGGACCATGGTAAAGTCAATTTTTGTATCCACTTTCTCGTTACAAGGTTTAAGGTGTTTGTGAACCCTCTGGGCCAAAACCCAGAGGAGTCATGTCTTATGCGGTCAACCATCCATACATCTCTGGTTACGTAAGAAGTTGAGGTGTTTTACAATTATTACGATGATATATTTGCTGCAATGCTACAATATCTAAAATTTGGCTTCCAAGGCTTTTACAACACAAGGGCAAGGATCTCCTGCGACATGTTTTGTATCCGCTCGTCCGCAAACCGTGTAAGGAGGGGTTCAAGGGCTTGGGCGACAGATAAAGTCTGGTCATCATTGAGCCCACCTGAGGCCTTGGAAGCTGTAACCTAAGAGAAACGAAGTGTATTAGTCGCCATGCCAGTAGTATTCGGTTCAGGGACTGACAAAGTTGCCTATGCCGACGAGAGTTCGATAAATCGCCTCTGCATCGTCAGTCTCTGCACCTGCCAGCTAGATAAAACGAATTAAGATAGTGAAGGCAAAGGAGGGATGGAGCGAACTAACCCCAACCATGAGTGTCAAAGCAGTATTCCGTAGCTCAGCCGGTAACGCAGATTGTAAACCCAGGACCGACATACTATTCAAGAGTGTTAATAAACGAATGCGGAGGTAGTGGATATCCTACTTGAACAGGATAGTAGCGAAAGGAACTCGATGGGTTTTTGCTAAAATTGTATAGGGAACTTCTCCCAAGCACTCAATGATCTAAATATGGCCATAATGTATCCATAGAATATCGAGGAGAATAAAAAGGCTCACTTTATTAGCCCAAGCAGCATCGCCAAGATGTGTCTTTTCGTGGAACAGGTTTGCCCAAGCACGGAGGAGTAAAAGTATGTTGGTTTCTCTCGACTTCGGTAAGGGAGACCTCCATGGTTGATTCCATTCTGCTGCATTGAGGAGGCCAGTTACAAATGCGTCTTTCACACCTGGTGGAACAAAAGCTTCTGGAGCAAAACCAGCCAAGAGCCGACTGAGATCAACAACTGACGTGGACGCATAAGAAAACAAGAAGCACCAGATGGTTGTGAGCGACGAACCTGGGAATAGTTGTGCTGATGGCCATCTTCCCATAATGGACACAGCAAGTTCAACGACTTCCGGTGTTAGCGCAGGATTTGTAGGAGGGCCGGCCATTGCCTGGCTTAAATAATTGAAAGCAGTCTCAAGCTTTCCAGCTTCCTGCGACGAGATGGCGATGCTCGAGGTTGACTACAGTATTTTTGAGCATTCGTTCTGAGGGGATAAAGGAAAGGCACACTATTCCACTTTGTAGAAGTTCGTTAAACTGGAAGAGTTTGTTCTTCATAGCAGCAACGTTTCCCTGCTTGAAAGTAATTGGTTTGGTCTAAAAAAAGGGGTGAGAAACTGAGATGTGAACGGAATGTAAGACAAACCACAGGCAGCACTTTAGTCGCTGGAGCCTTTGGTGTGACTGGTGCAGTGGGAGCACCACTATACCTGTTCGCGCCTGTAAAAGGATCTTGGTACGAGGAAGCTGGTTGACTCGGTGTGCTTTGAGGTGTTCCAGAATAACGAGACGCGCCAGTGAAGGGATCCATATATTGCGATGCCTGGTCACTAGAGGAGCTATTTCCTGGCGCGCTCCTGTATCGAGAAGCACCTACATAACATAAAACCAAACAGTTTTCTTGAAAAAAGGAGTATTGTTTACCAGTAAATGGATCCTGGTACTCGTCGCCGCCTCCAAGGTTCACCCCGCCTGTATTTTTCTCAATGAATTGCACAACTTGGTCAATATATGACATCGGTAAATTGTTCTTCTCCAGGAAACGTTGGGCCGCAGCGAAAGGGTTCTCTATAGGGCATATAATAAGTGTTTGGAAGAGAACTAAAACGAACGACCAGCCTGTGACATTGTACGGCAGTTTTAGCGCTGGCACGCCATCTTGGAAATCCACATCAAAAACATAGTCGTATTCTTTTCCTTCGAAGAGCTGTCTCCTATCCTGACCGACGGCGTCCACGACGTCACCGATCTTCTTCCACGTCGATGAATCGCTATCCCACTATATTGCTTATAAGAACGAAGAAAAACAACTGGTGAGGTGCTTCAAACCTGATGCAACTCAACCGTGTCACCGTTTCTAACCATTTTGTTTTCGCCTGGCTTTCTGCCTGGTTCATTTAATGCTTCGAGTCCAGGTAAATCACTCTTTTTGACATCACCGACTTGCTGTGATGGAAGGGCCTGCCTAGCTACGTGTTCCTCGTATTCTTTAATTTCATTTTCGGAAGCCCATCGCTCATCTGCGGTCGAAAACACGCGAACCATACCGTCGCTGGTCCCAGAAACGATATCCCCGTTGGGCATAGTCGAGACAGACCAAACAGATATGGCAGGATGAGTAATTATTTGTGAGCATTCACCATCTGACGGAAGCTCAAAAGGTCTGGTTTGAATACGATAAGAACAAAAGTGCTCACCCTTCCAGATTCTTACGGTGCGATCTTCACCACCAGATATCAAGTCACCATTTGGAAGTAGCGCGAGACTATAGACGAAGGATGTATGTCCGGACAGAGTGTACACGATGTCGCCTTCAAACGTCCACACACGGATTTCACTGAAAATTTAAGAGGGGACGCCAAAAAGAATTGACTGAAGAGAATGTACCTATCATTGGAGCATGATGCAAAGCCAATATCAGGAATTAGAGTGAGGCCACGGACTGCATCGGTGTGGCCAGGGTAATTCTGAATCATCTTGTTGGTTTGCCATAGTCGAATGGTCTTGTCAGCAGAAGCTTGAAAGGAGATATCAGTTTAAAATAGTAATGAGTTTAGAGTTAGTTAAAAGCACCTGTAAGATATCTGTCCTCTCCTACCGCCAGAACAGCCCAGACAGACTGTTGATGTCCTTTGAGGTCATACGTGAGCTGGAAATTCTTCCACACTTTAGCTGTCCTGGATGACAAGGTCTCAATGAAAATTTTGAATATAATATGATATTTGACACGGACTTGTCCCAAGAGCCAGAGATGATGGTTCCATCAGCTGCGACATCGAGCGTACAAACATTATCAGAGTGGCCAAGCAGAGAGTAGTCGGGGTCTGCATTGTAAACTGAGAGTGAGAAGAGATTGATTACAGCGTCTTGCCCAGCAGCAATGAGATATCCTTTCAGATTGTTTGTATGAGCCCTTTGGCGGACAAAGGAATGGCACAAACCTTTGGGCGACGACTCGTCCGGCGGAAGAAACGCGACCGCATTTACATAGCGGCTGGAAGCTTTGTAGATGGTGGGATTATGAAACTGATTAGGAGATGTTCTTTCCCAGGGAATAGCTGTTGTGTCGCGAGAAGCGGAGAGGACTAGATCGTTCGTTGGGGAAGCCACTGCGCGCACCTACACGATCGTCGTTTTGTAACATTCAAAGGTGTGTTATAAGCTTACGTCTGAACTATGTGCAGCAAGCGCAGCGGAAAGCTTATAAGGCATTCTATCTAGTTCGAGGTGGTGGCGGAAAAAGAGAAGAGGAGTGTGAAAGGACGCGCGGCCGACATCCCTTCCACGAACCCCTTAAACACAGTTATCATGTAATATGTTGTATTTGGTTAGGGTAATACAAAGTCGAAAAATAAATCATGTTTATCAAACAAAATGCTCTATAGGGAAGGAAGGAGAGAAAAAAATAAATTGTACACCACTCTTACGATCCATGTGTCGTGAACGAAACACCTGGGAGATACGGAGGTGCAGTCTATGCCATGCACCATAAATTCATCTCCTGCGAGGGCCATCCGTCACTATCCTCAAAGGTTATAGAATCACTTCTACCAGCATGAGGGTCAAAAGACAGATGGGGTTGATGTTTTGCTCCCGACACCGGAGAATTTCTGGACGTGCCTTAGGGTAGGTTCTCAGGAAGCAGAAAGCCGAAAAAAATTGAAAGCTGTGATGGACGAGTAAATACAAAAGATAATAATAAGGATAGATATTCCACAAAGAAATAGTCGATGAAAAACCGATTCTTCTCATTTACTTGGTAGTGTTGGAAGATCAAACACTTCCTGGTCAGGTCTTGTACTCCATGGTCTTCTGGCCTCACCTCTCTCAAGCGCAGGTGTCGGCGTTTTCTTGGGCTCAATAGGAATAGTAGTCCAATCTTTATCATCCACAGAATCTTTATCATCATCCAGTCCGATATTTGCAAGGTCCACATTAATGGCTTGGGATCTTTTGGACTTTGTGGACGACCGAAATCGCCATTTCCAAAACTGCCACGCCTGAAGAACATCCTGAAGTTCGATTTAGGAGGAAATAAAATCAAAAAAAGAGTCAGAACTGCCGCACTGTTTGTGTTCCAAATATGAGGAAGATGACCAAGCCCATCGTGGCAGCATAAATGTCAGGTATATGAGATTGAGGGAAAATCAATGGCACAAAATTTATGCTAGAGTAAAAATAAATAAATGAGGATTGAAAACCATTTCAGAGAAAAGACCGCACATCATTCCAAGGAAGACGAAAAGTCCAAAGAGAAGTACTCGAACAAACAAACCCAATCCAAGGGAAAGAGATAGCCCAGCACTTCGAGAGGCTCTCCAACGTGAGAACATAAGCCAAGCGAGCCGCGCTAGAGGAGGCCCTTTCAGTCCCAACTCTCTCAAAGTTGAGAGGGTCTGTCTTACCTTCCATTCCCAGGATAATCGCACACAGAAGAAGGGTTAGAACAATCCGAAATAACGACCTAATTCGATATTTATGAGTGCCAGTGTTGAAGCTTCCAACTGAAGTAACCACTGACAATTCTATAGAACCAAGACTGCAATAAAACTGGACCCTGGCACGGTTAACTCGATTTGGGTCATGTAAAGCCATCTCAATATCATCAACTCAGATTGCAAAAATAGACTTGCAGAGACAGCTGCTCACCCCGAGTGCAATGACGGTAAAAAGACATTGAAGGGCATATGGCGAAACGAGCATCTACACAAGTTTCAGGGCGGATATCGTTTAAACAGGTGTTAATTTACGCACTATAAGCATCGTTCTTCGACTTGTTTGTGGAGTCCCAGAAAGGCGGAGCGTATTGAGAAGGTGGAAGACCATCATTAACACGGCAAGAGACCACCTATTTGGACGTTGGCTTGTGCCAGGCTTGAAGTTAGAGGCTTCTTACATTGGTGTAATTCCATACCTTTCAAAGTTAAATCAATCCACGTCGCAAGAAGATTTGAATGTCAGAACATACAAGAGTGAAGCTTGAACAATGCACAATCCCGGGTTCACTTGGTCTGCAGGAATCTTGTGCTGGTTTCCAAAGAAAAGCAGTAACGAGAAGAACCCAGATAATATCCAGGTCACACAGACGTTTATAAGCGTAGGATGTCGTCTAACATTCGTGGCAAAGACAAAAGTCGCGACAAGCAGTGGGAGTAGGATAATATTGGGGATTAGCTGCAGATAAATCCAAGCGTCAAGGAGCGAATCTAAACAGACAAATAGTCAGCATTACAACCATATGCAACTCAAAAAGAAACTAAGGAAACACACAATTGCTATCGAGGATTACATCCCAGATACCCGTGTTTACAATAGGTTTTGACATGGATGAAAGGTAGTAACTAGGTGGTGATAATGAATGGGAGGCGTGCTAGTTCGTAACGCATGCGGTCAGAAGGGGGAACGGAAAATTCGGAGGTGGTCGTTAAAAGCAGAAAGGGATTGGCCTCAACATGATCATCATTTTGGGCAGTGCTTTTCCTTTGCCTGGCTGGATCTTAGAACAGATTTAGACGGCTGAGTTGAGACAATCAAGGTTGTTCCGGGCTGGAATTACTGGCTCAAAAGCACTAAGAACGGTCAATAAAGTCCGAACCGAGGCTGGAGAGGACTGGACGAAGGCCGTTCCAACTTCCGGTGAGGAAGCCCAATCGAGTTGCATCAATGTGTATGTATGGTTTAACGTTCGGGAACTGAGCAAGTCCACCTTAGTGAAAATGTAGATCAGTTGTGGTTTGGTTCTGAACAAGGAGTGAAATTTCCAAGCCAAATTGGAAATTCGTCCGTATTTGACGTAATTGAAACCTCGTCATGCGGCAACTCTCCGCTGGTTGGCTCACTCTTTCTGGAACGCTCACGTGCCATCGGAACCAGCCCGTTTTCTACCTTGCGGGGGAGGGTATATAAATTGATATGTAGTATTCAGCTGTGTTCATCAGCCATGTCTGAAAAAACCAAGAAGACCATCCTTGTCATAGGAGCAGGAGCTGGTGCTGAAGCTGCGCGAACGCTGTCTCAAAAGCTTGACCAGAACGCGGTGGACGTCGTTCTAGTAGAGCCACTTCCTTACAAGGCTCTGCTACCCGCAACTATTCGTCTTGCAGTTACGTCCGAAGGTCACCTTGAAGGTCTTGATAAAGCGTTCGTTCCTCTGGAAAAAACATTTCCACCTGGTCAAGCTGGTCGTTTGGTCGAAGGCCTTGTCATCTCATTGACAAAATCTGACAAAGGCGGCGGAGAAGCTACATTAAAGTCCGGTGAAACGATCTTATGGGATTATCTCATCATGGCACCAGGATCAAAATGGACAGGTACCTCCCGTTGTGTTGGCTATGCCTCTGTTCACTGGTTAATCGTTCATAGGACCTATTGGATTCCCATGGCATGAAGGGGATGCTGCAGTGCAAGCGCACATTAAGAAATACCGAAAATCTATTGCTGCTGCGAAAAGTATTGTCATTGCCGGAGCTGGAGCTGTAGGCATTGAACTGGCTGGAGAAATCCACGATTTTTATCCGGTCTACCTTTTTCATTCAGTCATTTGCTTCCATAGACTGATCTCAAAATACAGGACAAGAAACTCACCATCGTCCAAGGTGACGCAGCCGTCCTCAATGCTACTTACCCACTCAAGGTCAAGCGAGCAGTTGAAACCAAGCTTCGAACCGCTAAAGTCGATATCATCTATAACGATTATATTGATGAAATTCCTGAGGGGCCCGTCGATAAGGTCATAACTCGAAGCGGAAAGGAAATCAAGGCTGACCTTGTGGTATGCATTATCAAATTGTTCATGAACTCAATAGACTGACTTTTTTGTTCAGCTGTCTGCTCGCGGCCCACGGCCCAACACAGACCTATTCAAAGACAACGTGTTCTCCTCTTCACTCACTCCTTCTGGGACCGTCAAGGTTAAGCCAACACTGCAAGTAGAAGGATTCGACGATATCTTTGCCATTGGCGACATTATCGACTGGAATGAGCAAAAGATGAACATCAAAACTCACGCCCATGCTGCCGTTGCATCACACAACATCATCTCTTTGTTACAAAGGAAAGGTGCTGGAATGAAGAAATACAAGGGCTCGTATGAGCTGATTTTCTTAACGTGGGGGCGTAGAGAAGGTGTTGCTCTGTTGGACTTCGGGTTCATCTCTATTTTATTGGGTGATTGGTGGATGCGATTGCTCAAGTCACCACACTTGCTGATACCCTTTATGCGTCCACACTATTCACAGAAGTAGCAACGTTCTCTACACCTATATCCATAACACCGACCTGAAAGGAATTAGCGACCTATCCACAGAATAATTCAAACGTTAAACATTTTGCGTTGACCAAGTGCCATTGTGTTATGTAAAAGAATCTGGCATGGCTGACTTCTTCGAAACAAAAAAGATGAAAGACAATTGAATTATACCGAAATAAATTACCACATATCTATGATGGTGTGAGTATAAATCCTATAAGCCGGAATAGTAGAAGTAGAAATTCAAAGCTAGGGCTCGATGAGACAGAGAACGATAATCGCAAATATATAGACACCGACCTTTCCGGAAAGCAAAGCATTGAGTTGATCCACAACCCAGTCATGATCCTTGTTGAGACGTTCCGATTCTGCAAGTGCAGAGTTCACATCAAGCAAGTTACGTCTATAAGCACAATGTTCGTGAGTTGCCTAGCATTTAAAACAAACAACGAACCTGCCGGCTTCTGCGAAAATGTGTTGTTGAATGACACCATCATAGTCTTCCCATACAATCTGAGAGAATTGCAGGATGGAGGCTCTAACTTGTTCTGCCTCTTGTTCCTTAGATAGGGATTCGGTAATATGGGGGATCGTTCGGCTTGGAGAGACGGGGCGGAAGGTTGGAGTAGGGGCGGAGGTGGCGAATGCGACTGAAGACATGGTAGTCGTCTAAACTTTTAGCTGGCTACATGGCATCAAAGGTGGGGGAGGGCTCAAGTGGAATGTTGGAGGCGCTTACCTCAAAAAGACAGGAGGATGTTCTAGTCGCACCAGTCTGATTTTAGGGCTTTATAACTCTACACTCACAGTAAGCCCCCGATATTTTCCGAGAAGTTGACAACGTCAAATGAGAACGAGACTCGGCCGTCTGTTGCCGAGAGTGATCAAGACTGAAAGCGGCCCGGAGAAGAAAGACAGAGTTCCTCTTAGGACCTGGACACTGAATTATAGGCTAGAACCGCTATCCCGTCTCGTGGACGAAAGGTTTAGGCATGCGAATGCATTGATAGAGCCGGTCGCGGAGATGAAGGGACTCTCTTTTAATAAATTGAGACATGGTCAATGTAGATATCGATAGCCAAGGATTGATTGGAATTATGCAGGACGCGGGTAGCTTGGTGGGAAATGCCGCCAGTTGAAGTGGTGACGAACTCAAACTCCGACGACACGAGATAAGTGCAAGAGACAAGTTAAGGTTCACTCTTGTATGCGGGGCTCTCGTCAACAATAGCGACAGCAAATGGCCTCCACAGGGCCCAACTGGGAATGGAGGGTTAATACTTCCCAACATTTTAATTTTTCTAACAGCTGTCTTTAGGTAAAAAGCGACTTACATAACTGATTTGACGAGCAAATCTCGCCGATCCTACGCCCATGACGGAAGTCTTAACAGTGATCGCTGTTGCGTTGGTTTACACTCAGATGTGATACAAAGGATCCCCGATACGGTGATAATTATTGTGTCTAGTTCATGTCGTAAGTCGTATCAAAGAATCCTAACTCCCACCAGACTCGAGGCTTTTGCTTATCCACCAACATCGGCCTCGCCAAACGGTCGGATCCATTTCATCTGTATCCCAGGATGCAGAACGTCCTCCTGCATCAACGAGGTATACAACTTGCCGGAAAAGTCAAGCTGATTCATAGGTCTATACATTTTTTCCTCCTCTAACAGTTCAATTGCCGTGTGGATAGCCTGCGGTTCATGTGTACCGTCCATTACCACAACCTGCGGCCAAACAAGCGGTGTGACAGGAACAATGGTTACTTTCTTACAATCTCGTTCGATAGTTTCCATCCAATCCCATTTCCGAAAATCAAAGCGAACCAAGAAGCGGTTATCAAACAAGACATCCAGAGCCGGAACTTGGTCTTCTCGTCTTGTCTTTATGAGAGCTTGGGTAACATTTATCGATAGGTCGTCTGCTGGGTCCTTCAGCAAAGGTGTTCGACGAGATGCCATCCAAGCATACTTGATAGGCCCTTTTTGCATTCGAATCCAAGCGTGTACTTTGTCCCGGTTCGTCAAAATTGTTGTCCCCGAATTGGCATCCTCCACAAGTCCAACAGGATACCAATCGACGCCCGAACCAGCACAAAATCTTGCTACTAGCCCCTTTTGGAAGGGATTGTCGTTGTGAAGAAGCGTCGCGCAGATCCGACTGATGCTAGAGGAACGTCGATGGGACTGGGCTGCTGGACTTCCCCAGGGATGAGGGGAGAGGTAGCGGAGGACAAGAGAAATTGTTTCAGCTAGAACGGCGGGATTTTGCATTTGGATGGTTCGGAGCTTGGAGATGGGGAAAATGCAGCTACCGACAGGGGGTGGTAACGACTGGAGAAGCGTAAGATAGATGCATTGAGCTTCGGTTTCGAGGGATGAACGCGTTGCTGAGAGTTTGGCGACAGATTGAGCCAAGACCTCCTTATTTGCATCAAGCGGAATTCCATAAGCATGAAAGGCTGGAACGTTCGCACTAAGCTCTTTTAAAAGTGGGGTGTGAGCGTTTGAGAGTCGGTCCTACTTAAATGGTGACGGTCATGAAAGTACCAGCGGAAAGAGAAGCTACCGAGAGGGGAGCCTTGTCGAGGTCTCGCAGGAGAGCCCTGAGACCATTCCTTGGTGTCAAGTCAGGCTGAAAATTCGTGCTGTCAACAACATATTCGAGGTTGTTTGCGTCGCATGTCGCTAGGATGCGATCCTATAAGATATATTAAGCCTCAGGATACAAACATAGAAAGAAAACAAATAAACAAAACCTTTGTAACCCCAAGGAGTGGACGTAACACGAGGGTATTCATACCTTCCATGCCATAAAACGCGTCACGCGTTCCCATCCCCCATCTTCTCAACTTTCGCATTCCAGCAGCTCCTGCGGCTCCAGAGCCTGATATAATTCTCAAAAACGAAGTTTCAATCTGATCATCCTGATGATGCGCGAACGCAACCATTGAACAGTCAGTTTGTTTCAAACCATCCAAGATCAACCGATACCGCTCTCGTCGGGCAACAGTCTCAAAATTTCGATTAGAAGGTTTAGGGTTGTTTAAAGACCAGTTGATGTCAAGGATTAAGATGTGGAACGCGTAGAACGCGAGAGATGGAGTGAGCTTGGGCTTGCCATTAATGTCTGAGGACGCTTGACTTTTGTGGTTCACCGAGAGTGCATAGAGATCGGTAAAGCGACGAGTCAGCGGGCTCTCATACTTTCCCCTTAGAATCTCTCGAAAGAGGAAGAGAAGACATGTTGAGTCCGGACCGCCAGAAGTGGCCACGGCTGAAAAGGTTTAGTCCAAAGCTTAGGTGCTCAAATACCGAATAACAAACCTAGTCGTGCAGGAAGAAGGCCAGCTGGCAGGTTGCAACGTTCAAGTAGCCCAAGGAATTCGCGTGCCGAGATAGGCAATGGGGGCTGCCGCATCCCACATGAGAGTCACTAGCCAACCTTTTTTTTCCCGACAAACCACGATGAGCATCCTTCGCCCTTTCAAAGCCTCTGACCTCTTTAAATTCAACAACATGCATGTCCCTTGTTCTATTTGGCTCTATGTTTATTTCTCATTCTCTCTTTAGTAATCTTGACATTTGGACTGAAACTGTAAGGCATTTGTTTTGTACCTTGCCTTAGCTGGTTATTCACCTGTGTATTTCTAGTATGGCATTGGATTTTACTTCAACTATCTCTCCAGATGGCCTGACCTTTGCTCAATGCAAGAAGCCCCATCCGGTCGTTGTATGGGTTACGGTTAGTCCCATATTTTCTCTTCTATAGTTCACTAATCTCACTTTTTTTCCCACCTCATAGTTATAGGCAAGGCTGAGGGCCACCAAACTGAATGGCATGGACACATTACTGCGATTACCGTTGCACCAGAATACCGGCGATTAGGGTTAGCTCGCAAGATGGTTGAATTGTTAGAGTACATTTCTGACAACGTGTACCGTGGATACTTTGTGGATCTTTATGTGCGATGCACAAACCAGGTAGCAGTTGATATGTATGAGCGGATGGGGTACAGCGTGTATCGACGAGTGCGAGAGTATTATGGTAGTTTGGGAGTGGGCAAAGGCGGAAAGGACGAAGAGGACGCGTTCGGTACGTCGTGTTCATCTCAAATTTTTGGTGTGAAACATCTTCTCGTCTCATTTTAACTAACCCTCAGACATGCGAAAACCGTTGACTAGAGATCCTGGAAGACGATCTGTTCGCGCAAATGGACGAGACATGCTCGTCAGTGCCCAAGAGGTCTCATAAAAAACAATACAATTTTTCTTCTTTGGCTTCTCTAATCACTGAAATTTGCCCTCGCTCCATCTCTTCGCCTTTGAACTCATCTCAACTGCTGCATTACCCCAATCCACTCCATGATTATGTCCCTCGTTCTTTGCAGCGCCAGCAATACCTGCCCTTTCCAATGCTTGGTCTTCCGTCAGACACGTCAACACGCCAAAGATGACTGGAACGCCGGTGTCGAGCTGAACGCGCATGAGGCCAGTGCTGACTGCTTCGGAAATATATTCAAAGTGCATTGTCGAGCCTTTGATGAGGACGCCGATGGCAATAATAGCATCGAAAGGACCACCAGGCATCGTTATGGACGCTGCACTATTGCTCGATTGTCCGAGCGCAGGTGTACCAGTTCGAGATGACCCAGGTTTGGGAGATGAGAAGTTGAGTCCTCCCAAGAGGTCTGTCATCCCAGTCGACGCTTGGACATGAGACCCTTGCAAAACTCTATGTTACATCCGGCCAAAAAAAAAGGGAAAAAAAGAGAAAGAATCTTAATATTAGATAATCAGAACAAACTTTTTAGATGTGTGTTGCTTACCGGGACACGCCAAACGGCAATTCAAAACTTCCAGGGACACTTTGAACAACGATATTGCTCTCCTTCACCCCACTCTTCTTGAGCGCGTCGATCGTCCCATCAAGCAGTGCATCGATCACTACCGTATTCCATCGGGCATGTACAATCGCAATGCGTAAAGGCGAGCCATCAAATCGCTCGTCAGATGCACTAAGTCCCTTAATGTTGTGTGTTGACATGACCGTCACAAACAAAACACAAGAAGCTTTTGGGTTCCGGTGGGTCACCACACTTAAAATCATGACAACCAGGGAACGTCAGTGTTCTTGCTATTACAAGTACAACGAGTAATGACGGTTTACAACAATAGCTGTTGGGCTCAACTATAGGTAGGGGGAAAAAAAAGAGAGTCTCGCAAATGATGATAGTACATAAATTGGAAGGTGCTTGACAATGGGAATAAACCAAATGCTAGTTATGAGGAGTTGAGCGTGCAATGAAGATGCGACACGAAGCGCTGGTATCAAGAAAATGGAGTATGGTGAGGTCGTTAGGTTCGAAGAGAGAGCCGTTAAAAGGTAAGTAATCAAGAAGGTAGCTCCCGAGCAATAAAACGAAGACGGAGGTAAAGAAAATGGTCCTGATTAAAAAGTGCAGATACGTAGAAAAGAGAAGAGAAAAAAAGAAGAGAAAAGAAGAAAGAAATTAAGAGCCCTCTGATTCAGTACGCTGATGTCTCCGAAGGTCGTGAGCAGAAGAAGAAGCAGTTGGTGAAGACGGATCGTCTAAGGCATGACTGAGCTCCGAGGGGCTCGAGTGGTAGGCATGATGGGTAGGAAATGGATATCCTGATGCCAAAGGTGAAGACGATTGTGCACCCCCGTAACCCAAAGGTGTCCCACCGCTTACTGCTCCTCCGAAGGTCATATCTGGCCCATGTGTCGGAGACGACGTAGACGGTTGAGGTTCCGTCCACGAAGAAGTAGACACAGGAACAGAAGTTGGGTAACGTAGCATCTGGCTGAAACTGGGCCAGGAGGTAGACTGGTCTCCTGACATCGACGTGGAAGAGCCACTACCACCCACAAGGTCGTTGAATGTATGTGACTGGGAAAGGGGGCTTCGCGTGTGTAGGTCAATGCTTCCTCGTCGGTAACGCTCCGTAAGTGGGACCGCCATATTGCTCTGTGGAGCTTGCTGCTGCTGCGGGAAGTCGAAGTCTGCAACTTCGCCGAGTGGCGAGGGCATATGGGTGTACAAGCTGGGGTCATACTGCGGGGGAGAAACCATGGGCGGAGGAAGGAGGGGAGGATGGCCAGAGGGAGAATATGAATAAAACGTGTTCGAATGGTCGTGAGAGAATCCTTGAGATGGTAAAGAATGTGCCGCTGGGGGCGGAGTCGAAAAGTAATGGTATGGGCTGTGCTGGGAAACCTGAGGCGACGCAATATTCGTATCCAAATAAAGGTGGGGAGACCCCTCTTGCTCAAGCTCGTGCCCGGTCCAACTGCACTCATGGGCTTGTTCAAGCTCAGATTCAGTGCTTGGACCAGGTTGCGGTGAATGGCCAGCCGCTGTAGATGATTGAGGAGCTTGAGGTGGCGAAGGGGAGGAAGCTGGTGCGTCCTCAGCGGTGACACGTCGACGAGGAGGGGAAGAGGGGATATTAGAGAGAGGAAGAGACTGTGCTTTCTCTCTTCTTGCCGGAATAGGGCGAATAGCACGGCTTTGGCCGGTGGGAGGGTGAAGCGGAATTGAAAATGAATAGGGCATAGGAAGGGTAGGAGCATAGATTACTGGAGATGGGGAGCTCTAGAAAGAGATAAGTGGGGATAAAAAGGAACATGCACTTGAAGCTCTTACCTCGCTGACATCTTCTTCTTTCATCTTCTGTTTACCCTTGCTTTTGCCACTATCGCTTCCAGATACACCCGCCGCCACTGGCTGTTTCCCTTTCACTTTCCTTGTCTTCCTTCTCGCAGTGGAGCCATCACCACCTTCTCCAAAATCTGCTTTGCGCTTGCGTCGTTTGGACGCGGAAACATCTCCAAGTTGTATCCCAGGAGCGAATCTAAAAACATGTTAACATATGCATATGCAACGAGTTTGACAGACTTGCCTCCAGTCGGGGTACCTGAGACGATGAACGCGCTGGGCCTCTTGAGCTTCACGTTCCCAGTGGCCTCGTTCTTCAGTAGTCAATCCTTGCCATACAGCACCTTGAGAATACATGAGTAAGGTACGAGGGTCAGCGCGGTGAGCCATACCAATGATCTTGCTCAAGTCCTTGTTCTTTCCTTCAACACTCTTTGGAATGGCTTCTGTACGGATGAGGTGAGACCGGAAAAGGATAAAAGCATTGGGTGCTCGAGGGATGTGGCCCTCTGGAGGAACTTCTTCGTCACTTCCAGACTGTACTCTTGGAAATGTTGACGTGGCAGGTGATGTTTCATAGGATGGTGATGCTGGGGTTGGGGCTGGGGCAGGAGCGGTAAAAGTCGTGATAATTCGGGACGGTCCAGCTTCAGGCTGTGGACTTGCGTGTTGCAGAGCTGACGAATATGTTGATGATGAGACGGACGAAGGAGGAAGGAGGTGAGCTCGAAGGTTGCCGGGGGGTCCGCGTAAGGTGGATGAAACTACAAAGGACATCCCAAGTTAGGAAAAACTCTTCCGAAGATAAAACACGTGGGGTCGTACCTTCTGGGGCAACTTGTTCGGGAACGTCATTATTGTTCTCATCCTCCTCTGTCGAGTCCCGAGGTGCGTCGCGTCGTCGGTCGCGGCGTCCCGGCGGGCCCATGGAGGGAGAAATGGGGGAATCTGGTGCAGGAAACGAGTGGTGGAAGTGGTTTAAAGTCAAGAGCTGTAATGGTTATTAGACAATCGTTGATTTCGGAGGATACATCCCAGTTAGGAAGTACGAGGAAGCAGAGATCCGCACCATCATTCGTAAGACAAGGTAATGGAAGCAAAGAAAACCGATCGACTTGGTCAACAAATCCTATCTAAAGATGTCCAGATGGTCCATGAGCGGCTAATCTAGCTTTGGGAATGGAGAGCGACGGACCCTTGTTGAACATGATGGGAGAAGTTCAAAAGCGGGCCATTCGTGACAGAGCGTTCGTGGCGTTCTTAAATGGCGAGGATGAAGTCGGGTTCTCAGGGACAATCAACCCTAACCCTTATAAACTGCTGGGGTAGGCGTGAAGCGTAAGGCAGTGACGCCGAACATGAGGCTTCAGAGGGCGGGGCGACGCTGGGCATTAAACCGATCTTTCTTGCCGCCCATATGCTTTCCAGGCAAGTGATGACCGATATCTTGGTTGAATCGATGCCCGCCGATCTTTGTGAAATTCATAGAAGACGGAGGAATATGCCTTCCGGCTTGTCGGGGGGGAGCTTGACTTGCTAAGTTTGTCGTTCGGAGGGTTAAGTCGTCCGGCGAAAAGCGAAATACACAGGAGAGTTCCAAGGCGATGCACACCTTTGCAACCCCAGAGGCCTGAAAATAATTGGGCAATGGGCATGACGATGTTGCCTCGAGGCGGACACTTTGGGGAGTGAGGGCACAGCCTCATCGCAGCTGCGAAAGTCGATGAAAACACGAGTTTTGTGAGATTCTAGAGCTCACTAGGCACGTTGTGTGGCGAAATAAGCTGTGGAACGCGTAGAATTAAATCATTTATTAGGGAGAAGAAGATAATAGAAGTGTGAGGTAAAACGCGTTATGAAGTTTTTTTTTGTTGACGCCAATGTGCGGATTGAGTCGCTGAATCGTATTCGGTTAAACTTCAAACCGACCCACAATGGGATTTCGAAATTCGGAAGACGAATAAGAAAGAGTTCTAGACAACTCCACTCCGGTGGAGAAACCATGGTAGCAAGGCAAGTGCAAATGGTGACGGTGAGATATGAGAATCAGGCACCCGGATGCTATGGACAGATCATGCCATGTTTGGCGTCCTTTGTTCTTGTCTTAGGCCTTCATCTTCATTGGGCATAATTGGTGGCCATTCCACAGTGGAAATCTCGTAAAAACTTTGAGTGTCTTCATACAACTCCTTAGATTTCAGGTGTCCCACTTTACTTGCCATGCTTGACATAAACGGCAGACTTGTCCCGATCCTTGACTATGCCCTCGATTTGGCCATAATGTGCAAAGCACGGAGTTTCAAATTCTACGCCATTGTTTTCTGTGTATCTGGTTGTTTTGTTCTACTGTGACTTATATTTTACTGCTCTCATCCAAACATGGAAACACCGGTCACACCTTGATGCACGCCGAAAACATGAGGCCCCCTCATGTAACTATCGATTTAAGGCTATCACTGCATTTTACACTGGTGTTCTTCTCGTTCTCCCCCCGCTTCATCTCGTTGCTGTGCCAATGTCTCCTCACTTCTACGCAGCATTATCAACCGATTTCAAGCCCAGACCTTGCCGCTTCCGCATTTCCCTGCTCTTGCGACCTCCATTTGGCAACAGTGTTTCCAAGCTTTGTTATGAACAACGTCTAAACCGCTGTATGCACCGGCTGAGTTTTCTGCGCACATTGGGACCCCTTGCGGGTTGTCAGATTTTTTACAGCCAGCTCTGAGCTCGGTCTGTGTCAGAACATGTCAACGTGGCACCAGCTTCTTCCCTGAGTGCCGGGAACTACAACTTCCGGATGTTCCCATCCCATTGTTCTCCCAAAGCCGCACTCGGAGTGACCTTTCTAGTCAGATGTTTGGACATTGATTAAGCAGTCAAAACAGCTCACCCAAGGCTTCTGGTGAGTTTATTATGAATCTCGGCGCCCGTTTACAGCTCATTATTTCCACCTGGCAGGGCTCTTATTCTCACCAACTCCATCTCAACGAACTTGTGCCTTCTGGTAGGGAAACGAATGTTTCAGTTTGTTTGTTAAAGACCGCCACAGTTCGAGTCACTGTCAGGTAAACAATATATGGATTACCGGTAATGATGGAACTACAACACTCCTCACGATTCGACCAGCATTCTAGCAATGGCCCGCTGGTTACCGGAACGTAGTAACGACTCTACGGAGCCTTTGAGGTAATATTTTTGACTGACAACCTCCCATGTGCGCCAGTGAATTATTGGATTTTCTAATAAGCACATGAAGCAAGCCGCCGTTAGGCGCACCGCATACCTTTTCATTGATAGTGATATAAAAATGTTCCAGGTCTTCGCGCCCATTCCCTGTCTCTAGGTTGCGAGACTGTTATTAGATGTGAGTTATTATTCTCCGGGTCCCTTTGGGGTTGCAGGGATAGCTGAATAACTCTCCGAGAGGGAACGGTCCGGGGTAGGATGGTCCATTCTATTGAGCCTTCCTTTCTCTCTCATTCCCTGGCGTAAGACGTCTACAATTCCCAGCTATTGACGAAATGTCGAAATGTTCACTTCAATGAGAGGATTTCGATGTATTCATACAGATTTGCCTTTGAACCTTTGACAAGTCATTTTCAATATAACTTAGATGAATGGGATTCGAGGTTAATAACACGTAACCAACGATCACGATCCCTCTACTGCGTACTTGAATTCCATGTTTCTGTGGTATCATCTTCGATCTACTGCGCTTGAGCTCGAAAATGTCTGTTCCTTTATCGGCCGAATTTGGGCATACCGAGAAGCGGTGTTTTGATGCTGACATCATTTCGTCGGCCCGACGCGCGCTTCTCTAAAGTTTCTTGGTACTCACCATCTCCTGCCCTTTCGATGGCTCTTGAACCCTCCTCCTGAGGGATCCTTTTTTATTCACTCATTCTGGAGAGGAATTTAATCCCCCTTTTGAACGCCAAACTTCACGTCCTCTAGTTCGTTCGCAATGGTCAAAAAGAAGGTAAGCAACTCGACTTTCATTTCGAGCACTGTTTCGCAAGATTTCCATCTCTACTACCGTACATGTATATGCTAGACGTGAAGTCTTTCTAGTTCTTGCTCCGTTTCTACCTTTTAGCCTCGGCTCATGGTTTCGAGCTAACAATCCTGGTTAGGTTTTGCTCATGGGCGCGTCTGGCAGTGGCAAGACTTCCATGCGTTCGCTCATATTGCAAGTTTTTTTCCCTCAAAGTCTTCTCGACTATTCGCTGAGGCAACTCGCAGCTCTAATAATCCCGCTTCCCTTACGGCGCGCCTTGGAGCGACAATTGACGTTGAACAAAACCATGTCAGGTTCCTTGGTGACCTGATCCTCAACCTCTGGGACTGTGGTGGTCAAGATGCTTTCATGGACTCATATCTCACCACTCAGCGAAACACGATCTTTTCTCACGTCGGAGTTCTCATTTACGTCTTCGATGCCGAGAACAGCAATATTGCCCCCGGAAGCAAAGACCTAGAATACTATCGAGATTGCCTCGATGGCTTGAATCAGTTCAGTAAAGATGCAAAGGTATTTTTGCTGGTCCACAAGATGGATCTCGTCCGGCCCGAGGAAAAAGAAAGCGTGTTTGGGAAGAAGCGACGCGACTTGGAGAGCGGAACCGAAGGCTTTGATGTTACCGTCTTCGGAACCAGCATCTATGATGAGAGCTTGTACAAAGTTTGTCTCATACTCTTGTTTCAACTTTACATTTTGGCTCATTCTTTTAGGCTTGGTCAAATATCGTTCACACGCTTATCCCAAACGCCGCTATACTGTCGAAACATCTTGCTACATTCGCGAAAGCATGCAGCGCTACAGAAGTCATTCTGTTTGAGCGCACAACATTCCTTGTCATTGCCACGTCTCATTCAGGCTCACCCTCTGCTTCTTCCTCATCTCCTTCAATGGGCCCGGTTTCTCCCGTCAGATCTTTCGGCGACACGCTACGAACGAACATCAGAGCTGATTAAAGCCTTTAAGTGGTCGAGTTCCAGAGTCCGCTCTGAATTTCACGGCCTTGAAATGTGTCTCCCAGAATTCAGTGCAGTCTTGGACGAAATGACCAAAAACACGTACGTGTTGGTGATATGGCATGTCCCATATATTGGTTAGCCTATCCCAATTTGACATTCTTTCGCTCGGTATTGATTTGCTATTTTTCCAGAGACCGCTGCTGTTAAACTTAACATCAAGATGGCTCGAAGCAAATTTGAGGAACTTCAAGGCGACAGTCTTGTTGTGGCTTAATTCTTTGAATTGTGAACTCTTTCATATGCCCGTTGCACTTACTTCATCCAATGTCTCGATTTCATCTGTATACATATAATTTACCTATCTCTGCTTCGCCCCATCCTTTCCCTCTTTCGTGCTTGCATTTCAGTTCTTCGCGCTGCATTGTATGCTATCTCTGTATAATATTCCCCATGTAAAGAATCTTCATTTACAGCCATTGAAGTCGTTATTATTTCTGAGCCCAAGTTGTGCAATCAACAACGCAGTAATATTGTAGTAGATGGGATTGTCTCTGTCTCTAGTCAAATTTAATACTGTGGCTTGACATTGTAATCTCCCCACCACGATAACTTCCTCTTTTCTTCTTATTTTTCTCCTTCCTGAATCCAGCACCTCTTGTCACAATCAAGTCAGCATGAGCCTTTGCCCCATAGTCGTTTTGTGGGCCAGCCTGTTTCCAAATGCATAAACAAAGGAGATGGCCGGAGAAAACCCACGATGGGGCAAAAAAAAAAGCACACCTTTGACTCGTATCGATTATCTTGTTCAGCCACACCAGATAAATCCACCATTTTTGAATGAGCACTGAGCCGAGAAAATCGCTGCGCGGTTACAGGAGTCGCTTTGCTAGAACCTTGTCCACCAAATTTGGTCGACACAGTGGCAGTTGTTGTCGCGATTGGAATGCCATCCGAACTTGTTCCTGTACGCATCTTCTTCGCAACAACCTGGGTGGCCTTTTTACGAGGCTTGATGGTCGGTGCTTCTGAGCCAGTCGACAAGGTTTGGCTCGATTCTGTGTCCCCGGACGGGGCGGGGGTTGAATCTTCGTCTATGATAAGAAGCAAAGTCGGTCAATTAAGACAACACTTTAAAAGGAAGACGTACCTGAGTCAGAATCTGAGGATGAGTCGCTGGAGGAATCGCTAGAAGAATCACTTGAAGAGTCATCACTACTCGATGAAGCAACAGCTCGTATTTTTGAGGTGTCGGCATTTGGGAGCACTTTTGTTTTAGTAATACTTTTTTGGACAACAGCCGTGCCTTCCGAATCAGAGTCGGATTCTGAACTAGAATCTGAGGATGAGTCTGAATCCGAAGACGATTCTGATTGCGACGGTGTCGTTGGTTTGCTAGCCGAAGAAGTCGAAATACTCTCTTTTTCATCTTTTTTCGAACTTGCTGCTGAAGAGCCATCGGAGGATGAATCACTCGAAATTGGCGATTTTGCCTTCACCGCTTTCTTGGACGGGTTATTTTCCGTAACTTTGGACAATGAAGGCGATTGTTTGACGGGTTTCTTATGCAAAGGAGATTCAGATTCGGAAGAAGACGCTAATTGATCATGAGTATAATGTATGCACGTAAAAAGGGTCACAAAAGAACGAACAATCGTCTGAAGAATCGGAGTCGGATACGCTGGAAACAGAAGATGAAGCTAGAAATTGTAAGATAAGCTTGGTAAATTTTCTGAACGAGAAAAAAAAACACAATTCGTACTATCTGAATCTGAGTCTGAGTCATCGCTAGTAAAAAATATATGCCCAGGTGAGACTTTGTTCGAGGCACCAAACAACATCATAACTCACGTATCAACCTCTTTTGCTTTCATAATACTCCATTCCGTAATAATTTGTTCTAATGGTGGGAGGTTCTTCGATGGAATATCCTTCAAGATCACAGTGTCTTTTGCTGCTTTCTTCAGGGCATCTGCAGCTTTGTTGTGCTCTCTTTCGGTGAGGAATGTGTGGATGAGGGTGTATGTTGCTAAGAGAACCATTGTGAAACGAGGGAAAGCAAAAGGATGATGTCATACTGGCAAGATTGGGATCCATTAAGAAACAAGAAACTTTTCTAGGTGATGGAACAGAAACAAGAGAAGCGCCGAAACCCACATGAAGCCGAATAATGTCAAGTGCGTGAAAAATGATTTTCAAAGTCACCCTTCTTTCTTCAATAGGGCCCTCAATAGTATGTGCTTAAGTGCTAATTCTATTACAGAATCATCCGTCATCATCATTAACTTTCCTCCGCAATTTTGCTGCTTTTGAGCTGGGCGGGGGTTTGTAAAGATCCTTCTTTTCACGCGTCATAGTTTTCCTTGCAGTGCGCGCTAGAGTTCCATGAAGAGGAAATGATGCGTCTGTCGAAGTAGAAGGAACCCGGTTCAATGAACCAGGAGTCAGGATAAAGGGGTTGGATGGCGGTTTTCTTGCTGTACTCCTGGCCTGTGGAGTCGATTGTAATGGTCTCGAGAGCGACCGAAGAGGTGTACTTGTCAGCTGACCAGCTTTCTTCCTGGACGATGACGGGATCGCTGCCTGCTCGAAAGGGATTGCCTCGGCATCTGTTGTGCGGAATGGGGGACGAGAAGCGTACCCTACGGAGGTCTTTTGGCGAACGGCGCGAGATTGGATGGCTCGCTTTGTCTCGTCATCATCCGAGGATAGTTCAGAGGGTCGTCGTTTACTGGACTGTCCTAGCACTTGGGCCTTGGCTCCAGAAGAGCGACGGGGTTGCAATAAATCCTCAACATCTTCTTCTTCCGAATTCCGGCCCTCCAAAAGGGTCTCAAGGTTGGTCCCTTTTTTCTTTTGCTTGCTATTCGTGCGGCGGTGTGGAGGAACAATCTGGGTTTGTTCAACGGAACGCGAACGAGCACGGGTGTTGCGGTATGGTGGATCTATTGTTACTATTCCCGGAGTTGTCTGCTTTTGCGCCCTAGGTTTTTTCTTGGCTGGAGGAATCGCTTGAATGTGAGTGGTGCTGTTAGGAGCTGGATTGATTGTCTCAGGCTGAGGCCACGCATCGTCTGGCATTCTATGCTGGGTCGCAGCTATAACATCTCTCGTACCACTGTAGCATGATCAATAGAGTGGTTCAAAAAACATAATAAGGAGCTGGTTACTTCTCTTCGGGTTGTAGGGTATCCTGTGGAGTAGGTTCATCTCCAACTTGTCCCCAAATGGTTATATCCTCAGCATCATGAAAGCCACTGACTATTTATTGATGTAGCCATGGCAAAAGGCAAGGCTATACGTACCCTTCCACTTGTTCACCACCGTCTGACACTAGTTCATCTTGTTCAAGCTGGTCGATTTGGTCCTCTTCGTCTGCTGAGCTACTTGTAGCTTCACCTTGTTCCTGGGTTCGTATAGGAATATTAAAATGACCTAAGATACGGTTATCAGCCAAACCCAATTGAAGAGAATCAAATGGCTACCTTCATCCTCTGAATTCGCCTCTGTGTCCTCTGCCAGTACTTCGTCAAACTCATCTTCAGATTCTTGCACAAGCTCTGGTTTGAACTTGGCATTCCGAGGGTCTTGCAGCTTTTCAACAAAGGAGCTTCCGTGTCTCCTTCTGAGAGTCTGAGCAATTTCTTTAATACGCTGGTCGAACGCCTGAGGGTGCTTCTTGTATCGATTACGCCATGATTCCCACGAATGTCTTGCAGCCCAGGGACGCTAATGAAACATCAATATAGGAACTACAATAGGAAAGGAAAAGCACCCGCACATCAACAGGATCCGACACAAGCTCTTTGTACAAGGTGTTACCTTGACGGCCACCTCTATTCTTATCAGGGATGCGCCGAGCAATGAAATTTGCCAAATATTCGTCATCTTCTTTGGTATACTCCTGACGTCTGTAGAGAATATCGTTAGTCACAGGCATGTGTGAGAGTTGGAACGGGGGGGACACGAGAAACATACTGTGAACCGATTTTCCGCCCAGGCATCGGCTTTTCCTTCTCGCGAGTATATGACACAATCCGACGTTTTTCGATACACCTTTTCACAAAGTTCAGATTTTCAATCTCAGCGTGCTCGTTGCGCTTTGGACGTTTGGGGGTGTTTGGTTTTTTGGTGTAGGTGTTGGCGAAAGAGTTGAGTAACTTAGTTCGAGAAGTTGAAGCATCGTTCTCGTCGAAAATAACAATATCAAGCCTCTTGTCCAGAGGATCGTCCGTCACCCGACCACCATGGCGCTGCAAAGACATGAATGATTAGCCAAGGGCGCGTCACAACCAAACATTGCCATTGGACCCACTATAATATTCTTCGCAAGCGATTTATAAGCACCAGGGGTTACATTTTCGTAAATGTAAAAGTAAAAGCGGGATTCACCCTCCAAGAAGAGTTCTGGAGAGGCTTCAGACATGATGATGGTTCAAGATCAAGGTGCGGTCACGTTATCCACATCAACAACATCCACTCAAGGACATGATTCTGAGAACGACGATCACCATTACATATGAATGTATATGTATGTGTAAATAATGTACGTATTTTTTATATTAAAGCTTAGAAACAGGAAGATCATCCCAGTCTACGACTGGTCCGACATCTGGTGCCACCCTTAATCCCTTCTTGAACTCCTTCACGTCCTTGATATACGTGACACCGGCTCGTACTCGATTTTCATCAGCATCATCCGAAGGGAACTCCTTCATCAAAGTTGGAATGGTCTGCAGCAGTTCGATACCGCCCGTTTTGGGTTTCAACACTTCAACCCAGTACTTGCCAAACTCCTGTACCGGAATCTTAGCAGACTGGTCTTCCCGATCCAAAGAGAGGGCTTCTATCCATGCATCTGCGCTAATATCTGACAATGCAGAACTACGAACTTTCTCTTCGAAAGCAAGCGCCGCTGGCCATGAAATGCTGGCCAGAGTGGGCTTTTGAGAAACCATGTGGATGGAGAGTTTGGACCGTGTAGTGGAGGAAGGGTGAACATGGGACATGAAAAGATCTAGGACTTCCTGCTTGGAGATTTCTTCCAAAAGAGCCGCATCTTCTTCGTCTACCCAGATATGTAAGAACAACGCGATATTGGCCAAGAGAGAATCACTTACTCCTCAAGAAATCATATTGACCATCCGAAATCCTTACCATGAACTTTCCCGCCTCGTCTCCAAGATTCTTATCGCTTTCCAGCCACTTTCTCTTCAAGCCGTCTTTCTGCTCCTCGAACCCCTTCTGGTCCAAGTCCTCCAAAAACGTTTTCATGCTTTCGAGGAATGCTTCAACGCGGTCTTCCAAATACGCAGGTTTGCGTTCACTTTGCACAATAATCCGCATCCCTTTTTCTGTTGAACCAGCAAGTACCATACCGGTGCAAAAGACGACATAGCCCAACTGCTCTTGTGTTCGAAGAACATTAAATGCCGGTTCGGTAAGTATCTGAACGACGAGTGATGAAATGACTCGCAACCGCTTCTCTGGTACAGGTCCCCAGTGAACGTAGTAGGTTAGCGCAGAATTAGCTTGATTGGGATTTCGAATCGGGAGAGAGTACGTGAAGTTGCAGGCTAGGAGCTATATTTCAGAAAAAAGAGTATCTTTGTACAAAATGCGTTGTCTGACCTTTTGGAAGGATGAGACCGTGCTCGTCAAATTTGGACAAAGGCAGCTGAGGTTCCCCAAGATCTTTCTCAGCCTCTTCTCCTATCCTGATTGCCTCCTTCAAGAAAGTTAGAGGATAACAAAACGATGCATGAAATCTACCCACATCTTTGCCTATATTGCCAGTAGCCAAAATGCGCATGTGTACCTGCGAGAGGAAGTGCTTGATATGAGCTTGGACCTCGTCAGCTGTAACAGCTATTTGGAGAGCGGTGGTTAGCAAAGACAAATAAACGGAAGAAAAGGAGCAGCAAACCGTCCAGTTCAGCTAATTTCTCCTCCTGCGTCCACTGCAATTCAGTAGTGAGATATCTAGCATAGTAATCAGACAGCGTGTAGGACTGTCCCAGAAAGAAATTCTCCCAATCCCGTTTAGCCTGCAGTATCAATGGGTTCAATTTAATTATAGGGTGCCGCAGTAGTAAGGACAGACCTGCTCCTTCATAACATCCAAACGGTCTGGGAGAACAACGAGGCCTTTCAATTTCTCGAGGATATGTTTGACAAGCACAAACATTCGATCATTGTAGCCGTTCATCGAAATATACATTCCGGTGGTTGTAGCGGCAAGCTGATATGATAATCCAGCTAAGTCGGCATTATACGAGTATTCGGATAAAGAATCGTTGACAAGGTCGCCAAAGAGCCTGCTTAGAACAGCAGTTTTCGCTGTGGCATTCGAAAAGGGACTAGGAGGTAGGATTAATTTCGATCATCAGGTTGGCAGTGCTCGCAACACAAACCTTCTGAGTTCAATAGAGATATACGCTTTCGGGACCCAAAACTGATCATCCTTCTTGTGCCAAAGAACAGATTTTGATGTTTCTCGGATGAGATGTGGTCGTTTGGCCGGCTAAATCAATATGAAGTTGTACCATTTTTCACTTCGCTAGAGGCAAACATACCTTCTCTACGTCCTGTTTCCGAACATCGAGATTTGTCGGGATAAATTCATTAGGCGATGGAAGATAGAGTTCTTTGATGTCATTGGGGGCGGATACCTGTGGCAACGATGAAGATAGAGGCGACAAACGGAAGAAAATTTAGATCAACTCACGTCTCTCAAGAAATCCTCAGAAAACTTTTGCACGATATAATTTGATCCATAAACTGGCTCTTTCAGCCACTCCACATCCTCACTTAGCACTTTGTCCAACTCATCCTTCTTCGCCATCAGCACCGCTCGACCCTTTTCCAGCCTGAGCCCATCCAGGTACTCTCTGACTTTTTTTTCAGGTTCTGCATCATTGTGGTCCCAATCCCAGGTCAGCTGAGGAGCGGAAATCAGAAGCTCCTCTGGGACTGGCCATATTGAATGCTCTGCCACCCATGTCGCATAAGAGTCAGCAGAACGTTTTTCAGCAAAGCGGAATCGAATATGAGAAAGCGACGAGGTCTCTGACTGGTGGTAGGACTCGAAGCGGGAGGCGCGAAGCATTGAAAGATATTTGAAGGTTGATACGATAACAGCCCGATAATTCGCTGTAAATTTATATTTAGAAATATGTACAAACGGGAAATAATAGAAATGCGAACCGAAACCTGACTCTGTCAGATATATGGTCACTTTGAACATCGCAAACCCCCGCCCAAGGCTTTGTGGACCAGTCGACAAAGCCGTGACCCAGCCTTTGTTCTTCAAGTAAGAGAACAAAGAGCCAGGGCCTTCATGTCCAAGCAGGTGGCTGATGAAATGAGATGGCTTGTGGCGCCAGTGGGGCACCTGCCATTCAAGCGGGAAGGAGAGCTCCAGCGCATGGAAAGTCATTAAGGTTTCGACAGCAACAAGAGTCTCCGAGCAAATCAGCGAAATGTGAAAGGAAAATAGTGATGAAACATACTCCATTCTCGTTGACCCCAAACGGGTGGTCATTAATCATCGTCACGGGCTTCTGTCCACGATTGGGGATGGGCGAGAACAATCGCGCCACCATTTCCGAAAGTTCATCCAATGATTCTAGAAGCACGTTGCAGAGGCGGAAATGAAATGACAGAAAAAGAACGACCTTGCCCAATAACACACAATTGCATTCGACCGGCGCAATATTCCGTAGTCCACCATTCCACAAGCCGCCGCCGAGTCTCTCTGCCAACAGCACCACCATCAGCCTCTGCATCGCTAGCAGTAGAAGGTGTCGGAGAAGGTATCCGAGATGGTAACGGTGACGGGGCCAAACTTCCATCTGGGGATGTAACGACGGGATTCACAATAGTTTCCAACTTCCCTTGAGCCTTAAGGTCTCGAGCATGCTTCGTCAAACTTTCTTTATTCCCGGTTCCAAACTTGCTCCAAACGTGCCCTTCCTTTGAAAGGTGCTTATTGAGCTGATAAATTCGCCAGAGATCCTGTGGATGGTTCTTTTTATGCTCCGAATCGACCGCGTTGAGTTCACGCGTTGTACATGATGGGGAAAACAAAGGGCTATGGAAAAATGCAGCAAATCTGGTGAGCGCACCCTCGAGAGCCGGCGTGCCGACGGTGAAGTAGTAATTCTGACGTGCTGGTTCAGTGACACACCAGAGAGAGATCCCAGGCCACTCACAGTGTTCATAGTTCCAGTATAAGCATTTGAATGTCCTAAGTTGAGGGGGTTGAGCCTCTAGCCGAATGTGGGTGCGAACAAAACGGACCATTATGTTTAGCGAGGTACTGTATGCAGTAAAGTAAGTTCCTATTCAAAGATAATGCTGTCAGACAAACCTCGGAGTACTCGTTCTCTTTGGGAAACTGTTCTGTGCCCTATGAGATATTGAGTGGCCGAATACTATTGAGAAGCCCCGGCAAACCATAAACAAGAGATGTTCACAAAAGTGAGCTAATCCAGGATACTCAATCTGAGACATAAACCGTTAGCTCTGGATTAGGATTTCGACTATAGTCCTACAGGGTCGTCCAAGTGTCCAACAGCAACATTGAGACTTGCAGCAGCTTTGTCTGACTTGGGATCTGAGATGATTGTCGCCTTGATCCCATTCTCAAGCTTTATTATTCTATTCAACATCGTCATCAAGATTGGATCAAATACAGTTGACTTCTATACCTGTACTCTCTGTCATCCTGCTCAGACTTAACAACAGGTTTCCCGAATGCCAAGAAAGAAGGAATAGATGGCGAGGAAGGGTTGACACGGTGCCAATGTTCGCTGGCGGAATTTGTCGCCATCGTAGCAATAGAGCCCAAGTTCAAAGGAGAAAATCGACCAGAAGAGGTGAAAGTAAGAAGCAAAGAGCAAGAGCGACGTCCAAAAAGGGAATGCCTAAATAGTCCCCCTTGGACCATGGACGTTTCGCGAAGAAAAAAGCCAACGGTTAACTTGACCTGTGAGGTACCCGAACTTGTGGCGCGTGCCGCGGCATTTTCCGCTGCTTCGTGACTTGGTGGATGTGTCCTTTGTTTCAATTGAGCGAGATTTTTACTAGTTTGGCTCAATAAATACATCATGTACAAGAAATGTTAAGTCAACAATCGATGACAGACTTTTTCAGAGTCGAAAATACTGTGATGAGTAGATTTTGTTTGGAATGTCATAAATGCCTCACTTCAATTACCTCAAATGAATGTACGCACCCAAACACGTTTCAGGTTCTAAGTCTTTGGAATCGGAAAGGGGAAACTAGATAGTGTACCTAAAGAAACTCGCATCGCCGCCTTCCTCCCTCTCCGAAAGGCTCTCTTCCTCTGTATAGTCGCTAGGTCTTTTTCTCACAACTTCGGTCCCTCCTGGTATTTCTCGGTATACATTTACAAAATAATATACGCGAAAGAGTGCACATGATGATTGATCCAATGAAAATAGCATACCCTTTGGTGTAGTGAGGCGCATCAGTGGTCAAAGAGATGAACCTGCAATTATTCTGCCTGTTTCCAAAGATCTAGAAAACAAGTCGAGTGCACTGTATGGATAATGTATGGAATATAACTTACCACCTGCATTACGATCCCCACGCCTCTTTTCGTTGACTCGCCAATGTTATTTCTGTTCCATACCGCGGCCTGAGGGACATTCGAATAAATGCCAGCGGTAGCGAAGGGTGTCCCAATACACTGGATATGGTTGCTCAATGAGCACAAGAAAACCGAGGATAGCCAAGCAACCAAAGAAGATCATGAAGAGTCCTCATTGACGATATCGGTCTGCGAAATGGCCTCCAGTGATGCAGCAGTATGCAGATAACACGTAAGAAAGAACCTAAGTTGCATGAATTCCAAAAAAATGGGTTCCAATAACAAAAAAAAAAACAAAGCAGACTGACTGGTATAAGTTGAGCAGTGCTTATAATGATTTGACCAATGTTGGGAGGAAAATCGAGATAGAAGAGAGCGGAGTGCAGGTACCAATAGCGATAAGCGTGTGCACCCAAATCTTTCAGTCCTTCACTGCATCCCAAATATATTTGATGCTGAAGCTCATCTGCAAGAGAAGAACGATCGAGTTCGAGAAGTTCAACGACTTCCATCTTCTCTTCCGTTGAGAGAAACCTAGCAGATTCTGAATGGTCGCGCATAACGAAGAATGCAGCGATGGTAACAACGAAAGTGATGAAACCTTCAATGACAAAATCCATGCCTAACCAGGTCTACCACTCACGCCATTCATTTCAGTGATGCCACGCGCGGGGTGACTTCTGAATGCACCTGCAGCTGTTGCAGAGGAGAAGAAAATGGCAATTTTGAATCCACACTCATGTCGACGGTATCACATAGTAATGCTAGAGGTTGCGTTTAGTAGCACACGAGAGCATGGTGAAGGTTACTGACTAGTAAATATCGCCGGGAAATAGACTGCCTTCAGAAGTACCAAGAAAAGACTGAGTGGCAAGGAGGCAGAAGCGGTTGCGAACTATACCAATCATGCAGCACAGAAAGCCACAGAAAACCATAATAAAAGGAATCCGAGGCGAAGGACGTGTCTTTTTCATCATAATATTGGAAAGGATCTCGGCAACAATGTAAAATGGGAAGAAAATTACCAATGCTATCTGTAACATAAACTTCAGGCGAGTTCAAAGGGGAGAAGCAGTCCCTTACGCTGTAGTCAAGGCCCTTTCATGGCGGGCCCTTCTCGAGATGGGTAAGACGGGTATTTCCAATAGTTGATCGATCCAAGAAACTGTGTAAGCAGAGAAGAGCGAAGAAAAGATGAGCGCGACTTCATTTTTTTCTGAGAAGTTTTGTCGCTTTGTCGCTGAAGGTCGCAGGGGCAGAAATAGAGCCTTGATCTGAAAAGTCTTTGATGTTTGAGTATCCAAGAATACATATATCCTGTTGTTCAGTCATAAGACAGGCTTGTAGAGATGGAGCGGAGGCGTAAAGGTTTGGATGGCGTAATTGATTTGGTTTTATAGGTAGGACGAAATAGGATCTGTGAAACCATTCAAAGATGGTGCTAGTATATTCAATGTATCAGGAATATCTAGGAAAGGTGTCAGGATATTTGAGTGAGTTGATTTACGATGGGGTTAAACTACACACCTTAGTCGAGAGTGCTTGAATAACACGTCAAATACATCGAGTTACACTCAATATTCAAGCCATTTGATGGTTTTTTCGGGAAGGAAAGAACCCTGGGGCTGAGTTGTCACGTCGGTCGCCGTTCGATCTCTACTGTGAAAAGCTACCAATCCGCTCCCCCACCTTTGCCTTTTCTGCCCTCTTTAACTCTACTCCTTTTCATTTTTTCAACTTTCCTAGCAGCCGCAGCTTTTTTTTCGTGTTCTTTTATTCGCGCTTTGGTAGCTTCGGAAGTAGGAGAAGGGATTGGCGAGGCACAGGCTTCGAGAATCAGGGTATAGAGCTTAAAAATGGAACTATCAGTAGAAGAAAGGAAAAGACCTTTGAAATAGTTGAACAAACCCTTGTCTGAGCCTCAGAGAGATTCTGAGCTTGGCTCCGATGGACGTCACACTTAATGAGAATCGAGTCTGTCGACTGTACATAATGAGGCTAACAAGCTGGTCAATTTTATTTATTTATTTTATCAGGGAAAATGGATTTACCGATTTTCTTAAGACAGACTGAGCCCAGGCAGGAATCCAATCATGGTTGACGCCGCATCTGAGAAGGACTTTGCTGCTTGTCTTATTGACGTTCTGTCCTCCTGGCCCTGACGACCTAGCGTATGAGACTTCAAAGTACTGTGGTGGAATATTCTTGACTTGAAGTTTGAATTGGTCGAGCCAGACGCGAGCCTCCTTTATTGTCTCATCTGAAGGAGTCACGGATGTGAGATGGGCAAGTGTTATGGACGGTGCTCGAGGAAATGTAGCGTAACCAGAAGATAAACAAGTCGGAGAGAAATTTAAGACTCGGGATGCTCGAGGGAGAGGGCGGAGAAACATAACACCATGAGCGTTAGAAACAAAGGGAAGCCATATATATTTATACACGAAAGACAGAGCGATACGACAGCTAACAGAAAGCAATCTGTTCAGAATAAACTCTTCTACTTAGTTCTCCTGGTTCCTCCTGGCTTGCTTGAATGCTGAGTGGGAGGCTGATAGTCTTTGGCTCTTCGGAAGAGGAGAACCCATGGCTCGGGGGCTAGATAGAGTGGCGCATGATTAGAAGGAGCAAAGAAGAAAATAAAATAAAAAAAAGACTGACCATGAACCTCATAATGCTCCCAGCCTAGACTTTGAGTGATGCCAATGCCACGCCATTCAGGCTCTTGCAACAGTCGCAACGTGTTTCCTGACTCGCTATTCATGAAGAACTCTTTTGGAATCAGTTTGAGGAGGTTCTTTGGTAGGATCACGTGGCGGTACTCGTATTCATCATCACTGTAGCGGTCAGAATAATGGATCCTGAAAAAAGGTGTATGAGCGAAGCGAGTATGGTGCAACAGGATGGGGCATACTTATCGATGAGCTCCTGCGCGGTCTCTTCTGGCCGTTCTCGTCTCCTTGTTTCCTGTTCAGCCATAACTCTCTACCCTATCCGTTGAGCGTCTAAGCGGGTACAGCGCGCGCAGAGCAAAAGAGTCAACAAACAAGCGTGGTGGTGGTTCGGGTGAACTCCCAGGGAGTCGTGCGCGGGTAGAGTCACACTGTCGCGTGACTTCGTTGATCGCTCATTCTGTGAATCTTGGTCTTGACATTCACCTCTGGGACAGCTATGGAGAGCTTCAGCGATTACGAAGATGATTACGAAGACTATGCTGCCCCATCTGTCGGTCATCACCTCCAGATACTAGCAAGCACTGGCCACGGCAACAGCGACCTATATGCCTCTGACGATAATGGTTAAAATATAATCAAGGAACATGCCCTGAAATCGGTCTCATCTTTGTCAAATAGATCATTATGAATCGAAATACCGTGACTATCAAAGCCCTCATCACCATGACCCCATTGAGGACTGGGAGGACGACCAGCAGGATTTGTATTTCCCGACTAGGCCTCAACTTGGTAAAGCTCTGCACCCAGGTTTTTTTCTTGTTGTACTTTTTTCCCTGATAATCTGGTAGCGTATGCTCCGTACACTCAAAATGCTCCTTTTCTGCCAACAATCAACCGTTCTCAGCCGTCTCAGAACTTGCAACCGAATCAAAGCTGGCAGCGACCGCCAAATCAGTTTTCTGCTCAAAATCAATCTGCGTCTCTTCTTCTTCCCATTCAACGCAAAGATACTCCACGAAATGTACACGGAATTCGTCTTCGTCCTGTTTCAGACTTGCGTCGGTCTTTCCATCTCCTGGAACCTTTGAATTTATTTTTATGAATTTTTGAGCAGCCGATATATATCGTGGTCTTTTCAAGTTTGGAGTTTTTAATGCTGTTCAGTCCAGCTGCTTTGACACTGTAGGTGGGGGCGTCTTGCTGGCCACACTTGTTCATTTATGAGGTTTCCAGGTGTTGCATTCAGGTGATAATGTGGTCATAAGTGGTCGGCCAACTCCTTTTCTCAACATTTATGTTTTTCATTATACGTTATTTAGCGCCAACGGGCAGTGGAAAAACTGTTCTCTTTGAGCTGTCCATCATTCGAATGTTGCAGGAAAGCAAAGAGACGGGAGAACCTCTTAAAGCTATTTACGTTGCACCCACCAAGGTTGGACTTTGTTTTTCATTCTCTTCCTTTTTTTCCTGACTTTGTTGTCAGGCATTATGTTCGGAACGCTTCCGGGACTGGGTGATGAAATTTGAGCCTCTGGGAATAAAATGTCTGTCCTAGTTGGCTGAGCTCTAGAAAATCTTGAGTTTATTGTGAGTAGGTGCAGAGCTTACTGGCGATACCGTTGTCTTTGGCCGCGGAGCCTGGGGTGAAGCAAAGAATGCTTCCATCATGTGAGCTCATTCTTTCTTTGTCCCCCTCTCCGACTGACAGAAACATGGCCAGTGTCACAACGGTAAGCTGCAGTTCTCATCCCTGAAAATTTTCTCATGTCCTCCCACCAGAGCGAAAAATGGGACAGCTTGACACGGAATTGGTTCAGCGACTTTTACCCCTACCTCTGCCTTAGCTTATGCAATCTATACAGGGACGAATCACGGGCCATTCTTAATCAAATATGCCTCTTCCTCGTTGATGAAGTACATATCCTAAACGAATCACGTGGAAGTGTACTGGAGGTCATCGTCTCTCGGATGCGCCTCCGCGGCAACAACGTCCGCTTTGTGACTATCTCTGCAACCGTCCCTAATATTCAGGACATTGCAGCCTGGATAAAACTGAATTCTCAATCGGACACTCCTGCCAAGGTCTTCGAGGTAACCCTCTCTATTTTTATTTGACTCACTTGCTCATAATCCCAGTTCGGAGAGGAATTTCGTCCTTGCAAGCTCACTCGTCATGTGGTTGCTGTCCCTCGATCAAAGCAAGCAAACGACTTTGTGTTTAATAGACATCTGGATTTTAAGCTATTCGGCACGTTACAGAAATATTCCTCGGGCAAGCCCATACTCGTTTTTGTGTCTACTCGAAAGGGTTTCTTTTTTCCTTAGCATTTTTCGTTTGGATGCCAATGACTAATAGAATGCAATTTTTAAGGTACGATTCAATCCGCCGAGCAGCTGAAAAAGGAGTTTGAAGAGACCGAGATGAAGAAGGGAGATTTACCATGGACTCGTCCCCCGAAGTGAGTTAGTTTGTTTGGAGTCAAAAAGGATGAACTTGTTGCTGAAGATCATTTTTTGGTAGGATTAGTCATGTCTTTAAGGATAAGACTCTCAACGGCAAATCCTTATACTTTCTTACCTTTCGTCCAGCTAAAATGGGAATATGTAGATCTTGCGAGTGTGGGCATTGGTGTCCATCATGCTGGGCTGCAACTCGAAGACAGAAAAGCTGTCGAGGATTTGTATCTCAGACGTGTGCTGAGGATTGTTACTGCGACGTCGGTCTGTCATGTTCGCTTCTTCTCTTCGGCATGGGTTGAAGGTTTGCGAACAGACGCTTGCGGTTGGTGTCAACCTTCGTAAGTTACGGCGCTTCAAATGTAGCGTCAATATACTGAGGTTCTACCTTTAAGCTGCCCACACAGTCGTCATCAAGGGCGTGATGATGTTTCAAGACGGAGCGATGGTCGAATACTCGGATTTGGATATTATGCAAATGCTTGGACGAGCGGTTAGTTCGTCTCCCTATGCTCCTTGTCACCTTTCTTTAAAATTTGGTCCTTCAAGGGTCGACCTCAATTCGACAATGAAGGCGTTGCGATCATCCTTTGCTCGACCGATCTCGAAGCCAAATACGTAGCTCTCTCTCAAGGTCGAACCATACTCGAATCAAACCTCCACATTAACCTTGTGGAACACTTGAACTCCGAAATTGGGCTTGGCACCGTTGCGCATATTGAGTCTGCAAAAACATGGCTCAGACAATCATTTTTATTCCAGAGGATCAAAAAAAATCCACGCCACTACCAAATTGCTGGTAGACTAGAAGATGACGACGATACATGGGAAGAGACGGTGGATGATATGGTGCTTAGGAGTATTAAGAAATTGAAGGAGACTGAACTTGTTGAAGTGGAGGGAGAGAAGCTGAAGGTGACAGAATATGGGGATATTATGAGTCGAGTAGGTTCTTTTCGGTCTCCGTTGGCACCTTAGAGCCTAATTTTTTCCTGCCAGTTTTATATTCGACAAGCGACGGTGCGATTCTTTTAGAGGTTTCAATCTTCTATATCCCCTCATGAATCATCTCAGATGTGCAAGATTCTTGATTTGCCTGAGAAGGCAGGTTTGAAAGAGCTTTTGATGTTGCTTTCATCTTGCGAAGAGTGAGTGTTTGGCATTCCTAGCCTGTTTTAAATTTTCGCTCAAGTTTATTTTGTAGGGTGACAGTTTCCATGCTCCGCGGTTCTGAGAAGAGTGTGAGAATATTATTCATTCATTACTACCCGGCTCATATGCGCCAACTAGCCTCTTGGAATTCTCAGAGTGCACCCGGAAATTCGATTTCCTCCTCAAAGGGTTGAATGCACACCTGACAAGATGTCGCTTCTCATTCAGGTTAGAGAGCTCCCCAAAGGTGCTTGTGCAACCTTGCTAACATCGTCTAAAGGCGCAGCTGGCTTGTATTAATCTCAGCACACCTGAGTTCAAATGTTCCGATAGTCAATTGTCATTCGAAGCTTTCAGTGCTTTTCGTCATTTGCCTAGAATTATGAGAGGTCTGGTTGCCGCCGTCCACTTTCAATTGACTTACTCGTAGTGTTTCTTTCCTCTAGCGATTGTAGAGGTTGCTACTACACGTCGAATTGGCAGCCATATGAAGTATGGGCTTGAACTGTGCGTCTTTTCTTCTGGAAGTTGCAACTTTATTGATCTGACGACTTGTAGCCTTCGTTCTGTCACCGCTAAAGCCTGGGATGACCGTCCTTATGTCTTTCGTCAGCTTGATTCGATTGGAGAGAAATCGTGAGTTTGATGTTATATCACGAAGTATCCTATCGTTCTAATCAGTTTGGCAGGATTAAAGTATCGTCGTCTCTAAAACTAGCCTGATGTACCATTGAATTTCGCGGGGTTAGATTCTTGGAGAACATGACATTGCGACTATTGCTCGTCTTCGAACTCAGGACCCTCTACGTCTGGAGAATGCAAGTATTTGCTCCCATGTGATGTTTTATAACCCTTGCTAACGAAAGCATATCAGCTCTTGGGTCGTCGCCCCCCTTTTGGACATGATGTTCTCAACTCCCTGAGAGAACTACCCCACTACAGAATAGCCATTACCGAAAAGGCGACTCGTTCATCTTCTAATGGAAAAGATCCGGTCGAGGTTGATCTCGTCATTGACTGCGGTCTTGTTGAAGAGACTTTAGCAGCACTGAAGACTAACAAGAAGAAATTCAAGAGCGGGAGTATGACCAACATTTTGACTTTAACAAGTGATTTAGATTTCATCGACTTTCGAAGGATTGGGTATTTTCGAATCCGCTACTATCTATTTTCACTATGCCCTTATCTTGATCTTAGGACGAAGCATCTTACGGAAGGGAAATCGTTCAGACTAGATGGTGTCGGTTTGATGCGGCCAAGTCAATCGGTCGTCGTTTACATGTCGGCAGTAAGGATGATTCTCTAAGGATTTAACCTTTCATTTACTAATGGATATATCACATAGGACAATGTTGCAGGAGTTACGGTTACAGCAAATTATCAGCCTACAATTCCTTCGACCTATTATCCTACTCCTGACACAAGACCTATCTCTACGGAGGTCGATTCATTCGTTTCGTTCACATTGGTCTGTTTACCCATTGCCTTTTAGGAAATGGAGGTATCAGAAATCCCAGATGGACTTTTGGGCTCCCTGGGACTCAGATGAAGACGCCAGCCCTCAACAGCCAGTTAAGAAGGACTGTGCCGATTGTCGTCAAGGATCTGACCGAGATCAGAAGTGGGGTTGCACACTTTTCCACAGCCTACATTTCTGATCATGCCTAGATGTATCCAAATCCTGGAACATTAACAACGTCTGCACCAAAAACCTCTGTCACAAAGGCTAAGGAGAATAGTGAAGAGTCTTTGAAACGTCCTGACGGCAATTATAGGTGAGACATCGCCTAGACTTATCGCACTCATTGTACATTTTGTCATAGCTGTAAACATAATTGCAAGGATAAATCAGCGTGTCGCCATCTATGGTTCGTCTCCTTCATTTGCGGGAAAATGGGCTCATAGTTGCAGTTGTCGCGAAGGCCTCTCTGTGCCACCTAAACGTCGAGGAGGTAAAGAGGTGAACTGGAAGACGAGCGACCATTGGCAAATTAAGGCAGCAAAATCTCCCCAAGGATCGTTTGCACATCTTGTAAAGAATGAGCCGAAATTGTCGACGAGGCAGGAAACTCTCCAAGGCAAAGATACAACCCTTGAAGATCTCGAGGATCTTCATCGTCGAACGGACGTTTCTGGAAGCATCAAACTCCCTACAGGCAAGCGCATCAAGGTCGACGTAGGGCTTAAGACCCTCCCTCTTGGATCCCCCTCTCGAGTCCGCAAGAAGTTACCGCCTGCTGACTTCAGTATTACACTTTCGACTCTTCCTATGGACAAGCCTAACTCGCGTTTCACGGTGCCCGATATTCTTGAAGGCGATGACGACGAACTTCCTGATCCTGATGCTATGGTCTCTGGCAGAGCTTCTGTGCTCACATCCTCCCCTCCACGCAATGCTACTGACTACGACGATGTCATGTCTGATTCTGATCTCGATCAACTCATGCAAGACCTCCCGCAGGAAGCTATCTCCAGAGCCTTGTCTCCTTCGCCAAGAAAAATAACGGCCGTTTCTCATGGCCAGTCTTCAGTCCGCTCCTCAACTCTCAAACGCAAGGCTTCTTCGCCTGCGTCACTCGAATGTGGACCCGGAAATCCCGGACTCTCCAAATGCTTCAACGCTCACGCACCCGAACACCATTTCCAGCCATTGAAGGTATGTTTTCCGCGATTCGTATGCAGTTCCTTCATAACACCAGATTTCGATTCCACGGAATTCTCCTCTCTTCGTCTCAAGCTCAGACGACGAAGTTCAAATCGTTGAGAAGCAACCTATTACACCTCCATTCGCTGCAAGGGCTCTACCTGAAGAGAAGGTAAGCCAGGGGATGGAGAACGAAGAGGATGAACAGGAAGACGAATTCGCTGAGTTAGAGAAATGGCTGTATAGTGGAGCCGTGAAAATAATTGAATGAATAGACAACCCATCATTCGTTAGCTAAAAAAATTACGTGTTGGCTGCCTTTTTTTCTGGCCCACAGTCTTCGAGAATGGTCAGGTGATCAATCAACTGGAATCACGAAATTGATTGTCACGGTCGTTCCACGCGTTCTTCCCTTTCATCCACCACCATGTCCTATTTGGAACTCAGCCCTAGCGACGTAAATCTTACTCAAAATGGATGCTCTACTCTACAAGCGGTCACCTCGGAGCAGGACGCGCTTCTGACTCAGCCCTACACGTTCCAGGTGCTCTCCCTGAAGAGCGCGCCAGCGACTGGACAAGACCAGCCTGCGCGTTATCGCCTCATTGTTTCTGATGGCCAGCATCTTCTCCAATGCTTGCTCGACACAACTCTCAATCATTTCATCGAAGAAAACAAACTTCCCAAGAACGCGATTGTCAAATTCACCCAAACCACTATTGCCAACAAGGATAAAGCGTTTGTCGCCCTATAAGCTATCTCTCAACGTTTTGCCTAATTTTGTTTTGGTCAGTGTTGTCATTATTATGGCTATGGAAGTCCTTGGCGTGTGCCCTGAGCGAATTGGCGAGCCGAGCAAGTCAGTCGCGTCTTCTACACCTCAGCCCACGGAAGCGTCGTCCTCGAATCGAACTGCAGCAGCTTCTAACAACTCCTCAAAAGAAGGTTACTGTATTTCCCATAGAAGCACTCAGTCCATATCAAACCAACTGGACCATTAGGGCACGAGTGACTCAGAAGTCAGGACATTCGTAGCTTTTCTACAAATCGAAGTTCCGGAAAGTTCTTCACCGTCAACCTCATGGACGAGAGCAGTGAAATTCGAGCTACTGCCTGGAACGAGGTCGCGGATAAGCTTCACGAGATCCTTCAAGTTGACAAAGCGTATTACATCTCAAAAGCACGCGTCAATCTAGCCAAAAAGAAGTTCTCTACTCTCGCTAATGATTACGAGCTTGGGCTCGAGTCGCACACTGTGGTAGAAGAAGTAAGATGATCGTTATTACCTCGCAGGATACCGAGTTGACCATGAACACTTTAGTGCACAGATGCAAAGGAAATTCCGCAAATTCAATATAATTTCGTTACCCTTGGGCAGCTAGAGTCCATTCCTAAGGACTCTATCATTGGTATGTGAATTTTGTATGTGTCTATCTGTTTGCTTAAATCAGCATCCAAGATGTTATTGCGGTTCTCCAAGAAGCGGATGAGGCAAAGACAATTGAATCTCAGAAGTTAAATAAACCAGTTCGTAACTTATTCAATTTCCCTATCTCTTCTTGATTTGTCGGCAGCTTACCAAACGAGAGCTTACCTTGGTCGACCAGTCAGCGACTTCAGTTCGCCTCACTCTCTGGGGCCAAGAGGCAGAAAACTTCTCGGCACCTCCCGGGACAGTTCTTGCGTTCAAAAGTGTCAAGCTTGGCGACTTTGGTGGCCGCTCTCTGTCAGCACTCAGTTCAAGTCTCATGTCCCTCGATCCCCAAATTACTGAATCATTTATGCTTGCCGGTTGGTTCAAAGACCAAGGGCAGAGCACTGCTTTCAAGCCCCAAACTTCTTCCTCAGGCCCTGGTGGCGGACCGGCGACTTTCAATCGCAAAGAATACCGAGCAATCCTCAGCGCCAAAGAAGCGGAGATTGGCGCGGAAGGCAAAGATGAATTCTTTACCTCCCGAGCTAGTATTATGCACATTAAAGATAACGGAACCACGATGTATCCTGCTTGCACGAAACAGGGATGTAATCGAAAAGTGGTGGAGACTACAAATAATAAGTGGGAGTGTGCCAAGTGCACTGTTAAACTCGACGAACCCCAGTGGAGGTTAGCTTGTCTTGTATCCCACATTCTTAGGCTGGTCTAACCTGGATGAAGGTTTGTATTACCCCTGGCTGTAGCAGATTACAGCGGGCAAGCTTGGTTCCAAGGTAGTTCTCGATGCTAAGTCTTGGTGTTCTATTTTTCTCACCCACCCTCTAAGGCTTCAATGATGTGGGAGAAAAGGTCCTTGGGATGACCGCCAATGAGCTGCATAGGATCAAGGTTTGTCTTTTCGCTCTTACATAGGCAATGACTCACGAAATTAGACGGAGAAAAGTGAGGAAGAAGGTGAAGAAGCTTGCAAAGCAATCTTTGGAAGAGCAAATGGTCAAACATTCAACTTCAGTATTCGAGCGAAACTGGACTCATACAATGTATGTCACTTCAATTACTTTTTTTAAGGGTTGCATATTAACTGTGTCAAAATCAAGGGGACACAGCGTACCCGGTATGGTATTTCAAGGATTTGGTCGCTGGATTATCATGAAGAAGCAATTTCTCTCCGAGATAGATTAAGAGGGTCATGGAATTGAAGTCTACAAGCAATTTTATGTTAATCGAGAACTGTACGCTCTGTCATATACATGATATAACTCTAATAGTAGCCAAACTACTGCTCCTGTCATCCCAAGTTACAAGGGAAAGAACTAAAATCCTGGATTATTGGTGTGATGGTATCCCAACCTTCCGCCCGCCGTCGGCATCTGGCCGCCTAACGCTTTGACAAGGAGTTTCTCATCTTTCATGTAACTTCCAGGTATGCTTGAGGCGACCTGCCAGCTCAGAATCCTCTAGTATGTCTCCTTCCTGTCCGGAATCAGGAAAAGAACACGACAATTTGTTTGCTATTGCATATGTACATTCCAGGCGAAGAAAGGCTTGATCATATGGGCGCGAAGCTGGATCAACCGAATGGACCTTGCAGAGCAGTTGCCTCGTCCAATAACGCTGGCGACTCTGATAGGTTCTTTCTTTCCCAGCGTTCATATAGCGGATTCAATAATTCCACACTACCATTCTTCGGCAAAGCATTCACAACAAGTTCAAGCTTGTGGTTTTGAGCAAACAATTCCTCAACCAACAATCGACGATCCCCCACATGAGACCGGGAGAGGAAACGAACCATATTGTGTACGTTGCTGCAAGAATAGCAGATTTTGCAGCTGAGACAGTTGGTTAATACACGCAAAGCCGTTGCCCTGCACAATAGTGTTAGTATTCCCAAAAAACACCATCAGCACAAATATTGACGAACCGAAACACCAACAAGTTCAAGTGTTCGTACATTTTTAATGAACGAAATAATGGTTTCAATCATCGGCCCACCGAAATACCCGCCAATTCTAAGACGATTAAGCTGGCTGAGAGCCAATGGTAACCCAGGCGTGCGAATTATATCGCGGGGAAGAGTAGTATCCAGTGGATCGGTATGAATGTTGGGTATCCACACCAAATGTTGAATAGATCTCCCTGGGAGCAGCTTTTGGACTGTCGGGAATCCACTGTCAGCGATGAGGTGTGTCAATTTTGGCATAAAGTTTGGAGAGGGTGGTGGTAGATCTTCATCCCACTCTGTCATGAGAGTAGAGAGCTTTTCTTGTGTTTGAAGGAAGGAAATGAACTTTGCTTCACCAGCATACGGCCAGTACAGACTTTCTAATTGAAATTGACACCTGCAAACCATTTCGGCCTTGAGTCCACCTCTCAAGGAACGGAGTGAGAGAGAGGTAAGCCCGGTGAAAGTGCGAAGCATCTCAGGGACGTGAACGGTCCAAAACTGCTCGACAATATTGTCGTTTACATGCCCTCCAGCAATCGGACCCGCATAAAAGCGATTCCAGTCATCGAATTGACTATAAGAACGTACGAGCCTTGCAAGACGAGGTGTGGTAGTCACGGTGCGGTGCAATAGGAGTTGGCTGAGAAGGTCAACGTCGCGAATTTTGGTATACAGCAAAGGCTCTGCTTCGCAGCGCAATGCTGGAGACGCTAGACACAACATGGCAAGAGTTTCGCGATCCAGTGAAATGTGACACAGAATTGGACGATATAGTTCTGCTGGAAGTCGATCGATAGTCATAACTAGTCGTAGTTTGGGCTCAAGAAGTGTTGGAATTGCATTAGCGCCAAAGAGCGGCACCTGTTGTCAGTTATGATGAGCGAGCTTACCACTCTCCCCACAGAGTTGTATCAGCCCATTCTGTTTCACCTTTTCGATGATAGAAGGACTCTCGCATCTGTATGTTCTGCTTCGTCATTGCTACGAGCGGAAGCGGAGCCTCTCTTGTACACGATGCTGGTTGATATTGACCTCGCATCTCAACTACTTCTGCATCAAACCATCATCACCGTTTCCCGCCTAGCAGAAATGGTTCAGGAATACCGCCTCAAAGATTCTTGGAAATTTTATAAGAAGGGCCTTGAAAACGGACGGGTGAAAGGATCAGTGGACGCGTTGATAGCCAATTTTTGGACTTGTGTGACGGACATGCTTCGGGCGTTTACTGGCCTCAAAAGTCTATTCATTATTTGCACGACTAGTTCAGCCATTGCATCAAGCAAATTACTCACTGGATGCAATTTCCAGCTTCTCAGCTTTGCTTGGACTGCGTCGTATTTTGATCATCTTCCATCATTTCTCCAAACCCAGAAGCGACTGGTTCATCTCTCCGTTCTTTGGGATGAGGACATTCCACCGCCCATTCTTCCTGAACTATCGAATTTGACGACCTTAGTAGCACAGGCAGGCTTTAACACTGTTCGTCTATTGCTTCCAGGCCTAGCAATTCGGCATTTATGCTGGTGCCCTGATCTAGACGACCCAAAACCTCATCAACTATCTGACGTAATATCTCAATCTCCAGGGCTTGCTGAAGCATTTGCTCGTCTTGAGTCTCTTTGTATTATCGGAGGATATTTAGGTGAGCCTCCCATCGAAGCTCTGGGACCATTTATTCCCAACGTCAAAATTTTGGAGCTGCGAGGGAAAAGCGTGCGTATTTCTATACTTTCTCAGAATCTACTAGGCTCATGACGCATTCAGGCGTACTCGTACGGTTCTACAGCCCATAAAATATGTTTCCTCCGAAGTCTCATGATCTTTCCTGACAAAGTTGATCCAAACCTTCAAAGTCGAAGAGACATCGTTGGGGAGCTATTTGATTCGAACAAACATCTTGACCAGGTCCTTCTTTGCATTGTTCCATATTCCTCATCACCCACAGGGAAGCGGCCGGAAAGATGGCGTAGGCCAACATCGGCTGATGAGACACCAGATATTTTGGGTTATGCTGAAGCGACAGGAGCTCATGCGTCATATGATACCAGTGGTTCTCTGGACATGCCTCTTTGGCTCTATCCATAAGCGCCTTTGCCAGTAAGCAGAATACAAGCGGGACTTATGATACGGTATTAAAGGGTGCAAAAGCCTTTTTGAATGCCTCCGCATCCGCTTTGTCCTCTTCATCTGTCAACATACATTCTTTCCAATCCAATCTTTCAGGTGCATCCATTAAACCCACGAGAACTTGCCTATTACAAATGCTCATGAGCATAGCGAATAACGGGAGGCAACAAGGATCTTACCGCCCAAAGTTTACAGAAAACGGGACACCGTCTTTCATAACATGTACCAGCCGGCTACCATCCGGCAAATCTACTTTGAAATAACCTCCTCGTCCACCTTGGACACTACCCAGCGCCTCATCAACCTCCGCCTCGCCTTCAACAAAATCAATGCCAAGCGCCTTGCCTCCATTGACATACGCGTCCCGAACACTGTCTTTGACGTTCAATGAAACAGGCACACATTGGACATGCGCGTGACCTCCTTTGGCAGCCAATCTTCCAATCTCGAAGAAAACGGAGGCGCAACCATGCTTCGCATGGAGCGCTCGTAGTGCCGTCTTGTAGGCTTCTGTTTCCTGTACAATGGGAGGGGAGAGATCTGGTGGGATGGTGCTGTATGTCGGATAATGTGTAATGGGAATGATGAGAACGTGCCCTCCTCCTGGGACAGCAGATTGTCCTTGAGATTGACTGGGAACAATTTGACCTTTGGTTAAGGTAACATAGCATTCATTGCCGATAGCTACAATGAGGTGTTTTGCGAGGTTGGGATTCGAGAGACAGAACCAGCAATCGTCGGCTATGAGTAAGAAAAGCGATGTTAATTGTGGAGATGGACGAGGTGTGTGAAGACAGGACATACTTGTAATTTCCTTCACTGGACCACGTCGACCTCTTCCACCTCCGCTACCTCCACCGCCGCGAGAATTAGCTACAGGGCAATCATCGAGATAATGATCCTCGCTCGCACAAGCTCTGCACACATATCCAGGTTTGGGCTTCTTGCCGCCGGTGTCTCCTACTGCATGTCTGGTCGGACAATCTCGAACAAGATGGCCTGGAACATTGCAGATCTTGCATATGTAACCTTCGGGAGGTTTTACACGTTCAGGGCAATCTTGTATAAAATGCTGCCATCTTGTTTAAGAAGATAACGAGAAGAGCTGAATGTGAAAGACAAACCTCCGAAGATTCACATCGTTTGCATTTATATCCGGGAGGCGGTTTTCCAGGTTCTCCACCTATTCGACTTCGTTTGTTCCCAGCCTGCTGCTGAACTGCGCCAAAGATGAAGTTCTCTGCATCTTCAAGAGCTCGTTTTGGTGGTCTTGAACTCTGGGTGAAAGGATTGTTCGTTGCATTTACCGGTCGTGTAGGTGATGTCTGGTCGTCCGGAATCATAGAATACGCGTAAAACCACTGAGCAAATGAGCACAGAGAGAAAGATGGAAGTCGAAGGAAACATACACGCTGCTTTTTCTGCCCTGGCGGTGGGTCGCCTCCAAAGGAACCAAGTGTAACAAACCTAAGGATATTTTAGGGAAGTTGCCTGAGGGTGACAGAGAAATGAGGCATACCGGCTGACGCGTCCGCCTTCGTCAGTCCAAACGTACGGTTCGCGTTCCCAAAACTTCCCACCAGCCGAAACAAAATGATATTTAGGCTTGAGTTTCCTCGTTACTTCATCGATAGGATCCGCAATTACTCCACGAAATTCATCTTCAGAGAGTGGTGGAACATTCGCAAAGTTGGCAATAGAGGAAGGCCACGAGTGGGAGATGAGGATGTCAACTGTTTGAGTTGTAGACGCAGATGCCTGAATAGAAGCTAAAGAGCCGTAATTTCCTGTGGACGAGGAGGATGTTGACAGGGAATTAGAAAGCAATCGGTCCACTGTCTGTGAGGAAAAGTATGGAGAGAGGAATCCTGGAGCTGTCTCCGAGGTTGAATAAACGTCTGGGTCATATAAACCGGATAGACATGCTATTCTGAGACCGTTGGCGGTGGTAAGGGTGCCAGACTTGGCTGTGAAATCATAAGTGAATGGTCAGGGCAGCAATGACAATGACACTCACTCATCATGAAGACCTTCTTGCAGAGTTGACCACTAGTTGAAGAGTATTTTGCGACTACCGTGTCAGGTAATGGAGTGCTGCCCTGCATTATATAGCATTCAATGGGTGCTTCGATTTCACCAGCCAAGAACGGTGCAGTCTCTTCCCCATATTCCAGAGAGAAGAAGTCTCCTATGCAGAGACAGAAATCAAAGGGACCATGTTTGGAGTTGATGGACTTTATTTTATCGAATAAAGCACGAATTTGGCCGTGAGCAGAGCCGACGGTAAGGATTTTGACCATCGTGGTCCAAGTCCAAACCCGAAACGGAGTTTACTTCTTAACCACCATCATCATGCCATTCAAAGTTCATATGCCATTACCTTTCCGCCTCCCACTTCACTGCTCAAAATTCTTCCCCTAAGTTTCTGTAATGTTGCCCCATTTTTTTTAACTTTCGGTCCAAACTCCGACGCGTTGGGGAACTTCAGCCTCTCCTTCATCCTCCATGCCCGGCTCGTTACTCTCCCAGCAGATTACTCAGGCACTCTCCTCCCGTCAATCTCGTGACATCTTCCGCCGCCTCCCTCCTCCCAATGTTGAAAAGGATACGCTCAACTTCACATCTAACGATTACCTTGGCTTGGCTTCGTCTTCCCATTTACGATCCCGGTTTCTAACCAAACTTAACGTGGCTCCAAATGTGCTAGGATCTGGTGGATCTAGATTGCTGGTGAATGGACCTGAGCACCAAGCTCTGGAAGATCGACTCACAAATTTTTTTGGCACCGAAGCTGGCCTGCTATTTAACTCCGGCTTCGATGCCAATGTTGGATTCTTCTCATGCATACCTCAGCCAGGAGATACTGTAGTATATGACGAATTTATCCACGCATCTGTTCACGATGGCTTGAAAGCCAGTCGAATCGATAAAAAAGGCACCGTAGCCTTCACTCATAACTCCATCAAGAATCTTCGATCCGTCCTTGAAAATCTGTTGGCAACTAGACCTTCTTTACGCACCGGGGACTCAAGCATGTTTCTTGCTGTTGAGGCTTTGTATAGCATGGATGGAACGTTGGCACCATTGCTTGAAATTGTAGCTCTGCAAGAGGAGCTCTTTCCCCTCAAAAATTCATATCTCATCGTAGACGAAGCCCATTCCACTGGGATTTACGGTCCAAAAGGAAAAGGACGTGTAGCGGCGCTAGGACTAGAGGACAAAGTTTTTGCTCGTCTGCATACATTCGGCAAGGCATTGGCAGCAACTGGCGGTAAATTTCCATCCCATTATTCTCGATCTAGTCTTTTACTTATCATATATATATTACCAGCAATACTCCTGACGTCACCACTAATACGCTCCTACCTCGTCAACTATGCCCGCCCGCTGATCTACACAACCGCCTTGTCCACAGCCAACATCATTTTAGCATCCTCGTCTTTTGATCTGCTCGAAGACGGTACAGCGACTCACCTGTCAAACCATCTTCTTTTTCTCTCTACCCACTTCATCCACGCTCTCTCCCCACACCTTCAACGTTCTGTCCCACCTTCCCTTCTTCGTCTTCAAGAGTATGAGCAAGAAATTGCAACTCCCATCATCCCACTTCTTACTCCCAAGGCGAAGAAACTTTCCGTTTTTCTTTCGGAGAAGTATAAAATCAACGCGCGACCGATCACATGGCCGACTGTTCCCAAAGGGAAGGAGAGAGTGAGGATTTGCTTGAATGCGGGGCATTCCAAAGAGGATGTGAAAAGGCTGGTTGAAGGTGTCTTGGTTTGGGCTGGGCAAATGGTGAAGGACGAGATGGAAGAGCTTGAAGGTGAGACGAGAGCTAGGATGTAAGGCAGCATACAGGACCTTGGATTTCAGATAGTTCCCTCGAGGAAGCGTAGATGGTCAAGAAAATCGTACTCGAAGTCACGAGTTGGTACCATAGAGCGAATTTGCTTTTTCAGTTCTTCGGATTGCTCCTCCTCCTATGTGATATTCGACAATCCTTTAAGCATTGCCCTGGATTCATTTGGTTCTACCGTCTTAGGAGGATAGGAGGATGTATTCCGCTCCCACTGCTCTAAGTTTTCATACCAAACCTGCATTCCTATGGCGGTTGATGTGAAGACGAGCTCCAGCTTTGTGTTACGAGCAAACAGTCCACCCACGACTCTTGTACGATCTCCTAGGTCAGTAGGGAAGAGGCCAGACGCAAAAAACGATATGCCACGAAGGGCAGGAAGGTTCTTTATAGATTGCTCAGACTTGATCTGTTGGGAGATATTTGGTCGTTCATGCAACGTGAGCAGATTGGACGAACTGTGTTGCCTCGAACTTCCAATACTACAAGCTTTGGGATGAAAGGGATCAGTCCTTCGAGAGAAGGGCCAGAAAAGTAACCCCCAATGCAAAGAGAAACAATATTTCCAAAAGCGCCTGTCAATCCTAGGTATTTGGAAATCTCTGGTCCAAAAGTCTGCTCGTTGAGAAACGCGTCTTCTAGATCAGGATCCCATGTAAGATGCTGGATGGAGCGACCAGGAAGGAACATTGCCACTGTGTGAAAGCTGCTAGCCACAAAAACGGCCAACGTAGGGAGAATGTTTCGAGCGGGTTTGGGCATGTCCTCTCTCCAAAGGACATGGAATTCTGAGAGCTGAGTTTGGGTTTTGAGAAAGTCCAGGAGCTGGGTTTCCAGATTACACGATCCCCAGGAAAGTATATTCAACTGAAATTGACATTCTGTAAGCACATGAGAGCACGCAGCTCCTCCGCTTCGTCTAAGAACCAAGCTGTTCAGATTCGTGAAGGATCGAAGCATTGCAGGGACCAGAACGTCCCAGAACTCTTTTTCGATGCCCTTTTGCACAGTTCCTTCTTTGATAGGCACTTCGAAGAAAGGGTACCATTCTTCGCAATGGACGTATCTTCGGACCAAACCAGCGAGGCGGGGTCTGGCAATCATTGTACGATGGAGAAGCAGTTGGCTCAAGAGTCCCAAGTCAATCAGATTCTCGTAAAGAAGCAATTCTGCATCTACTCGTAGAGCTAACGATGAAAGGCATAAAACTGTAAGTGTCTTGCGATCTTGTGAAAGGTGCTTGACGATTGGACGATAAAGCTCTCTCGGTAAGTACTGAAGGCTCATGATGGCGAGATGATTCTAAGTAGAGAGTGGTCCAATTATTGGAGACTTCTGCGTGAATCGCGGCACCACGTTGCAAACCCCTGATCTTGAGAGTAAGATAAAACGAAAGATTCCTTTACCCCCAGTTGTAGAAACAAGGCCAGGCCATTGGATCACATTGTTCCTCAACTTCCGCCGAGTTCCGATCCTCAAATGCCAGTGTCGTTCTCTGCCATTTCAATGCATCTATTAGAATACAACAGCTATTGTAGACGTATTACAATCTATTGAGGTCCCATGACCAGCTAGCTAGCTGGAACCACCCCAATGCCACCAGAGACAAAAGCGGAAATGAACAGGCGAGTGATGTCCAAAGAGGCGATTCGCTATACTTCGAACAAAGTTCAACGTCTATCGTAAGATGCATTCAATTCGGAGATCAGACGCATATTGAGAGGACATACCTTTTAGCTTCAGACGTCCATGCCGGCTAGAAAGCCCCCACGCTCTTGTCAGTACTTAGAATGAACTGGGCCGATCGAGTGGTGACGTGGAACGCTATCGCGTCCCCTGGAAGAAGATACGAGTGCATGAACAGGAATTGCTGACGGTGGTTGGTAGTAGGACGCGGCCCTTGAATGCGATCGACCGTGACCGATTGTCGATTCAGGCGGCTCAGTACTGAGGCGATCAGCAAAACCGCGTATTTTTTTCATCAATGATTTCGTAAATGAACTTGAATGTGGCTGATTACTGTAGTAGGCCGGGTTTGCTGTTGCTGTAACGGGGGTTTGAGCCTGTTGAGAGAAAGAAAAAATTGTTCAACACGAGCCGCGTGGAGTGGAAGGCACAAAGGGTCACTTACCCGGGCAATCTCGTGACGTTTTTGTTTACCGGCGCTATACACGGTAGCATCGGAGCCTTTACTATGAAGAGACGAGGCCGAAGGATACGACAACGTTGTCGAACCTCCTGACCGACCGGCTGTAAGAGATTTGGATCGTTTGCTCTTGGATCCAGATCGGCTATCAGGCTGGGATGGTCCGAGAGTTACGTATCCCGGCTGCTGCAATGGTGGAGCGGAATGACTGAATATCATCCCATTGGGTCCTACCTGGGGCGGGTGGTTGTAGACAACCTGAGGAGAATGGTGGGTCGGTATAGCGGTTGCTGGTCCAACAGGATATCCTCCATTTTGCATTGTTGAATGGGTGTAGTGATTAGAAGCAGCGCCGGGTCTTTGCCATGTCTGGTGTGTTGTCGAGATTGAGGAACCAGATTGGGCTAGAGAGTTAGGCGGAGCTAGAACACCAGCGGGTTGCGGTAAGTACCCAGAACGAGATGGGACGAGTGGTACAGGTGGTTCGTTGGGGAATTCAATGGGTGCCAAAGCTTCTCGAGGAAGGGACCTTGACCGTATGTGCTGGTGTGAATGGTGATTCCGTGAGGAATCTTTTGAGGGAAGGATTCTGATTTTTTCTGGCTCTCGTGAAGCATCCATGGCACGGTAGGAGCCATGCCTAGAACGAGAGGCCTCTGCTGAGTGTCGTGAAGCATATTCTCGGGACGAGTGTGAGTGGGAGTGAGAAGGGACATTGGTAAGGTCTTGGTAAGTCGTTCGTGTGGAATGAGATCGTGAGTGGTGGGTTGACGAAGTTCGACCATGACCATGGTGAGGAGCTGAGTCAGTTGGATGAGGGATTCGTTGCATTCGTCCACCTCCGTAATCGAGAATAAGTCGTGGAGGAATTGAATGGGAGCTTTCTGCGTCAGAAGGAGGGTCAGCCTGGCTATCCACTTCAGAGGGCGCTTGGGATGGTGAATAGAAGGGAAAAGTTCCAGGCTGGTGGTTTCTGACCCAACCTTCAGTATGGCGAAAGGAATCCGTATAAGCCCTATGGCTATCTGAGGGATAATCGTAGTCTGTCATTTGATGAAGAGGGGAAGAGGGAGGAGGCAAACAAGAAAGAGACGCGCAAGCAGTGGAAAAAAATGAAGATGGCGGAACAGAGTCAAAGGTGTGCAGTGGCAAGCCTTCTTAACTTATGTCAAAGGAATTTGCCGACGACATGATCGCAGGCCCACTGTCTTTGTCCAGTTCTTCTCAAAGCGTGCCTTCTCTGAAAGGGTTGTTCGAAAAAAGAAAATAGAAGGTATATTTTTGTTTCGAGGTTGGACAGAGTAAATGTTAGCGAATGCGGCTGAGAAGAACCAAAAATGACCTCGAGGCACGGAGCAGTACCCACCGGTGATGAAATACGTTGGCGCTCCAAGCAACCTTTGTTTGTTTTAACATCCATGATCTCTCTCTGGTCATTTTCGGTTTTATAGCAGGATATTCGGGAAGCTGCGATTAACCCAACCACAACCGTAACAAATGTCCTTAGCAACGCAAAGCTAGACTTTTCCGTGTTGCACTTGCTATCCAAATGCTAAAAGAACACTCATAGGACCGTAGAAGGCAAGCACAACTTTTCTCGTACAAGCAAACACGAAATTCCAAGCTCACTCTTTGATGTTCCCTTAGACATGAATCCAAGGCTAAACCTCGCACGTCACTTGATTCTGGACCATCACGATGTGGTCACCCCCGCTCCCCGCCTGGCTTCTCTTTTGCGCCTTCCTAGCTCTTGTACGAGCGGATTTCGATCCATATTCTTATTCTAAGAAGACAATTAAACGGCGTACTCTAAACAGAAAGCGAGGAGAGAAGGAGGTCATTACATTGAGTTAGAACAAGTTGACTTCGCTGATGCTTTCGTCCTAATTCCATACTCCAGGCTATGTCGATATTAACCCCGAAGCAAAGACAACGTTGCTATTTGTTCATGGTTGGCCTGGTCTGTGGACCACCTGGGCAAGACAAATAGAGGAGTTCTCCGTGAGTGTTCCCACATTACCTTGCCCGCAGCTGACGTGTCTTTAATCTAATTTACCATCCCCGCATTTAGAAGGAATACCATCTTATTGTTCCCGATCTTCGAGGCTTCGCTGACTCTACCATCCCGGGCGATATCCGGTCCTCCGGCACCTACAAGGACCATATCGAAGACTTTCAAGCTATTTTGAAAAATGCTGGTGTCCAGTCCGCAGTTTGTATAGGGTCAGTGTCGCGTTTTTCTGGTCGATAATGCCTTGTTACTGACTTACCTTCTTCAGACACGATTGGGGTTCACAGGTATGTTACGAGGCCGGTCGTTCACGCGGAGACATCTTTAAAGGTGTTGTAGGAATTACCCTTCCTGTACGATTTTCTCATCACTCGCTGGAACTAATGCAATTCTAAATATTCTATCTTTCTAGTACATTCCTGGCGTTGGTCCATTCATCTCCGCCGAAATGCTCCCGAGGATGTCTCCTGGACTCACTTATCAGATATTCTTCAACAATCACACCGAAGCAGCAACAGCTGAGTTAAACCAGGACATTCGAAGGACACTCCGATCCACTCTTGGCAGAAAAGGTCGATATCTTCCAGAGGGCTTCTTGAGACAGGATGACACCTACTTAGGACCATGGGGAAAAGATGAGGTCGGGACATTTCGATAACCCCTTCTGCAAAAATGTTTAATCATTATAGATTCCTCCGATTGGATTTTTCTCAGAAAAAGAAGAAAATTACTACGTGGAACAATACGAGAAACAAGGATTTGGGCCAAGTCCGTTTATTCAGATGATTTTGTCTTGAATTTCGCTAATACGAAAAATCGCAGCTCTTAGCTTTTATACGGATGAAAATCGTGGATTTAATTGGGAACGCGTTCAGACACAAGGAAACCATACTGTTGAAGTGCCTTTACTAACGCTACTACCCAGTGGGGTACGTGCCATCGTTGTTTAGCGTCTCTTCTGCTGTCACTCATTTTCTGGTATTTACTATAGGATGGTGCGGGTAATTGGCAGCACATCCAGCAGAAATTGGGGTCCTCACGTTTTAGTGAGGACTTCACATCAAAGGTATGTCTACTTCACTTCAATTTGATCAGTGTTTGTTCATACTTGTAGGTTGTCGATGCTGCTCATTGGATCCACGTGGACAATCATGAACAGACTAACTGGATTTTGAGGGAGTGGCTATCTTCAAAGTTCACTAAAGTTGAACAAGCCCAAGCCGAGGATGTAAGTCATGAAGGTAAAGACGAGCTGTAAAAGAAGTGGTTCCTCTAGTTTTAGAACGGATGGATGGATGGATTAAATTTCAAAGTGACAAATATACGTATCTCTACAGTATTTTAGGGGTAACACATCCCTAGCCGCCCGCAAAGGACACAGTTTGCTTAATTTCCCGTCAAACTCAGAAATGGTTCGGAGGGAGCACAGAGTCAAATGAAGTCCCCGCGAGCAGCATGAAGTACATGAGAACTGAGAATTTTGTTCAATACCACGCACGATCAAAGGAAGTGCAGGGCAATAAATTTCTCATGCTAGATAAATCAACTTGAAGTACTTTTCATCCAGAAGTTGCTCACCACTTGTTGAATCTCTCAATCTAGTTCTTCTCGACAATCAAAGATCAGGACTCTCACAAGTTGAAATGCATATAGCTAATATGATACTCATGTCTTTCCACCCCCGGGCACAGTCTGTTAGCTCGGACTACATGAGATTGGCTACCCAAACTGTTTGAGAATATATTGCGTTTCAGATCGCGTCAGAGAGCGCCATGCATGCTCAGAGCCCGTCAGATTATTCTAGCGATTTTTCGAGCGATTTCAAAGATGAAGGTATGAGCTTAAGTAACCAGTTTTCCTTGTCTTCAACTTCCATTGGCAATGTACTAGCTATGTCATTGTCGGCTCCCCAACTGCCCGCAGAGATTATCGGACAGGTGCTCTTGCATTTCTCTGGTCGTGCCCGCACATCTTCAAGCACAAGCTTAAAAGAATGTGCTCTTGTGTCACGAATATGGGCACAGGAAAGCCGCCCCATGCTGTTCGAAACTCTTTGCCATCGTATTGGCTTCCCTGCATTGAATTCTCTGCAGTATATATCGAAAATTCCTCATTTATCTTTCCTCGTGAAAAAGGTTAAGGTTGTTATTGAATGGAACCATACTGACATCCTCAGTCTTGATTGGATGGACACCCTTACATCGCTCAAGGCCCTTAGATGTATTGCAATCCACGGACTGGCGACAAATTATTTGCCCAGTTCTCTTACTGGCAGCATCTTTGGTCGCCTTCTCGAGATGCTTGATGGAATAGAAAACATGCATTGTATTGGCGGCATAATGAAACCGCGAGTTTCCCTCACTCTTGACCGAATCGAGTTTGGCTTTTGCCTCATGCACCTCAGTATCTTAACCCGCATGCTATTGCTCAAAATTTCCCTTGGCCTTTACTACGTTACGTTCTCGCCCTTAGAGCCTGACTACGCAACAGGCAAATTGTGCCCGGAACGATTCTCGTCCCCCCAGCCTCAATCTTTCGACTTGACGGCGAACGATACCGACATGGAATGCATTGCTACAAATATTCAAACCAAGGTCATCGATTTGTCGCAGCTCAAAAAGTTATACTTCAAAGGACCACCGAAGAGTTGCCGTCATCTTTGTGTACTTAGTCGGTATACTCCAGGTTTGTGTAACCTACACTTGGAGATGGATTTTAACTGTAAGCCTGTTATGAATGAGCTTGGTATCCTTGATTGAATTGTTGTCAGCTGTCTACCTCAGCACGGACTACTATGAAGACATTTTTTCACGGTTTGTTATCCTTGACATTCCGTCATGGCCCAACCTACGCCAACTCTGGATCGGAACATGGAAAATATCAACCAACCACCCACCACTCCGGGTGCTCAAACGCATGCTCTCCTTCGTTTGCCTTCTCATTTCCAACTCCCCATCATTACAAGTTCTTGAGATTAACATTGCGGATCAACTCAATAAGCCTATTCCTTTATTATGGCCTGAGCCTTCTCCATGGACAGAGCTAGACAACGCCTTGTCCCTTTCGGATGCATCCCTTGTCATCGAATTCCTGGGAACCTATACGGAATCCAACATTTCGGTGGTCAATCTGGTCGCGCACCTTCATGATTCTATGCCACTTCTATTTGACAGATGTGGTTTCAGAACTAAGACGTGGGTTGGCCCGAAGAGCTATGAGGAGGCTAGAGAAAAGGGCGACGACGGATTTTGGATGTTCGATTTCTGAGTGCCCTTTTGAAGATGGAAATTTATTCTCTTTCATATTTGCTGCCTAGAAGCTTTGGTTGTAATATAACTAATTACCTATTGCTCGAGTGATGGGGCGTGATTCTCTCCCAGAAGCGCTCGTGACACTTTTAAGGCTCTCCCTTCCACAAGAAATTCTTGAAGCAATTCTGCTCTTTGCTTCGCCATGTCTGGCACGGTTCAAGGGCTTTCCGTTCGACTACTAATCAGAACTGCTCCCTTGTCTGTCGTAGTTTAGGGCAAGCTTCACGGGCTTTGCTTTTCAAAAGCATGCGCCATCGGGGTCCGTCATCGCCGTTGGTGGTCTCGGTATCGTCTATACCTCATCTTGCATGCCTTGTTCGGGAAGTCCGAGTTGGCATTGCCTCTTGGGATCTACCGCTCACAGACGACCACATAAAAAGTTTCGACGTATTTGGTCTATTGACTGGCCTCGAGCATTTGGTCATCCAGGGAATCATGTCACAAATGCCTCACGAGACGGTGTACTCAATCTTTCACCACATCGTGTCGATCGTGGACTCGTCGTCTCTCAGGCAAATCCAATTCGACTTCTGTGACGTCGCTCTCAGCCTTTTGCAAGAACTCTTGGCATTACCAGTTGAAGTGAAACTGAGCAATTTGTCATTAGGTCGGAATAACGACGGGGTAGAGTTGAATGCTTTATATCCTGACACTGTTATTTCACCCCCACATTCACCGCCCTCTGCAACAGGTCTCCACGTTACTGCTGAGGCAGCCTTCGGACTTACTTGGCTTTACAAGCATGTTTTTGAGGGATATATTGATCTCTCCAGCATCAGTACGCTCCATTGCGATCCTTTGAATTCTCTTCAGCAAGGGAGCACATTCCTGCAGTGGATGGGAAAGCACTCACCTCTCGTGGAAAATCTAAGTATTCGGATGTCGTTTGAAGGTATTTCGCGTCTTTTTTTTTTTAGCCCGAGAGACCTACACCAGGCTTTAGGCAGTTCTCCTAACTTATCGCTCAGAGAATCGGACGAAATCATCTTTGAGATTCCGAAGTGGCCCAATCTTCGTAGGCTGTCATTGGGGACATTTGATGTCTCAGATTCCAAATATCTTGTACGAAAGAATGTGATACGCATGCTCACCTACATCTTCACACTTTTTTCGTCAATGTCTCTGCCCAACTTTCAAATCCTTGAGCTGGACATACTTGCCTCAGGTGTCCTTCCAATACCCATTTCATGGGATGATCCATCCCCTTGGACGAAACTTGACGCAGTTCTCTCTAGAACAAATGCATCCTTTCATGTTAATTTCTGGGGGACGTATGCCGAGGCCAGAATCTCTGTCAACAATTTGAAGAGGTGTGTCCAAGAAGGGATGCCGTTACTTATTGAGGGAAATGGATTTAGCCTGGAGGACAACATTGAAAGGCGTAGTTATTATGATGCTATTGTCGACTCGGATGAGGAAGGAGCTGGAGCCAGTGGTATTGGTGGATCGTTCATAGCTGGGGAGCAAAATGTAGTTGTAGACTTTGGGATTTTCGATTAAGTTATGCACTTGGGCGGAAAGTTGTGTTGAGAGCGGAGGAAAGGGAATTTGATTGTCGATCCATCATTTCCAAGTTTGTTTCGTTCCTCGGGTTCAAAGAACTTGCTTTTGGTCGTCCATGTTCCTTACGCGTCCCTTTCTTCGGGGAATTTCGCGAGTGTCACATTTCCACTCTTCTGCACTTGTATACGCTGCAAAGACATTTAAACTTGCTGATATTGGAGAGGGAATCACAGAATGCGAGATCATCAAGTGGTAAGTGCACACTGGATGCTCCGGCCGGAGAGTTTTTCCTCTGACCAAGTGCACGTACAGGAGTGTCCAACCTAAGAGTACTGTGCAGTCTTTCGATGTTATTTGTGAGGTTCAGAGTGACAAGGCGTCTGTCGTGCGTAATTTGTGCCTTCATTCATGTTCGGTTCGTTCGTTTGACCAGTTGTCCTTCACAGGAAATCACTTCACCTTTCGACGGTATCGTAACTCAACTTCTCGTACAAGAAGGTGATGTTGCGAAAGTTGGAAGTGGTCTTTGCATTATCGAAGTTGATGAGGAGGGCGACGAAACAGTGGAAGCTCCATCCGAGACCATCACGCCTCAGCCTGTTACTCCAGCTCCCTCTTCTTCCGCAACTCCATTATCTTCAGTATTAACACCTTCGGCACCTACTACTCGACCCCATCCTTTAGATCCGTCCCACCGTACTTCGTCTCCCGAGACTGATGTGCTTGCTACTCCGTCCGTTCGACACTTTGCAATGAGGTCTGGGGTTGACCTGGCTTTACTTGCTCCTGGTAGCGGCAAGAACGGTCGAATTGAGAAATCCGACGTCGATAATTATCTGAATAGGTCATCGTCGGATGTTTCGTCTTCCTCCCTACCAAGTGCAAGTGATGTAATTGTTGAACTTGGCCGGACGAGGTATGGTATGTGGAAGGCGATGGAAAAGGTTTGTTTGTTTGTTTTGTTAGAGGTTTATTGGTGCTGAATGCATTATAAAGAGTTTGGAGATCCCACATTTTGGCTATTCGACCTCGCTCGACATTACCGAGCTGCATGACAAAGTCTTGCCGGTTTTGAATAAGCACATACCCCAACACTACCTCCCAGAATCATCACGACGGTCAACAGATGTTCTATTAGGTATTAAATTTGTCCTCTTTTTTTCTTATTATTACCATTGACATTCCTTGAGTTAACCCAGCTGCCATCCATCCTCTTCCTTCCTCGCCGAATGTTTCCCCCAACGCGTACTTCACAAGGCTCACCTATCTGCCTTTCCTACTCAAAACCCTTGCTATTGCCATGAATGAATGGCCGCTCCTTCGTTCCTCCATAACACCCGATTTCGCTGCAACAGGTCAAAAGCCGACTTTGACCATCCGCCCAAAGGCAGACATCTCTCTTGCTCTAAGTACACCATCTGGATTGTATACTCCCACGCTCCAAGATGTTGGTAAACTAGGGGTGTATGATATTATGGCCAAGGTTAAAGAGTTAGGGTACAAAGGTCGACAAACTCCATCTCAGCTCACTCCATCTGATATGCCGAAACGGGGAGGGACTATTACGGTTTCTAACGTTGGCGCGATTGGACAAGGGGAGTCTGCGCATCCTGTCCTCGTGCCAGGTGGCGGAGTAGCTATTGTAGCTCTGGGACGAGCCAAATGGGTGTGGGATGTTGATACATTCCCTTCCGTAAGCTTTTTAAATTGTGACTCTATCAATTAGTACTGGACATTTACGCATTTTTCGTGTAGGGAGCCCGACGTCTCAAACTTCCGCTCTCCTGGAGCGCCGATCACCGGGTCGTTGAAGGAGCCGAGTTGGCAGCATTCGTTGAATGTTGGAGAGGGTGGGTTGAGGAACCAGCGAGGCTTGTTGGCGGACAATGATGGAAAGTAGCCAAAAGAAAAGGAATGCTAATATTTTAGTGAATTCGATGTGCATTTTCGACACGAAGCGATTAGACAATTATTTCAACCCTAAACAAGCAAGCTTTTGTTTTGTTTTTTTTTTGACAGAGAGACTGTGTGACTCTGTTCTCTTGAATCCCCTCACGCTCACCAAGGCCTCTTAGATTCACATTTAGAATTCATGATTTAAAGGTATAATGACTCTAAAGTACCCTGCTCCCCTTGGGGTGAGGCTTTAGTCAGAGATGATGCATGTCGACTTCCGTGCAAACTTGAATGTATATAATCCTTCACTCGCTCCTGACTTGTGAGAAGTATTATTTTCTTGCTGAGTAGTGCAAACAAATATAATGAAGCCGAATTTTTGCCAGTGAGTAAGTGGGAATGTCTCCATAAAAGGTGAGCGGCTGGCTGGGGAGGGGGGGGAATAGCCGCTTCGCTCTTCCCAGCATAGCCGAGGCACGGGGAAAATACAATAAAGTGCCAGGGTAGAAAAAAAACATTGAATCCTTGGTTTAGTTACAGCGAGGTTGCAAGATCCAAAAAGCTGCCCCACGCAGGGATCGAACCTACGACCTTGGCGTGTTTATCTTATTCAGATATTAGCACCACGCTCTAACCAACTGAGCTAGCAGGGCTTGTTGTTGAAAACTTACGAAAAGAATAGGATTTTGTCAGTTCTTATAGCACTCGCTGTGAAGGAAATTTACCGGCCGTGTCGTCTGTCTGCGGAAGTCGATTTCCCATCTTCGACTTTTTACATCGCTTGACCTTAATTGAAAGTAAGAACAAGTCTCCTTGGACCTTCTAATATAAGTAATTCGTAGAAAGAGGTCTTGTTTATAATGGGGTCGTACATGCAGCAGTTCATGATCAGTTTGCGTGTAACCGCATTGTTCACAGCTCGTCGTGAAGGAACATGTTTATTCAATGACTTATAACAGCTATTCGAAATATCACCTCCACGTGGAAACTTTGGTATGGAGAAGACCGGCAGAATGCGGACGAAGGGAACCTTGAGAGTTACGGCTTTTACTACAATTTTCCTTCCCAAAAATTTCCTTGCGAACAATATAGCTAATGCTAGATATACTCGAATCGTGACATAGCACCCAAGGAACAAATGCAGGCACGCAGTACGGAGAATCAGGCAAAGAGACGGGTGCAATAAGGACAATAGCGGGTTGCCAAAGTACAATGACCAATGCCCAATACAATAGCACTTGCGCCGATTTGGGTGCCTCCTCATCACTATAAATGCAGACGTGGCCAGGATGGCCATTCTGCCTGCTCTTTCCTCTTTCTCCCCTCCCCCCATTAGACTTTCTCCGTCTCGGTGCTAGCCGCCTCTTTTTTCACGACCCTCGACTGGATACCGTCTTGACGACTTCAACTCACGACTTTTCTTAATCTCTTTTACGAAGATGCGCTTCTCTGCTGCTAACTGTTGCTCTCTTTGCTGCGTCCCTCATTGGACACGTTTCGGCTGCACCCACACCCTTCGTGTCCTTAACAAACCAAACACTTCTCTCTTGGCACGCCATGAAGGGCACGATGACGGAGCTGGCTCTTCTGCACAAGGTGGAAATAGCACTGCTGCCGCTACCACTGGTGGTTCTTCAGATATTACTGCGACTCGCAAGCAGAACGGACTTGATGCTCAGGCTTTAAACGAGGAATTCAAGAACCTGAAGGCAGATGCAACTTGTGATGGTCCGTTTTTATTTTACTTCATTCCATTTTGTTATTTCGTCCAATGAACTCATATCATCTTAGCGAGTGAAATTGCTTGTATTGGTGGAAAGCTTGCTCTGTGTGACGGGGGCAAGTTTATTACGATGGATTGTCCTGCTAGTGCGTGTTTTGCTCTCCAATATCATCGTCTCCTAACCATTTGGAATAGCCACCACCTGTGCTGCCGTACCGTTGGTCAACAAAGCCGGCACTTCCGTGGTGTGTACAACAGAACAAGATATCGACAACAGAATGAAGGAAGCAGGTGTCAATGCTTCTCTTACTGGCGCCAGCAATAGTACCACTACCCCTGCCTCATCGAATAGCACCGCGTCTGCGTCTGGTGCCTCCAGTGACAACTCTAACGACAACGAAGATTGCGGAGATGACACCTCTAACGATGGTGCGGACAGCCTCAAACAATGGTGCAGGATACCTCAAACAATGGTGCAGATGCCTCAGGTAACGATGCAGGCGACGACCAATGCAACGAAGATGACGGAAATGACCAGGGCGATGCCAGTGACGATGCTGACGGTGAGGATTGCTCCGATGATAACTCTGACGACTAATGCTTCCGCCTCTTCGTCTACCCCTTCAACCAAGAGTGCCCCGGCTTCCAAATCTTCTTCCGTTTCAGCAGCGACTGCCACTGCTAGCGCTAAAAGCTCTGCTGCTTCTGCATCTCCCTCAGCTTCTCCACTTAACAACGGCCAGGCTACCGCCACTACGATTAAGCTGAACGCTCGTCAAACTGCAACCACGATCAAGCTGAATGCTCGTCAAACCGCACCCGCTCTTCCTTCCGTTACTCCCGGCGTGGCTGCTCCCGTTGCTGCAGGTGGGCAGGTCATGACGGTTGTGACCACCATGACCCTTGTCATGACTGTCCCAACTGCTGCTGTCGTCCCTTCGGTCGCCCCGCCAGCTGTTAGGCGCTTCCAGCGTTTCTATTCCCGTTGCAGCTGTCAGCAGCGTGCCAGCAGTAGCCAGTATTAGTAGCTCATCGGTCGTGGTTGCAACTTCTTCATCAGCTGTTGCCTCTTCCTCTGTGGCATCCGTCGCGACACCTTCATCCTCTTCATCCGCCAGCGTATCCTCCTCCTCTGCCGCTTCCTTGGCATTCAGCTTTGGACCAGCCCCAACAGCCCCGGCTGCAGGTGTAAACCTTGGCAACATTAACACCGATTCTATCGCCAGTTTGCTCACAGCAACAATTCAGGCTTGAAGCCCTCATTTTTCCCTCGGACTTTTACGACAAACTCGGACACTCTCAACACGATGTTATCCCATGTATGGTACTACATTCTTTGTATCCTTAGTCATTGATTTCCACTTTGTATACATTTCTTTTCGACTATCATAGATTTTGGTTAATAGAAATCATCTTGAATACTCGCTCCTATAGAAGCTGGCGAGAAAACGCGGGTTTACTACTAGGAATAAGGGCTGAAGTACTTCGTTAACTCTTCGACTTGACATGCATTTATTAGTAAAATAAAATCCTTGTTCCCTACAGTCCCTATTGTGTCACCGAAGTCCAGGTGTTTCATTTGCCCTTGCTAGGGCTACGAAAATGTGCAAAGACCTACCCTTCCAAGCGATTCAACACATCACAAATGATCCTCAGTGCAAGCAGTCCCAAACTATTTGCTCCAAAAACATCAGTCTTGTCCGTCAAAAATTCCCATAACTGCCAAGCCCGCTTTAAAACTTCAATCATGTCTTCTCTCTCATCTTCTCCGCTCCGGCTCTCAGGATTCCAAATACCATGCACGTCTCTCTGCACAGTTCTCACCAACATATCAACATGTACTCGCATCTGCTCAATCCTAGAGCTCCTAAACCTTCTCTGAACACATCTTGCGAGGATCGTCCCTACAACAACTTCTGCTTCTAACAAAGCTGCGCCAGGCGTATTAGTGAGCGAGTGAACAGTGCAGATGTATTGGAGTTCATCTGCATAGCGTTTGAAGAGAGGGGGAGGTTTGAAGTCTGACAGCAGGTCATTTTGCGATGCTCGAGGAATGTACATGTCGATGACGGGTCGAAAAAGTATAGAGATGGGGTTGGGAAGAACAGGAGGATGTAGACCCGTCTTAACAGCTTGTGAAGGGGAAAGAGAGGTTGGGATCTCGAAATAATTTGCCCAGAGCCTTCTGACTAGGGTAATAATCCAACGATTTCCTGAAACAGGAGAGCAATCAACAAATCATGGAAAGAAAAAAAGAAGAAGCGGATACGGACTCGAGAGGTTCGCCTTCAGGACAATGCCAATCTGGTTTTAATCTAATCAATGTATGTGGAAGGCGTTCCTTGTCTAGATCGACGGGAACGCCATTCTTAGGATAGTCAACGGCCTGAGAGCAGAGCTGAGCAATTCGAATACAGGATCGATCCCGAATGCTGTCTCGAGACTGGTCTGCAATGATCTGAGAAGTTTAGTTCAGTCAAAAATTATGATAAAAGTCAGAAAAGACATGTACCAGAAGTCGATCGGACAACAAGCCCAGCACATCACTACGCCACTGGTCAACAAATAGTGTTGTAAGAGAGAAAAATGTACCTGTTAATATACTCTACAATAAACTCACAAATATGATTCACATTTGCCTCGCCCTCGTCGTCGTCTAAGGTCCAAGGTTCTGAAGGTGTGTAATTCATTGGAGATTCGAAGCGACTAAACAGCAAAGTCGGTTCGCAAAGTATGCTATAAAGGTCTCCATCCACATCACCGCCACCGAGCTGAGAGGGGAGTGAACGTTCCCCTACACACGAAATATTTAATGTGATAACGCATACAGGACTGGAAGACAAACCTAGACTAGAAAAGACCAAGGCATTTTTGACATCAGCAAAGAGGCAGATTTTGTCTGCTGGTGGTTTACCGTACGCCCAGACTCTCTGTACTGTAGAATTTCAGACAAAATATCACCTTGCGAACTCAAAACGGACTCACTATCACCAGGGTGCGCAAGCGGACTTCGAGAGACGGAACAATGGCCCTCGAGCCAAATTGGAGCCTCGGATTTCGATCGCTGAACACAGGCATACACGTTTCCTTCTGGAAGGCAAAACACATCCATCCCTTTCTCAGCATATACAGGTCCCTCATCGGCTATCCCTACAAGCACTGGACCACACGGTCATCAGCAACAACCATTAATGCGCCAAATGAAGGTCGCTCACAGAAGTTATTATTATCGCCGATGACAGGAATTCTTGCGTTATGCTTTATATCTCTCAACACAGCTGCCTTTGTGACATTTCTGACACTTTGAAAGAAGGGGTTGTCATAGACAATCTTGCGTTTGCCATGGCCATGAAGTACCCCTCCTAATTTTTCAAGACGCTCGATAATACTGGCAATGTGGAAGCGTGTTGAAAGTTTGTGGTTATAGAGAACTGAGCGAAAATCTTCGGAAGAATCATCGATAGTTCGTATTTCCCGGACAGCCAAATCTTGGAGATGCTGAAAAGCGTTATAATCGACGCCAAGGCTTTCAAGGATCATGATGAGTGCACTTAATATTGAGATGAGCGGGTTTTATTCTTTTGAGGGAGAAAGAACAGACCGATTCAAGTAAGGAAGGTTTGGACTGAAGAAGGCTCTCACGACTTCGATCTCGGCACTCTGCGAATCCTGTTCGGTCGCTTCAAACTTTAACATGGACTCACGCAAAAGCATATGAAGTCCAGGGTGCTCTTGTTCAAGAAGGGGATCCACAACAACAACGCCTAACATCTTCTATGTTAGCGAGACTAGCTAGCAAAAATCAACGACGATGATACCTTTGAATCCTAAAAAGCGGATCTGATACTTGAGATCTCTTCAGATTTTCGTCCATTTATAGAGGAAAAGCACGACCCACAGTTGACGGTTCTTGATATTGTCCCAAACCTGGCCGATCGGCCAACTGTGATTCCCAAAGCCTTCTCCCAAGCGTTAGAGATATTGTGCCTACACCGTCGGTGTGGAGGTAGGGCTGGAAACAAAGATGAAGTGAATAAGATACTATGCTGACGATAAAGAAGCATACTTTCACACCAAGGTCTTTGGTAACAATCCATTCGTTGATAGCCACGGAAACCCCAGGATCAGTGGCGGTGAAAGCCTGAGCAAGACGTGCAGCATAGCGAGAGGGTTGTTTTAGGAGTTTGGTGCCTTCGAACTTACCGACGCGCCGCCGAATTCGGTCTGAGGTCATCAAGCCGTCGGTAGGGTGGTGGAAAGGATGGATAAACCAAACAGCATGTTCCCTCATGGCAGAGGACGAGTAAGCGAGGAACTGGAAATGTCGCCCAGCGAGAGTGAAGCCATCCTTTAAGATGGTCCCTACTCTTTCACGGACAAATGATGCACCGTCGACAGCCTTGTCCCAACGGTATTGAAGGCGATCTTCATCGCGAAAGTCAACACGCATAAAATGCTCACTAAAGTCTTTATACTGTCTCAACACTCGATCTATGTATAAAAAGGTGAGGACAGTTGGTAGGGAGGCGAGAAAGAGTCGTTTACTTGTTTGCGTCGGCAGGGGACCATCGAGAATCATTCTACTAGGAGTGAAAGTGACACGATAGATGTTCATTTGCCCTTGAGAAGCATGCATCTCATGGTGTTCGAAGGAAGTGTTTTGTTCAATGAGCTCTTCGAGAATCTGGATTGGAGAACGCCTAAGATTGGCAGCCTTGAGCTTCTCTCGAAACCTCGCAAGTAGTGTGCCGCAGTATGCCACTCCATGTTTTGCCTTCATTTTGTTGATTAATGGATGAACTCTGATGAGGTCGTTTGTGTTGAAAAGTCCACATCTAAGTAGTGCTTCGATTTGAAATGCAATAGACCAGGCCTCGCTCTTCAAGTCTCGGTTGATTTTGTACAGCTTTTTAGAACTGAAAAATTCTTGACAAGATGCGTCGATATAACGAGAGCCTGAACATCTGAGAACTTGATTGTTAGAGAGTCCAACTTTTTCACAAAGCATGATAAATGCTTCAATAGGATCTTCTTCCTTAGGACGTTGTGCCATTCGCGGGTGAAGGACCAAACTAGCAAAAGTGAATAGCCATTTGCAAATTGTCACTGGTCCATGGCTTACCGAAGCTGATATGCGTAATCAGTAAAGGTTCGATGACCTTCGTTAATCGCTCCAATTCGATACCGATATTTCTTGTGGTCGTTGGCGTTCCCATACATGGTTCGGTTAAGCTCTTGGCTTTCCAGAATACAGGGGGCTGCAGTATCGAAACATATGTCTAGGAAGGGAAAATTATTAGTGAAGTTGTGGTAGAGATATAAACAACTGACACCCTGCCCTCCTACAGCCTAATAAGTTTCCGGAGTGCTATAGACAGGAGAAATACTGACCTTCATGACCTACACCCATAAGATTGAGATTCGCAAAAGGAATAGACACGAGATAACCAAAACTCTCCGTATTCGGATCCCCACACTACTGGAAGTGTGAGGGGGTTACCACGTCTGTAGAGAATGATGCTCTTACGGAAACCTTGAGTAGCTTGTGATCTGGTTCAAAAGAGAGTTGCGACGAACTATCCTTGAATCGACGAGACCATTCAATAGAAAACGAACGCGGAACGAGCGGCTCTTTTGCAGTCTTTGGATATTGTTTACGATAGTAACTGCCGAATTGAATCTCATCCACGATAAACTTGTAGTCAGACACGAGATCGTTGAGGGCACAACGCGTCTCTTCAATAGAAGGTTCAATGTAAGGGGTTTTGCGCTATAATATAATAAACAACTTGGATTTTGAAAAGAGGGATCGGAGACTGGTGGACTTACGAGTATTTCTACAAGAGCTTTATCTGTCCTCTCCTCGCTCTCATAGGCAAGAAAACGTTTTTCGGATTTTTTCCCATAGTCGTCCGTGAACGGTATCTTAACACTGGCTTTGTTTTGGTGAACAAAATCAAGGAACTTTCGACCTAATGCCTTTCTAGGAACGGTCAGGAGACCAGTACCTTTGTTACGCGTTACGGTAGCATCTGATGGATGAAGAACAACCTGAAAGTTGACGGGCGGCTGGCTCTCATCAGAAGGGTTATGTTCCGGATTGTGAAAGAAGAGGGAAGCGAGACAGCGAGTGACCTCCCATTTGTTGACGAACACGGGTAATTTGGTAAGATCTATGTTCATGACAATGTGGTACTAATTGATATGGCAAAATTGGTGGAACTGTCGATGACCTAGTTTCTAAATGGTTAGAGGATGGAGCTAGAAGTTGAACAGGGTACACACTGGAGAGACGTGATTGAAAAAAAAATGGAGAAAGGGGAAAATGAATAATGCTGGACACGAGATTATGGATCGTAATTCTGTGAAAAACAACACGTTAAAGGCTAATCCATAGACAAGTATGTGCGGAGCTTGACAGCCAGCCCGTCGCGATGGTACGTAGCACTAACTTAATGGGTTGAGAGAAACAGAAGTAACACAAATTAAGGGCCAACTCTCGCCGCTGTTGTTAACAGTGTCAAACTCAAGATGAACGTTAGAGGCAAGGCGCGCCGGCCACCTCCACATCTGTCCGAAACTCAGGTCTCAGGCAGAGCTGTCTATTCTTCCACCCGGAGCAGCATTAATGAAAAGGGTGATGTAGAAAATACCTAGAGTAGGATTTAATAGCACGGAGTAGATGTAAGCCTAGATAGAGATACAAAGCGGACGTGCACCTTCAAAATATCAACAAATATTCTAAGAATACAAGAAGCGGAACGGAAAAAAAAAGATAAGTGTTCACGCGAATTCCACGAGAAAATCGAAAAAAAAAAAAAAATCATAAATGTGTCGTCAATATACATTAAGGTGGATCCATGGGATAATGATACACCTTCACTGCTGCCCACCAGAATCCTCGCCATAATCTCGCCACACCATTCTGCATTGCCTTCGAGATTGACAAGAGCAGGCAACGAAGCAAATAAATGATGCACCGGGAGTATAGCATAAGATTCCGCAACTGTAGAGAGCCCGCTTCCTGAATGCGGCGCTGGAGACTCAGTTTCTCTTGAGGAAGGGGGAGTACGTTTCTCTACAGGAAAGTCATCCGTAAAGGATTCTGTCGTGCTTGGTGCGCTACTAGGGTGAGCAGTAGGAGAAGATGGGCCTCCTTGCCACCAGTGTCCAGTGTCCTGCGCGACGGTGGCCTGCCCAGCATCGAGTTCCGGCCACGCACGATTTGACAGTGGCTGATTGAGCTGGCTTAATTGACTCTGGAAAATCTGGAGCTCTTGGGACGATCCACGAGCAACGTGAACGGCATAAAATATGGCAAGGCCAAAGAAGACTAGGAGGATGCGAATGCCCCAGCTGAGCGTTTGGGTGGTAGACTCCTTTGTAGGAGGCTTCAGCGATATTCGTAGGTCAGGTTCGGAAAATGCAGGGAGAGAGAAGTGTTGCAACGACTGTCCACGATCTGACGGTCCTTTATATGGCATTGAGGTTTGAGCAACGAGGACCCTGGCTATCAACGTAACATTAATAATATATAAGACAATAAAGATTTGAAGACCTACCATTCTCAGCCTTCATGGGAAGATGAACAGTCAAACAGTTCACAGGGACAGAAAAAGAAGGCAACAGGATATCCAAGTCGTCCCCATTTAACACTCTGCTCTTTCCTTTGGTAGATGTGTCCGACCCGGGCAAGCGAGTCAAATAGTCGACGACAACTGTTCCATCTATGCCGAGAGTTTTCACTCTCACCCAAAGCTTCCATCTCTTCTCTTTCATCTGTCCTAGTAGGACATCCCCGTCTTTTTTATCGCCAGTTCCTGGTTTTCGATGGTGAACAGCCGATTCGACTGGCACCGGTACACCATCAATGCATGCATTGAATATGTCAACGCTGGGAATCACTTCCTCGTCTTGACTGAGACCAAATTCCAGCCATTCCGAATCAGCATTGGCAGGTGCTGGTAGCGTCAAGTGGACCGAGTAAGCTTTGATTAAATCAGACGAATCCGAAGGTATCCGCAAAGGCGTAATAGTGGCATCGACGTGAGTAAGAACAGGTGGGCCTTCTCGCGGGGGACGTTTAACCACCGACGGTGACGTTAATTCTGAGGGAAGAGGGCGAAGTGGGGATGTATTTCGTACAGCTCCGTTTTGCAAATAAGAATCCTGAGTCCGTGGACGGGATGATGACCTCGGAATGTGGACTTGAGAAGTTGTTCTCCGAGGCGTGCGAGGAGTCGGGACAGAGGCCACTGGTCGAACGACGATTCGCCCACCATCCGGGCCACATTTGGTATAGCCACTCTTTTGTAGAACCGTCTTCTTCGCTTGGGGGTCACGATAAACATCACCTGTAGAATTGTAGACCTCAACGATAGATGAATCTTCCATCTCGTTCCTAACAATAATCGTGGTCTCTTCTGCGTCCGCAGCTTGTAAGGTAAATCGCGGGAGAGTTATGGGCTCTAGTTGGTCAGGAGGCATAGAATCGGAGTCTGACTCGCGCGCAGGGTAAGAAGAGTCGTGCCGTCGCCCACCAAGTCGCTTGAAAGAAGGCTTCGGCGTTACACAGATAATGCCGGAGAGAGTGAATGTAAAGGGTACAGGTCGTGAAGGGGAAATAAGTTCGCTGATATTCAAGTTGATGGTGATCGTGCTTGTGGGATCTGGTGTAGCGACAACAGACGACTGTGCCATGCTTGAGGGCATGGAGTCACCAAAAGAGGAAACAGTACCACCCAGTGACGGCACACTGCTTTCGAAAGAATAATCAGGGACATTCTGGGAGGGGAGAGGCGCCCTGAGAAGGGAGGAAGTGGAGTGGGAATTGTGTCGAGACAGTGACCGGGCAGCTGAACCTGAACCTAAAGCATTCGATTCACTAGATGTGGAGTCCAGGGAAGAATGTCGAGAAGGACGAAAATGATCTTGTCGATGTTGGCCGTGTGAAAAGCCAGTAAAACCAGTGCCTCCAGAAACCTCCCACGATGGTTCGACTTGATCCCATGAGACATCACTTCCTGGAGCCTGGAGATTGCCATCCAATCCAAGGAGACTGGCAGTACCCGAGTACCAAATATCTGTCCAAGAGTTAACGGACAGTCTAAAGCTTAAAGAGGGATGTCACCTTTACAAGTCGCGGTATATTCAATTCGCATGATCACTCCTTCCATTCCAGTCTTGGTATCAAGTCGTTTGCCAATGATCTCGCAGGTCATCTCGCCATTGACCTTATTCACTCCTGCACGAGGTCGCCCATCTTCTGGTGGAATAGCACGTACGGGTTTTGCCCATCGCAGCCGAACGTAGTTAGTGGTCTTGAATGTCCCTTCAAGACCCGGACTCTCAGCGTATGCCGTTGCATCTGTGGATTGTGAATCACTTGTTTCGTCATCTGCGAAATGGGAACTTGTCCGAGGTTGTGTTCTCAGGAGACTGGGTTCCATAGAAATATCCCACGAGCCGCTTTCACCTTCTTGAGAAGACAAGGACTGAAAAGAGGCGGCTGCAGATATGGGAGGAGGTATTTTGAACCTAATATGGTTGTGCAAGCACTTGGGGGTCGGAATGGATAGCTATCGAGAAAAAGTCAGATCTAGATATTGGCAGAAACAATAGAATAAGACGAACAAGATACGGATATCGAGGGGGTTTAGACATAAAAGGTAAGTCGAAAGATAGGGCAATGAGGAACTGCGCCGTATTCCTCTCTCCAATAGAAGACCGGCGGCGTTTGGTCCGTGAGGGAGGGGATGAGGAGTCGGAGTCGTGCTTGCGTTGGGGAAAGGAACCAGGTGCAACATAAGCGATACAATAGTCGGCGACAATGATTGCACCTGTATATTTTTCGTCAACTGGCCCAGCTATTTGGCTAGAATATGTTTTCGACCCAGAGAAAGACGACGGGGCGTAGGTACTACCTGGAGCCTGGATGCCACAAGCAGCGTAGAAAGAAAGGGACGATGCACTTGGAAGCTTTAACTCCTTAGCAGCGCGCTGGATGAGAGGTTGGGATTGAGAACTGAAGGCATATGGAACGCCATTCTGATCCAGTGGGTGTATTTCCCATCTTAGTTGCCGAATTTTCTCCTCTACACACAAAAGGTTAGCAAAATAGCTAGGGGATAAACCCTTATTACGAACCTGGGAAGAGAGAGAACTTTTGTGAAGCTGTTTCTCCGTCAAGAGGCAAGGCAACCTGCTACTTATTCAGAAGCGCGGAGAACAGCAGAACAATCATACACACTTTGAGATACATTCTAACTGTAGCAGAATCTTCATACTTTCGCCCAGCCTTGCCTACTATTGCCAACTTGGTCACGATTGTTGATTTCTGACCTGCACCTCTTCCCAGCATAGAGGGAGTCAAAGGAGCGTATGACCCCGGCGGACTATGTAGTTCTGATGCACTTGGTCTTCCTGGAGTCGAAGTAGGCGTCTCCGGACGAGAAAAACGCGTCAAGGATGGTAATGGCATTTCCAGGTCCAGTCGTGAGAGTTTTGTCGTCAAGAAATGTATCGGAAGGGCAGATTAGATAAGCCAAACCAAAAGGAATGACTCATATCCCAAGCCGAAAGACGTTGAACAGAGAGTCCTAGACAAGTCCAGGAAACTCAGACAGTCGAGATGACAGGGAAAGCCAAGTTGGGATCGACAAGTGCATCCGGTCACGTCACGAGAGCTGGGCGCTTAAGTTGACAATTCGTCCATGAAAATGGGTAAAAAAATTTCTTGTGCAAGGTAATATAGCATAAGTAAGCGTTATAAACGACGAAGTACAAGAAGAGGAGGGTAACTATAAAAAGGTATGCTAAGGTAATGTTACATATATTTGAGAGAGCAAGGTGAATGGATTGCGAGGATTAGTCCGAGACTTTCCAATGGGATACAACAAAAATGGAGAACTATTAAAAAGAGTTTTTAAGTTCAACGTGCAGTGAGAAGAGCGCGGCCAGTTGCGTCACGGCCAGCTTTAAGTAGCTTTGAAAGTTCATTTCCTCCGGTTCCTTTGGCGAGTCCATATCCTCCCATCGCTGCCAAGCGCCTCTGCGCTTCTTCGCGATCCATCTTCTCCATCATGGCTGCGACAGGACAGCCTGATGCGGCAGTGGGGCTCTTCTTCGACATGGACACAACATATAATGTCGCAATGCGGATATGAGCATCCCTGAGCTTCTTCAAGGCAGAGACAGCGAGATCATAGTTATCCCGGACGCCGGGGGCCTGTTGTGCCAAGGAACGTAGTGACATCTGAGGGGATCCGATGTGTTTGAGATAGTCGCGATGCTTGCCTGGCATGTATTGTCGCATTCGATACATGAAGTCGTGACCGTTCTTCTTATGATCGATACTCAAGAAGACGTCCAAGGCGTGCATGGAACTGCTTTGACCTGAAATTGAATGAGACGTATCAGTGCCTAGTTGGGAAACAAGCTCAGAATACGTGATTTACCTGCAGAGGGACCATCAAGCATCAGGTTGTCTGTATTGGAAATGCCGTCGTAGATCCAAGTCTTGTGTGTGTTGCCCACCCACCATGGCCGGATGTCCCAGTAAAATACATGAGGATCAACTTCTCCTCGCATCGCAACGATAGATTCCCTCACGTCGTCGATTATGCTACGAAGCTTAGACAAATCCCGGGCTATTTTGGCCCTGGCCGGGATTGTTGTGACATCTCGTAAGTCCTGAAATTCGTCGAAGATGCGCAGCATCTCTGCTGCGATGGACTCAGTTCGCAGAGATGAGCGATAGAAGTTCTCTTCGTCCTGTGTGCCGCTAAAGTTATTCTGGATGCGAGCATTGTCCTCCGAGAACGGTAAACTCGGGTTGATAGCTGTGGAAATGAAAGCATGTAAGAACACACGCCTACTTGACGACGACCACAGCTGTGGGAAATGAAAATGAAAAACTCACCCTCCCAATTCCATAGCACGCAGTCAGCGAATGTAAGAACGGGCGCTGTATCCAACTTTTTTGACACAGCCACCAGAGGGACTGATATCGGAGCAGGAATGCGGACCGGAGATGAAGTAGGTTCAATGTTGGGGATAGAATGCACGTAGTAATGAAGTAACCATGATAAAACCAGGTGTGCGCGTTGACATTCGCGAAGTTCGCAGAGGCTTGAGACTTCCAGAACCGGCCACTAATTGTTTCGTGAGGAATGAGTCGCCGACGCGCAATGTGGGTGGGTGGTGCTTACAGAACGGATCTTTAATCGCCACAATTCACCTGCCGCTCGTTTATCAAGTGCAGCATCGCTCAAGTCTTCACCGAGGGTAATGACATGCGGGGCCTCCGTTAAGGCCGCTTCCCATAGGGAAAAGGCACCTTGTAGGGGACGAGGCGGGGAACGGGGAATAAACCCGCTCGCAGGGTCTACATCGAAGTCAATGCGCGAACGATGGTCGCGTGGAGGTGCCTTGAGTGTCTGTCGGACATAGTCGACAAGTCCAGAGCCAAGGAAGTCTCCAGGAGTTGGGAGGAGGTTGAAGATATCCATAACGGGAGAAAAAGACGCGTGTTCGCGTGGAAGGAGGAGAAGTGGGGAGAGGGGGGAGGGGGGTTGGGAGACGAGGGACGTGTTGTTGCTTGGCGTGTAGGAGTACACCAACTTAGAATGTGACGAATCCTTTTATACTCTCTCACTTTATTATGGAGTCACACACAACAACAACAACTCGAGGCAGCGAAAGGTAGATGAAATTCTGAAATGAACCAGCTCACAGCTGCTGTCCAATGAAGGAATCCGTTGATCTTTCCAAAACATGATCGCGCGTACCTTGCGACAAGAAGAAAAGCGAAAAAGATGGTTTCGGATTTGCCGTATTTGGTGACTAGCTGCCGAAGAGCTGCAACTGAGTAGCCTCATGATCGCCCTCTCCAGAGTCAGTTCAACATCCATCACACAAAAGAGGGCTGTCTCCATCAAGTCAGGGTAAACATATTCGGAATTGGATTGTGTGTTCCCCACCCGATAAGTCAAGTCTAGACACCTTTTGGATATATCTCTTTGGCCACAAATATGATTCCAATCATTCACCAAGCTTCTCTCAGTCAAAGCACTGCCATCTTAGTACATTCACGCAGTGATCTACTCTGAGCTTTTACGCGAACCGGCTTCTGCGGATCTGGAAAAAGGGATCTTCAACGGTGCCGGGTAGCGCTTCAGCCAGTGACGCAGGTTGTGGCTGATGAAACGCGGGGAAAAGAAGCCTGGAATCCGAGGGTAAGCTACGAGGACGTTGGAGATGAGGTAAGGCTCGAAATCTTTTCTAGGCAAAATCTCAGACAAACGGAAGTTGCCGGCCCGCCAGGACCAAAACCACCCTCCTACCATAAGCGGGAAACGGAAAACCTGGCAGTGACTGGTTCCGACGAGCACTCATCCTTTCAATGTCACTGCAGCCATGTGGCATTTCTATGAAGGATGACTGCAGTGAACCGGTTCACGCACCGGAGATGCCCTCACCCTGGTTTCTAACTAAGTAATAGTAGTAATTTTTATTGTTTGGAAGAGAAGCACTGCGGAATTCAGTTTTGCCAGTCTTTACACCCTTTAACTAGATTAATGTCTAAGTTTACGACGCGGAAAATACAGTACGAAGCAAATTTGGAACTGTATTCTAGCCTAACGGTTCAAGCAGGCATTTCGACAGACAAGCTGTTCCTGGCTGAAAATGGATGCGAGAGGGAAGCGAACAAAGAGGAAACATCGAGGCACAGATTATTCGTCATCCTGGTGACCTGCCCACTCTAGCCAGACAGCCTCGCCATCGCCATTGTCAACCAGGTCACATTGTCGCTCAAGGACTTCCAGCACCTTGTCTTTTACCCCCCTTTTCAAGGTATCAGTCGGGTTATCTAATAACAGCCAAAAAGAAAAGAAAAAACTACGTACACCTTGCGCTGTTTCAAGTTGACGAAACGATCCACAACTTCCTCCTTTCGCATCCCAGTTGAACCAGACGAAGGGTGAGATCCTCTCACGACAGCCTCTATTTCTCTCTCGGTCGGAAGTGTGTAGTCGTTGAAAGACTTATCTTTTTCGTACGGAACAATGGGGTCCACCAGTTGATCATAGCCCCCCCGTTCCTCATCTGTCTCGGAGACCTCTTCGTTCTCGAATTCATCTACGTCCACCCATGAGTGATCGAGTGAAGTTCGGCCTTTTCTTTGGTAAAAGAAAGTCTTAACAAATGGTCCGGAAACATCTTCTAGCTTTGCAGGTGACCATGAACGGGAATCGCGAAGTTCTCGAGATTTAGAGAGTGCTTGCGTTACACCATGCTGAAAATCGGGAGTCTGACCTCTCTGGAGTGCTGAAGTCAGTCTCTCGAGAACGTATAAGGAAAAAAGTCGACTGACGCAAAATGACTCAGCCAGAAGCATTTCTACGTTGAAGGCTTCCTTCAGTGGACAAGCAGCTCCCATCCGGATTGCGCGTAAAGCCACTTTGAGACTTGTTGGACTGCGGGAATTGAGATCCTTGATTGTCTGAGCCGCCCATTCGCTTACACCTTCTTGGGTGCTCCAGAATTGCAAACGACTGAGAATTTCTTCGACACTGTTCTTCGAGAACGCATCGTCAAGTGCGACGCGAACCTTCCCGGTCAGCAAAGGAGGTTTGTCTTCAGGCTCTCGCTCTCCAGAGAAGCTATTTAGAATGTCGTCAACATCATTACTGTCGGTAGCCTCTTCGAGCTGTTCGTAGATCGCCGGTAGCCGTCCAGACGGAATGTAATGTGTCGCAAATCCAAGTTCGCTGAGACGACAGGGTCAGATAGAAGTTTTGCGGAGGTGGCGTGGAGCTCACAAGACGTCTCTCCCGAACAGACTAGTTCCCGTGAGCCCTAAGAAGGTTCCAAGATACCCATCAAGCCGATTCAGATAAAAGGTGGCACCGACATCTGAATGATCCTGGTGAGCTTAGGTTGGATGAGCACCGGAGAAGAGACATTACCGGGGAAGAAGCCAATATTTGTTTCAGGCATGGCAAATCGTGTATTTTCAGTCGCTATTCTGAATGACGCTGGAGCCACAAGACCAACGCCGCCTCCCACTGCATTGCAGGGTAAGTACCGATGGACCGCGAGTCTAGAAAAGGAAGTAGAACTGACTCGTTATGCCATCCATAACTGCAACATATGGCTTCAGTAATGAAGCAAGAAGAAGGTCAAGCTCGTATCTATTCAAAAATAAATAAAACCCATCGGGAAGAAAGGCAAAGGGACTGACTCCTTCTTGAAATACAGAACAGCTTGTTTTTGTGTGCTGGGGTCAGATGCGAGCTTTGCGACAGCTAGAGAGCTGTCAGGGAGAAGGAAATACCAGTGAAGCAGGCGGTCACTTACCGCCAATATCTCCTCCTGAACAAAACACCTTGGGTCCCGAATACTCTGCGGTACCAACTATTACATGACAGAGATCAGAGTTCTTCCATTCCTACTCAAAGAGATCAATATGAGATGCTATAACAAGCCACGGGACCAGAACAGGGACATACTTGGATTTGTGTTCGTAATAAGTCAATCATTGGTTCTGAGAGCGAGTTTAATTTTTCTCCTCGTTTTAGAACAAATTTTCGCATTCGAGAACGCTGTTCAAAGGCAACAGGAACCTGTGTGGCCAGTTTAGCATTCCGAGTAAGTGCTGAGAAGGAGAAGCCAAGTACATCTTCGCGAAATGAGCTCGTCGAAATGTGACGTGAAATGGACATCCATCCTAAGAACAATAGAGGACGGCCGTGAACGCGACATAATACGCGAACAATGCCAACGAAGCATGAGCAAACGCGTCAATTGGTGAACGTCACTGTTCTGAACTGAGAAGAAACGGGCGCTTGTTAACGCCGAGTTTCCCTTTTGGACTACGACCAGTGCTCATTTAATGTCTGAATATGTTGGAAAGAGAGTCTCCGTGCGCGATGACCTTGGCACTATATGCTACTATGGACCTGTTGATGGAGCTTCTGGCCTGTGGCTAGGAATTGACTGGGACATTCCAGAGAGAGGCAAACACGATGGGTCAAAAGATGGCAAAAGATACTTCTCTTCTCGGCAAGTCTACTTGACATTATCTTTGGCCCTGTGCGACATTGCTGCAGTTTCCCGTCCTCTGGATCCTTTTTACGCCTCTCGCCACAAGTCCAATTTGGGAGACCATTCATCGTTGCACTTCTTGACAAATACGTCGAATCTTACCACGGGTCACAGCCCGAGTCTGTCATCTTAGGGTCCTCCAACGGATCTATTCAAGTAGAGGCTGTGAACCTTGACAAGATTCGCGCTAAGTTCTCAAATGTCGGTCGCCTTAAGGAGATATCCTTGCACGGCGAACTAGTCTCATTTGCTGGAGAACAGCCGGACGAGATCAAGGAAACTTGCGCCAGTCAGTTTATTTCTTCGGTCTTGCCCCGGCATTTAACATTGACCATAGGCGTACGCGGCCTTGACCTTTCGAAGAATCTCCTAGCAGACTGGGGAGTTATCTCCCAAATTACAACTCACATTCCGACGCTCCTCCGGCTTTCACTCAAGTGAATCTTGTTGCTATCGAACGCCCTTTATGTTCTAACTGAGATCTTTAGTCAGAATCGTCTGGCGACTTTGTCTGAACAGGTCATTCCACTGATGCGTAATGGCTTTCCCCACTTGCAAGAACTTCAGCTCAACGGAACTTTGATTAACTGGTCCGAAATGCAGTGTCTTACTGCGTATATGCCGACTCTTCACTCTATCGAACTGGGGTACAACCAACTGCATACTGTTAGTGGCGACCAGCCACCCCCACAACTTGCACCGCTTTCGAGCGTCAACTTTGACAGCAACTCCTTGAAGGATTGGGTGAATGTAATCGGTGCAATCCGACAATACACAAAGTTCGTACCACAGTTTATTTGTAGCCCTTTCTGACCCTAGCATAGCGTCGAACGACTAGTCCTCTCCTCAAACTGTATAGATTACATCCCAAACTTACACGATGATATGGTGGCTGTCGGCCATATCAAACATCTCATACTCGCTCATAATCGGCTCTCTGATTGGGAGTGCGTCGACAATCTCTCAACTTGGTGTCCAAATCTAGAGTCGGCGTCTTTCATTGGAAATCCCTTTCTTGTCGGTTGAGTCGGGATTTATGTTCCTCAGACACGCAGAACTATCTCACATTCCATTTCCGACAAGATCCCGAAATTTTGAAAGTGGCCAGATCGCTCATCGTCGCCAAAATACCCTCTCTCGTCGCCCTGGATGGAACGGCGGTCAGTGGTCTTGTTTGCCAAGCGACAAGGATGGTGACTGACACTTTTCTCGCCAAGATTTCTCCGCAGGAGCGCAATGACAGTGAATTATATTACCTGTCTTACATCACAGCGCACCAACACCCTCGGCTCCAAGACACGCATCCACAATGGGCCCGGTTAAGAAAAAGTAAGTCCCGGTTCCGCATCTCAATTGCACCGAGCTCTTGTCTAACCAGGCACCAAACCCCTCCACTTTATCCTATCGCTTCTAGAACATGGATTCGAGAATGACGTGCCAAATGACGGGGGACGGCCGTCTGTAACTGCTCCCCTAGCACCTGCGGATACGCTTGGGTCTCAGCTTTTCGGTGGGTTCGGTACGGTTTGCAGCACCTGACTAACCGACACTTTTCCGCTAGCTTTCAACCTCCATTTTCTGCTTTTGTCGAAAGGCACTGTTGTACCAGCTACGTTTCATCCTTCGTTATCTCAAACCTTGGAAACAGCGCGCGCCCTTCCGACAATGACCATGAAGGTTCTCCGCCTCAAGATAGCAAAAACGTGGAAGCAATTACTTACCCGTGAGCCTAGCCTAAAAAGTGGACGTCTAGACGGTGTCTGGCTCCGCATGAAAGACGACACACTGTCTGAACTAGATCACAGTCGAGACGGGCAGGATCTGTCATGGATTGGAATAGAGGAAAACTCAGATGTTGTGATTTTTGTAACACAGACACTGTAAACTACACACAACGTTTATGGGAAATTTGGGGGTGATCAAGGACCGCAACTTCGCACCATCTCCACGATGTGTAACACTTACCTTCCACTGTTCACGTGTGCAATTGGTCTTGATCACAGATTAAACCTAAGGGTTGTTCGTTACTCTAAGCCAAATGGAACGGATCCGGTTGTGTCGGATGGAACGTTAGCGCCAGCTCGAGTTCGAGATACCCAGGATCTCATCGCGTCGAAGACCAATTTTGAGTTTAATGTAGCAGCCAATATCGGTACCAGTAAGATCCATAACCACGGTGGACTTTCAGTAGGGCAGATAGGTCGAACCCAGTTATCTGCTTATGAAACGAGGACGATCATGTTATGACATTTCCAACATCGAAAAGTGAACGCGACAATAATCGTCTTTTTTTCCTTCCTGACCAGTAAAAGGATAGTGAGCGAACTTGGAATAGACCGAATCGATCCTAAGACAAAGGGTTCCAATCCAGAGAGAAGTATAACGGCGAAATACAAATGACTGTTAAGTGGGCGAAAAAAAAAAGACCTTGACGAGGACGAAGCCAATTTTTTTGGTCAGTACAACGTTCAGCGGCGATAGCGGTCGTCGTCCCTCCTGTTGTAACGGTCGTCCTCTCTCCTGTAATCGCCTCTGGGCTCGTCCCTCCTGTAGCGATCATCCCTGTGGTCGCGTTCATCTCTGTAGTCACGCCTATCATCGTACCGGCGGGGAGGAGACCTTCGGAAGTCATCATCACGTCGACGAGGCGAACGAGAGCGTCTACGGAAGTCATCTCTCATCTCACGAGGGTCAGCGGCGATAGCTCTCTCCACCTCCACCAGGTGGTCCACGCAACTAAGAGAGTAAAACTGAGTCTACCAAAGAATCATTATGAGCCCTTGCACTTACACCATCATCAAGAACCTGCTTGAAGTATTAGAACTAATTGGCTGGTCGTAAGGTGAAGTACATACAACTTTGACGTCCCTGCCACGAATTGTCTTGCCCGTAAGCTCACGGCAAGCACGGTCAGCATCTTCTCGGGTGAGATACTCCAAGACACTGTCCACAAAATAAGAAAAGAAAAGATGGAAGTTAGGGAAGAGTCATACCCTTCTCCGATAGCATCGCGGTCGATGTCGGCAAATGAGACATTCGCAATTTCACGACCGAAGTCCTTTAGATCCTGAAGGAGCGAAATAGTGCTTTTGTTAGGACCCTTATCCAAAGAAGAAGAGAGGAAGGCGGCCGCCGGGTGCCACGGGTGAATCCTGAACGCCTCAAAGTCCCAAACGAATCCAAAAGCGGTTGAGGCCACCAGGTAAGTCGAAAAATCCGATAGATCGAGGAGACGGGGAGAAGCGGAAGGCCCGAGGCGGGCGCACTGAGCAGAAATTCATCGTACCTGCCAACTAGTATCGCGCGAGAGGCCGCTAACTATGACCCTAATGCCCGGGGGACGCCGAGCTCGGAATCTAGGGAGAGACCCACATCAGTTGTTTTCTCATAACCAAGAAAATAAATAAATAAGAAATCTCACCCTCGGTCCCTATCTTCAAAGGGAGCACGTTCACGGCGACGACCGCTATTTTCTTTAGCAAACTCGACGAGGAGACTAGCAGGGGAAAGGGAGAGGGTAAAATAGTGTGCTTGATAAGCGGGGGACCCACATACGTTTGCCCTTGGAACTGTGTTCCATCAGTCTTATCGAGAGCGTCTTGGGCGTCTCTTCCGTCTTCAAACTCTATAAATCCAAAGCCCTAGATCCCACTTATTAGAGGACCAGAGAAAAAAGGTGAAAGTGACCAGCAGCGCACCGTCATAACACGGCAGTCTACGACTCTGCCGAAGGGCTCAAACACCTTAGACACTTCCTCAGAGCTAACTTCTTGGGGGAGACCTAAACAAAGGGTCGTCAACAAGGGTCATGCCCACACTATCCGGAGTTCCCGTACGGCCAATGTACAATCGACGCGGTGCAGACATGGTTGTTCGGAAAGAGGCTGTCAATCTGTGACTGTCACAGAAGGAACAATCCCACGCACAGACCAGTAAAATTTTTCAAGGGGTAAGTAGTAAAAGTACAGAGATTAACCTGTCCAGACGCGAGCCTCGAAAGGGAGTATATTACAAGTAGCGACGAGTAAGATACGGGTAATGGCTTAATGTTGAGACCAGTCAATAGTGTTGATGTCGATCCCTTCTTGCACCATCTCCCAGAGTGGGCTACAAGTTTTCAAACGGCAAGTCAGGGAAAAAATTCTAGATGGTTTGTCATTAAACAGGCTCACCTCATGTCCCGAAGCCGTTGGACAGTTTTCACAATGTGTTGAACAACGAAATCAACTTCCGCTTCCGTTGTGAACCGACCCAGTCCAAAACGAAGTGAGGAGTGAGCCATGTCTTCAGCAGCACCTGCAGGGACAGATACATGAGAAAATGAGACATCAGACAAGCAACCAGGGAACTGACCCAAGGCACGCAGAACATAGGAGGGTTCGAGCGAAGCGGATGTGCAAGCACTTCCTGATGAAAGAGCAATGTCCTAGAAGCCAATCAATGTCAGGCGGGGAAAGAAGATATGTCAAATGAAAAGAACCTTGAGGGCCATTAACAGGCTTTCGCCCTCGACGTAGGCAAAGCTAAGGTTCACGCAGCCTGGGTATCCATTCACGTCTCCATTGCGGACAACGTGATCCACCTGAGCTCCAATGCCTTTGATAAGTCGCTTCGACAGTTCATTAACGCGAGCATGATCTCTCTGGAGTTAAAAAGAAATTAGCATCCCGAACTTCCGGTGAAGAGGCGTCAGATATTCAGTACCCCTGCACGATAGTCATTCAGAGGCTAGCCAAACGTGCTCGACACGTAGACGCTACGACTGTCATATCCAGACGTGTGAAAAAAAACACACAGAAGCAAGGCTCATCATCTATGATTTCATAGAAAACAGACTCACGTCAATCTCCTTTTTCGCGATTCTGGCGGCCTCACCAAGACCAACACAGAGCGCCGTAGGCAGCGTCCCACTTCTCAGACCGCGCTCCTGTCCTCCACCGCTAATGATTGGTTCCAATCGCACTCGCGGCCGCCGCCGAACATATGCGGCACCAACACCCTTGGGTCCATAGATCTTGTGTCCAGAGATGCTCATAACATCAAGATTAGACGCATTGACGTCGATTGGAATCTTTCCAACAGCCTGTGCTGCGTCTGAATGGAAGTAAATGCCACGATGTTTTCGCAGAAGTGCCCCAATTTCTTTCATTGGCTGGATGACGCCGGTTTCGTTGTTAACGGTCATGATGGACACCAGAGACGTGTCTGGTCGGATAGCCTTCTCAAGAACCTCCAAATCAACGATACCGTTCGATTGGACCGGGAGATATGTGACTTCAAACCCATTCTCGCTCAAATATCGGCACGAATCGAGGACACATTTATGCTCCTGGCGAAAATGAAAGTTTTGAGTTCATAGACGGATGTTATAAAATAGGAGAAGGTTATTACAGTTTGAGTTGTGATAATGTGCTTCTTTTTATCCCTGTGAAAACGAGCAACGCCTTTGATAATCATGTTGTTGGACTCCGTGGCACCGGAGGTGAAGACAATGTCTTTTGGTTCTGCACATATCAAATCTGCAACATGCTGAAAAATAGGTGAGCATATATGGAAAACTATATTTGCGTTTTTTTTACAAACCTTACGAGCTTCTTCAACAGCATGCTCTGCTTCCCACCCATATGCATGTGTACGGGAATGAGGATTACCATATTGGTCTGTCATCCAAGGGAGCATTGCGTCCAGTACGCGTGGGTCAATGGGCGTAGTAGCCTGACAAAAGTCGCTCAATTAACTCTTCTCTTGGTGTTTGGCTGCTACCCACCTGCATGTCCAGATAGATTGGTCTGTTGTTCGTCTTCGTGCCTTCTTCCTTATTCGGCATTTCTAATTTGAATCCCAGCATATCTACAATTCTGCCTCAATACTTCGTTTACCCCAAAGGAAAATATAGCCGACCATGTTGCGGAGAGAAATGCTCAAGCTGGTAAGCCGCTGGAGCATCGACAACACTAGCATTTTTGGCGGAAGAAGGCTGCACTAAGCCCCGTCTTGCTGATACAGAGGCCCTCGACGCGGTTTTGGAAACCACTTTTCGAGCAGAAGAAGATGCGACCCTGGAGAACATGGTGGCTCAGAGCCAAGAAAGACGCTGCCGTGATTCCCGAGAAACGTAACTTGTCTGGCAGAAGCTCCTCCCTGAGTAAGCACGATAAGATAAGACGATAATTTTCAGTTAACACCTTCTCTCTTTTTCAACACGTTCAAAATTGGGTATGCAATCTCTGTATTTGGTATTGGTGTAAAAGTTAAGATAGGTATCCTAAATGTACACCGCAAAGCCAGTTAAACAACTGGTGTCCCACAGATCTTCAAATTTGGTAACTACTATTTAGAATTGGGGGATGGCGTTCTTGAGAAGCATCTCGAAGTAAGCTTGGTTCCAGGTACCAGCTTCAGGAGCAGGCTTGAAAGCTGTAAGAGTTGTCGGTCAGATCGGTCTTTTTTTTCGGGTTCGAGAAAAGTTGAAACACATACCATCTGCAAGACCGCAGAACGAGTCGTATCGGACGGCAGTGGTATTTGAAGTACCGTCAGATTCTCCACCAGGCTTGACCCAAACGAATGCATCAGCGTAGGAGGATCCTGTGGAGGAAGTGGGGCGGACACCGAAACCAGCGCCGTTGACATTGCACCAGTCACCCCAAGCGAGACGGAGACCCTGGATGGCATTGCGGCCAGTATCAACGATGGCGTGAGCAGGGAAGCCCTGTGCAGATAGAGCAGCACCGAAGATAGAAGTGTAACGGTTCTCATCCTGGCACTTGTTGTACTGGCCATCAGAGGTATTCTCGAATTCTCCGGGGACCTTGCTCCAAGCGTTCCATCCAGCAACGTTGGTGGCAAAGCCACGAACACTGGCGGGAGAGCCTGCGCCCTTGTATGCATTGGCAAGTTCGATAGCACCGGGTTCTAAGAACAATAAGAACGCATTGCTGGGACGAAATCCATGTTCACTCACGGAGGTTAGCATCCCATCCGAGCCATCCACCGTGACCAGCATCCAAATACATGGCAACGTTCGGAAGGTTCAAAGACCTGAACGCATACTGGACACCATTACGATAGTCGGAAGCAGCAGAAGAGCAAGTGGTGAGATTAGAGTTTGTCACCTTGAAAGAGTGTGAGCGTCCGATTTATAATATTTATGAATATCGTTTTACCAAGTTAGGAAGCGAGTCGGGCTCAATAATGGCGGCAAAGGCAGTGTTAGGGTACTTCTTGATGATGGTAACAATGGGGTCAATGTAAGAGGACTGGAGAAGAGAGTATTAGTTCCGACTATTTGAAATGATCCTTTATCCTCACCTTGTAAGTAGAGAGCTGTCCGACAGCAAGTTCTCCATTGGAAGCCTTGGCGGCACAGTCACGCCCAGGTAAGTCCTGCATAGTTTAGACACGACCGAAGACGATGGCTATAACGATTCTTACATAGATGACCACACCGAAAATGGACCCACAAGGAACATCCTTGATGTAGCTCTCGAATGTGCTGATGGATGCAATGGTATCAAGCCAGAGGAATGAACCAACGCTGGCAACTTTGAGAGCCTGAGCTTTCAGAGTCGCATTGGTGATTGCAGCAGCGGCAGTATTGACATAGTTTCCTGGAAGATTGAATTCGTAAGGCTGAATGAGTTTCTTATACAGTAATAACTATACCATAGTGGGCGTTGGCATAGAGCGTACGACCGGAGAAGGGGTTTGTGCCGGTAAGGTTAACTGCCTATACAAAGAAAAAGCATGTGCCTCAGCCGACGAAGCGGAGCGGAAAAATGAAGTGGAGTGCCCTACCGACGAGCAGGCTCTGCTTTGGAGCGTAGGAACGGCCAAGGCCGGGACAAACCCGAGAGCCAGAGATGCAAGTGCTGAGAACTTCATGTCACAGAAGGAGACCGAGAGGGTGGGAGCTGGTAGAACTGGCTGAGAATTTAATGGCAGAGAACCAAAGCTCTTTTATACTCTGTCAGAGGCATCCTAATGGCCACGAGTCGAGTCCAGGTGTCTTTCGCCAGTGTTCCGAGGTTCTTTGTACAAGTCAGTAGTGAGAAGTGAGATGCTCTGCACCCGACCCCACCTCTCTTTCTGCGGTCATCATACCCTCGATGAAGCCAATAACACGGATACTTTTCGGCAACTCTATCTAGCTCTCCACATAATATTCTTTCATAGTATTGGTCGTTTCGTTGCTCTAGACGACGAACGAAGGTGAGGAAACTCTTAGCAATAGCACTTGGCTCAGGCGAGGTTTATCCATAGTCATTCCCGCCTGTTGAAATGCGCAATGCTGACCTTCTCTAAACCACCGATTCACCCAGAAATGCCATATTTCTCCGACCGGCATCACCCCATTCGGATAACTAGTTCTAATTTCCATACGCTCGTCCTCGATAATAAACGTTGTCCCCCATTCAAGACCTTGTTCTCCGAAACACCTGACCCCACTGGACTTCCGAATACTCTACACTTGTATTCTCGGTAAAACCTTGCTGCTCTAACAGTCCCCGACACTTGGCGCGATCTCCATCCCTGAATCGTAGCTCGCTCCCAAGGTTTCCCCACCCCTCGCTGGCTTTTCCCCCTCCCCCGCAACCACGCATTTTATGCTCTGCTCCACTTTGTGATGTAACAAACTCTCCTCGTATAAAAGCACCAAGGGAAAACCGGAGACTGTCTAGGTTTCATCCTTCCTCAGGTATTGGTCAAGGAACACAACAAGCATAAATCATGAAGACTTCGGCATTCTTTTCTGTCACTCTATCTGCATCTCTGGCTTATGCTGCTCCTTCTCCTGATCGCTTCTCTCGCCCGGCTAAACGTGCGGCTTGCACATCCCCAGTTCAGCTTAGTGGCAGTGAAAACCCCTTCGCTAACCGTACACTTTTTGCAAACAACCACTATGGCGACTAGTATGTGGCTCTATTTTATTTTTTTTCCGTAATCACTATTCTAAACCGCAATCAAGTGTTCGAGCTGCAGCACAAAATATGACAGACGAGAGCTTGGCTGATGCAGCTCTTAAGGTGGCCGACGTTGGGAGCTTCCTATGGCTGTATGTGACTTTAATAATACTTTAAAGTGCTACGTTCTTAATTCTCCGTAGGGATACGATTTCCGCAATCGACACATTCCAGGGCTATATTGACGGAACTGGCTGTGACGAAATCTTCGGTGAGTTTTTCCCTCCTCGCATTTCCAGTCACTACAATTAGAAAAAGGTGTCGTTATTTACGATCTACCTGGTCGAGACTGTGCCGCCAAAGCCTCAAACGGAGAATTGTCAACTGGCCAAATTTCCACATACAAGGTTAGCCTACGGTGATCCGGAGAGTTCAGCAAGGTCATCTATCTTTTAGAGCTCATATATTGACCCGATCGTTGACATCATAAATGCCAACCCCAATGTTGCTTTCGCCGCAGTATGTTCCTCCCATCTTTCTAGTGTCATCGACTTGACAACTTTTTACAGCTCATCGAACCTGATTCCCTTCCCAACTTGGTCACCAACAGCGACCTCGCGACTTGCCAAGCCTCCGCAGCTGAATATCGGGAAGGTGTTGCATACGCTCTCAAATCTTTGAACTTACCCAACGTCGTCACCTATCTCGACGCTGGTCACGGTGGTTGGCTTGGATGGGACGCTAATCTTGGTACGATACCAAACATTTAATTTTACACTACATTGACAAATTAATGTTCTTGTAGCACCCGGCGCCGCCGAACTTGCTAGTGCATATAAGAATGCCGGCTCACCAGCCAACTTCCGTGGCATTTCCACTAATGTTGCAGGGTGGAATGCATGGACCAAGGTCCCTGGCGAGTTTGAAAACACCTCCGATGGTCAATACAACAAGTGTCAGGACGAGCAACGCTACGTTACCATTTTCGGCGCTGCTCTTGCCAGCGCAGGAATGCCCAACCACGCAATTATTGACACCGGTCGCAATGCTGTTCAGGGTCTCCGTCTCGCTTGGGGTGATTGGTGCAATGTTAACGGTGCTGGGTTTGGTGTGCGGCCGACCTCGAGTACTGGTGAATCTGTGAGTGATAGTTTCCTCGTGTAGCCGCAAACAAGATATGCTTACTCTCGCTTTCAAGCTTGCCGATGCCTTTGTGTGGGTTAAACCCGGTGGAGAATCAGATGGAACATCCGACACCTCTGCAGTTCGCTATGACTCTTTCTGTGGTTTAGCCGATGGTCAGTTTTCCTCACTCTCAAACGACAATTGCATCGATTGAATTGTCATTTGCAGCATATAAGCCTTCTCCTGAGGCTGGTCAATGGAACCAAGCATACTTCGAGATGCTCCTCAAGAATGCCAACCCGCAATTCTAATTCTTGTTTTAGCAGTTTTCTCTCTCCGTTTCATGTCAGAAACACTTCTGGCTGACCATGTTCAATCACTTACACATACCCAATCCCACACTAACACTCTCTGGTATGGCATACCCAGGGTTCGTTATATCCACAACCATAGTGCATGTATACACTTGGCCACATTCAATAAACAAGTTAAAAATACGTTAAATTAGGGTGAAATCAAGTAGAATACGCGTCTCGAATGACTGAAGTAAAGTCGTGGACTAAGAAGCATTTGAGTCTGGAAGACCCCGGACAACTGCTTTCCACTCCTAGACATGAAGAGAAAACGATTAGTAGCCACGAACAGGAAGAAGGCTAAAAGACCTCACTGCATGGGAGACCGTCTTCAGATCAGGCACACTTGCAATATGAACCATGTACTTTGCCAAGCTGAACAATTCTCGGTCCCCCATGGCTTCTTGGGTATGTGCCTTCTTGAAAGCTGAAATTTTTAAGCCTTCACCAGGGTTGAGAGCAAAATTTCGAGAAAGGTCGTCTACGTGGATCGTGTTAGACGGATTGCTAGTCGCGAGTAAGAAAAAATTCAAGAATAAAGAAAGAAAGGGAACGCACTATTGAGGAAAATGATTCCATATGATCTGAAGTGCCTTCACTGAATGGGACCAGACCTTGTGGTCGCGTTCAGAGAAGACTGTGAACATGCACGTCTTGTCCAAAACTGGAGGACTAGCGTAAGAAAGAACCAACAGAAAATGCACAACATACCAAATGAAATATGATAATTGTACATTCCTCCGACCATACCTAATTCGACCAACTTTGTTTCTAGCCAGATCCAGCTCGTTTGTGACCTACAAGAGAACGCGTTAGATCCTCTTTCAAAGATTTGGTACAAGTAAAATATAGCCTACCAAATGCAAATGTCATAGTAAGGATATATTTTCTCGAGAAACTCGTGCAGACCTGGGCGTGCACACTCGCTCGGCGGCAACTGACCAGAGGTCAAGGGTTTTGTATCGAGAATCGCTAGAGTGCAATAAGACGTTCACTTTTCGTTACATAAAAGGATAATAAAACCTCAAGCGTACTGTAATCAATATCAAGCACCAGCAGCTTCTTCCCAGGTCTGAGAGGATGGATGATGTTGACTTGTAAGGCATCGCTTGCCTCTTTAACTTTTCGAATATTTCTCTTATCGTTCTTGTATCTCAGACTAGCATTCGGATCTTTGGTGAAGTCAACATCGAGATCGTTGATTACATCTGGGAGGTTCTCTATTTCTATAAGAGGTGTTAGAACAAGTGCATAACACTTGAGCGCCCAGGATGGACCACGAACGTGAGGGGTCCTTAAACTCGTCTCCTTCAGCTGTTCCAACTAGAGTAAACTTCTTTCCAGTTATGAGCTTTAAATCAGCACTTTATTATCCAATTGTGAGGATAGGAGAAAAGGCGGGCAGTGAGAAACATGTAGTCGTACATTCTCGCTTGTTCGGGTGGAAGCTTCCCTTTGACCAATCCTAGGATCTTCTGCCGGTCGGGGGGAACACGAGTTAGATTTTGAAGTGAGACTTTTAAATCGTAGACGCTGTAAAGTAAACAAATGAGCAAAGCACGAGACCCGAGCAAGGAGATAGACACGCCGATCCGATTCCGCAATGTCGAGTTCAAAGGGTTTTCCGGACCAAGTGAATTGGAGCTTTATCCATGTTTCAGGTGCTAGCTCAGGGACAGAAGCATGCACATCCACGTCAACTACAACGGCTTCAGCTGTAGTAGTGATAGCAGTAGCGGAGGAAGAAGAAGCAGCGGGCTGTTCTTCGCTCATGGTGGTTCAATTCAAGAGTTCTCCATCAAAACGCGTCCCAGGTCCCCTCGCGTCAATAAGCGCGCAATGCCATTCTTAAGAAACCAGATAAACCATGTAATAATGGTACATTTCCATGAATTAAGAGTCTAAATTTGAGATAGTCCACACCCTACGTTCGCTTTGGTGCACTCGGAGGGGGAGGCAAAAGACCAGAGAAACCCCCCAAGCCTGACGAAGACGACGAGGATGTACTATCCCCAAACAAATCTCCGGTAGTCGTACTGGGCTTCGGTTTACTGCGTCCGGGGATTGAAATGGAAAATGTCTGGCCCTCCTTGAGGCTGTAGTCCTTCTTGGGTCCAGTACTGACTGGCGCAGCCTCCTCTTCCTCCTCAGGTGGGTTCATCTTGACCTTCCATCGCCTTGGATAATGGTAAATGATGGGAATAAGAGACATCCACGTAAAAGGCTTACTTGGTGTAGTCCTGAATAGCAACATCTGCGATGGCACACGAGTGAGCAAGAGTTTGGGATTATTGGGAGCATTTGTTGCTTACTGAAATCAAAACTGTCCCCTCGTTCAGCAAATCCCATCCCAATGTACGCCTTCTTGCCTTCATTCTCGATTCGTACTACGAAATATCGTGACGAGTCGAGAACAGCTTCAATTGAAGGACGTGCAGGGTCATATTCCGCTCTTGCAAATACTTACAACACAATAAATGAATAGAAGATAGAAATACGAGCAGCAAAAACGTACATTCCCCTAAATATGCCGTTAAAATGTAACCGTATTAGAGAATTGAGGCTTACCCGTGCTGTTGTCTTCCAATAACATTGCAGCACCAGTCGACTTTTCAGTAATCCTGAGACGGCCTTTCCATAGAGGATCAGCAAGATCGCCCCATTCTCCAGCTCGATGGCCCTCATTCTTCTTGAGAGGTGGGATTTTATAGACAGAAACCTTTGCACAAATTCATTTGTTTAACACAATTAGCCATGCTAAGAAATAATAAATACCTCTCGACAAATATATAAAATGGATTCAATTTCTTCGTCCATATTCAGAGAGAAAGATTCAGACATGATGATGGCGAGAATGCAAGAGCTGTGGCGCGCGTCAAACTGAACAACCACCTTGCTTTCGATTCTCATCCCATTTGGTTCATGGCCCAAGCTCCACCGACTCCTCCTCCAACTACTGACGCTGAAATCATGGACGAAGTTCGCTTTGCTGCTGCTGGCACTCAGTCTTCTGCTGCATCGGGAACAGCCTCTGGTCGCTCGGACGTCTATACTGCGCGCTTCGACCTCATCAAGGACCTGGCTCTCGCTGGAAACCTTGCCGAGATGCTCAACTTTGCCCAAGAGGCCGATGTTCAAGTTAGATCTTCCCTTTGTCTCCCCACCACGACACTGAAGGTAACCTCTCTATCAGGGCAAGGATGAAGCAAGTGCTACGCATTTCCTAATCATTGTACCGCTCGTTCTGGGCTATTTGATCGAAGGCTCTCTGTCAGTTATTTTGAAATCCTATCCCAATTCAGCTCTTGACGGTATCAACAGCCCTGCTGCCCGCCATACACTAACATCTCTTCCTCGTGGATTCCACAATACACCTTTATGGAAGGCTCTGATTACACTCGTCGCTTCAGTGACAGAAAAGAAATTTGCCCACGTGTATGTTCGTGCCAATGAGCTTAAAGCTATCCCGGCAGCCGCAGGTTTCCAACTCCCTCAACTTTCACCTGTAGTGACTGTGCTTGTGGATAGATTTATTGGTGTGCTGTATCCCTCTATTTCTGATCTAAAATGTAACGAACCCTTTCTATTTAGAGGATTATCGGAACAAGACTTCAACCCTCGTCTCAAACGCGTTCACTAGCATTCCTGTGACCATTGCCCAGTCATACCTCGGCCTCGACAGCGCTACTGTTCTTACAGGTAACTTCTCATATTGAAGACTCTTTTTACTTATTCTTGACCTCCATTTCCTACCTAGGCGCACAACAGGCGGGTTGGTCGTACGACGCTGGAACGAAAATGCTGTTTCCCAAACCACAAACAAGCGCAAAGTCAAAGCAGGCTAATGGTATGTCTCTCTTCTCCTAGCGGGGTCTTCTATTGATTTTTTTCTTAGCCTCGACTCTTAACGCGTTCAACTTCATTGCCGACAGCGTTTGTAAGCTCGAGGTGTGAGCACATTAGACAAGTCGCCTGCCTGGTTTTATAGTCCTTTGATCCACCAAATTAGTATAAATCATGGCATACTGTCGTATCAGGTTTGAACAATGCAACGTGATTCTTAACTATTTCTTCTACTAAACTGACGTTACCTACGTTTATCAGTTCCAATTGTGAGCACCGTCCGCGCAAGACTCACTACCTTTCTCTTAGGTCTCTTATTTTGTATCAGCACTTTCTACCCGTGACATTCGCTTCCTCGTCACGCATCGCTTCCCGCCTGGCCCGTAGCTTCTGATTTCTCCGAGGGCCGTGACATTTGCCGGCCGTTGTTTCCTTCAAAAAGGCGGCATGCAAAAAAGAGCCACCGGCAACCGAAACATGTTATCCTCAGCTCCTGCTCTCTTATTTCTTCTTTTCGCCCCTTGCGTCTTCGGGTTGTCACCCAAGTGGCTAAAATGCCAAGTCAATCCCAAACATTGCCCCAAAGGCACCATTCGCGTCTCACAAAATGAAACTGACTTACCACATTTCTCAAGTGTTCAAGAGGCAGTCCTTTCTTTGTGTGTCCTCACTTTTCACCCTGTTTCCCCGAATCTCTTCTAACCTTTATTGTTCCCAAAAAGACCCGAAGGTAAACCATCCATCATTTGGATTGGTAGTGGCGAATATGAAGAATATGTGAACATCACAACGTCCTCTCCACTCACGTTCTTGGGTCAACTCCCTCCTTCTGCACTTACCGTTCCGCTACCTCAGTACAATGGAACAGCGTTCAATACGGTTGTGATTCATCAATCCGGTTACATTCATATGCCTGGCGCTACAGACGATGCAGATACTGTGACCTTCACCATTGCTCCTTCGAGAGCGCACGCTCTTATTGGAGCGGGTCCCAAAGGCGCGCCATTAGTGGAAGGCTTTGGAGTTGTTGATTTTAAAGCATACAATATTGCTTTCGAGAATCGTGCCGTGAGTCTTCTGTTAGAAGTGGGTCACTCTTTGAATGCCTTCTTGATGGTTTAATTTTGAAGGGTCAAGTTGGCCAAGCTCTAGCGACAGACATCTCATATGCCAACGCCTCCTTCTATGGCTGCTCTTTTGCAGGTTGGCAAGATACTTGGTATACGGGCCGAAACGCCAGTACCTATGTTTACGACAGTATCATCTACGGCCAAACAGACTGTTTGTTTCACTTTGTTTTGCCGCCCATATATATTATAATAACTTCCTTATTTTCGAAGATCTTTTCGGCTTCGGGACCGCCTGGTTCGAAAACACTGTCCTCGCAAACCGCGCATGCGGAGGTGGGATTATTGCATGGAAGGGAACAAACCTTACAGATGCTCCTGGTAACAGGTATGGAGCTTACATCTCTAACTCGAGAATTATCAAGGTCAAGGGCTGCTGAAACCCTATTCCACTTCGTCACTCATAAGACTTTTTTGCTTTACAGTCACCGGACGCCAACGTTGACACTTTGTCATGTTGGCTCGGTCGCTCATGGAACGAACTAGCGGTTACTGTTCTTCTCAATACGTATATGGAGGATGTGGTTCAACCTGGCGGCTGGACCCATTTTAGCGCTACTCCGGATATTCCAGATACAGTGTTCTATGGGGAGTTTAACGATACTGGCATGTTTCTCTTCTTCTTCTGGTCCATTTTCTGCCAAACTTATATGCTTGTGGGGATTATAGGGCCTGGAAGTGACACCTCTCAACGCGTTCCTCAGACACATCTTTTGTCAGAAGAGGAGGCAAGCAACTTTACAGTCCCAAAAGTCTTTTTGGAGCAACCAAAGTGGATCGATTGTGACTATAAGTCATCTTTTGATGTATGAACGAAATGATGAGAAACAAGACTAAACCTTAGTCGGTTGGTGTCCTGAGTCCAGGTTCTTCAAAGACTTTATATCACTAGAGAAATAAACGAAAGACACTGTTTCCAACTTGTTTTTTACAACTTCGATGCTCTTTGACTGATGATGATATTCCTACTCTATTTGTTATTGATCAAAAGTAAGTGACACGACGAAATCCAAGGACGACCACAACTGAGGCTCTCTACTAATGAATTCTCGCCACCTTGTACATTTTCGAAGCAGGTTCACTCGAAACCTCGTCATTAACGAGTGGAGCTACCTTGTACATCTTACTCACTGGTTCATCCTCTTGCTTCGCCTTTGCTGGTACTTTGGGATTTGCCGCAGCAGCATCTCTCACTTTCTGAACTGCTGGATCCACATAGCCGCCTTCAACAGCTTTACTCGCAACGCTTCCCGCCCTACCATCCGGAATCAGAATGAATTCCTTCTTTCCTTCACTCGACTCTCCGTCGTACATAAAGTAGCCCTTCCTCTCGAACTGCATGAGATCACCCTTCTTCAAATCCACCACATTCGCGTCCGCTAATGCCTCCTGACGAAACTCGGAGGCCGGGGAGAGAAAATCGACAGGCTCATCCTCATCATCGAGCTTCTTTTTCGTAATGAGATAGTCGTGATCGACGAGGGTAATAGGAATGAGAGGGTCTGCTGGAGGTGCGGGTTGCGCAAGCCACGTAATTTTCTTCTTCGTCTTGCGGAAGTCACCCTCAAGGTGGAGGTCCATCTCGATAGCAGAAATGACACCGGTCGATTCGTCCTTGGTGACCTTACGAACGATGGCATTTCCCCAGTCCATGAGCGTAATCTCTTCCTGATCATCGAAACTCTTCGCATCTTCCTGCTCGATGAGGATGCGATCCCAAAAGACCGTCTTCTTTGTCCCAAGAGCATCGTTCTTTTTGTGCTTGGGCAATGTCTTGACTTCCTGCTCTTTCGGTGCACCATTGACGGTTACAGGAACCATATTGGTCTCGAGGATTGCCCAGTGGCGAGGAGTAATAGGATCGATAATCTTCTTGTTATTTGACCAAATAGAATCCCATTCGAGAGAAACCACCGATTGGGACGGACCCTGGGAGAGCATAAACTGGCGGAGAGCCTCGACAGTCATACCACGACGCCGGATGCCTGAAATTAGTGATAAGAATAAGAATGGATAGAGTAGTTAGGGATTAGTACCTCGAACAGTGGGGAAACGAGGATCGTCCCATCCTCTTACAATGCCTGTCTCAACGAACCAACGTAGTTTGCGTTTGGAGAGCAAGGTGTAAATAAAGTTCAGCCTACTGAAGTCCCACATATGAACATGTCGCAGTCCGGTGGCTTGGAGCATCCAGTCGTATTGAGGATGTCGGTCGCGATATTCGTTGGTGCGAAGAGCATGGGTGACACCTTCGATGGCGTCAACAGCAGGACATGCAAAGTCATATGTGGGGTAAATCTTCCATTTGTCACTGAAGGGCATGGTAAGCGTGAATGGCATTCGATATCAAACATGAAAGCACGAACCCGGTTCTATGGTGATGGGTAAGGTTAACTCGATAAATAACAGGGTCGCGGAGAGCTTTATTGGGGTTGTCAACACTGATCTTAGCGCGGATGCACCAACGTTGACCCTCCTCACTGCCAGACTTCATCTCATCGAAATGTTTCAAGTTCTCCTCAACGGAAGCATCCCTGCGCGCAGAAGGGAGTCCGTGCCACCGTTTCTCTTTCATCTCGGAATGGGGGGTGTCATCAGCATAAGCTTTCCCGTCCTTGATTAGCTTCACAGCGATTTCGTAGAGCTGGTCGAAATAGTCGGAGCTATGGGAGACTATGTCACCATGTATGTCAAGCAAGCGCAAATCCTCAAGAATGGTCTCCTCAAACTCAGACTAAAGTCCCGTAAGTGTTCTGTCGGAGTAAAGACTGTGAGGTGACTTGCCCGTTCCACGGTGGGATTTGTGTCATCGAAACGGATGATGAGCTTGCCATCGTACATTTTAGCAAAGTACTGGTTGAGGATCGCAGCTTTAGCATGCCCAATGTGGAGATAACCTGAAGGCTCTGGAGGGAAGCGAGTGACCACTTCGCCCATCTTGGCATCCTTTAGGCCGATCTGGAAACCGGCCGCTGTTTTCGTGTTTCGCGTCTTGGAAGCTTTGGCAGCGGTAAGAGCAGCGTAAGCTCCTTGAGTAGACTCCAAGGTCTCGAAGTAAGTTTGCCATCGCACAAGATGGACGTGTTTGTTATTCTTGAGAAGTCCCATAGAACGCGTCGTTGCTGAGTAGCGAATTCGAGTCAGATATGTTAAATGCCAGTTCACAAAGACGAATACAGACAACGAATAGCTCCCCAAACGAGCCAATCAGCAGGCGTAATTGAATGGCCCACGAGAAATGTGCGCCAGGCAAGATGGTCATCGAGGGTGTCGAGACAAGTCAAGATCTCAGGCACTCCAGACGACGATGCTGACAGTGTTTTGGCCAAGTCGAAGAATGATGTGCTCTGAGATACAAATGAGTGAATTTAATCTTCAATCAGAAAAGGATAAGAGGCACTTTTGCAGAATCGTCTGCTAATCCAGCCGCCTTCGCGATGGCAAGGACGATCTCTGGCTCACTAGAAAGTTTGGTGCCATTCAAGTCAAGCTCAACACCCTTAGCATCCTCGTCATAGATAATTTCAACAACGTTTGTGTAAGTTGCTATTCCGATGGCACCGTAAGGGCACGGAGAAAGTTTGGATGAGAGTCGCAGGGACATCGTGGTTGTGATCGAAGTGTGGCTGAAATTTGTAGAAGACAATTCGAGTCACAAGTGATTTTTATTTTTCCTTTCTACCAGCTACCGTCATCATGCCCATGCTTCAGGATCCCTCCCAAAAGTACAAAGCGTACACACCTATCGACATCCCCGACCGGACATGGCCCTCTAAAAGATTCACCCATGCTCCAATCTGGCTTTCAACGGATCTGCGCGATGGAAACCAAGCCCTCGCAAATCCCATGACCATCGAGCAGAAAACTTTGTTTTTCCAAAAAATTGTCGAAGTAGGCATAAAAGAGGTCGAAGTAGCCTACCCCGCGGCAAGCGACACCGATTTCCTCTTTGTCCGCGGTCTCATTGAGAAGAATCTTGTCCCAGACGATGTCTGGATTCAGGTTAGAGCCCTCTTCCTATTAGCTAGGCTCAAGATCTCTCTATTGAACTCCAATCGAGCTTAGGTCTTGACTCCAGCGAGAGAAGACCTTATAAAACGCACCATCGACTCTGTTGCAGGCGCGAAGCATGCTATTCTGCACATGTATAACGCCACTTCCCCCACGTTTCGCGACGTCGTGTTCAGAAACTCCAAGGAAGAGACCATCGAACTCGCCGTCAGACACACACACATCGTACGCAAGCTCACAGAAGAGTGTACAGCGAAATATGGCACAATATTCCGGTATGAGTATAGCCCAGAGACATTTACCCAGACCGAGCCAGAGTTTGCACTTGAAATATGCGAGGCAGTTAAGAAAGCATGGGGTAAAGCAGGTTTTGGAGATGAGAGAATCATCTTTAACCTTCCTTCCACCGTCGAAATTGCACCACCTAATCATTACGCGGACCAGGTCAGTTCTCCGTGTTTACGGCATGCTTCTCATTCATTCAACGCTGTTTCAAGATCGAAAATTTCTGCAGAAAGATTTCTGAACGCGAAAAAGTCGTTGTGAGCTTGCATCCGCACAACGACAGAGGTAGGATTTTGCCTCTAGCCTCCATAGAATTCAGGTCCAATATATATTACAACAGGAACTGGAATTGCTGCCTGCTGAACTAGGTGTTCTCGGAGGTGGCCAGCGTATCGAAGGTTGTCTCTTCGGAAATGGAGAACGAACCGGGAATGTCGACCTCGTCAACCTAGCCTCTCAACCTCTACACGCAGGGAATTTCACCTGGTCTCGACTTTAGCGATTTACAATCTGCTATCGACGTCGTTACCAAGTGCAATGACCTCCCGATCCACCAACGCTACCCGTACGCTGGGGAGCTCGTCTTCACCGCCTTTTCTGGATCTCACCAGGATGCAATCAAAAAAGGCTTTGAGGCTCAAAAGCTGCGGTTCGACTGAAGCAGAGAACACAGGCGGAAAGAAACTCTGGAACATTCCCTACTTGCCCATTGACCCTGCCGACCTCGGACAAACCTTACGAAGCTGTTATCCGAGTCAACTCGCAGTCCGGCAAAGGCGGCATCGCGTATCTCATCAAGCAGCACCTGCACCTCGATCTTCCGAGGAAGTTGCAGATTTCGTTTTACCAGGTCATCCAGGCCATGTCAGATCGTGAAGCTAGGGAGATGACAGTTGAGGACATCACTACAACTTTCCGGTCCACCTACCATTATGGAAGTCAGTACAGAGGTCGGCTAGGTCTGCGGAAACTTTCGTATTTCTGGAGAGCCTCATGACGGAGATGACCCTGAGAACTCTTCAGATGAGCTGGACGATCGGAGGCGGTTTGACGGGACGTTGAATGTGGACGGCGTTTTGCGCGTAGTTCGAGGGAACTGGCAACGGTCCGCTCTCTTCTCTCCTTCAACGCCCTTAAGACACACTTGGATATCGACCTCGCGATCCGTTTCTACACGGAGCACTCTATCGATGAAGGCTCGAACGTCTCGGCAGCGTCCTATGTTGAACTCATTCCTTCTGAGGACCGCAAGTCCATCAAATCATGGTGGGGTGTCGGCGTTGCCTCTGACATTGCTGGCTCTGGTCTGCGTGCAGTGCTTAGCGCCGTGAACTCGTACATTGGGGATCGTGTGCTCCCAGAGCTCAAGCTTTCTGTCGGGTTCAACTCACGGAGTGGGCAGGATGACATTTCCTCTGTTATCGTTAATGCTTTGGGTCTCGAGCTTCCCCGACGGTTGCAGAGTTCATTCTTCGAGATTGTGCAACGAAAGGCTCGGGAGACGAATGGAGAGATTTCTTTGGATGTGCTGACGACCTTGTTCTCTCAAACATATGGATATTACCCAAAGAATGCTGATGCAATGGCATCGCCGCCGAAATTCGAGCTCACGACCTTTGAACTTTCCGAAAGCGCAACGGGTCGACACTTTAAGGGCTCTGTCGTATTCAATGGTGCTTCTAAATCCATTTCCGGATCTGGAAATGGGCCCTTGTCCTCTCTTGTTTCTGCTATCCAAACCCAAATAGCGGGCAGCCTCACAATCCGAGAGTACTCTGAGCATTCCTTGGGTGAGGGACAAGAAGTATTGGCGGCGTCATTCGTTGAATTGGTATACGAGAAGGAGCAGGACAAGAAGAAGATAGGGGCATGGGGGGTTGCGAGTGACAACGATATTACCGCGAGTGGATTGAAAGCTGTTGTGGCGGCTTTGAATGGGTTCGAGGGGTTGGTCCTCAGTGCCTAGCGCATTTTGTATTAGCTTTTATGCTTACAATTTGAAAAAAAAGTATTACCGTTGTAACTGTATTCCAAATGGATCCGGGCTAATACTGGAGAATGAAAAAATAATAACAATGGCCTTGGGTGGAGTTGAACATATGGCGGGCCTTACTGAGCTCATGACCACTCTCACTGGACGATCCTGAATCCTCTTTTGTTGGTTCTCGATGTGTTGAAGGCACTGTTAAAAATGGTCCTGAGGGGAAAAACTACTTCGACAACGGCAGGACTTGAACCTGCGCTCCCAGAGGGAAACAGATATTCCAAATTCGAATCTGTCGCCTTAACCACTCGGCCACGTTGTCTTAAATCATCGCAGTAGTACATGCATATAAGAATATACAGGTATTCAGTAACTGTAACTGAACGAGTTAGACAGCTCTATGCAGCCATCAGTGAATATAGGAGTGTCGGTGACCTTATATCGGCGGTATGACATCTTAAATCAGGTCTCGAACTTGGAGTTGGAGGAAAGGTGTGACAAGACAAGGCGTGACCATGAGCTCCTTGTTCTTTCACATTTCAACACATATGGTAGAGCCAGACATTTCGAGAAATGAATATCCGTGCATTTCGATCCCCATAGCTTCATATCACTAATATTACGATCATCTAAGCCTGCCACACTGCTCAATAACTCTCTTCACTTCTACCCTATATGACAGGCTTGGACTAGGAGCTCCATTTCCTCGAAATGCCATCCTATGTTGTTATTCATCCGGCCACCATCCCGAATATCGTCAGTCCTCTATCGTGAGAACCGCGGAATTATACACCGGCAGCTTCTAGACTTCATCTTATGCATGGGACATCCCAGTTGCGCCTGCCTCAGTTAAGCTGGGGAGAGAAGAAATAGAAAACCGAAATGAAAGCGTGTACCGAGGTCCTCGGAAGTATGAAATACAGTTTGGCCAGCCAAATTGTTTCAGTCTAGATAACCTGATGTCATTGCTAGTTTCTCAAGCCAATCGATACCTGCAATATGTAGCTGGAAGTGCGGCTTGAGGATGTAGGCTGTGCAGTGGACATTATTTGCCTGCAGTTTAGTTCTAGTAGATGTGTATTACGATCGCAGAGGCCTTCTGATCTTCGGAATTGATAATGTCGATATACTCGTCGAGTATGAATTAGATCAGAAGACACAACATCACGAGTCAAGGGAAGGGGGCGAGGGAGGATGGTCGCGAAAACAAGACGGACAGTGCGACGGAGGATATGTGAATAGTCATCGTCGCGTCGCGATCAGTCATTTTCAGGAAGGAACAGTTACAGAGCGCGGGACTTGCCTGACACCTGAAGTGCTTTCGGGCGTTTATCATTAAATGTCAACTGGCTTCTCCCTTCTCAGCTCGCGCATCGTAAAAAGGTTATATACAGGCCGCGGCCTTGTTATGAAATAGAGTAAGGATATAAAACTTAAAAGTAGGGCGCTCTGTTTCACAAAAACAACCACGTGATCGTTCATGAGCATCGTTGGCGGATTGGAATAATATAGAATATAACTAAGGTGTTTTCGTCGTTAGAATTCTGCGTTTATGCATTGAAATAACGTTATGTAATACGCTTGGGGTGGTTGTGAGGGATTTGGTTTGGATGTCTTGGTCGGTTTATTTGCTTCCTTCCTTTGGCTCATTGGACGGTAATAGTAAGATTCACAAGATTGAGGAGGCTGCTGGGTTGTTGGTACAGTCAAACTGTAAAAAGTACACTTCTACACCAAAAAATTCACGTTTGGAAGCACGAAACATTTTACACGAATCAGATATTGTTTAACAGCATGCTTAGAATCAGCGCACGAAATGAAGGTCTCATAAACACACTTCTGGAACAAGTGGAGATATAGAAATCCCCTAGTTCATTCATAATATTTAATTGCAATCGCACCTTATATTGGCTACCTAAAAAGGAAGAGTAGTGCAAAAGAGCGAGCCTCCGACACCTGAGGCTACGAGTATGAAGTAGCTTGGTTCCAAAGCTGAGAGACGATTAGCTCAATTGCTTACGGGCTTAAATGCATTTTATGCTTAGGAACTGGATGAGGAGAGCTGGTATGACGCCTTGCGGTGACCAATGAAGCACATGCCTATGCTATCTCTCCCAACTGCTGCCGCGTTTTCCTTCCACCCACCATCATCTGGAATAACCTCATTAAAGCGGTTAACCTTCTTCGGCATAATAACTCTACGATTCTGCCTTTATCTTTCTTGCCTCTCCGCAAGTATACGGGTCATTAGCATCCAGTCACGTCGGTCGCAGCGGGCTCTCTCCCATTCAGACATCCCGTGAAAATTTTGGGAACACATACACTTCCGACTGTGATTGGCTGTATTCCTCATTATATTTTGATATGTAAGGTGCTTCTATGGATGCCCTCTAACAGCTCGAACTCCACCTTTTCCCCTTCACATTCAGTGCTTTCGGGGAAGGTTAGTCCAGGTAATTAGTTGACCGTTCTTGCACCATGGGTCCTAACCACACGTCCCAAAAGAATAGAGCTTCTTATTGGGCCTTGGCAATTTTATATCTTCTAACTCAAGACTATTCATGTCCGAATCCGAGTTTTTCAAAGCCAATCCTAATTTTCTGCATCCAGCAATTACCTTTCCTCTCCCTCACAATAACGTGCATTATCTGATTTAGATGGGTTATAACCGCAATGCATTGCCTTTGAACCGAGCCACCATCATTATCCCAGGACCGCTCAAGAGTGTCAGTGATACATAACAACTCGCTTGTGGACACCCCGCCGCCTATCTCTTCGCCTTGAACCCCCCCAGAGTGCATTTTATTCGGAGACATGACCACTTCGGGTTCACTTGTGTGGGCACATGGTTTCTAACATCTACTCTGGATCACGGCAGCCGCAAGATCAAATTGGTCCAATCGGTCCATGACTGAGCTGAAAGATAATTGGGTTTGCAGACGCTTTCCGAGAGATCCTTTCAGCCCGGTATTACAGCGGATAATCTGTGGTATGATCCATGGACACGAGAGGTTCCGTTGTACTGGAATCCTGAGAAAGAGGTCAGTGATTCAGTTGCAAGATGTTCTCGACTTACCTGAAAACCTTCGATCGCTTATCTTCGTTTGTCGCCTCTTCTGAATATCGCGGGACAAGACTACCTCTTGAGCGGAGCTCCACAAGCCCGACGACAACTATTAACTGTTTCACGGCCTATATAATTGGGTACGCCACGCAAGCTGCTCTGGTGCAGCAATTGACCTGCCACTTGCGGTCCTAGCGAGCATTTGTGGTGGAGCTCTATTAACCTTACCCAAGACAAGCCTGACCGTTCGCTGCTTGTACTGGCTCTAATCCAGACATATCTAGACCCATTCGCTCCGCCTGAGCTAATTGGAACTCCGCGCCTTTCGAAGCGTTCGGGCAATGCTGTTGTCTGCCGAGATCTCCCGGTGAAACGCTGGACGACATTCCTGCAGTCTAGGAAGGTCATGACAAACTTATACGTTTAAGTTCCGAAAAATCTGCCCTTAATCTCAGAATCTGGATATATACTCATGAATGTTTGCTTTCACCTTCAAGATGGAATATTTTGCATCATCTTTCACAATATTCTCTACTCTCTCTCGCGTCTCAGCTCGCCTTCCGTTTCAAAGTTATCGGAAAGCGCGCCATGACACCCTAGCTGTTATTCTCAAAGGGACGGTTTCCAGGTACAAAGGCCTCTCTTTAGACTGGAGAATCTTTTCACCTGGCCGATACTCACTACTCAGTACTGAAATTCCACTTTCAGAGCTTTCCAGGTTGTGAAGTTGCCATTGGAAGAGGGTTTTTTTGACATTTCATACCTATTTCTTGAACCTACACTCGAGTACCTCTTGCCTGGTTAGCCTCTTGTCTGTGCAAGGTCGACCCCCAGCGACCTCCACTTGTCCGACGACAAACGGTAGAAATTTCCCAGCCTTTACAAAGGATCGTCTGTTTCCGGTTTGGGAAGATCAATGCTGCCCAGGACGGCTATCTTCCAATTGCCGGACGAAGTTCTCGCCGATCGTCGTGGGTCAAGATGATGAGGCTGCATCGCTGTACAACCCAGGAGATCGCGAGGCTTTTGAAAGGGCCGAGTGCTGAGGGCGGGCGCGGGCGAGCTTAAGCGCCATCCGCCTAACTACGCTCCTTCGTTACCCACTATAGTTTGTGCCTCACAAGGAAAACTCAGGGCACATGTGCCCAGGCCAATGGCCAGGTGATCCATACGTGCTTCTCGGGACTTCTGTCCAATGAGGTCCTTGGTGGGCTTGGTGGCAGAGGACTGCAGTAGGATGGATTCGGGGAGTTACGGAAGAGTAGAGTACTGTAGAACTATGAGCCCGTGGAAATTTGAGCCGTTGAGTCAAAGTACGAGATTCAGCATGTTACTCAGTCCGATGTCAAGCGCATCCTGGCTGCAGAGCATGTTAAATATGTAATGTACCAGCGTTGACCATCCGCCAAGAACATCAACTTTGCATCTTGCGCGCACGCCTCATGTCCAGAAACCAACGACCTTCAACAAGTGCCTCTTTGGCCGTCCGCAATTTCATGGTGCGGGAGGGCACGGAGAGACTTGGTGACTTTCATTATGGCGCCTACTCCGTCACATCTTCTGCACGAACTTCGACCACCCGGGTCGCTATGCCCACCGAAGGGGACGCTGAAGCAGCGCCTGACCCTTCTCCTTCAATTGACGTGGGGAACGTAAACGATGAAGCTCCAGTTCAGGTCGCTGAGGCCGAGAAGACGGAGGAGCCAATCCCACAAACTCCGAAGACCCTATTGACCTTCCTCCTCGTCTCCAGCAAACGAAGGGACATGTCTTTCGAGCCTGACACGTCTGTTATGCGAGTAAAGGAGCTTGTATGGAACTCATGGCCCAAAGGTATTTGCTGCTAATAATCTACAATACTGTACACATCCTCACATGACTTCTCTTTCCACCGCAGAGTGGCAGGACGAAGGAGACCGTCCACCCGCACCATCCTATCTCAGAATCATCCACGCAGGGAAAATACTACAAGACGATGATACACTGACAGATGCGGGACTTCCAACCCATACCCCAGGTCCAGACGGTTTGCCAGGTCCCAGGACGATCGTCCATCTCTCAGTGCGCCTTACTCCCGGCAACGGTGGCTCACAGGGCGACTCTATCTTCAAGAAGAAGAAAAGAGGGTCGTCGACGGATAATACCGAGTCTGTTGGGTGCTGTGCTTCCTGTATTATCTCGTGATGTGCAGTATGTTTGGGCAAACATCCTCCGCAACAGTTATCTGATGGTCTTTTCCAGTCTTAACCTCTTCCTCGATTCAGAACCAGTTCTTATGACCTGCTCGCTTTCTTTCGGACCCCTTGGATACCAATCTATATCTTTTCATATTTTGGATGCACTTTCCTCTGATTCATGTGTACTACTAAAGTCCAATTGCATAGTTTACAAATACTTAGGTTACCGGTCGAACTCCATGCTTTCCTCATGGTCACAGACATCTTCTACAACTGTTAAACAAAGCCACCAGTCTATGTGGAATCTCGATCTGCTCCGAGTCTGCTGCCATAGTCTCGGCCTCCCCTTTCATATCGACACTGGACTGACTATCGCCATCTGGGTATATCGCCGCCTTGCACTCTGGGTTCACCACTCGATAATCTCGGGGAAGAATTTGTTGATGAGCCCTTGGTAGTATGGCCTGAGTTCCTCGGCGTTGACCGGACTGTCGCTCTTGCTGTATAGGTCGTATGGGTTGAACGCCCTGACCGCTGCTAGAGCTCGTTCGTCTTGCGCATTGGTGAGATGGGAGTATGCGTTTTCGCGGTGCCATGGGTAGAATGAATGGTAGCGAATCATCCACAGGGCTTCGTCAGGTAAACTGGACTGTCCTTTGAGGACATGGTACAAGTACTGCAAGGGGAAGTCAACGGTCTGGATTACGGTTGAAACAACTTCCAGGACCTACCTCGTCATGTCCCCAACTTAGCATCACATTCTCAAGACCACAATGGGGTTTATACACGCCGTACTCGGTGGAGTAGACCGCGTCATGAAAGTCAGGATTGTTCTCGAAAGAACCAGGATAGATAATCTTGTCCGAGAACTTGCAGCCAACGACGAAAGTGTCCCCTACTACATCCCATTGACCCCTAGACAAAGAAGTAAGACATAAATTCAAAAAGCACTGAAGGGGGAAAAAAAAAAGGAGAAACGAATACTCACTCTGAGCCAAAGAGATACAGAAGCTTGCCGAGGTCATGCACAAGTCCTGCCACTTGCATCCATTCGGGTTTTCCATCCCGGCGAATAGCCTCGGCAGTTTGCAGAAGATGTTCAATTTGAGACACGTCGGTCTTCAAAAAACCAAGAGGCTATATCAGCTTTTGACCGTCCAGGGATGCGATTTAGGACACGGAAACGCACATCGGGATCCGAGTCGTCAACTAATGTGTTGAGCTTCTCCATCGCTTGCCAGATACCTGATAGAGGTCATGAAAATCAGATAAAAGGGAGAAAAAAAGAGATAAGACACATACCCATACGAGCACGAACGTTTTTGCGAAAGTTTACGCGAGCTTCAATATTATACGCGACTGTTTGCTTTTCTGCCGAAACCCAAAAACATGCCGATCAGTACAAGTCCTACCTTCCCGCCGGGTAACTGGGGGAAGTTTCATTTTGTACTCACCGTGCTGTTCTTTGTAAAAGTTCTTGACGCGTTCGCAAGCGTCTTCATACTGTCGGAATTGAGTCTTGTCCTTCTCTTGATCAAAGGTAGAGTTGTCGTCCCATGCAAGATTGCCTTTGAGGATGTTGACTTAATTAACAGTCAGTCATGAATGGCTGCGGCGCGAGAGCGAGACTGTGAAATCACCTTCGTCGACGGCATCGGAGACAGTCTCGTAGTCGGGGAGATGCATAGTTTCAAAAAGTGGGATGGATTGGAGCACAATAAATGCTGAGCTCTTTGATAAGAGTGGAGAAGAGATAAGAGAAGGAGAAGAGGTTGTCGGATTGACTGCCGTTCTCCTCAGCTCCGGCTGCCAGTATTTATACAAAATCCGGAAGGTATAGGCAAAGATGTCAGGCCCTCCTTTCTGTACCCTCAACGAGTCAAATGGGGCAACCTGAAGTTGGACGGGTTTCTGTTGCGATCATAGAGGCCCATCATCAACCAAACGAGAACTCAGAGTGTGAGCGTATGAGAGTTGAGGAGGGGGTGAGGCAAGTCCCGAAGGACCGTTTTTTCCATCTCTCTTCTTGAATCTGAGGGGTGCTGACCCGCCCTCGAGGCGCAATTTCTTCTGCAGTGTAAGATACCACTGCAAAGAAAACGCGTCGCCGTAACTCGCAGGAGGTGTCTATGTCATAATCAAAACGCCCTGCTCCGCTCGAGAAGCCCTGTTGTTGCTTACCCCAGTTTTTCCATGTTCTTCTTTCTTCGTGTTGGAATATGAATTATCCGAACGTTCGCCTCTTTGATTTTCCTTTTCAGATTTTTGAGAAGAACAGTTGCCCGCCTAGGGTCAGCAGGGGCGCTGTCTCGAATTTTGAGTCGCCGCAAATCGATAAGGACCGAGAAGAACGTGGATTAGCGCAGGCTAGCTGGGAAATGAATGACCATGTCTTAATATCCCTGATAATCCAGGAACAATAAACCTAGCCACCTTGAGGCTAGCGGTGGCGGCCAAAGGTATCGGCTTCCGCGAAGTGATCGCAACGGGTCACGTTTACCGTGACGCGGAGTTGCCACACAAGATCTGCAATTGAGTAGTCTCTGCTTTGTCTTTCCCAGCGATCCATTAGATCTCCTATCTCGTCACCAGTAAAACAGAAGGACTTTTTTTCATCAGATTCAAGACGATGAGTAGGTAGGTACAAGTACAAAGAGGATAGGCAGGTAATAGGACAAGGGGATACACTGTTAAAAGGGTGGGAAAAGGGCTGGCTCCTGCTAATGAATACAAGATCGTAACTTCTTGTCCACAAATGGTAGAGGGTACTGAGTATTAGGTATACGTACGCGCTGCCAAAGTACATGTCCCAATTGGTGTATGTATGTAAACAAACAGTCCGAGTCTTTTTTCTTCGCGTTAATGGGGGAGGAGTGAGATGTACAGGAAAGATGGTTAGGTTAGTTCGAGACAAGGCATAAGAGCATACATGTAACAGGAAGAGAGGAAAGAAGAGGCAATGAAGAAGAAAACGTTTGCAAGGATTCTGAGAGAGCACTGTACAATGACGTCGAGAAGAATCTCTCGTTGAAAGTGTGAGAAATATTGGAAGCAATAGGGAAGGACACGTGAGATTATGGCACAAAGGAATAGAGACTGCACTCTAGGGGAATTGTGGAGGCGAACAACAGCTACCAAGGGTTGCCCCCAGGTTGAGGGCTGGGGTTCCTCATAACACTGTTATGCATTGCTTGGGTCTGAGCAGACATACCGGTGCCACCGCCATTACCTCCGTTCCGTCCGGGTTGAGATTGTTGAGTCAAAAGTTGCATCTGCATCATCGGGCTCATTGACGGCATCGTGTAAGCCAAAGCGTTTGGATTTTGGCCGAAGCTTTGCGAGGGTTGAACATACGAAGGCTGTGGAGAACCATGTTGGGGGTGAATCTGTTGATGCGCGAGATTGGGTGATGTATGTGAGAGCTGGGGGGATTGCATTTGCGAGCCGGGGGTGCTCCCCGGCGGAGTCGTCCCGTGTTGGGTTTGCATCTTTTGCATGGCTTGAAGCTTTGGCGGAAAGTTCCATGAGTTCTCGGATCGAAAGCAAAAAACAATGTGAAACAAAACAAACCTCGTAGAAAGCGAAGTCTTGCAGCAAGGAGGTACGGGCCGGATGACTATGGAAAATGCGGAGCATCTCTTGACCAGCATCGGGTAAGAGCTCTTGAGTATCCCGGGAATTGGTGACAGGTTTCCGCTCTTGCGTGTTGCTAACAAGCATGCTGGTTAACCTTTTCGGACCGGTGAGAAGGAATTAAGAGCCTCTTACTTGAGCTTGATGTGCCGCAAGGTAACATTCGGTATATCACGGACAAAGATCCAGCGAACTTTGAAAACACCCTTCCACTTATCAGATGCCCAAACGGTGCTGCTTCTGGTATAGTCAACCGGCGTCAACATCTCGGCCATGCCACAGAAATGCCCACTAAATGGGAAACGTGGGATCAATGGGGGTGGCTCCAACGAAGGCAAAGAGGTAAAGATTTATGTACCTAGCATTCACGCTGAAAAACAAGTAGATGGGTCCACGACCAGCGCAGTCTTTGAAAGCTTTGTCTAGCCTCTTATTTCCTGGATCAGTTGAGCTCCAGATTTCATATTTCAAAGATTTGTGGACATCATCCTCGGTGTACGACTTGATGACAAAGTAGCGAGCCTGCAAAATCCATTAAAATTGGTAGTTCCGACGAACAAGAACAGAATAGAACTTACGAAAGGAGGCCGGATGTCAAAGTGAGCCGGGTTGTAGCCTTTAGACGCGATGAGTGCTGGGACGTCAATGGGGGTGTTGATGAAGCCTTGGATAGGTGTCTGGCCGCTATGAGCAGTGGTCGGAGAAGGAGCCGGTGGAACATTTGTAGAAAGTCCAAGACCGGGTCTTGCCGAATTGTGTTGCTGTTGAAGTAAGTGCTGGGGGATAGGCGGGACACTTGGGATAGCTGTATTCATTTGGGGCTGACCGCCGTGGCCGCTGGCATTACTACCCCCACTAGGTGTCTTCGCGTGGCCTTGCTGATGACCTTGCTGGTAACCATACTGAAGGTTGGGGTTCGAGCGACGCGCTTGAAGCGAAGGTGTTCGTTGTTCCCAAACGTTACCCGAGGACGGGGTGCGACGTCCGTCATTGAAAGCTCCGACATTATCACCGCCTACGGGACCACCTGCGTTGCTGGAGGGAGGGCGATACGGCGCGTTGGGCTGGTTGAATCGGGGCGGGTGAACCGCCTGACCGCCACCAGCCTGTGGATAGTTGCCCGGATAGGGCTGGGTTGAAGAAGCATTGATGTCCATAGACGAGAGGGCATGGGAGACATCATCTGTAGGACCGGCTCCAGCCCTCCATTCAGAGCCTTGGGACCAGGGAGACGAACGGCCATACTGGTTTTGGGTGGGTGCCTGCTGGGAATAGTCTGGCTCATATGCACCAGGGTCCTCGTTCAGCGAATATTCGTCTGTATGTTCATCAATATACAGGCCAGCATCTGATGTTCCTTCCGCTGGATGAGGAGGAAGTGGTGTCTGCAGAGTGCCAGGAACGTTTGAGGGCTGCTGCAGCAGTCTTGCCGTTCGAACGGGCCTGGGCACCATACGTAAGCGAGACATGACGCCGTACGCCTGAATCAGCAGGAGGAGGTGAAGGACCGCCGGGCTGTTGGCTACCTGGAAGTGCAGAAAGTGGTTGTGGAACGGGACCAGACTGGTGCTGCTCAGCGTGCTGATCGATCTTGTGAGCAGCGGGTAGGCAATAGTAAGACAGAAAAACAAACATGGCTGTTAATTTCATTCATCCAGTCTTCTTCTTTCTCATCGTGGCCAACGATGGCGGTGAGACTGTTCATCGTAGGACCCGCGGAGGGCGGGGCAGTTGCCTGGAATTCTAGACGTCATTTCAGCATGTTAGTTTAATGGGAAGTCAAAAGAAAAGAAAAGAAAAAAACAACATACGGCGATGATATTTAGTAGGAAGGGATGCTTGACGATGCAGACCACTCTTTTCGCCAACAGCACCGAACCCTGGCTGAGCATCTTCGCCAACATACTCGTCGTCGTTCCAGTCCTGCTCTTCACTGATCTCATCCCGTGCACTCAGCCTGCCTAGCCGTGAAGAGGCAGAGATGGTGTGGTGACGCCGGACACCTCCTAGAACAATTCCAAATAAATCAAGTGGGTAAGGAAAAAAAAAAGGAGCAATACATACCACCAGTTTGAGCAGGATCAGGCGATTCCTCAGTCTGCGACATGGTAGCCACTGAATCCGCAATTTATACACACAAGAAAGTTACGCTGGCAGCCGGTGCTAGCGCAGAGTCAAAAGAACTTGGCCGTTGCTGTGTTCGACCGTGGAGGCAACTGGAAAGGAAGGGCTTGTCGGAATTCGATCAAGCCTGCCATCAACTCACAGCTAGCTGGCCTCTCTTCCTGACACTTACGCCAGCATCACCTAGCGACTCGAGATTCTAACGTCTTACGTTCTTCTTGCCACAACGACCTTGGGCTTTATACACTTGATTCTGCCACGACTCAATCCCCTTCTTGCCATCGCTCCATCAAGTCAGCTTTGCTGGCACTCTCCCTTCTCAAACCATTTCAATCGTTTGATACCATGACGCGGCTTCTTGCGCTTGTCTAGCTTCACTTTCCCATGCACTGCGCCCTCGCCGCTGACACCGAGTAAGCCTTGATGTTACCAACCTGGAGATCCGGGTTCCTGGCCCATACGGATTCACGCTACCACCTTCCCTCGCCTGGCAAGATTTTCGATCCAGCTCACTTATGGTATCGTGGCTGGTCGCGCCGCAGCTGACAAGAAACGCTTATGGGTCCTTGTTTGCGCCTATCCTTGCCCACGCCCCAATCAACATTTTGAGCTGTCAGCGTCCGCTCCCCTATTTCGCGCCATTTCGTTGTATTCGGATCTTACAGTCAGCGACAGCTAGCCTTTTCGTTTTCCGCTGTGGTCGCATTGATACTTCATTCACTCTGTTAACTAGCTAGACGAGACTATTCAGTTAGGCATGACGGAAAGCTTGCCACAATATTCTGTGGGGTCTCCTGGTCTCGCGGATATGGCAGTAGAGGGTATTTTACACCAATCTGAAATGACACGTATAACTTAAGTTTGTTCCCCTCGTCTTGTCATCCGCCTCTCAAACCCCAGACTTTTCAATTGACACCTTGAATCCAAGTTTTCATCGGGGGGTTGTTGAATCGGAAAAAGGTGCATACAAAGTGTGTACTTTCTCACCACCCTCTCGATAAATCATTATAACAACAGTAGCCAGTGTAACCCGATTTCCCCTCTTCCTTTTCGTCCTCTTTCTCACTAAGATGTTCCAGAACAGAAAAACGCGTGTGACATCAATTCACGTGATCGTGTTGAAGACTCTTGGCATCTCATGGCGATTGTAGACCGACCGCCGGCATAAATGAGTCCAGACTAGGTGTTTATACTGGCTCGTACTGGAAACTTTCCACCCGAAATATCAGGACCAAGCTGCTCTCAGGTTCGGAAGCTATTTTCTTTCCTTGTCCCAAAACCTGGATGCTTCGAGATGCTGTCCTTTTGAGAAACCTTCATGTCTCATACATAAATGGGAAAGTGCTTGAGCAAGGGAGATTAGTGAGATTCTAAATAACCCCATGTGGATGTTTCTCCGATGTTTTGATTGTTCACCAAACTTGTCTGGCATTTACCTTTTTGAGTTTTCGAGGTACTTGTCTGAGAATGTGTATCTGTTGTTGTGATTGATATAGGAATCTCATCTACTGATTTATCTTTGCCTCAAAGAGTACCGAGAATTGGCCCTTCCGAAGTTGTTACACCCAAAGCATTGGCAGGATGGGGGGTGGAGATGATAGTAGCACCTCATTGAGACATTTTCATTTTACAAGGCGCAGTCATCTGATATATCATTGAGACTGTTGGGGGTTATAAGTGTTGCCTTTCCCTCTCAAGCTGTTCCTTTCCCGTCTTGGATCTGTAATAGGCCCGTATTATTTCCTCATAGGACCTTCCAAGTTCATCCTCCTTTTCAGGCTTATATAGACCTCATACCATGTATTAGATGATGAACAGGAGAAAGTAGAGTTTGCCTCCGTTAATCAACGAAAGGGTCGTAACCAATTGTCTGATATCCAAAGACTACCTTGGCTTAAGTAGAAGCATATACTACCTACTTAAGAAGATGAAATGCACCCCTCGTTGGAAGATCGGTTGCCAAAGCATTGGAAAATAATCGCTCAGGTCATGAGGCGAGCCATGAAGGGCTCGTCCTTATCTTATTGTTAACAGCTTACGCAAAGTATAAACCACCTTTGAGAAGTCGTTCAAGATCTTCAAATTGTCCTGCTCCTGCCGAGCCTTCCGATTAAGGAAATAAAGCGGCTAAACGGCCTCCGAAAAATCTATAATGCCCTCCAGTTCATCAGAAACTAGGCACTGAACTTCAGTACCTAACCCTCAGTGACTGAGGAGGGTCCCAGAAGATGGCTGCTGCGTGAATCAAGCCACGAGATGCTTTTGACATCGAAGAGTGAAGAGGCTTCCTGAGACACTTTTCTTTCAGGCGCGATCGACTTCAAGCTTACCGTCCAGACGGAGAATGGCAGAAGAGAAGCAACGGCATTCATGTTTTTTTTTTCCAGGGTTCTCAAAAGAGTACAAGGATTAGGCCGCCGGATATAACCGCTGTAAAGCACTGAAGAATAGAACGTCCAAGAAGAGTTGTAACCGAGATGGGTTGGAAGTAAGCGAAAAAGAATTGTCCTACCATGCGTCTCGAGCCCCATCGGACGTGCCACTGCTCTGCTTCAGCGGGGATTGTCCCTCCCGAAATTGCTGTCAAAAAAGATGTTCAAACTCCGATAAGTCCACAAGCTCGCGTGGTCGAGGCTGCCACGCGAAGGCGAAGGCGAAGGAATACAAGGTAGCTGTCACCTCTAACTCCGCTTCGACCACCATCCTTGTACTAGCCATGATTGCCCCCTCCCCTTCAGCGCCTAAAACACACTTCCTTCTTAACTTCCTTCCACCAGTATAAAACGCACGAGATTCGGACAGCGTGAAACCACCAAACACCCTTTGGTCTTTTTTTTTCCTCCTTCCTTGTTACCCGTGACGCTCTATGTCTATCCTTTCGCTCTTCGTTCTCTGCGTTGCACTCTTCACAACCGCCTAATGGCTTTCCTCTGCCATGATGTCAACATGAACCCCAACCAAGGGGCGGCGAGAGTCAAAGACCTTTTGTGCACGTTCCCGCTTGTCCAGCAATGGCTCAGCCTGTGCCCGAGACAGAATGGCGATCGTTTCAACGTCCTTACTCCTCTTGGCATCGCCCAAGGTGTTGATGTTCGGATCAGGGGCAACGCGGTTCGCTGTCAAATATGCGTCCGCAGACCGTTGGGAGCATTCGTCGGTCTCCACTCGATGGCAGCTTCCGTGCGGGATTTTTTATATATCCTGGCTCTTCATCCCCTAATAGTATATTTTTCTTTCTCAGAGATGGATCAGCTGATCCTGCCGTCCAACCCAAGATGTGCGCACAGGTCTTCTCATCGTTCGTCCATTGTACCTTCCATACCTACCAGAGTGAACTCATTTTCCTTTATAGTGATGACATGACCGAGGACTGCCTTTCCATGACCTTATTTGTGCCCCCTGGTGCAAACCCGACGAAGAAGCTTCCAATTATGATGTGGTAAGTCATCCCCTCAGCGTTCCAGGTCGAAAAATGCTCACATCCCATCTTAGGATCCATGGCGGTTCACTCATTGTTGGTTCTAGCTCAGCAACTGGCCTCACTAGCCCCAACTTGGCCTATCGCAACCAACTCTATTGTTGCGGTAATTCAGTATCGCCTTGGTACTGTATGTTTTTCTTTTCGACGCCTGTTGTTCGAAGAGCTTAATTCTTCTATAGCTTGGTTTCTTGGCCCCAGACGGTAAGAACAACCTCGGCCTTGAAGATACCATCAATGCTCTCAAATTCATTCCAAACTATTGCGCCATCTTTCGGCGGGGATAAGTCGAAAGTGACCATTGCTGGCCAGTCCAGTGGGGCCTCTCTTGTTCGGGCTCTTTTGGCTACTCCTTCGGCATCCTTCTCTTTTCACGAGTGCAATCTTGCAATCTGACACGATGGTATGTTGTTGCCAACGATCTCACTTGCACTCTCAAATCCTCAATTCGAAATTTTGCATAGAACGCTGGTTTCTTGGCTCCGAGTGCTCAGAACGACCTTCGCATACACTTCAACAGCCTCATTGGAGGATGTACTTCGTCTGCCTGCTGGAAAAACCTCGCTTTAGGATGACATTTTAAGTGCTACTCAGGACCAGTTCTTCGCTTCTGCATCTGTGGCACCACAAGCAGGCTCTTTTGGTGTGTGAACGTCCATTACGTCCATCCCTACTCCTCTGACATTCCATAGTTCCAATTCGCATGGTCAACGACGGAAAGCTGATCAACACACCGTTGGACTCGACTGCGAAGTTCCCGAAGGTTTCCAAGCCAGTCCTTATCACCACTGTGAATCACGAAGCCGGGAACGCAATTTACGGAGGAAATACAGATCCAGTTACCGTCTCAGATTATATCGGCGATAATACCGACACCTTCGGGCCCGCGCGCGCCAACACCATCCTCAGCTCTGACCATTACAACCTTCCCAGCTTCAGTGACGGTGAGGAAGATACACGACCCCAGCTCGAGGCTATTGGAACCGATTACATCTGGCGGTGTGCTAGCTGGACCTTCGCTCGCAATTGGGTCCGCCAATGGTGGTAAAGCTTTTGTTGGTGTTTATACCGCAGGTGGCAGGTATCCAAGCAATGCTGGTGTACCATTCTGCCAAGAAAATGGAGTTATTTGCCACGAGGATGATATTCAGGTAGTGGTGCGTTCACCTTTTTCATTGTTAATTCTCTTTGAGCGCCTTTGACTTTACGTATAGTTTGGAACCATCCCGAATCCCGACTCTACACAGTCTACTCTCATGACCCAGATGCAACAGCGGTACAAAGCCTTCCTCGCTTCAGGCAACCCGAATGCCAATGGTCTTAGCTCTTGGGCTGCAACCTCAGGGTCTAGCGTCAATATTTTGAATATTGGTGGAACTGCGGCGATCCCTGTTGGTGCTTGCGACCCTTCCTTCTGGGGCTCCGCTGTGCAATACGACTACCAAGTCTATAATATCTAACAACTCTGCATTTTGGATTTCCATGGACTCTCTCATCACTCATTTACATATCACTGTAGCCTTAGTTTCTTTCTGAACAGCCTTCTCTTCCTTTTCCTCTACATAATCACTCTCTTTGACGTTCTTGAATATTGGGGTGATTATATCCCATAGATATCACTATGATCCACCACTGTAGCCTTACGCCTCTCTATTTTCCCCTGGTCCCCTATATATCTTGTACTGTACAGTTAATGTTACGTCGGCCTTTTTCAATTAGCGCTGCAATGAGGTGTCAAGGTAAAATGAGATAAAACTCAAGAATTTTACTCGAAATTCTTATCGTTTGCAGACCAGATGTGAGGAAGATGATCTCAAACGACGAAGATCTCCGGGGATGCAAAAATGTACTGGTGATACATGGCTGCTGCCTCGCCTACACCCTTAAATCAGACGAAATAAATGTGTAACCCTGCTATAAGTTTAAATAGTAAGTTGATGAACCATGTATTACGCGTCAGAGAAAATTCTCACCCGGCTTAGAAACATATCATAGACACCATGGTATTGGGGATAGGAAGGTCTGGGATGAGAGGTGCAGACAAGGAGGCTCGCCATCTCATTGTCGAGGGCATGACTGTATACCACTCAGCCCTTTCCTCCAAAAGTTTAGGCTGTGATTAAATTCCATCCATGTCATGTGCATCTCCTAAAGAAACAAACTTGACGGCGAAATAGGGCGATAGAAAAGGAGGATCACCTAGTTGCGTCTATGAGGCTGAATGATCTTTGATAGAAACCGATAACTTAAGGGGTTCAATTGGAATGAGACCGAGCTGTTGGAAAATCTCTTGTATCTTGGATAATGATGTTTTGAGAGGAGGTCCATATACCAGGAGAATATCAGGAGAATATTTGTCCCTGGATTTTTGTCAGTTATGTACCAGAGGCTGTGTTTATATTGTCTCCAATGCGCAATGGGTTCCCCACGTGAATACCTGGCGTCTTCTCAGGCGGGAGGAAATTTCGACAAGTTAAGTCATATTCCTTGGATTTGACTCTCACTGTTCGGTGTATCTCGTGGGAAAATTAATCCACTCGTTAAGATGTGTAAAGTTACTTGGCAAGATAATTCGAATTAACCCGAATTACTCGAAGGCATGATACAAATCCGCGCGGGTTGTAGTTCAAGGAAACATGGGTGACCCGTAATGCCTTATGACGAAATTGGAGAGAACCGAGGAAATGTCGCAATAGAATCTGTCATAATACAGAGGCTTAGTTCATCTAGTGACCAAAGTATAGAAGGAGGACAAAAGCCGCGTCCATTGACATGATGGTGAGGAGCAGACAATTACAAGAGGTCGGGTGCAGTTGCCTCTCAACTTTTCCTCTCTCCATCATAAACTTGGAATCCATTCAAACAGCACTTACTTCATTTTTTCATGGACCATCCCGGAATAGATGTCTTAACATCGCTCCCTGACGATATCCTGCTATCCATCCTTGCTGCCTGTCCAGCAATCTCAATCATACGGATTCGTCAGGCTAGTTAAAGCTCCCTGCTCGATTTTTCTACGCCCTATCATCTAACAATACTGTAGTGTTCTCGTTTCTCTCCCATATTTCAAAGGATCTTTTTCTCTGGCTGGAGGTTGTCAAAGCATATTGTCTAGAAATGGAATTTCCTCGGTCTGCTTTAGTAGGAGAGAATTCTTCGCCTTCTCGTCAAGACTTAGAACGTATAACCATGGGCCACCGCGCACTATTAGCTAGACTTCGAAAACAGAGCCCAGATAGTGTTATAGAGGCTACTCGTACAAGGACCATCGCTGGTCAGCTCCGCTTTCACTCAGTGAAACTTGTTCCAGGAGGACGTTTCCTCGTGTCTTCCACCTTGAGCAATATTCAACTGTGGGATCTGGGTCTGGAATCTTCCGATATATACCGCCTGGCCGCAACAGCTGAGGTTCCAGATCCCTGGGAACTCGGTGAAACCGACCTTATTGTCCATCGCTTCAGCTGGACTGGAGACACCCTGCACGTTGCAGTCTCTTTGCACTGCCACAGTCTATCGCAAGTCCTTTTCTGATCATCCCAAACAATATCTTACCTTTGTTGGCACAGCTGTGCGGGATATTGTCATTACGATATTCGTCCGGGAGACAGTAACCCTCAGTGGGAACTTGTTTCAAGACTAGAGTATAAATGCTGGCTTCGATTTTCAGCTTGTCTCCTTGGAAGGGTCTCATTCCATATTGGTGATGAAGCTGTCGGTATTCATGATTTTGCTACGGGTATAGGGATTAAATGGTACACGGATGGTCTCGCGTTCGACTACGTAAGTCTCAGCTTAATTTGAATAATCTACGCTGCATGCCTATTCGTCTCTTCAGGCAGATCTTGTTCCTAATGAACGTGGGATTCTTGTGGCAACAAGCTGCGAGAGGATGATATATGCTATCTATCCCATTCCGGCTGACTTTTCGCAATTCCAGGATCGGCGACCCGATTCAGACGGATTGATTGTCATTGAAAATCCTCCAATTGTGCTTAAATCGTGGAGCAGTCAGCTTAAGGATCTTGGTGCACCGGAGTCATGTCTCGCGATGGGATTAACTCGTTGGGCATCGTCCTACCATAACTACGACAGTGCTGCTATGTGCATCGATTTCTGGGCACAGTTCAACGATGATGAAATCCATGTCGAGCATGTTCGTCTTTTAACAGATCAAACGACCACCGACGAACCTACTTTGTTCTTACGGCAGCATATAGCTGCATATCCCAACCTTTTCCTCAGAAACAACGACATTCCGTACTCCAAAACCTTTCCAGATGGGACTCGAGCGATCTGGTGGGAGGTTCAGGACAATGCTCATTTGAGAATCCACGTCTCCGACTTTGCGAGAGGGCCATCAGAGTCTGAGACGGGCACAATAGACTTGAATGTAGATTTGCCGGAAGAGAGACACAGGATTTATTGGGCAAGATACTCCTTCGAGCCTATCCTTCGGAGAGCTGTTGTCATTAAAGCGGATTATGGACTCCAAGTTTTGGACTACATTGCGTAGCTACCTTACTTATTGACCAATGGAATCTTCTTCAAAATCGACCAATCCTTGATTGGACCACTGCAGTCTACCACTTGGATCTCAGAGCACGTAAAGCCGCTCATCCAATCCTCTGTCTCGGTACTGGGGCTACAGTTCATCTCTAGTGACTCGTTGTTGGGCTTGGTTTTCGGAGCCAACTTTTCAAAAAAGCGATCTCGCTCTCCCGTTTCCGCGTCCTGGTCTGTAATGTAGCATAAGGATAGATGGGGAAACAATGGAGTCCTAGGCTCTACACCAAGTGCATTATGCACTGCTTCATGAAGTTTCAAGAGAGCAGGTGAAGGATTAATAGAGAGAAAGACGGAACGAAAGAAATGTGTTGATTTGGAGAGGGCTTTGAATTGAACATCGATGGTCGGTTCGCGGTCTGATATAGCAGTGAAAAGAGACTCTATTGGAACAGGTGGAGGGTCTGGAAGCGAAAGCAGTGTGATGTGAGGATCGAAGATGGGATATGAATCCAGTGAGGCAGACGCGCCGGCCGGAGGTTGCATTAAATTTCTCAGTCGTTCAGCATCGTGTTCCGAAGGCACAATCCACAAAGTGACACCTTGGTAGGATGTGTAAAAATACTGGACACCAAATTACCAGGCTGCACCTTACCCATAAGTAGTGGGGACTGAAAGCGTTCGGCAGCGGCGCTTATTAATCCCGGCTTGTTTGGGACGCTCACGATGGACAGGATAGAGGACGTGCTAGCCTCCGTCGAGCGGACCGTGCATAGCACAATTCAGTCTCTTGACATACCGGACCTACGAGAGGCTGCGAACAAACTTTGGGACGATATTTCGCGTTATGGTCCTGACGTTCACATTCAAGTGCCTCGAATCCCTGGGCTAGGTGATTTTGAAATCCCTCCTCCTCCCTTCATACGCTCTCCTCCTCCACCCCCAAGCTGGTATGAACGCGTGCCAGTCAAACCGCTAGCTGTTGGAGTCGTAGGTGCTGGCTTACTCGTCGGGTACACGCTTCATCTGAAGAGAAAGCAAGCCAGACGATCTCTTCTTGCCCACGCAGGAAGGCGTAAAGTAGTTGTTGTACTGGGAGCTGATCTTCCTCATGGACAAGCACTTATCGATGGTCTTCAGCAGCAGGAATATATTGTCATAGCTAGCGTCAGTACACCCGAAGCCGTGGATGCCCTCGAACAACGGTCAAACGGTTACGTGAAGGCGCTTGTTCTGGATCCATCTGAACCAGGCATGGTCCCCGTTTTTCTTCGGTCCCTCTCCTCGTGCATGGGACGACGATTCCCGCTTAATTCTGCTGGAGATCCGTTCGCGTCGCCTGCTTCGATGCCTTACATACATTCCATTGTTTCACTCCTACCTCTTGCGGTCCCACCAACTTCATCATTGGCCCCATTGGAGAATGTAGATCTTCAGTCATCTTTCCTCTCTTTCCTATCATCATCCCATTTGGTCCCACTTCAGGTCATTCAGGCCCTGCTTCCCATGCTTCGCAATGGAGGGGCGAGGCAGCTATCCACGGCAAGACCCATTGTAATATGTGTCCCATCTACTCCTGCGCGGGTTGGGTTGCCATTTACTTCGGTTCAAACCATGGCTACAGCGGCAACTGTTCAAGCAGCCGACGTGCTGCGTCGCGAAATCACTGTTGCTTCGCTGACAGACAAGGCAGATGCTCTGAAAAACGTTCGCATTGTCGTCTTAGATGTTGGTGCTTTCGACTTGGACCACCAGCTTCGTCCCACACAGCCCGAAGATGTGTACAGAGCCATGTCGACTTGGACACAGTCCGAGAAGCTCATATATGGCCCGTCTTTTGCTGCGTTTGCTTATCAAACACCCTCTCCTCGTAAACCCAGCCAGGCGTCTGTTTTCGTCAAAGAAATTGTGACAATTGTTGGAGACCGGATTCCTTGGTGGAAACGTAAATGGTTTGGAGATCGCTGGGGTGTGGGTGCTGGAGCAGCCACCTACCGGTGGGCATCGTACCTTCCACCCCGTTTCTTGGACGCTCTTCTGAGCCTTCCACATGTCCTCGTCTCGATACGGAATGCCCTTGCAGTAAGACAACCCACAATTTCTCGGCCTCCCGTTGCTACTTCAACTGGACCTGGACCTGCCCCGATCCCTGAGGTTGACTCTCAGCCCTCCAGTGATCACGACAGTGGTAATGAGGCTGGGTCGGAGGCGAGCATCGACAGCGTTCCAACTCGGCCCGATGTTGCTGACAGCTGGGTCAGCTTGAACGAGAAGGAGGATGATTAGCCGGCAGTATAACTAATTCTCATTGAGCTTTTCTCTACCTTAACTCTTATCACCTCAACTCTCTTTCGCACCCTTCGTCTCAGTATGTCATTGTAGCTGTAAACTCAACCCGTCAATGTGTAAATCTATCACCACTTGCAGTATACTCCTGTAGGAAACAATCGCCAATTCTGCCTGGTATGTTGGGGAGTGCTTTGAGGGTCCCACACACACTCTCTTTATTTTGATGTGGACAATCCGTTGCTGTGCACAGAGCATCGTAGTGGGACCTTCTTTCCATAAGGTTTGAGGTAATAAGAGTTCAGCGCCTAAGCCATGTCAACGTTCTCTCAAACCAAACGAGTCATACGTTGCGGAATATTACCCATGAACCTCCTTCGCCCAGCACAGTATACCGATTGGACCAAAGCAGACCTCATTTCTCGCATCAATGTCCTTGAAGCAAAATCTTCCTCCTCCTCTTCCACTCCCGCTCTTCCCAAATACCCGTATTCGTCTCACCCCAGACAAAAAATTGCTCTGAAATTTTGCTATTCTGGATGGCTTTATGGTGGACTTGCATATCAGAACGAACGAACTCCGCTTCCTACAGTCGAACAAACACTCTTCGATGCTTTGGTGAAAACTAGGCTCGTTGACCCAGAAGGTGGCTTCGAAGGGTGTGCTTGGGATCGCTGTGGAAGGACGGATCGAGGTGTCAGTGCTGCAGGTCAAGTAGTGAGTCTCTGGGTTCGAAGTGCTGTTACAGACCGCAGGGTGAAAAAGAAGAAGAGACCTGTGGCGTCAGAACCAGAACCAGGACCAGCTTCAGACGAGAACGAGAGCACGAGTCTGGCTAAGGATGGGCTTCCAGGCGTAGATGAATTTGACTTTGGACCTCCTCCACCTGCTGACTCATCTTCATCGTCCGAAGACGAGTCAGATCTTCAACAGGAGCTTCCCTATGTTACGCTCCTTAACCGCGTTCTTCCCTCTTCCATTCGCGTCATTGCATGGGCCCCAGTAAGCCCGAGCTTTTCTGCGCGTTTCAGATGCCGGTATCGGCACTACAAATATTTCTTTTCGGCGAAGCACCTCTCTATCCCTCTCATGCGGGAGGCTGCTTCATACCTTGTGGGCAAACATGACTTTCGCAATCTTTGCAAAGTCGATGCCGCCAAGCAGATTGTCTCCTTCAAAAGGAGAATACATCGTGCAGATATTGTACCAGTTCCAGAAGAAATTGGAGCCGGAGGTACTATCTGGGTGTTTAATCTAATTGGCAGCGCGTTTCTGTATCACCAAGTACGACACATTATGGCTGTCCTCCTACTTGTCGGTGCAGGACTAGAGAAACCTCTTATTATGAAACAACTCATGCACGTCTGCGCACCTCCCACCCCACATCGACACTTCAATCAAGACGAGGACGATGGGCCTTCTTCTGAAGAAGACGATACATTACGAGAAGAAGATGGTTTTACTCCCCTCCGAAATAAGCCAGAGTATCAAATGGCGGATGGGTTACCTTTGATGCTTTGGGACTGTGCATATCCAGATGCTGACCTCTCATGGAGACGAGACCCTCGCCCACCTTCGACTCGCGTTCCTATCGTCTACGACGAAGTTCCGCAAAGCACTGAGTCTCTACCGTCATCATCCCATGGCTGTGTTGTACTCAGTGGCGATAATATTCCTGAACTGCCCAACCTTCTCTCCTCTCTCATCCAACGCAACCAAATAGAAACCGCCCTTAATGCACATTTCCTTTATGCAGCACATCTTTCAGGGCTTTACAAAGAACCACCAACATTTCAACCTGTTCTGGAGGATGAGCCGAAGGAAACCGTCAAAGTTCCAGACCCTCAAGCACAGACGATGAACGTACCTGTGGGAGGAGGCTCAACATTTAGGGCATCATTTTACGTGCCCGTGATGAAAAAGAAGCGACTCAATACAGTGGAAGAAATCAATGGGAGGTGGGCAAAGGGGAAGGGTGCTCGAAGAATAGCTAAGGGAAAGCCTGATGAGGGCGAAGAGTTGGATGGGACCGGAGAATAAGAGTGGAAGTAGATTCGTGAATCTTTGAACAAAGATCTATCTTCTGTATCAACCCTATCCTATAGCGCTATATTGGCGGTATTCAACGCTTACTCTACTGTTTCAATTATTCTTTGTTTTTTAATCATGCTGTATTTTATGTTTCAATTTAGAGAAACTGAGAGGTTTCATTCTCCAATACAAAGTTCACTGGTAACTATTCGCATAACTAAGGAGAAGGGGTTTCAAAACCTTTTGAGGGTACGTAGCTCATCACTTGTCTTCAAAGTGCCCTCATACTTACTCATAATCTCCATCAAGTCTACAGCTCCTTGATGAGCTACAAACTCGTAATTCTGCAGCCCAACATGCGCCTCCAATAATTGAAACACCCTTGTCCAATATCGTAATCGACTGCGCCACTCACGTAAGACCAAAGACATGCTCTGAAGTATTGCAGGCCATTTCAGGCTTTTCCTACACATCCTAGTTACAACACCGTCTCGTTCGGAGCGAGTGCCTCGGATTTGTCGTTGCCATGCGCGCTCCTGGGTTGACAGTTCAGACTGGATCCGATGATTGAACAGAGTTCCCCAAGCCATAGCATAAAAGAACGCCCATAAGTCATCGAGTGGCGACTGCACATATGGGAGCCCCAGGTCTATAAATCGCCACATGTTACGAGACACGAACGGCTCAGTTCCCTAAAACAAGTGTGCTTAGCTTCACTCGCATAAAATTTTTAGAGAAAGAACGCACAGGTAATGTTTGCCCTCGTTCCCATGGCTTGTTGTAATGCTTGCTAGTCAAGTCGAAATCTTTTAAAGTTGAAATGCACGTAAATATTCCTCCCAAGTTTCTGAGCGCAACGGAAATGTCAAAAGGGGTTTGTCGAGATTTAGATTTGTTTTTGGTGTCCTAAGTTTGAAAAAAAGGGTAGTGAGAACGCTGGCCGGAATTAGACCAATGTTACAGGTAGATACGATGTTCACCTTACGGGATGGGTTCTCCTTGACGCAGGGGTTCTTGAGTTTACGGATATTGACGATAGTTGGATCGTGGCGAAGCTCGCCGTACTTGAATGTGGTAGCCCAACCTAGAACTTGTTAGAACAAGAGTCATTCGGAAAGCTAGACTTACATATGAGTGCATGAAAAATACACTCGCACAACTCCCAAGCGGTATCACAGAGGTGTAAACTCTGACCTTCATCTTCGCGAGAAATGGTAGCAATTGCAGGGGATGTGTCAACAAGGAAAGACATAGTGTTGTCCTCGTTGAATGGCTGCCATTGATGTTTGGCGAGTTCCTCCGGTCGGTCGGAGTTACAGAGCAAGAACGCATTTGACCACGGGCAACCACTCTTGAAAGTGGTCTGGAAACAAGAGAAAATGATAGGCTGACTAGATTTGCCTTTGCATTCTGACATAATAGCTTGTTCTGGCATTTCACGGACTTGGTTAGACAGCGATTGCGTGTCTATTGGCTGCATAGAGGGAGATGGTGAGGATGATGCAAGGAGTAAATCTGAGGGGACCATATCGATAGGCGTGGACAAAGGATAGATAAATGGTTTGTTAAGCGTTTTAAAAAAACAGTTTAACAAGGCTTGGTTCTCAAAAAGGGTTCGTCCAATCCGGTGGATGTATCGCTCTAGCTTGCTGGTAGTTGGAGACGAGAGCTTGCGTTTACGTGCACGCGAAGACTTAGGAGGAAGGTTTTGAGTCAGCGAGGATGATCCAGATGGGTTGGTGTATTGGGACATGGTGGTTTGTGGTCAGAGAAAGCTGGCGCTTCTCCCTTAGGCCCTACATATCGGCGAGCATTGCTGTCGGGAACTATTGGATATTGTCGTACATAGAATCATTTAATAGCAGAATAAAGAACGGCTGTTTCACTATGACGTTGAGTACGCTATTTAAATTCTTGTTATCTAGTACGCCAAAGTCTCAACCATCCCATCAAATATCCTCAACGCGTCTGGGAGCTGGAACTTCTCAAACTGCAGTCCGTTCGGGAGACTAATAACAAATTAGTTTCGTCAATTCTGCACGGAAAAAAACATTGTGCTCACTCTAAACCAGTAATTCTCTTCACTGGCGCCTTGAGTTTGAGGAAACATCGCTTCTGCACCTCGGCAGCGATCTCCCCACCAACACCCCCAACCATGCCAGCTTCATGGACGATAACTAGCCGTCCTGTCCGATTCACGCTCTCTACAATGGTATCGATATCATATGGGAGAATAGTCCTCAGGTCGATGAGTTCTATAGACGAGTTTCTCAGCGAAGCTGGGACGTGTTTGGCCATGGCTGGTGAAGGTGAAGCTAGCATATGAATGGCAGCTTCGCAATGGTAGATAGGTGTTCCCCACGTCAGGACAGTGAGGTCTTCGCCACGGGTTAATATCTCGGCTTTACCGATTGGGAGGGTAAAGTCGTCTTCAGGCACTTGCTCAACTAGAAACAATGATGAGAAATCGTTGCAGTCGAAGAAGGAACGATGAGTACCTGCACTGCGGTATAATATTTTGGGTTCCATAAAAATCACTGGATTTGGATCTCGTATGGAGGCGAGAAGTAAACCTTTGGCTTGAATTGGTGAACGGGGTATCACGACCTGACCAAGATGTAAACAAAACAAGGAAAGATATAGGAAGTAACTCGCCTTGAGTCCAGAAGCTGCCATGAAATATCCTTCGGGAGATTGAGAATGGTACAAACCGCCATGGCCTCCACAAAGATGAGTACATGCAAAAATCACGGCCGGAAAAACATGGACAAACCAACAGCCATGGAAGGCGTCCTAATCGTGAGGCCACCTACATTATACCCTCCTCCAGAACGATATCTTATCTTGGCTGCCTCGTTCACGATCTACAATCCACAATGAATGTAAGGACAAAGGTATTTTGAAAAGAATGACGAACCTGATCAAACGCGGGAAAAATATAGTCACTGAACTGGATTTCTGCGATTGCAGTATGTCCCATTAATGCGAGGCCAATTCCAAAGCCAGCAATCCCTTGTTCAGTAAGGGGTGTATTGAAGACCCGGTCGCGACCTAGCTTTAGATGAGACTTTTCGAGTCCAACAACTATAAATTTCACACACCAAACTCTTCAGAAAGACCCTGATTAAAATAATTAGGGAGAAAGAGCAAATGTGATTTAGTCACGGACCATAGTGCAGCGAAAGACTCCTCCAAAGGCCACATCCTCTCCGAACACGACAGCCTGGTCATCCTTGGCTAGAGCCGTCCTGTACAAGGGGTTAGAAATATTAATATCATATGCAGGAAAAGAATAGACTTGCGCCATAGCATCTCTAACTGCTTGGTATGTATTCATCTTGCGTGTTTCTCGTCCGCCAGCAATGACCCTCAGCGGACCTTTCTCCTCGTCGTCTGCCTCGGTCCAAACAAGGCCAGGCGTTCGTAAACCTAAATCACGCGTGTTTCGAAGCAACTGAGAGGTTGCGATAGAGGGTAAATGACCGCCAGCACTACCGACAAAGTTAAGTTCCAAGAAATGTGGGGTAACCAGCAAAGACGTTTACGGCGGTGGTTCAACGGACGTGCTCATACATCGCTGCTGCGTACATGAGTGAGGTAGTGAGTTCAATATAATAGTGAGGACTAACAAGGCGCAGGCGTTTGAAGCCATTCCGTACGGACATTGTTGCGGTTGAAAGCAAGATCCGGGACGCAAATGTCGGAAATGATGGAACCACGGGAATAAGTGGGTTAGGGGACTTAGCGCTTCGGACACTCTTTCTCCGCGACTCGCATGACCTTGCGAGATCCCCTGCGTTCGGTCCAATAAGTCTTTGGATTATCCAAATTCTGAGGCAGTACATCCTCCATTAGAAGTCCTTGCTCGCAACAGACATTACTGGATTGTATCTTTCGTTGTAACTCGATATGGAATCCGAAACAACATTTGTGGCCCCAGAAGTTCGTCTGATACTTCTTGGCGTTAAATGTTATTTTTCTGATTTTATCTAGGGTGTTTACTCCATGACAGAGGAGATCAAGCCTGCTCCCATAGTTGGAATGCCGATAGCTGGCGGACTCAATAGCCAAGGATACCCAGCCAAACTCTCCAGCGTAACCATTCGATACCCCACCAATTCATCAGGCAAGGGCCAAGTCGGGCTAGCCCAGTTTTTGCAGGTCAACAAAGATAAAGAGAAGAAAGATATAAAGAAGGACGATGGATCCTTGTCGGGCAGCGACCAAACCAATCCAGATCTATTACCTGAGGACGACCCAAACCTGCTTCCAACAAGTCCTACTGTGCCAGAGCAACCCACAATATTCTCCCAGGTTCCAAAAACCAAGAAGCATTCCAACTCACGGCCAAAGCATAACATTCGTACCACGTCCTCGACATTTGTTAGTCGTATTCAGAACGCGGAAGGCCATGCGAAAGCCCTCGCCGCTAAACAGGGCGAAGTTGTCTTCCTATTCTACAATTCTAGCAAGAACTTTATTTGGGTAGAGAGTGGAAGTAAAGCCAAGGTGGGTTTCTCCTTCCTGAAGTATACGACTTTTCTGACTATTCGACCTAGGACCCAATAGCCAAGATTACTTTCAGCTCCTTTCCGACATGCCACGACGTAAACCTTTCTACGGCATCTTCAGAAAAGATCGACATCGTGATTGGATTTCATACAGGAGATCTCGTATGGCTAGATCCCATCTCCTCTCGGTATGCACGTCTGAATAAAGGCGGTTGTATCTCTTCTGCCCAATGCACTTGCGTTCGTTGGGTTCCAAATTCGACAACCCTATTCCTCGCATCTTTGCGGATGGGACAGTTATTATCTTTGATAAGGAGCGGGAGGATGGTGTTTTTACGCCTACGACGCCTCCAGAGAGCGAATGGGATCCATTAGATTCCATATTCGTTTCAATGCCACCTTGGCATCCAAGCTTGCTTGGTGATGGACTGGGACCTAGTGGTGGAGCAGGTGCGAGCGGAACAAAAGAACAGAAGACGAGGGGGAGTCGAAGAATCCTGTGAGTCACTGGAAAGTGTCAAAGAGGAAAATAGTGGATTTTGTATTTTCACCGGACGTGAAACATGTTGCTGCTGTTTCTGAAGATGGTTGTCTGCGGGTAATTGATGCCTTAGCTGAACAGTACGTGATTTTTTCTTTTTTTCTTTTCTTTGTTCATTCGAGCGTCTTTCAGACTAGTAGACTGTTATTCCTCATATTTCGGGGCTCTAACATGTGTGGCTTGGTCTCCAGATAGTCGGTTTATCCTGGTAGGGACAATTAATCCACCTCGATCGCCTTACACTAACTTATTCTCATCATAGACTGGCGGACAGGATGACCTTCTTACTCTCTTCTCTCCATATTCTCAAAGAGTGGTTGCACGTTGTCAGGCTCACTCCTCCTTTGTCACCTCCGTAGCTTTTGACGAATGGAAATGCGATGGCAGGACATATCGCTTTGGCAGTGTAGGTGAAGATGGGAAATTAATACTTGTATGACTTTCCCTGCTTTTTTTTCACCTCTATCAAACATTTCCTCTAGTGGGACTTTTCTCCCGGGACACTCCATCGACCAAAGTTCCAAGCGACACACAATCAGCGGCAGTCAATGGCTTCGACTGTTTCATTAGCATTACGGAGAGGAAACGCATCCGCTATTTACCAATCGTCAGCACTATACTTGCCAGGAAGTCATCCTGGATCCCCTGGTGTCATTGGTGGCGAGATTGAAGGCGTGCCTCCAACACGCTATCATGCTGCTCCAGCGCGAAACGAAATCAGTATTGTTCAACCTGTACTAGTCAAGCACCCTATTCCACCAACAACCACGACTCCGTCATCTCATGCAACCAATGAACTCCCGACTTCAATTACTTTCCTTTCCAGATGTGTTGTGACAGCAAGCAAGGCTGGACATGTGAAGTTTTGGATACGGCCGCTCGTGTTGGGTGGGATTGGGACGAAAGGAACGAAAAGTAGTAAAGCCGGGAAGGGTAGTTTTTACTGACCTCCATTTTTTTATACCATTTGCGCCTGGGATGAGCACGTTATATAAAATGTATATTGAAGTTTGGATGAGGTATCATTACAGTAAGAGAACTTATTGTCCGGACTGTTTACAACAAGCATCGAGTCGAAGGAGCAATAAAAAGGGGTAGTTATACCAGCACAGTATCTTATGCGTGATTTTTCACTCCTTTTGTTCCACTGTCGCGACGAAATGCTCGATCCAGCCCAATCTCAACAAAGCTGCTTCGTAATTTAGCGCGAAGCGGATCATGTTCCACTTTCTTTTCCCATGTTGCTCCAAAAATTCCGTTCGCAAGACAGAATTCTGGATAAGCTCCCGAGCTTTTCGGAAATAGCGTCCGCGTATTCAGATGAGACGTTGCGGAGATTGAGCAGTTTGACATTATCTTCAGCGAGGCGTGTTAAGACGAATTTGCAAGTGGTGAGAAGAGGATTCGTAGCGCGAGGGACACCGGTGAACGAAGGGAGCTGACCAAGAGGAAGAAAGGGGAACGCAGAGAGAAAGAACTGTCGACTGAGAGCCGAAATCGAGGATGGCAGGCAAGAGAATTCGATCGTAGATACAACGCCACGCGAAAGGTATTTTGAGATCGAACGTAGCTCCGATAAGGGTAACATATCGAGCATGATTGTGGACGGTGTGAGGTAAGAAGACGGAACAGCTCCAAGAGGGTAAGCAGCTATCCAGACAAGACAAATAACAAATACCTGGGTACGAAACAAGCGGAGCGAGTATAATAGCCTTTATCACGAGAAAGATCCAGCGTAGGTTGAATGTCAGAGTGCATTTGTGGTGTCCGTCAAGAAGCGTAGGCAAGGAAGTGTCTGAATTGCGGAGTTCGACTATACCATTGGCTACATTCGAAACAAGAGCCAACAAATCGACCTTAAAAGAGTCATGAGTGTTCTTTTGAACGTAATACTTGGGCATATGCGATGTGGATGGAGCGAGCAGGGCAAGGATGGGGTTAACGTTGGTTGTTTCAGGGTTTGAAGATGATGGTCTACGTGTTGAGCAACAGTACAAAGCGAACAGAAGCAGGCTCAAACCAAGAACGACAAGAACTTGAAGTGGTGCGTGGACAGCAGTCAGGACACCAAGGCGGATGGTCTGCCCAGAATTCATGGGCTATATCGTGGTGGTGGCGGTGGTAAACGTGACTGTGATGTCACGAACTAGCAAGTCAAGAGTCAATCAGTCTCGGCGCTTGAATTTCTAAGCTTTCCATCATCTTGCATCGTCGACGACTCCACACCAAAGAGGTTGCTGGACAGACAGGTGCACTGATCTCAAAGATGTAAGTAAAAATCTTGTAGATGCTTTATACTGTTCGAAGAGCTAAATTGTTTCTCTCTGCAGGCAGATCTTCGTCAAAACCCTTACGGGAAAACGATCACTCTCGAGGTTGAATCCTCTGACACTATCGACAATGTCAAAGCCAAGATCCAGGACAAGGAAGGGCATCCCCCCCGACCAGCAACGTCTTATCTTCGCAGGCAAACAGCTTGAAGATGGCCGCACATTGAGCGACTACAACATCCAGAAGGAATCTACCCTTCACTTGGGTAAGCTACAGCTGCTCTTTCATTCGAATTATCGACGCTTACTCATTATCCATAGTTCTCCGCCTTCCGTGGTGGTGCCAAGAAGCGCAAGAAGAAGACTTACAATACCCCGAAAGAAGGTCAAACACAAGAGGAAGAAGGTCAAGATGAGCATCCTCAAGTACTACAAGGTTGATTCTGACGGCAAGATCAAACGTCTCCGCCGTGAGTGTCCCACCTGCCACTTGTGGTGCCTCCACCTTTGTACGTTTTTACACTCTATTCCACTTGGATTCCTTCTTGCTGACAAATCGCCTCGCTGTAGATGGCCTTCCACAAAGACCGCCAATACTGTGGCAAGTGTGGCCTTACCTACCAATTCCAGGGTGGCAAGGCTCCTTCCGTTTAATTATCATGTAGTATTGTTATGCCTTTGTATGTTTGCTCAAATGCCACATTTATGCCCTGCGCCATTTCCTCCCATGAGACCAGTCGCCAAACTCCCAGCGAACATCCCATCTGAGCGGTTTCCCCTAATCAAGTATTATTATGAATTTTTATTCAATGTGTAAGTCTAAGTAAGTGCATGCTCAACTCCAGTTCCTGAGAGTGGCAATGATCCTATCACTACAGGTACATGTTATAACAGAGGTGAGACAAATCTGGATTAAACCGCCCAAAGTGCTAGGGAAAATAGAACTTGCATCTGCCTCTGATGTCCGACATCCACTCGAACCTAATACACCAAAGTCGTCACACACCAAGGTCTATGAACGCCGGGGTTTACTGTACAAGCTCCTGGCATTCCACCGACGATGAACTTCACCTATAAAAATTTGGCGCATATACTGGATTCTTGATCATAAATGTATGATCTTTGTTTCTTTATCGTTGTAGCTGTCTCGAGCTCTCGTATTCGTGCTGGAGAGGAAGTGCTTCCATCCACTAGACTCTCCTTTTCTCTCCTTCCCTCACCCAATTGCAGTGACTTAACACAGCTAGTTCTTGCACGTTATCAGCGTCGGTACTTCTCAGCTGCCGTGATAGCTCTTTCTGATAGTGAACTGGCCAGACGTTCTCCCCCAAGGTTCTTCTCGGAAATCATGGCTCCGGTTTGTCTCTCGGTCATGGATGTGAGACGAAGAAGGCCACAGTAGACTGGGAGTTGTTACAACTCTATTTAAAACTCAATTCTGTGGTCGTAAACACCCCGAAGGGTTGGATTTCATTCGTATGTTGCGTGGAGAGCGGAGGTTTCCCTGCTTCCATCCAGCAACTGTCACCATGGAAGACACAAAATAGATTTGAAAACTGGTAAGTAAATCCAACACGACTGCGCATTGTTATCATTATAGCTAATGGTCAGGTCCAAAAGAAATCAAAAAAAAAATCATGAGGTCTTGAAAAGTATAAAGGCTTGGTGGATAGTTTCGAGGGAAAAATCCATTCAACACCAACCCTTTCTTCATCTTTTCACTTAGTTTCTCAAGTTTGACACTTCACGGCTCACTATGCAGCTCAATTTCAAAATCCTTTCAGTTGTTTCTTTGGCCGTATGTTCCCCCCTTCATTTTTCTTTTCTCCTCTGAAATTCTCACCTTGCGCGTTTAGGTTGTTCTCGTTCAACCAGTCACTGCGTGTCTCCAGGCCCACGCCTATATGTCAAACTGCGTCTTTGCTGGTGACTGTCTCTCCGTCCAAGTCTGGGACAATGGCAACAAAGCCTGCGATGTTACCAAGTGCCAAAACCTCGCCTCTCAAGACACAGTCTATTCCTTTGACTGTGGCAATAATTATAAACTGGACGTCACTGGAAATGCTGCCAATGCTGTTATCACAAACACTGCAGGAACATTTCAACTGGAAAATATCGATACTCACCATAGTTCATTCGTCTGTGGGAATTTTGGAGATGCAGCTGAGATTCATGGGACTGAGTTTGAGACTGTGTTTAGTGACCATTCTGGCTGTGCTGGATTTGACGATCCCGTGTTGTGTGATTTTGGAACCTTTTGTTAAACCAAAGAACTGGCTGCTAGTACTCTGGGACAAGTCCTAGCGTCCATTCACATTTGTTGTATCTTGTCAATTTATTTATTTGGTGTTACCCACGCGTGCAAAATGTTGTACGAGACGTATTCGGTCGGAGCTTTTCGCAGAATCTTTCAGTTTACTGTCTAAGCTCGAGAACACAAATGGAGTAATTGAAGAGACCCCCATGGTTCAATTTCCATATTTCGACGTGAAGGATGTCGAACGAATCCGAATGGTATCGACTCGCGAGGAGTGACACTGCGGCAGAGGACGAACCAGCTTTCGTCTTCCTTTGATGTCCGACTCTCCCCGTCATTCGAACAGAATCAACCAAACCTTCGTAAAAAGGGCTATGAACAAGCTTCCTTCACTGCAGTCTCCTTGTCCTTCACTTGTGTTCAACTTTGACCACTCGGTATCTCAGTACATTTGGGACTCTTGCTTCGTAAACCTGAACTTCATTGACCATTGTCTCTGAATGATTGCGCGACAACTATTTTTCATGTTTTGGACGGGAGGAGATATATATTCAATCCTCACTCCCTCCGTTGTTTCTCATTTAGTTCGGTCAAGTGCGGCTGGGTAATGTCAGCGTTACAGATTCTTGGCTGCATCTCCACGGGATTCCTGGATTCGAGTTGTGGCTAGGTCATGAATTTGAGATGTGGGGTTAAGGTCAATTGAATATGTTGCGTCACCATTTGTTGCTGAAGCCTTGGTCGCGAAGTTGTAAAAATGTTGGAGCTCCTTCAAAGTTGTATCGCGGAAGAACGAATGCTTCACTGCTTCTCGCCTATGATTCTCATCATCGGGAATAAAAAATGGACCGAGAGTTGGTAGGAGAATCATAAATTTCCCGCGGCTGCGCATTGTTCTCATTGTAGCCATTCGTCGGCTCCAATGAGCCCAAATACCAGAAAGTCTTGAGCGTAGAAAAGCTTGGTGGGAGGACAGATGTATTCGACACCAACTTTTCAAACTTTTCAGCTTCTTTCTCGACTTTTTTTTTTCGCTTAACGGCCCATCATACAGGCTTACCTTTAACCTTCTCTTTCTTGCTTCTTTAGCGGTACGTCGTCTTTTCGTTATATTCTCCCAGAGGTCTTACGTTCCATCTAGGATGTTCTCATCCAACCAGTAACTGCATGTCTCCAGGCTCATGCGTACATGTCAAATTGTGTTATTGCAGGCGACTGTCTTGACGTACAAGTCTGGGACCCTCGTCTGTGACGTTTCGCAATGCCAGAACCTTGCCTCTCATGACTCAGTCTATACGTTTGACTGTGGCAATGGTTATTTCCTGGATGTCACAGGAAACGCTGGTAACGCTACCATCCGGAACACGGCAGGGACGTGGCGCCTTGCGGTTTTCGATAATCACGACAATACGTTTGTTTGTGCGAATGTTGGAGATGAAACTGAAATTCACGGGACAAAGTTTGAGACTGTGTTCAGTGACCACTCTGGCTGTGCTGGATTCAACGACCCCGTGTTGTGCGATTTCAAGACTTACTGTTAAACCGAATACTATTGGACGAGTACTACGCGTTCACAAATTTTTGTACCCTCGTTAATAATTTATGGTCAAATTTTTATCTATTTGGTGCAACTCATGTGTGAATGAGTTTTGAGCCATTCAGAGATCACAATTACACGGAATCGTTGACCAGCCGCGGTTATTGAACATGATTTGTGGGCAATAATCCCCGGGGTATATGTGATAACAATGAACAAGGGTAGAGATCCCGAGGGAGTAAATTATAGCAATAAAACAAGGCTCAGTAGCGTTGATTGTAGGACCAGACAAGAGGCACAGATAGTAGGTCCAATCTACCCTAGGGGTGGATAAGTAGTCTCCAATGGGAACTCCCATGGAATTTTTCAGGTCCTAGTACGGATCTGAACCGAGATTTAAGAATTAACCATAAACGACGCAGACGATGATCATGGCAAGAGGCCCCGCAGGTAAAAGGGTTTCGAGAAACAGTGTATTCAGTCAAACCGTAAAGGCGTATACCAATAGACGGGGAATACAGAATTTTCGCTCAAGGACGACAGCCGGTAGCGTACCTTTGCCTACCAGAGGAGGGATGTGAGACGAAAGGCATTCACTGATAAATGTTAGGGGCCAGTCTGCTTGTGCTAAAAAATTGTAGCAGACTTTCAGAACTTCAGAACAGGTCCATAGGCCAGAGAGAAGAGTCCACGGTAAGGTAAGCTTCTTTGTCCTAAGTATGAAGACCTAGATAGCCAAAGCGGAATTATAGATCACATTGTACTCTACAAATGTGGAGCTTTCAATCACTGGGTCAATGCATTTATACAAGGCACCCTCAAAGATGGGCCCGCATTCCCCCAAACAGCATTCGGGAGACTGCTGTTTGGGACCGGACAGGCCGTTTTCTCCAATGTTTGAGCAAGAGTTTGGCGTTAAACAAGGAGGAGCAAGGCGGGCAAACCGGTTTAGTTATCGGCGGAAGGGTACAGTCCAGATTTTCAGAGAAGTTTCAAGGGGGTTTAAGCGACAGCAAAGAAGCAAAACGCGATGGGGGGCATTATAAAATAGCCTGAAGAGCTTGAGAAGTCACTCTATGGACCGACAACAGGTCAAGACTCCCTCTAAGACGAGGGTTTCAACCACAGCTAGAGCGTTATCACTCCTAGAGAGGCTAAGAGCTATCTCTGTAGGGGAGTCATGAGCGGAAGTGACAAGCGCTTCTTTACTCTGTCCCACCATCTTCCGATAATATGTATTCGATCTGTTTCCATCGTGTTGGCGTATCAAACGTCTCTCTTTTCGCACGCCCATGGTCCAAACGCCAGTATCCTTACGCACAAGCTTAGCTCGCGCTCGCAAGCCAGGGCAGATAGCCCAGACGGTCCCCATTGAAATATGGCTTTACATCGCTCAGTTTATTGACGACCAAGACCTATCCCGGATGAGATACCTGAATTCCATCTTTTTCAGTCTTAATTTCACGAGGAAATATGGAAAGGTTAGAATTGACCATGGTCGTAGTAGCTTGGCATTGAAATCCTTGCTTGAACGTTTGAGGTGAGTCTGAGGTTCCTTTTCACTTCCCGGGGTGGAATAGACTGAACACATTTTGAAACCGCAGAACGCCGTACGCAGGAAACCGAGTGCATACACTTTCCATTCGAACGGATGCACAAATTAGTTTGATTTATTCAGGCGAATTTCCGGAATACCCCACTTCCCCCCTTCAACCACCTACTGTGGATAGTCAGATAGCTGCTGCTGAGACACCTCAAGCTCAAGAGCTAGCCAAGGACATTGATAAGGCCGTTAAAACCTTCACAAATCTTCGTTCTTTGACTATTTCTTTTGGTCCTACATGTGGATTATACATGAAGACGTTGTGGCGACGAGCTTCACCTACTCTCACTCACCTGGAACTTCTCATGTCTGCGTACGACGCCCGACACATTCTCGACATACCAGAAACCACTTTCTTCCCCCGCCTCGAATCCTTTTCCATTCACTTTCTGCCATACCGCCCTGAACTCGTCAGAAAAGACGAACTTCTCGACACTGCAGGTTACGTTCGCGTATTCGAACGCCTTCAAGCCGCCCTGCCTCTCAAGCTCACTGCGCTCTCTTTGCACCGCTTTTGGGCCACTGCGCGCGTCCTTCTTCGACCCGAGAATTTTCCATCTCTGCGTAAACTTCACTGTAGCGAAGGTGAAAATATTCGTGGGTGGCACCCTTGGGAAACACCTGGTCTTCCTACGCTCTCGCAGTTTATCACTTCGCATAGTGAGACGCTTGAGCATGTCATTTACGAGGAGCGGCCGAACCAGTACGAAATAAAGGCATCCTCTTTTACGGTTGAGATTCCCGTGAAAGCGCTCAAGTATCTCGAACTCGACATGTCGCTGTTTGTGAAACATCGAGACTTGATTCTTGCCCAGTTGAGAAGGTGTTGGATGCTTCGACGGTTGAGGTTGAATGGGTCGGAAGGGCTTTCTGCACCGGAAACGGACGAACTTGTGCGTGCGCTGTCACAGGCGGCAGGGACGCTGAGAGAACTGGAATTGCCGATCCATACCTTGAGGACGAGAACTTTGGCAATGATTGCGACAACTTGCACGAGTTTATCGGTTTTGAGAGTGTGGTGTATCACTCGTCATGACCAGCCTCTGCTCCAGGGCTTAGGGGAGGGCACACTCTCGTCATCTTCATCCGACGTCTGGAAGAGGGTTGAGTTTGAGGGCTTAGCGGAGAATAGGAGGAAGCTCGAAAGTCGGGTGGGCAGTGGAAAGGGAGAAGATGTGTTGATGGAGGCGTTGAGGCAGTCGGCGGTAATTAAGGTCTAGACTTGAATTACATTTACTTTATTGGTTATTTAATTGATTTATCTAAGGGTGTGCTCTTGGTTTGAAAGCCTTCGGACCGCGGCAAGGTGGCACACCATCCCGAAGGTGGGGGGTGCCCCGATCTTCGTCGTGGTAGAGCATACGAGTGCCTGCAATGATATCAGCATATGAAAAGAATAGTGGTTAGAAGAAAGACATACAGCGAGAAGATGGGGCCGTGGGCGGGTTGGTATTGAGATATGTACCTGTCGTGTTAGCCACAGTCATCGAGTCTTGTCTTAGAGCTTAAAGGGCATCGCAGATCAGATCTCTCAGAGGGCCAGACACGACGAGGAAGGCGGTCAGCTTATATCACAACCCAAGGTTAAGTAAGGATAAGGATCGTGGAAGTCGATGAACAGAGGGACCAAGTGAAGATGTGTTGGGGGGTCTACGCCATGGGGGACTGAGAGTGTCGGACAGAGCAAACGATGATCGACCTTGAGTCGAGTTAAGTTGAAGAATACGTGCTGTATGGACCAAAACGAATCGCGCCCATTCCTATTGGGGCCAGGAGACGAGACGAGAGACGGATGTGGCGCATAAGTGTTGGTGTGCAGCCTTCTAGTCGTTCACCTCAGGCGCAGGGACTGACTGGCCGTATTGGACTTAGACGGCTCCGCGCATCTCAACGAGAGAGACCGAGACCAAAGAGACCAGAGCCGGGGGAGGAGTGGTGGTGGAGGGGGAAGGGAAGAGAGCTGTGGTAGAAAGACGCTGAGTTTGGGCGCGCGCTTTATAGGGAATTCATTTCGGCGATTGATCGGCGACTGTCACTGCCTCTCTTTCGACAACTGTCACCACAGCTGCTCTGCTTTTTCTTTCACTCCCTACAGCTGCTCTACCAAGAAGACGCGTCGACGCGTCGCGGTTCCTTTTCGTTCTCGTCTAACAATGCACCGACGATCACCGGCTCCGGGCATCCACGCAGATCCGAATGGCCACCAAACCCTTGCCCGGAGCTTGTGTTTGAATATGTCTGGAAGTTCAAAAGTCCTGGCTTCTTCCGGCTATTCTCCCTCTCACCAGCATTCTCGCATAAAAACTAGAAGAGTGCTTTCGAGAGTTGTATTCCTTCTCCGACGGCTACTTGCTTTGGTCAAGTACATCCTCTTCTCGCTCCGACTCCGAATGATCAACAAATCGGCACTTGCTGCAAGCTTTTGTTTTGGAGTCGTTACCATGGCCATTCTACGTCTCAGAGCGCATTCCAGGAAGACTTTCGTTCATATGAACGTAGAAAAGTCGCCGAAAGTTCTGGTTGGGAAGGACAAGGAGAAAGTTTCATTGACGGGATTGGTGGAGAAAGAATGTCCAGCCGTGTTTAGCAAATTTAATCCCGTGTGGTGGGTAAGTAATTTATCCTGGTCATTTGTTGGGCTGTTTCTGAAGTTTTCGTGAAGTTACCCAAGTGGGTTGTCTTGCTTCTGACAAAAACACTGAATTAAATTTTTGGGGGAATATTAGCGGACATCTTCAAGTACGAATTAACCTTAATCCCTACTTTCGTCGCTCTAATGGTCCATTTTATAGACTATGTATTGTGTCGCTGGAAACTTCAAGCAAATCGACAAAGTCACTTACGATAGGTGAATTTACTTTTTCCATTCCTTCGATGATATCTTTGACCTTTGTTCTGCAGAGTATACTTACGAACACTAGACGGTGGAACACTGTACGTCCATCTCTCATTCCCCAGAATTTGTGGTACTCAATTGATTGGATGTAGCGGATTAGATTTCGCACCCTTAGACTGGGCTTCCAGAGATGATGAGACTCCCATTGTAGTAATGAGCCATGGGCTTACCGGAGGTTCGTGAGGGCCCCTAATGCGCTAGCTATGTTTGCTCATATTCGAGAGAAGGCAGCCACGAAGCTTATGTGAGAGCGGTAGCCACACCTGTGATTGCACCTGTTGAAAAAGGTGGTCTTGGATATCGAGCTGTTGTTGTTAACTTCAGGGGATGTGAGTACATTAACTGTATCAATGTCATCGATTCTCATTTTCGTAGGTGCTGGCGTTCCAATAACTAGGTTAGGCATAATAATGGTTGTGCTACTCATGCTCACGTTTCTTCTATCAAGTGGAATGCTATACTCAGCCGGACACACCGATGACCTTCGGTTGGCATTAATATACATTCAGAACCGGTTTCCGAAAGCACCATTAATGGGGATTGGATTCTCGCTGGGTGCGAATATTATGTCGAGGTATGTGGCAGAGGAAGGGACTGCAAGTCGGTTGAGGTCTGGGTGTGCTGTTGGTTGTGTAAGTTCCATGTTCTTCAATTATAGTTGTCATTTATCGGAATATAGCCATGGAACCTTTCTGCGAATAATCAAGGGTGAGTTCGTCTTCTTCGTCTTATTGCACCATGCTAACCTGTAACACCAAAAAGGCTGAAAAGCTCTTGGATTGGCAACAATCTCTATTCGAAAGCTATGGGCAAGAACCTTCAAAAACTTGCCAAGCGGCACTACAAGTCCCTTCTCCGGCATGCGAATCCTGTTGTCATTGAAGCGTGCGAGAAGGTCGTGGCGTTGAAGGATCCGACAATTGAGGAATTTGACGACATCCTGACTGTAGTAGCTGGTGGACCTGCGCCAAGATGGCCCTATGCTACTGCAGAGGATTACTACCAGGATAATTCGGCTTCAAAGCTTCTTGGGCAGATTAGGTTTGTTTTATTCCATCGCTCTTTTCAGGTTCTGAACAATGAATCTGTAGGGTGCCTTTCCTTGGGCTCAATGCTGCGGATGATCCTATTGTGAGAGACCTCAGCATCGTTAACTGCGAGAATCCATGGACAATTATGGCTATGACGCCTGGTGGCGGCCACCTTGGATGGTTTGAAGCACCCTTGGCGTCCAACCCGAAGCAGCCGAGCCGTTGGTTTACGAAACCAATATTGGAGTGGTTCAAAGTAATGAGTCATACATTGTCAGAGGGACAACGTGGCTGGGAAGATAGTTGAAGATGAGGAAGGATGGTTACGGGATGCGGAGAGACCTGGGATTGCGGTGAGAGAGCTGGAGGATCATGCTGGGCTGGTCTCTGAGGACAAGGAGGACCCAAAATTGCGAGTGACCCAGGGGTTATAATGTTTTCTTTAACCAATATATATATTATATAGTCGTTGGTATAATAGGCTTGAGTTCCGAGTAAAAAAGGAAATCATTCCCATCAGCCCTGGCTTGTGGTTCTGAAATGCAGCCGAAGAACTTGTCTTCTCTGTTTACTTCCACAACTCAACCGCCGGGTTGATCTGTTTCGTTTGACTATGCTCTGGTAGAGCGACTTGTGGATGCATGGACGTCCCTTTAGAATCCCCAACTACCCCTCGTCGCCCGTTGCCAGTACCGCAGAGCACGCCTGTGACCACTCACTTCCCACAACACCATCCCACACCCTCCAGACTTGAACGGCTGGGCCGGACGTTGTCAACGCTTATTTCTCCTTCTCACTCTGCAAGTTCGTCTATATCTTATTCGGCTGTCTCTGCCGAGGAAGAAGATATGGCATCAAGCGCAGTAGCCCAGAGTCCTAGACTGGTTACAGATGCAGACAAGGGAGCTCGAAGGAGAAGTTGGGGTCAGCAGCAGTCTCAAATGCAATGGGATCCACTTCAGGCCCATATGCAGCATCAGTCTGAAGATCCATTTGCAGAAGACTACGTGCCATCAAGCTATCGCCAAGAGTTTGCTGCTTCCTCCATTTCGAACGACGATTCGGAGTCTCTACGCCATATTACCAACCCGTCTCAAGCCAATTTGGACCCTGAAAACCCATTAACCCCGAATGCTAGGCGGAGAACATTGCGCTACTCGGTCTCACCGTCTCCACTCAAGAAGACCGGTACAGTGCTTACAACCATGGGCAGGAATTTGCGACGAGTGTCTCTGCGTGTAGTTAATCTACACAATGACCCTTCAGCTTATTCAGCCATGCACGGAGATGACGATGACGACGATGACGCGCCAGACATGTCTTGGGCAGCAAACAACCAGACTCAAGGTCCCCTTCGTGGTAGAACACTTGGTTTCCTAGGTCCCCACAATCCCTTAAGACTCTTCCTCTACCATCTCATCCATAATCAGTGGACAGAGCTCATCGTTCTCCTTGCTATCATCCTCAACGCAACCGTCCTCACCATCCAAGCAGCTAGGTCGGTCACACTAGATGAGGTGCAAGCCGTATCCGCACCTAAGCCTCCCGGAGAACGAGGTTACTTCCACACTTGGGAAGATTGGGTTATATTTGTCCTTTTTGTGGGCTACACTATCGAAGCATTGGCCCGAATCTCTATCACCGGATTTTTGTTAGATCCTGAAATCCCCATTTCTGCTCTCTTTGCCTCTCCCTTCCGCACACAGCCTGCCCTTCCACCTGGCACTTCGTCCGGGTCTGCTCTTGCACCGACTGGCCCTGGCAGTGTCGGTATCACCGGTGGTCGTCGTAAAACTATCGTAGTCTGTTCATGCTCCGAGGCAAAGTGTTATGCCTGGCATTGAACCGCCTCGTCTCAGCCGGCGAGAAGCCTCAGATTCTAGTTCTTACCTCGAATGGACTTCTCCAAACCGTCCAGGTGTACAGCCTGATGGAGGTCTCTCCCCCGCTAAAGGCCCTTTGACGAGAGGATTATCACTAGGGGCGAGGATGGAGACGCTTGCAAGGAACGTGAAGGAGCCATTTGCATTGAAGACAGCATCATCATCGGACTCTGCTGTATCTGGAGACAATTCAGAAGTATTGGATGAGAAAACTGGAGTTGGACAAGCGAGTACAGGTGTCGGTCATTCGCGGTTTCAGTCGAATGGCGCTGGCGCATATCCACCTACATCATCCGAGAAACCGGGTGTCCCTCAGGCGAAGAAACAGGGCCCGTTACGGCTCCCTTTCGCGCTATCTCTTGCACAAGCTCAGTCTAAGACGGAGCGCAACGTACCATATCTTCGACAAAGCTGGGGAAGGATCGATCTGGTTGCCATCATTGGATTCTGGACGACTTTTGCCTTGAGTGTTTTGGGTTTAGAGCGAGGAAACGGGTTGCATATCGGCGTCTTTCGAGCAATGAGTGTGCTGAGATGTGGACGGCTTCTTGGCATTACTTCTGGTACCACTACTATCATGCATTCGCTCAAGACGGCACGACCACTTTTGGCCAGCGTTGCTTACTTTGTGGTGTTTGCAATGATCTTGTTTTCGTAAGTCCTTTCAATTCATACATCACCAGACCCTTATCTTTTATAAGTATCATCGGCATTCAAACCTTCTCTGGCTCCCTACGTCGCGCATGTTACCTTCAACCTACTCTAGGTGAACCTGAACTCCTCGTCGGCTCAGACGACTCTCCCCAGACCTGCGGTGGCCATATCAATTCGACTACCCTCCAGATTTCCGGCTATCTCAGCCTTTCCAACCAGACCATTTCAGATGGCAAAGGGTATATCTGCCCATTGGGCCAGATTTGTAAGGAGAGGGAGAATCCGTTAAATAACATTGAGAGTTTCGATACAATTTATTTTGCGGCTTTGCAAGTTATTATTATTGCAAGTGCCAATGGAGTGAGTTTTTCTCCCCCTTAATCTAAGAATTTGAGCTCATCTGCTTGGAATTATAGTGGACACCATTGATGTATACGATGATGGACTCAGAGTTTTTCGTCTCTGCTTTCTTCTTCATCATTGCGGTTATTGTGCTCAATTTTTGGTTGATCAATTTGTTCGTTGCTGTTATTACGAATACCTTTGGACTCATCCGGTACGCTGTTTTTCTTGTCCTGTTCACTACCCGACCCATAACAATACATTCACAGGAGTGAGACCAAAAAATCTGCATTCGGAGCAGAGAACCTCAAGGTTCTCGAAAATGACGACGAAGACGACGACAATGCCATTCATAATGCCACAGATCGATCCTCCCTCCATCGCCGTGGATCTGTGCGAAATAAGAATCCCCTTCAGACTGTCATGAAGTATTCAGAATGGTTTTGGGTCATGTTAGCGATGGCAAGTCTAGGACTCCAAGCATCAAGAGATGTGGATGTGAGCGAGACACACGAGACGATTATGTTCTGGGGCGAATTGGTGATTACTGCTGCCTTTGACGTTGAAATTATCTTGCGGTTCGTTTTTTAGCTTTCTCTCTCTATTTGCTAAAAAAACTTTTTTCTTTTGGGTAGGTTTGGAGCAAGCCTTCCAGAATGGCGGCCTTGGTTCAAGCAAGGGAAGAATTTGCTGGACCTTGCACTCTGCATTGGAACGTCTGTGATACAGATTCCTGTGATACGGAATTCAGATGTGTACCCTTGGTTCACGGCACTCCAGCTGATTCGGTTTTATCGCGTTATTTTGGTTGTGCCAAGGATGAAGCCTTTGCTGGTTAGTTCTCTCAATCCCATAACCCATTCATTTCTTTTGGTTGACATTTATGTTTTAGCTTGCTGTGTTTGGAAATGTATATGGTCTCATCAACATGACGCTGTTCCTTTTGCTCGTCAATTATCTTGCTGCACTTGTCGGAGTTCAACTCTTGCGAGGTGATATCGGAGGGGATGAGACGATTAATTTTGGACAGCTATTCAATGCTTTCCTCGGTGTTTACCAGGTAACCACGACCAACCTCTTACCGTTTTAGAAGCTAATGTGAGCGGGTTCCCAGGTATTCTCGTCTGAGAATTGGACCTCAGTTTTGTACGGTGCGACTGGTGCAGAACTAGAGCTTGGCCAAGTCGTTATCGTGGCCATTTACGTGACTGCTTGGATGTTGTTTTCCAACTGTTTGTCTGGCCCATCACTCGACAGTGTTGTTTTCGCTGATCTTCACAATCCTAGTTATCGTCTTGCAAATGTTTATTGCCGTTATTAACGAGAACTTTGACATTGCCGAGGAAGCCAAACGATCTAAACAAGCTCAGTCATTCTGGGCTCAACAATCTCAGGGACAAAGGTCCAGTGCAGGGTGGCTCCGAAAACTTAACCCCTACCGATGGGTACAAGCGAATCCAGTCACCGTCCAAGTGCCAAATATGCCTGCCAATCTCGTCCTTCCCATGAAGAAGACGCTCGTACAAGATCTATATCAGGACACCGTTACTGGGCGTAAGGATGGGCCTAGTAGGAGCACAACTCCGATGCCGGGAAGTTTGACGACGTTCCCCACAATGACCTCTGGTTTGGGGTTGGAAAGGCAAACGGGGAGCGCTCTGAAAGGGAAACATTTTAGGGATCGGAGCTTGACGATGATGCAGAGGTTATTTGCGACAACGGAAGGGAGATCTGATGATGTGCCACTTGCTACGTTGGGTACCGGTGCGAGAGGAAAGCGGGATTCAATGGTGGACGAAAATTTAGACGATGAAACTGAGAGGCATTTGTGAGTTATTTGTTTTAGGCGTTCAAGTGTTCTATTCTAATCGCGTCTCGGGATAGGGAAATTCTAGATGCTGTAAACGCGAACCAGGGAGGTGTGCTACCTGAAGACCTCGCGGATAACATCATCGAGCGAAGGGCGCAAAAAGCCGATTTCATCCGTGACCATCCCACGTATGACAAGACCTTCTGGATCTTTTCACAAAAGGATCCTGTTCGTCGGTTTTGTCAACTTTTTGTTGAGCCTGCTGGCGGAGAGCGGATTTTTGGTCAACGTCCGAATCCGTACTGCCATAGTGGGCTGGCACTCTTTCTACTCTGCGCCGTCATTGCCGGCATCGTCGTCGAATCCATTGCCACTCCAGACTACCGCCGTCGGTTCTATCGAGATCATGGGTTTCTTCGAGGAACCTGGTTCGATACTGCCGAAGTGGCATTGGGCATTGTTCTTCTCCTTGAATTTATCATCAAGATCTTCGCCGATGGATTCGTTTTCACGCCTAACGCATATCTTAAGAGTATATGGAACGTCATCGACTTTGGGATTTTGGTCGGGCTGATCGTCAACGTCTCAACGGGCCTCATTTTCGTGGGTGGTATCAGCCGGTTGACACGGTCACTCAAAGCCCTCCGTGCCCTTCGAGTCATCACACTCATTGAGAGAATGCGCAAGACGTTCCAGGATTTGATCATATCGGGTGCTGGGCGTATCTTCGACGCCGCCATCCTTGCCATCCTATATGATTCCCTATGCTGTTTGGGGTCTCAACATCTTCGCCGGTAAGATGAACGAGTGCAATGATTCAAATGCAACCGGCATTGCAGATTGTACGAACGAGTACACGACGACAGTTGTCGGAGATTCCTTCGGCTATCTCGTTCCTCGAGCTTGGGATTACCCGGCCCCCTCGACTAAGTTCTCTTTCGACGATTTCAAGAGCTCTCTCCTTATCCTTTTTGAGATTGTCTCTTTGGAAGGGTGGATTGATGTTATGGGCATTGCAACCAGTGTGACTGGTCGAGGTCTTCAACCTCAAACGAACGCGAACCAAGCCAATGCAATTTTCTTTTTACTCTATCATCTTCTTGGTGGTGTTGTGATTTTGACACTTTTCATTTCGTGAGTTTTGCCTTTGTCGTTACACAAGATCATCACTCTGACAATTTTTAAGTATCATCATTGGCAACTTCTCATCCAAGACTGGTTCAGCCTTCTTGACCAAAGCTCAGCGGGAGTGGATCGATTTACAGAAGCTTTTTCGTCGACAGCGGCCATCTAAACGTCCACAAACTGTTCCCACCTTCCCCTTCCGCAAATGGTGCTTCGAGAGAGCGACCCAAAAGCGAGGATGGTGGTGGCGAACTATGTCACTCATTTTTATCCTTCATATTATCGCGTTAATGTGAGTACTTTTGGTGGTCTTTTGTTCAGTTATTTGACTCATTTCATTCAGGTCTCAGACTTTCACCACGATCACTGTTATCAATGAAGCCAGAAGTAAGGAAGATTTCCCTTCCATTATCAGTGTGCTCATCTACTCCATAGATTCTATCTTCCTTGCCATCAGCGCAATTTATTCTCTTGATGCCATCGTTCGATTCATTGGCCTTGGGTTTACGAGCTTTAAGGCGGACGGTTGGAATCTCTTCGATGTTTTCGTGGCTGGTGGCAGTCTCCTCACTACCATTGTTGTTCGAAGTGGTGCACAGGGATATTTGGTGACCCAACTACAAAAGCTTTTCCTTGTGGCTATCGCCTTCAAACTTGTACAAAGGACCAACAACTTGAACAAGCTATTTAAAACTGCAGTGTTTGTAGTTATTTGTTTTTTTGGCTCAGCTGTGTGGCTCATAGAACGTTCGACAGTGCCAGCCTTTCGTCTCTACTATCCCTACTCGCTCTTTGGCTAATCCTTTTCGTCTTTTTTGCAATCATGTTTTTGGAGGTCTTTGGTCTCACCAAGTGGGGTTCCGGGGAGAACCACAACCAAAACTATTCTTCCATGGGTGCATCACTTGTCATGTTAGCCTTCATGAGCACAGGGTATGTGCGCTCCTTTCTTATTATTTATCTTGTTCTCAATGTCCACAGGGAAGGATGGAATCAGTACATGCATGATTAGTACGCTTTTGCCTAACCTTACTAAAATTATGTGGAGGCTGACACACCAGTTAGTGCTATCGAATACCCGAGGTGTACCAATAGTGGACCATCGAATTCCGTCTCTGATTGCGGTAGCGTGGTTTGGGCCTTCGCCTTATTTATCTTGTGGAATGTCTTGAGCATGGTAAAACCCTTGACGTCGATTAATCTCTCCAAACTAATCTTTTGTCAGTACATCTTCGTGAACATGTTTACTGGTGTGGTCGTAGAAAATTTCTCTTACGTTTTCCAAACCTCGGGTGTTCGTTCCATCTCGCGAGAAGAAATGCGAGCATTCAAGAAGGTCTGGGCCACATACGCCAATCCCAAGACTGGCTACCTTGAACGGCAGCACTTTGTTCCCTTTTTCTCGGTAGGTAAACCTTACATAAGTCTGATGTTTCGTGCTGACGTGTTGACAGAAATTGACTGGCGTCTTCGAAGTGAAGATTTATCCTAACGAGTTCCAAGTGCCAAATATTTTGCGTGCCTGTCAGGGAGCGCCGCAGTACGGACACACTTGGATGGTCGATGGAATTGACATGCACAAACTATCTCATGTGACACGTACGATTGACTATAAAGCTATTCGACGTCGGCGTGCGGTTTACGAAAGACTGTACCACGAAGCCTATATGTCTCACAAGAAAGGCCTTGGCATCTCGTTTACTGACATGCTCATGTTACTCGCCCACCATAAGCTTATCGTCGACAAGGAGGCTTTGGTGTATGTATTATTAGTATTGAATCGCTGTGTACCCATCTCACCTTTCACAACAGGCTCAAAGACCTCGTAACGCGTACACAGAAGACGAAACTCGTTGCCGATCTTGTCAATCTTCACAGGGTCCAGTCCATGCTTTTAACTATCCACTATCGGCGAAAGTTCCTGGCGCATCTTGAGGAGAAACAGAGACAATCAATTGATCGCCATGGTGAGTGTGTATTAAATCTGCCTAGAAGTATCCTCAATAGTTTCCAGATATTCCTTCCATCATTGTCGATCCCACACCTGCTACCCCCCCTTCCACTACACGTGATATATCTGGGGCTACCTGGGTGGACTCTGGATCGGCACCATCCAGTCCCTCACCTAGTCACGCATACTTCGGATCGCCCGAAGCCGCTCACAGTCATTCTGGTGCTGGCTTGAGGAGGAGCCACGCTGACATCAGACGCTCCAGCATTGGTGATTTCGGTGGCCTTGGCTCTACGGATCTTGGAAACCGCTCTCGAGACTCTGCGATGTCCGTCGAAGACCCACAACAAGTCCTCGAGTCGATGCAAAATTCAATGTGGGGAGATCTGATGCAAGAAGCCGAGGAGGAAGAGGAACGTCGAAGATGAACCGAGTAACCATTCTTTCCTTGGACACCTTTTGTTGTACGCATATGGAAGATTGACTGACACTCATTGCATGCTTTATAGTACATTCACATCTGTATAGTAGAACCCATTCACCACGGACTCTCCTTAACTATATACCATCTAGACTACATTCTCTTGGAGCCGCATTTTAGTTTGAGCTTTTGGCCAGTAAAACTTGATCACACTGGATTCAACCTGGCCTGATGAAGCACGTTTAGAAATATAATTCACCTAACCAATCTAGTGGCTCGATGTCAAACACTTCTGCCCATGAACTGGCCGGCAGAGGATGCGCAGCTATATCCCATTTGATTAGATTTCTGAACAATTATATCATTCAGAAGGCCTTACCAGCTTCCCGTACGTCGAATCGGATGGGCACCATGGTCCAACTTGCCCTTTTCATCATTTCTACCCTTTCTTTCTTCATCCTCCATTGCAGCACTCTTCCCTCCATGTCACAAGTCTGGATAACTGACTGCACGTATATCTCGTTTTTTCTCGAGACAAACTCGCCTTCAAGAATATTTACCATATTCTTGACGATCCTCTCTGCACCAATGCTCAGACCTGGTGACATGAAAAGAAGAGAGAGATTTGGATCTTCATTGAACCACATGAACATCGACGAGCCTATTGACCATGACACGTTCTGAACTCTGTAATTTGCAAACTCATTTGGAGTACAGAGTGTGAGTGAAGTCGGTGATGGGTTCAGAGGGAAGGTCGGAGGGAAAACGAGTGCATTTCGAGATTCACTCAAAATGAGCTCCCAATCCACCTTCCAAGGATCAAGATGAAGCTTTCTCTGCGCCTTTGATGCTGACGCTTCTGATAAGGGTACCGGAAGCCTGCCCGTATATGGTACCGCTGAGCTATAGCAGCGATCCAGCAAGATATCCGTGAGGAATTCTGAGAGCCAGTGAAGGGGATAACCAATGGTCTGCAGGTGTACTATTATGTTGAAGACTGCTACAAGATTGTTGGGGTAGACCACTCGCACAGATTCAAGTTGCGGTGCTGGGGGTATCATCGCGTAGATCATTAGGCGGTGGAGCCAGAAATTTAGCTCTGTACGCGTTGCCAAATCAGAGAGAAGGAGAGGGAGTGGTTTCGACGGCTGCGTAAGGGTGATCAGACCGAACATAGGCTTCATATGCTTAACGCCACATCCGAGGTATCGAGGAATATCTCGCGCCAGTAACAATGTGTAGCTATATAGGAAATTTGAAATTTTAAGTCAAGATAGCCATGGTAAACTTTAAAGGACCTACTTGTGACAGTAGAAATCACCGGTGGTTTCGTGCCATATTCCAGTGTTGAGCATACAGTTGGAGGCAACCTCGGCATACGGAGATAGCTCCAGATTCGGAACAATGTACACTGCAGTGCTCGAAGGACCATGCGTATAATCCCTGCCAAAATTTAGTAAGCCCAGCGCTAGAGAGAGAGAGAGTAGACCCGTACGGTACGTTGCTCAGCCACATCCTCATATATTTTCTAGGGAAGTTCTTGGGTCGTAAAAGATCAGCCCCAAGTTTCATTTTAACCACCTCTTGACACAGGTCTCCATGGGTCACCTCCACGGTGATCTTATTCTCCATGCCTTTCAGAGCCTCGACCAATGTATCAAAAAATGCTGCCACGATAGAAAAACTAGGACAATCGTCTAAAATTTTGCGTTGGGTTGTGTATTGTTGGATTAGCAAGCGGAGCAAGCTCACAATCGGAGTTTCGGGAGCTATTGCTCAATAGCTTATTGTCGCGCTTTGCGCGCATTGTATTGATTTTTAGTATAAATATCGTAGTCTACGTAGATTATTCTCTATTCGATTGCCTCGGTTCCCTTACAATAAGCCCGAGACAAGCGATTTCTTATGCGCACGAGCGGCTATTTCAACATGTATAGGTTGTGACGTTCGTTACAGCTATTCCATTAATTCTAGTCAGGTTTTGGCCTGCGCGTCTTCACAGTCACATTAATTTGTGGCGTGGTTACCTGTGCGGGATTGTGCCCAAGTAGGTCAATATAGTCATGGGAAAGTAATTTGTTGTTGCCGTTTGACTGTGAAGTGCGCTTTCTAATGCGTCAAATCAGATGTCACCACGTCATTTTTTTGTGAAGACGCGCAGGTCGAAACCTGTCTAGAATTAATGGAATAGCTGTAAATTCATTAATCTGGCGCACTGACTGGAAGATGTCCATGTGGAGGTTCGGGTAACCAGTATCGCGGCCAGTATCGTACTTTTTGTCGAATAGAGCAAGATTAGGTTTCCATGTATCTTTGATTTCATTAACAGCCTAAATTGAAGTGGTCAAGAGGCTAAAGACAAATGCTGCACAGAGATTTACCGTGCTGAGATCATGTTTTGGTTCTCCTTTCCTCATCCTCTTAGTAGTGGCAATATCGAGCATCCGAGTCCAGATCTCGTCGAAAACACGGACTCCTCAGGCGACCCTTGGGTGGAACAAACACCTTTAGATGCTCGTACCATTGGGTCTCAATGTGGTACGACATCATCCCTTCTCCAGTTGGCCCGGATTTGTTCTCCATATCCAGCATCATGCTAGCCATCATCTGCTTAGCTTTCTTCATCCACACCGCTCTCGCTTTTGCTTTCGACGATGGAGGACACGCGCTGCCCATACCGTTAGCCGCAATCTCGATAATTTGCTCTTCAGACATGCGGCTATCCAACTGGGAGAGAATTTCTTGTAGCTTGTCATCTTGTCGGGCTTTGAGATCCTGTGCAAATCCAGAAACTGAGTTTGAGCCCATAACGTCTTGCCATATCTCTTGTTCAACATCAGTGTTATGGTTTTCGAGGACACCGCGAACCGTTTTCCCTTCACACCTTTCAAGCCAATAGTCTATCGAATCGATGATTTGGTCTATGCCCGTTGGTACAATGAAGAGCCAGGGCAGGTGATCAGATGTTAGAACCACGAAGAAGATTTTTGATTCGGTGGGCAGTGGTACAGAAGCGGTTAAGCAAGGTCCTGGGAGGAGAGGAGCGACGTAGGAAAACATAATGGTTGCTTGGATTTCTTGCACTTCTGTGTCATCCTTGTGGCGTCTCTGCAAGAGATCATCGATGAGAAGGAGGATAACAAGGTCCCGGGCTAAGATGGTGGGATGAAAATCAAGCATAGTGAAGTGGCACCGAAATTCCTTTTGATGCTTTGTCGAAAGACGCTTGTACTTGTTCCACAGTCCAATGATTGACCCAAAAGCATGTCGGCATCTCCAACACCTCCAAAAATAAATGCAAGAGAAGCGCGCTGTGCTGATGTCAGAGAAGATAACGGCATGGGAACCTGCTCATCGTCTGCCCAATCATCCACGATTGAAATGATATTGTCGGTTCCAATCTGAAGAAGAGGAGAATGAAATAAAAAACTGAATAGACGAGGTATTAATTAAATCAACCTACGCAGTGATAATCTCCCAGCGTGACCCTGCAAAGAACTTGATATTTATGATAGGAAAAAAATCAATTATCCACGTACAAAGGAGAGCGAAAAACAGGTAATTCAGCCAAATTACGACGAGACATATCAAAATCAGCCAGAATGTCCCTTCCTTTGATATCCTCAAGTGTCATACTAAGACCGTCCCATGCATTTCTCGCATCGTGGTTGCCACTTTCTTCTGCAAAGGAACGGAGGTTCCGGACAATATTTTTCATCTCGGCTCCTTCAATGTCGGAGAAAGGGATGGTTCTCGCGAGGGTGCCATAATTTAAACACTTTGCGAGCCGCTGGCTAAGTTTCAGTTTTAGGGCAGCGTTTTCATCTGGAGTCCTAGAGGCTGAACGTAGAATGGCTTGCGAAGAGGCGACATAATCCCCTTTTTCAAAGAATGCTGCGCTTAAATTGGAGGGAAATATAGGATCTGAGGGGGACAAGGACTCTGCCTAAGTTGTGGATTAAAGAGTGGACAAAACATGAGGTCAAGAGGGCATGTACCTGTTGGTAAAATTTGATTGCCCTCCATAACCAAGCCAAGTTAGAGGAGGTGCTTGATTAGAAAAAAAAGTACGTACTGTTCAAATTGACCAGCTTTAAAGTGAGTGTTCCCCCTTTTCTTTAAGCTCTGAAGCATTCATCCTTATGAAAGGTGATGAACGTCAAGAAGAAGCATGCACAAAGGCGCCGATACCATATTGCTTTCGTTGCGCTGGCTGTGGAACTACGCCCGAACGTGGCGCTATCGACGTAAAAACTATTGAGCTTTGTTTAGTGCCTAGAGAGCTTTTGAACCTGAAGGTTCAGTACAACGCCAGTCGTCACATATCACGTGTAGTAATTTCACGAGCTCGGGTGCATTGAAGCTAGGCAGTTTGGCTAAGACCATGACGATCAAACAGCTGGTCCAACTGGAGTCTGCGCTGCAGCCCCGCCGAGGCTCTTTCTTATTTTTCCTTATTGCTTCATTAGTTATTCTGGTCTCTGTGCAGCTTTTTGGCTCGATACTACCTGCCAACCATTCCAAGCATTATCAGAAGAATCGGCTAGTGGCTTTATCTCCAGCCAAACTTGGAGAATATACAGAGAAATGTTCGTCAATTCGCAAGACTGCTGGTCCTTCGGCAAGCTTTCTCTCAGAATCAAGACTCGCTTCCGATCGTTTTGTTGAGGGTACTCGTCCTGTGCTCCTTCGAAATGCCAAGATTCTCACTGGTAGTCGGAACGGAAGTGACGTCGTGTATGGGGATATTCTTTTGGACCAAGGCCTCGTTATGGGCGTTGGTCGTATCTCGACTCCCGTTCTCGACTTGGTGAAGAAGAGAGATATACTAGTCCTGGATTTGGGGGGGAAGAGCTGGGTGACTCCTGGTCTCTTTGACTTGCATAGTCATCTTGGAGTTTCGAGTGCACCATATCTTGAAGGTTTTTGTTTTCTGGTCGATATTATCTACCTCCCTCACAACTTTGTTTTAGGTTCATCTGACACCAACTCATACAAAGCCCCGATTTTACCCTGGTTACGGAGCGTGGATGGTATGTCGCCACAATATCAAGAAAATGCATCACTAATACCGGTTAGGTATCAACACTCATGACGATGCATATCTTTTAACTGTTTCTGGTGGTGAGCTCATTCTTCTGTCAACATTTGCTTTGCTTTTAAACGACAATTAGGTGTAACTACAGCACAAATACTGCCAGGAAGTGCAAATAACATAGGTAACCATCCAGAAGAAAATCCTGCAGCTCATTATTCAATCCAGCTTCAGGTGGTCAGGCTGTCCTCATGAAGCTCCGTCAACCAAACGATAAATCTGTCCAATCAATGCTCCTTGAGCCTCCTGATGAGCTTTTCACGAACGTCACCAGACACGGAGACTACTGTGCGGTGGAGACACATGAAGCATGCATGTGGTCCGTTGTTTCCTTACTTGCTCCTAATTTCTTTCGAAGGTCTAAATAATGCATAGGAGAGAACCCTTCTAGAGTGCATTCGATGACGAGAATGGATAGTGCATGGGAATTTCGCAAAGCTTATGATGAAGCCCTAAAGATCAAAGATGCCCAAGATGCCTTTTGCGACCGCTTTGAAAGGCAAGGCGGATACCTGCTTCCCAGGGACCATTTCCCAGCCAACCTTCAGTGGGAGGCGCTGGTCGATGTTCTGAGAGGAAGAGTTAAGCTCTCCGTGCACTGTTATGAAGTCTGTTCTCGTCACAACTTTCTCCTTCAATTTCTTATACCTAATAGGCCGTTGACCTGGACAATATCGTTCGAGTGTGTCAATTCAGACCGTCTCCTTGTTAACTCGCACTAATCTGTATCGCATTTAGCTTACAAATGAATTCGAGTTTCCCGTTGCATCCTTCCATCACGCTGGCGAAACCTACCTCGTCCCAGACCTCTTGAAGAAAACCTGGGTTAGCTCTGGTACATCTTTTTAACATTGATGCATGTCCTGAACCGCGAATTGTATGTAGGGAGGCACCCCCGCTGCCGCTCTATTTGCCTCCAATGCTCGTATGTTTTTACCAAAGCCAAATGCTTTCCTATTCATAAAACTACTCGAACTAGGTAAGAAACGCGAAGCCTACCGAAACTCCGAATTCGGACCGGCCATTTTAGCTGATAATGGAATCAAAGTAGTCATGAAGGTTCATTCCTCATTTCTTTTTCCCATTCCGATCGAGCTCACAAACAGCAGTCTGATCACCCTGTCCTCAACAGTCGATATCTTCTTCATGAAGCCCAACTTGCGCATTATTACGGTCTTGATCCTGCTCTCGCTATAGCATCTGTTACGGTAGGATATATACACTTTCAGACGCAGGTACGAAAGAAGCTAACCATCCCGACGCAGAGCACACCCGCTGATGTGGCTGGTGTTGGCTGGCGCGTTGGTCAGTTGAAGGTTGGGTATGACGCCGATCTCGTCATATGGGACAGTCACCCACTTTCACTGGGATCAACTCCTTCTCAAGTTTTCATCGATGGAATACCCCAGTTCGCTGGACCAGCGTTAGTTTCTAAGCCGGACTGGCTGCAAGGCAACCTACTGCTCCAAGGTGGGAAGAGGAAAAGAAGAAGGTTGTTGAATGGGATGGGCTCCCATCATTGGAGGGAACTAAATGGAGCAACGTGAGAGTAAAAAATGTCAAGAGACTTTGGGTACGAAAGCAGCTGGGATCAACACAAATAAACGAAGCTCTCTGGACGGAAGGACAGAACAGGACCGTTTTGATTCAGGATGGTCGCATTGTATGTTTCTCTGCCGACGAAGCTGAATGTGCGAGTCTTAACGACGGCGCGTCTACTGAAGTTGATCTCCACTGGGGGTTGGATTGCACCAGGGTAAGTCACCTACTGTCAGGCAAATTCCTTCGAATGACATAAACACAGTTTAACTACCTTTGGTTCATCTCTTGGAATGACAGAAATTGGGTTTGAGGCGACGACTAATGATGGGAAAGTGGCTGATCCCAATTCTGCTGTTGCCGCCGATAACTTACCCTATGCCATTGACGGACTTCTCTTCAGAACTAGGGATGCATTGTCCGTCATTTATTTTTCGAACCTTCTCGAGTTTCGGATTGACGTTTCGTGTCCAGATACGCTTACGTTCGAGGTGGTGTCACTCGTGCCGTGACGATCCCAGTGAGCAACGGATTTGTTCAAGGACTGGGCACCGCCTTTCGCCTTGGGTCACATAATGCTCTCGAACATGGAGCCATTATCCAAGATGTGACTTCTCTGCATGTTCATATTAGCATGCAATTTTCCGTTAGTGTTAGCGCGCAATTTTCCATGCTCCGAAAACGTCTTCTTAACGCTTCTGGTGAGGATCCGTGGGCACTTGCGGTTCAAGTATTTTCTTTCCTACGTTAGTTATTTGTTTTTTGTCTGACTCCAACCCTAGGGAACAATACCCCTCGTCGTAGAAATTGATAGTGCAGACAATATCGCTTCACTGTTGCGATTAAAGCGTCAAGTTGAGGCTCGATCAGGCACTCCTTTAAGATTGACCATTACTTCGTCGGCAGAAGCACATCTTCTATCCAAAGAACTGGCAGAAGCAAATGTTTCTGTGATTCTTTCTCCTCCTCTACCATATCCCTACTCATGGGAAGCCCGGCGAATGTGAGCACAATACCTTTCAGAGCCTCTCTGCCCTGACGATTTGGACAGATTACCCGGCCCACCGCTGACACTTAAGGGGGCGACACAAACACTCATTGAACATGGTGTTAACGTCGCAATTGGAGTGCCGAGATCGTGGGAGGCAAGGAATACACGCTTTATCCTCGGAAGGGTCAGTTTTTCCCACCTTCAGGTTCTCACCCCGTTGGCGGATTGTTCTTACTCTTGCTAGATTGCACTTGAGTCGAATGGCACTCTTTCTGATGACCAAATCTTAGCTTTAGCTACCATAAATCTTGAGCACGCGCTAGGACTGGAGCTCCAAAACCCACTTGATGCAGAGCTAGTGTTGTACCAAGCTGGTGACATGTTTGGGTTTGAGGCCAAACCCATTGGTGTTGTGAACCCGGCCAGTAGAAATACAGAATTGTTTTGATGAATCCAAAATGTTCAACGTTTGTATTGGATATCATAGGCAATAACGGGATATCAACAAAGAGTGATGAGGAGGGCCTCCGTTTCGGCGATGTCGATTCCGTCTTGGAGGTTCACCGTGTCCTCGGTTATATCACCAGAAGGCCGCGCGTCGGGAGTTTCGTATGATTGACCCGCGTATACAACACCAGAAGCATCGTCGGCGTACCTGAAGTACGCATGAGCCCGTCATCCCAAGTTGGTCTGCTCCTTATTTCACTCACCTAATCTTGAGTCGCTTCACTTTGGCTTTTCCGCTAATATCGAACTGTAATCGTACACTCTCTCGCGACCCATCCTGTCTATCGGACAAGAAAGCTTTCAAATTGATCAACACAATTCGTTTGGTCACTCCGCCTTCGTAGAATGCGTAGCCTGACACGAAATCAACCGCCACAGCCAACTCCACTGCTTTGACGTCGCCACTGTTCCCGATTGCCTCGTTCGCCAAGATTCCAGATGTATAGGAAGGCTGAACATGTGGCGGGATTGGTTCCGGGAGCGGTGTCCCATCCAGAATGGATCGGCCCAACTCAACAGGTTGAATCTGTCGATAAACGTAAGCAAGATTTTTTTGTTATCTCGGTGTTGCAGAGGGAGCATTAAAGATCTGCACTTCAGCTGAGAAGTTTACTAACCAGATTGTACTGCATCACAAAGACATCTTCAGTGTCATTCGATAGAACAGAAACCATAATTTACCTTGAATCCAACTCCTTCGTGAAAGCGAACTTGACTAATACCAATTTGGGGACTAGTCGAAACCAGGATCAGCTGAAATATTTAGCAATGTACACCAAAGACAAACTCACGCGTAAAGCAAGTAATCGAGGGTCCAAAGAGCAGCACCGGCGGTATTGCTCACATTCGGTGCTCCCTATTAATCAAAATGAGCTCTTGTAATTTGTGGGGGAAAAACCGAAAGTGGTTGAAATCTACATGGCAGGCATAAGAATTTGTTTCTCCTAGGATAAAGTCGAGGCCTTTTGCTTTGGTCGCAACAATGTCGGGTTGGTAGCTTGTCAAATTACCGCGAATCGATGCCTTATTCATAAGGTCTTGTAAAATTTGAGCTGATCCTTGGCAGAAGCTTCCGCTGTATCTATGCTCTGAGATGCTAAACAGTGGACTGAGCGACTGTCAGAATAGGGTAAATGTCGTTGCGACGTACGTCGATACTAATCGCCCTGGTTCAGAGTCCAAAATACCGAGGGCAAAAATAGCTTGAGGAGAGAATCCAGTAGTCGTGTGCGAAGACCCGGCGAATGAGGCAGCGAGAAGCTTGGTATGACCTTGTGCGGTCAGCCCGGCTGCCTTGGAGACATTGGTTGCAAACGTTGTCCATTCTGGCGCGAGTAAGTTCTAAGATCGGTCATGGTTTAGAAGCACCCTTACCTTGGACGTAGAGGGGACTATCGTAGTCGCTAGGACGGTGACCATTGCGCTTGTAAAGATCAGGTTCATTCCCGATTTCGAGAAGGTCTAAGCGTATCCTCCTCGCTTTGACAGCAGGGGTGTTAAAAGCCCTTATTATCGCCAAAGTTTCAAGATACGCCGCAGTAAGGTTGAGTGTACCAAAATTGACTGCCCAAGTTACATGAGTCCCTTCGGGTAAGAATCGGACTGTGTCGTAGAAAGCTTGACCAACAGTCACGTTGTCCGCTTCCGGGTAAGGCACTGAAGCTGTTGGTGCCGGGAATATAAGTTGGGCGTTCTATAACATGAAATGATCAGCCAAAAAGGGAGCTGAAACTTCGAAGTCAGCAAAACAGAATATATACCGGCAGAATTTCGTTGTAATTAGTTTTGTCGACAGTGTTCGCTCCAATCCTTGAAAGTACGGTGATGAGACATATGGTTTACTGAATAGGAAAAGGAATTGACTATACCTAATGTGAGGTGGGGTGCCTGTCAATTTGGCTAGATTATCGAGCGTATTGTAGAAGAACTGGTTCGGTGTTCCTTGGCCAATCCAATCTAGCCAGCGGTCTGTGTTTCAAAATATAAGATTCCTTATCGTACACAGATATACATCCATAAAATCACTGACCTTGTTCAATCGAAAATGAAAGCAGATTAGGTCGGATAGACGGAGCACCATCCGGAGGTGAGGTTGGAACAGAAACATTCACATTTACAGACGGAGTCTGAGCGTGGGAACTAGGTATAGACCACGACAACAATATCACTACGAAGAGACGCGAGTGGTACATTGCAGCGACACTGCAGGCGAGCAAGCGAAATGGCTTCGTGTTCCACTCTTAAATAAATTGTATGAGCCACCCCGTGACGGGAGCCCGACGCGCTTCTCGAAATGCTTGGGGATGCCCCATGACTAGCAAGTTGCTCGAAAGGAACGTCGCCTCCTGAAGTGGCGTAGACTAGGTGCACGAGAGACTTGAGAAGCATTTAGGCGGAAACCCGGCACGAGATTGTCGTTGACTGAAAGCGGCAAGTCTTTTCAGATAGATAGTCCGAGGCACTGGAAGAGGTGGGGCTGCTCCGAGATACATTTGGCTGTAAGTTCAGAATACATGATGGTTGTCGGAAAGAGAGGAGGGTCCTTCAGCCACGATGTCGGCCGCGGAGTGCACCACAGAGAGTCTCCCTTCTTTTTTGCCATCACCATCACCGATAAACTACGGCGAGCTCCTCCTCTGCTTCCTTATTTCATTCCGGCGCGCGTAGAAATGGACACTCATTAAATCTGGCCCCAAAGAAAAATAATTTCCTTTGAATATGCGCTCCCTGCCTTTTTCCTTTCTGGTACTTTCCCCCGAGGGCTCGGTGAACCATTGCCCGAAGCTACCCTACTTTCCATCCTTTTCACGGGCAAACAAAAGGCCACCGAAGAGTCCAGCACCGTTTCATTCGTAAATATATCTCGTCTCGTGGACCTTTCAAAAGCCATCGACAACGATAGAAATGACTGTTCCTCGTTCGCTCCTTAGAGTTGTTGTGGCACATCACTCTCCTCATCAAGACGAAACTGACCTGATGGAATTGCTATGTTTTGCCTGCGGTTAGGATCGTCATCAAATCAAGAAAACGGAGGAATTTTTAATTACAGATCCTTTTCTGCAGTTATAAAAGCAAGCTATTCAATCCGACCGCCATCCCTTTTCCTTTCCCGAAACTGTGCTCTCTGACGAGTCCAGCCCCATCCAATCCGGTTAGGAGGTGTCTCAATAGTCTAAGACGTTATGACGACGCAGACCATCAATCAGCAGCTCCTTGGCGGCCCTTCCGCATATTCCTATACTCGTGCGTTTTCCCCGTTCCCCGCGTATATTTATTTAAATAACGAATTCCTTTTTTCTCGCACACAGGTAACGTTATGGAACCCTCCACCTCAGCGACTCTTCAGCCGCCATCCTCCAACAAAGCTTTTCGACCAGTTGGGCGTGGTGGTCAGGGTGCTCGACGAAGCTCAATGTCTCTCTCCAGCGCAGCGTCTCTATTTGGTGGTGCCCCTGCTCCATCCTTCGTTTCGGTTGCTGGACCTTCTTCTCCCGTAGCGCGGTCTAACACAGTCGCTAACGGGCTCAGCTCAGCCAAGCTTCTTCAACCCTCCGTCCTTCCCACTCCGCCCATGACCTATCGAGTGGGAGGGAGAGGTGGTGCAGGGAGTAAACCACGTGCAATAAAAACTGGGAAACCTGGATATGCACAGTCTATCGGTAGCAGTGAAAGCTCGCAACTCTCACCTACATCCCCGACGATGCAAAAGTCCAAATCTCTCAAGGATTTCCGTTTCAAGCTGAAAGGTAGCAGAAAGATCGGCGGCATGGCCCACCCGCCCTCTGTTATGGGTGACTACCATCGCCCTTCGAGCCCGTCTGTGGCGTCAATGTCTACCGATCAGATTTCGACTATGAGCTCAGTCAGGTTTGCTGCACCACCCCCTCAACCCGCAACAAAACGCGTGGCTCCAATCTACGATGCCTATCCATCCGTCGTGTCTCCTACCGCGTCCACCTACTCGGATCCCGCAAGTCGCAGTCGGTCGCCATCGTTCCAGCCATCATATTACCATTTCCCCCATCCAGACGATGAGCCGGAAATACAACCTCCGTCTCAGGCGTTTCCACCTACCTCTTCGAACAAGGTGGCTCGCACATTAGGTGCCGGTGCGCCTCCGCCCTCCTTCTCGTTCAACCATCTCTCGAAGCGGAAACCAGCCCCAGCTTTGAGTTCATCACCCCCTCGTCCTTTGCCCGTTCCCAGAAACATGCAGAATACCCAACCATTATATCCGCTCGTTAATCCTATTCCTGCTCCTCGACTCCTTCCTACTCTCCCTGAACAGCCTCACTCTCCGCCACCTCCGCAGGTACGGTCACGCACTAATTCTGACCCCACATCCTCGTCGCTCGCTGGAACCCCTCGAGCCTCACGTCGTATTTCAATGGCTCCGTCTTACCTGATCGACAGCCTTGGTCCAGACGATATGTTCTCTGACCGTGACGACATGAGTTTTGCAACCCCAAGTCTAGTCAACGAACCTACAGCTGCAAATACACCTTCGGTGCAGTCTGCAGATGCCTGGACATTGGATGGACGGTCTACTTATTCGTACCAGGAAGAGGGCTTCTCCGAGTTTGGAGACGAGCAACACCAAACTGATTTACACACTCCTTCCCCTCTCGATATTTCTCACGACGACACTCCTTTCTCTCCCACACCCGTATTAACAGCTGCTGGTGCGGGGGCGAATACTGGACTATCAGCTCTCGGTCGCCTTGTACTCAAGTCCTCACGCGCCACAGCCGATGAACAATTCTCTCTTCCCAACATTCCCCCTGCTCCAATGGTAACACGCACAACCACCATTGAGACTTCACCAGCTCCCGAGATCCATACCACAACTGAAGTCAAAGTGAAGACCGCTCGAGGATGGATTGTTGCTCCTTCTTTGATTAGAGCTCCGCTCATGAAGAAGGAGGATGCTTGGGATGAAACTAGGTTTGAGGATGTACTCTCACAATTGAGGAACCTTCGATGATGTCGTTTTTTTGTTAAAACAAAAGTTAGCCTAGAATTTTACAAACGGAAACTCAGAATACCAAACAAACTGTTCATTGTTATCATGCACTCCCCCTCTTTACACTTTACCTTGCTGTACTTTTATGTGTTAATCTGATAGAATACCTTTGACATTATGAGTCAATCAGCAGGACTATGTCATGCTTATTAGCGAATCAAGGGCAAATGTCGACATTTTCATATTTCTTTGCGTGAGTGAGGCGCGTCATGGCGTCACGGGCGCAAGATGGGTAGTATATAAGTACGAGGATATCGAAACTAACTTTTTATCAGAACATCCGAGCGTCGACCTTTGCCCTTGACCGTTGCTGGCGGCAATGCTCAAAGCACAAAATTTTAATTTTGACCCTCAACTTAACACCCTGTGAGATTAAATTTATCCAAAATGCCTTTGCTGTCTGTATGATAAGTATGCTGTAGAAAAATTAACTTTGGGTAATGCTGAAGACAGTGAGCAAACGATGCGCCCGTAGGAGAGCGTGGTGATCCTGAGCCTTTCATCAGGCATGAGGCAATGTGAAATGTTGAAGGTGTCACACAAAATGAGGCATCCGAACAGGCCATTTGACAATTTTTTTGGTTCAATATAGTTGTGAAGTTGATTGCCTTATATGGGCAAGATATCGCGACATAATATAATATGAGGTCCATCCGAACGGGCCCTTAGAATGGTGTCCTGTTTCTTTTACTCGGCAACGGCTTTCCAGCGAATACCCGGCACTCGAACGAGTTTATAACCTCTGCTGTTGTCCCTTTTGTGACGAGTGAGGCTCGACCGAGTTGTGGCGGTCGCAAGGATTGCCGTTTCTCTATCGAGTATGTTCCTTGTTTCGCTATAAATGCCGTATTAGAAGCGGAGAGAGAGAGCACGTGCACATGATGGTTTACAAAATCGCTTTTGCCTGCAGTATTGTGTAGAGTATCGGCCATGTAGTTCCTGAAAAGTTTTCAATTAAAGTTAAGGGCAACATGTATGTGGAGTAAAGAACTCCTTCTTACCTGAACACTGTGACTGTCTACAAGCCGTCCATGTCCTCCATATCACCGTCCAGGTCTGCTTCGTCGAGATCTTCCATGCTCGCATCCATGTCTACAGCATCCTCGTCATCCTCTTCGGAGTCTTCATCAGAGCCTTCTTCATCTTCGTCAGCTTCCGTCGGCGGTGCAGTGCTTTCGTTGTTGGAAGACTGATTCGGACCCAACGCCGGAAGTTGTAGATTCGTCGTCTTCTTCTTCCGCCTGGCAGGAACTGTCAGATACAAATCGAGAGAAAAAATAAAAGAAAGAGAGGTGTCTATGTACATCATTCTTTTCTTCCTGAGCTGTCAGATTTCGCCCCACGGGAACAATGAAAGTAGCTCCTCGATGGTTCACGCCTTCCCGCTGAACCACACGTGAATTCTTAACTCGAAACTCGAGAAATTGAATAATAGCAAATACCAGTTCTTCATATTCGCGTTCTTCATCACTGAGATCATCCATCTCGCGATTAAGGTCACGAAAGGCATTCAGGCGGCCGTACGGGCTAGGATATGGTAGCAAGGGACGCAAGTGTGGCTTAGGGGCATTGGGAAACAGCCGGGGAAATAGGACCGGCGGTGTGATGAGCGAAGGTGTTGCAGTGGACATTGACAGGAATAGTGGAGGATAAAAGAGAAGTGATGGTTTAAGACAAGCCGCGATCCGGAATCTTTCAGGATGTAGATTAACAAAGACGCGCTATTTAGGTTTCTCGACTGGCATTTAGAATTTCACAAGCAAAAACCTACGAATAGCTGGATCGAAGATAGGCGCAGTACGATGACTAGGAAGAAAATGGACACGTCCTGAGCATGAGACGCGTCTCTCAATCACGACTAAAGTTCTTCTTCAACCACTACTTCTCTTTCCTCTTATGACGTCCATCCCATCAATTGTTTACTAAGGAGGATGACGGTTCCCAACATAGAGTTTCCGTGTGTGACTGCTGGCATGGAACGAAGCGGGAACGAGCCAAGAGGCCCTGGAAAGGATCGAGAACGCACTCATCTGACGATACAGGCACTCCAGGTTGGATTGACTGACAGTAGAAAGAGCCTTTTCTATAATGGCACCCACAGGACGGGAGATATTTACCTTAATATCCTACGTGTACGATATTATCGAGGAATAAAATACTTGACAGGCTGTATACATGCACACAACGGCACTAGAAATTGCGGCATTCATGCTATTATTGTTATCGCCAGTGACCTAGACGTTGTTCTCGGTTCATCTCGTTGAAGGACTTCGTGTGGGGGTTTGACATCGCCCTCATTCACCTTCAGGGATGTTCAAAGCCATTGATTCCTGTTGTATCTTACATCTATTTTCCACTCGTTTCCCTTTGAAGTGTATAGTTGGCATCCGTTGCTGCAAACATACTCGAGTATGACGTTGAAAAAGGCCCACATCGCAAAACAAACCGGGAAGTTGGAACGTTCGCCCCAAAATTATCGGCTTTCAGTTCGAGATGTGCTAGATGCGTTTTTTGTATTCGTTGCGTTCACATATATCAAGTTATTACGGGTTTACATTGGTAAGTTGATCAGAACTAAAGAGGTTCTTTGTCCCTGGGCGCCAATATGAGATCGCTCCTCCCACTGTGACCAGGCCTACTAACGCCTAACTGACACGGCGACACCTTTCGGACCACCCCGCATTCCAGTGCTTTCAATCTGGCGCACCATTTGAGTTTAGCAGGTGCTGCTTAAACCTAATTTGTCTCCCTGATGGTTGTCCGGCTATTCCGAATGTGGTCGCTTGTTCCGTTCTTACTAGAGTTTCCGTCGCCTCATCGCATTCCTACTCGAAAACGGATATATAAGGGTATCTGAATAAAAGCACTCATTCTGCTTCATATTCAAAAATGCGACAGCTCTTTTGTACGCGCCCAGTTCCAGAACATATAACGTTTTTTGATTCTCACTTTATTATTCAGATTTTGTTCTCGCCTCTCTCCCTCTGCATGTTTTAGCCCACAAGCTGGACGTTTGCTCCATGCGTCCCTATAAGTCTAGCAAGGTCATAACCGCCATAACCAATGTCACAGTCTTTGACGGGCTTCACATTCTGGAGCGTGTCAACGCCATAGGCATTGACTCCGACGGTCTAATCACTTTTGATACTCATGGTGCGGTCACCACTATTGATGGAAATGGTGGTTTTCTCCTCCCTGGTCTCATCGACGGACATACACATGCAAACTCGACGGAGACGTTGGACAAGCTTGCTTCATATGGAGTGACTTCAACTGTTGTTGCCTCATGTACCCCTCCAGAAACGTGTCTCGCCTTAGCAGGTCATGCTGTCGGAGTGTTGTATTCGGGTGCGAGTGCAATGGCCCCCGGAAGTCAGCACGCGAATTTGCACTTGGGACTGGCGAACGAAACTATTGATTCCATCGACGATGTCCCAGACTTTGTTGACAGACAGGTTGGTATTCGCTACGAAAGTCCGGTAAATATTCTCTGATTTTATTTTCTTGCTTGTGCAGATCGACATTGGAGCGTCCCAAATCAAAATCGTAGCTGATAATCCAGGAACTGGAAATATTCTCTCACAGGACATCCTCGATGCGCTTGTCGACTACACCCACACCCGTGGTCTGCGAGCTATCATTCATGCTGCTGGTCTTGAAGCTTTTCGGATGGCTCAAGCGGCAGGCGTCGACCACGTTCACCATGTCCCACAGGATGTCCCTCTAGACGATGAAGCGGTTGGAGACTATGTCTCTCGTGGCCTCGTGTCTATTCCAACACTCACTGTTGCTCTTACTCTCGAAAAGTTGGGTCCGTTGTTAGGATTGGGCGATACGCACCATTACAACGCCTCAAGTGAGAGTGTACAGAAGCTTTATGCTGCCGGAGTACCCATTCTCGCTGGAACGGATGCATCGGCTTATGTTCCCTTCGGGAGTTCACTTCACCAGGAGCTCGAGCTCCTTGTTGGAACTGGGATGACGGAACTGGATGCTTTACGTGCTGCTACAGCGTACAATGCAATGTACACCAATTGGGAGGATAGAGGCAGAATTTGGGTTGGGAATCGGGCGGATCTGGTGTTGGTTGGAGGTAATCCAATCACAAATATTTCTGTGACGAGAGATATCAAGAGGATTTGGATTGGAGGGAAACAGTACCGAAGCTATCTGGAAAGTGACTGAGGCATTGGAGAATTGCTTGACATACTATATTTGACAGGACTATACCGCCAGTAGCCGAGCGAATGGCGGAGACCGGGAATGACTTCCTGTATGATCCACGGACCTATGATAATCCAATTACGGTGGCCGTTCGCCCACTTCGCGTGACCAGGATCATTACCTCCCCAGATTCACCGGACCGGTTCCCCAGATTGAACCCTTAAAGGCGAAGCAAAGATTCCCTTTAAATCTAAGGAAAATAGATGACAAAGTTTTAGAATTCTCGCTACCCCACCAACACGAGCTATGGGTTATGAGACGCCTCTGACTGACTTTCAGCCTATCGAGCCACTTGGCGCCGACAACGTACTTGCCTTTGAACAGTCGTCATCTTCCCCCAATCCTTTCCGGTATGAACTCAGTATAGTCTCAAATCAAATCATCCGCGTAAAGCTCGGTCTCAAGCATGACTTACAAACAATCGACGGAGCGTTGAAACCTAGCGCAGACATCTCCAAGCTTCCGTTTCCTTCATTCAAAGTTGACAAGGAGAAGGGCATTGCGTCTTGGACTCTGGATGGAGGTGTTAACTGTTCATTGCTCTTTGCTAAAGGAGCCTTGCACTTGAGCGTAATTGATTCGTTGGGAAGAGTTATCCACAAGGACCAGTCTTCGCGCAGGGCTGCTTATGTTGTCCAGGGTACTCCGGAAGACAAGGAGCATGGCTGGGGAGGCCGGTATCCTAGTATTTCATGGTACTCCCAGTTGGATACTTGGGAGATTGCCATGGGCTTAGGGCGAGAAAGGTGCTCCATTGAACTTGATGAGGAGGAAATTTGAGATTTCTGCCGTACGTCTACCATCGCCTCGAATGTCGCGGCATGTTAATCAGCATAATAGACAAACGCTGCTCTCTATGATGCATATAACAGTGATCCATTGTATAAGCACCTTCCCTTCTTACTCCTCGTTCCTGACCCTGTACATCGCGATACCTCCAGTCGAGCTCCCAACCCGCAAGGTAATGTGTATCATTGGAGTAGGAATAGTTTTCATTTATTTACGTGTCACTCATAGACCCACCCCCCTTCGTCAAAGGCATCTTCACCTCTGGCTCAGCAGACGCCACTTGGAACCTGGGCTGTCACCACAACGATCCAACTGGCGGAGGGAAAGTGTTCACGGTTCATTCCGCTCCATTAGATCTCTTCCTCTCCTGGGGATCATCTGGGCAAGAAGTTAAGCGGGCCTGGAAAGATAATATCCTGCGAGAGGATATTGCTGGCCCAAAACGGCTCGTGGGACGGACGTGGTATGGTACGAGAATTTACTTATGTCTTATCGTGTCGTATCTCACAAGCTGTAGGCTATCTTGGCAGCACGATGGGTCAGGCAGAGAGTGTGCGCCCCTAACTTATTCTGGTTCAGAAACTAGGATGTTGATGTCAATTTTTTCCAGGATAATCCTCCCGCTCAAGAGCTTCTCTCAAAATTCCCTGAGAAATGCAAAGAGATGGGCATCCCAGTTTCGGCCATGTTCTTGAGTTCAGGCTATACTGTCGACCCAGTTTGTCCTTTCTTTCGTCAACCAAAATACTTGTATTGAATTTAAGTCCCCGTCCTAAGAAAACAGGGTTCCTTATGACATTCAACTGGAATTACACCCGCTATCCCGATTTTGAAGGTCTCATGCGTTTATTTCATTCCTATGGTATTAAGGTACTACTAGTTTCTCTCACCGAACCAAACATTGACTATGATTGTAGATTAGCGCGAACGCTAAACCCTATGTCTCCAACTTCCATCAATCTTTTGAAGACCTTCGTGTAAAGAAGGCTCTCTTTCATGACCCTATAACAGGCCAGCATTCACAAACCCAAGTCTGGTCAGGGCTCTGGGCCGAAAATTCGTATGGCTGTTGGGTCGATATGACATCGCAAGAGGGTAGGGAATATTGGCGAAATGGTGTGAAGGATCTCGTTCGGCGGGGCGTTGATTCATTGTGGAAGTAAGTGATTGCTCGTCGTCACCCAGTTCAACAAGAAACTCATGAGATTTTTTTAGCGATGATAACGAGTACACCATACCAGATGACTCTCACACATGTCGTTTTGACTTACCTCACGGTTTCACGAATCCCGGATCTAGCTCGTTGAAAGGAGGTCAGCAGCTAGCAGGCAGAGTTGGTCATCTCACCCATTGCGAATTGATGGGACAAGTGAGGTTGGTATCTCTGATCGAATGACTTTCTCATGCAATGACTGGGTCTGCTTAAGTGCCCAAACCCTCGAGGAAACTCAACCTGGTCGTCGAAGTTTTGTCTTGACTCGCTCAGCGAATGTTGGTACTCTCGGTTGGGCAAATTCGAGTTGGAGTGGAGATAATTTTACTTCTGTCTGTATTCTCTCCCTTTACTCTTTATTTTTGTCAGATGATTCTCAACAATGGGTGCAGTGGAAGAATTTTCGGGGTGAAGTGGCAATGGGCCTTAACGCTGGTTTAGCGTTTCTCCATTCCTACGGTGACGATGTTGGGGGTTTTGCTGGTCCTCTTCCGACACAGGAACTATTCTTGCGATGGGTTCAGAGTGCTGTGTGGAGGAGTCGGTTCTGTGAGTTATATATTTAGCCTCTTACGAACAGTATCTGTCCTGACTCCCTCCTCATCAAGGTATCCACAGCTTCAAGCCTACCCCAGATGCACGAAACGGAACGTCGGAAGGTTCTTTTTTCTTTTTTTTTTTCTCGCTAAATTTACCTAACCTAATACTTCTAGTGAATGAGCCGTGGATGTATCCTGAGGTTCTACCTTATATTCGCGCTGCAATTTTAAGGCGGTATGAGCTAATTCCTTACATGTATGCCCTGTCTTGGGAAGGTGCACTTGAAGGAAAGGGTTAGTACCACATTTCTTTCAGCAAAACGTGCTTCACGAATCGCTTTGTAGCCCCCATGACATGGCTTGGTTGGGATATGTTTGAGAAAGATCCTGCTTGCTACGACGAGCAAGTTCTCGAAGGTGCCAGCGTCGAATATTATGCTGAATTCCTCTTTAAACTTGTGACTAGGCCAAGACTTCTGGGTTGGAACTGGGCGGATTCTTGTTGCTGGTGTCTACCACCCCGGCGTCAAAGAGCGTTCTGTACGTCATTTTTGCTGAGGATTTTTCTCTCTCTCTCAAATTTTTTGTGACAGGTTTATCTCCCTTCGTCTGCTTCATCCACAGTTCCTGACGAAGGGTACTTTGACTACCATGCCGGCAACTTCTACGCTGCTGGCCAATATATCACTGTCCCTACGCCAGATGACCATATTGCTACATTCGTACGAGCTGGCACTATTATTCCGATTGGCAAACCAGCCGCTACTGTCACAACCAAAGACGGACTTTCTTCCACAACCGCAGATGGGACGAAGATCAAGTTGGTTGGAGACGGCGGAGTAGTCGAGTTGGATGACTGGCGCGGCATTGAGATCTATCCTCCTCCGAGCACATCTCAAGCTAAAGCAAGCAAATGGAGCTGGGAGTGGACTGAAGACGATGGAGAGTCCCTAGTGGACGCGAACCTTCCAATTACAAAGGTCAAGGTTGAGTATGAACTTCTGGGTGATGAAGTTAAGGTTACTGCCAATTGGGCTAAGAAGGACTTTGTACCCTTGTGGGATGAGCTTTGGGTTGGGCTGCCGAAAACTGATTTAAGGAAGGTCAGTGGCGCGATCGAGAAGGAGGTTAGAGGAAGAAAAGGATTCATTATTTCCATTCAATAATGTATTCTTTGTAAAATTATGTACAAATGGTTGTATTTGTATGAAGAATCGTTGATTGCTTCTCTGTGGGTGTCTGGTTCCTTGGTCAATAAATCTACGTTCCATTTGGGGCACTGGATGCCGTCGTCTCAGTAATCACAAACAACTGTACAACTGAGCGACACGCCAGAAAAGTCGTAAAGTAAAGATATACAACAAACATCTCGTCATAAAAGTATGTCCGCCGCCTTCAAGGACCATATTCTAAAAAATATCCGAACGGCACAAGGGGCAACTTGATGAGTGGCTTGAATTGAACCACTAGAGATTAAAAGGAGTCAGCGTAGTTCAAAAAGATTAAAGAGAACAGACTTTGTATAAGCAGGAGGAATGGAACCGATTCTTGCACGTTTTGCAAGGCTTTTTGGGGAGTTGGCCATCCATAACACTTATGATCCTGTAAATAAGCATCAGCACATGATAAAGGAAGAATAGGAAGGAGAGCATACGAATAACAAATCGCACATTCAACTTGTCCTTCAAAATGTCCCTCTACGTTCTTTTTGAACACTCCCAAAGCGTCTGATATCCGCCCATTTTGAGCCCATATAATCTGCTGTACATTAAACACCCAAGCTCTCCAACGCGTCTCCTCGACTCCAGCATGCTTCGAGTCCCTGACATCAATTTTGTGCAAAGGCCAGTCCGGCGGAATGCGAAGTCTGATTTCTAGGACTTGTTCGTCGATGAGGTAAGATGCTAATACTTCGTTAACGGAGGTTGCAACTTTAACAGACATGTTCTCATCAGTGAGATCTGATAGAACAGAAGGGTCTTTGAGGGATGCAAGTTCGGCCTGGACGATAACGGGTGAAAAATGCTGGGAAGTATAGGCCATGATCGCTGAAGAGAGCTGCCGATCTTTGCATTCCAGAACCCATTGCTGGATCAGCGAACGAACGACAAGGAGAGCGCGGTAGTAGACATGTCCAGCAAAAACAGCCAGACTGAAGGTATCAGTTACGTCCAAGACTAGAGAAACAGGTAAGCTAAGGCAACTTGAAGTCGAAACACATTCTAACTGACGTTGAATGAAAAAATCGTCCACTCCCCAAGTTTCCATCTTGAAGGCTTTCGCCATTCCAAGATCAAGTTTTAAAAGATGCCAAATGTTTGGTAAAAAGTATTCCTCCACTAGTGTGGATGCTCGGAGTTGAGTAAGATAGGCCATCCTGACTTTCAATGACGCATCCTCGAAGCAGTCAAACAAAAGCATCCAAGAAAGCAGCCATCCAATCACAACGGGTGTCTCATCTTCGTCATCAATTGTTCGCTGAAGTAGGTCAAGAAGTTCGAGGGGTAGTTCGATTTTGACGGCGTCTTCAGTGTCGACACCTGCCTCAATAACAAGGTCTTCCGTATGTTTCCGAGCAGCTGTGTGAAGAAGTTGGTATGACATCTTCTGAACTAACAGCGAAGAGTCTGTGAGGAGATGACACATCTGGATCAAGAGAAGAACGTGTTAAACTAATGGGATAATTAGGAGCGACCAATCTGACCTTCGGCAAAGTATCTCTCTCAACTAATCCGCTTGGCAAATCTCTCACAATCTCCAAAATCAACTCCCTACACACGGACTTCGGCTTCGAGCTACCACTTTCCCCTTCAAACCTAATCCCGGCCAGGTCCCGGACACTCTTGAGGACACCGTCAACTCTCCTTACCCATGCCTCTCTCAATACCCGATTTGTTGCTTGTACATCCAACAGAGCAATGACCAATCTCAAAGTTCTCGCCAGGCTCGTCATCGTTGTGTCGTCTGACAAGTCCGCAGAGTCAAGAGAGGTTTCCACTAAATCCCATATCATCTCCCAATGGCTTCCCACTCCAACACTTTGGAGAATAGGGACGAGAGATCGCGACAAGCAGATCATTTCGCTTTCCACCTCCTCGTCGACACCACCTTCGTCGTCCTCATCGTCAGCGGCAGCCCAAGCTTGAAACGCTTTGACTACATTGACGGCCCTCTGCTGAGTCATGAATACGACATCAGAGTCATCTTTAGGCGCAACGGCATTGAGTTTCCGAAGAGTTGTCAGACCAAGAGTGTTCGCGTCCGAAGGTTTAATACCGAGAAGAGCTGAGGCGAGCTCCGTGCGGTATCTGTCCAGTTTCGTAGGTGGAGAGGGTAGATGTTGAGTGATACACCAAAGTAGCGCTGTACATAAAGTAGGAGCTTCAAGGACCATGTGTCAGAAGTCAAGACCATCGTAAGTGTGAACGAATGCGTACCAGCCTTCTCAACTCCTCTCGCAATATCTAACCAGACCTCTGCATCGTCTTTGTTTACATCTCCACTCTCGAAATACTGTACCAAAATCCTCTTTAGAGCTCTTGACCCAACGAACGAGTCTGTCTGCGTAGTCTTCTGAATTAAGTCGACGATGACATCACCCAGCTCACCGCCACCTCTTCCTTGTGAATTTCGGATAGCTAAGGCGACAGCCGTCGAATCCAAAGATCCTCCATTGACGAGGTAGGTCACGATGCCTCGAATTCTCTCCGCTAACTTCCCCGTTTGGTATGAAGGCAGGAATTAGGAATGAACATCTCTGGAGTCCTCCAGGAAACCTTCAAATGCTAGGACTATGTTCAAGAATCCACATATTTCTCTTCCCCAATAAGCGATCCTCAGAAATAGCGTGAACAACTGCAGTTAGAATACGTGCATATGTAGTGCAAGTATGTTGATTGAGAGGTTCGATGATTTCCTCATAGGAAGACAGGGGAGGAGTTATGGGATCGAGGACACCTAATGACGATGATATGGGGTGTTGAGGGATAGTCGAGAGTATGCTATCAGAGGTCGTTGCGTGGTGGTATAAGGGACTGCAAGAATGTCAGCTGAAGATAATTTTGTGAAGAGATCAAGGACGTCAAGTGGGCTACAAATCATCCAAATTAGCAAAACGAAGGCGGGAAACACATGGACTAACCTTAACGTAACTCGTCCACTCCCATCCTTCAACACCCTTCTTAGCATGTTCGCCACGCCTTCTTTATCCTGCCTCGCAGGACCGAGTGCGTTCCATATCCTCTGGGCCTTCTCCTTCTGAGCTCCTATGTGTGAGAGGACAAAAATTCCAGGCGACACCTGCGATGCAAACGTTTTCGGTACAGAATATTCAACACGACCCTGGCGCATGTTAGTTGTTGAGAACACATTGTCGATGAGACCTAAAGGTAAGTTGAGGGGCCCCAAAGGCATTTCGGGTTGGAATAAAATGTCTTCGACCCGGGCAACGAAGATGGCAGAAATATTCTCGAGGAGGGAATCGAATCCGAGTTGGCTCATAAACTGTTCCCGAACGTTTGATTGCAAGGCTCGCGAAAGTAATCCGCTTTCCTTTACTTCTACTGTTTGAGAAGAGAGAACGGAACTAAGAAGCTCAGAAAACACGGCATCGGCTTGCCCCGTCAACGCTGGAATGTTGGAAGACTCGATAATATTGACCAATCGTAGAAGCGCATCCACTTTGCTGTTGACATTTTCCAACGTAGCTGTCCAAAGCTGTTGCCTCGCCTCCTCTGAAGGAGGGTGTGTAAGGAATGAAGAAAAAATTCCAGAGTCCTGCTCAAGCAAAAGGACAGAATGGTCGACAATAGCTGATGTAAGAATCTGGCCGTCAGTAGAGGGATGAGTGACCAAAAAGTGGGGAATAATGTGAGAAGCCGATTGAGGAGATCCCAACCATCCGCCTGTGATGATATGAGGGACGAAGAAAGATTCTTAACGAAGCCATTGACGAGGATTTCCGAACGAGCGCGAGTAGTCAAAACATCTCCGTCAGAGCTAGAGCAAAGTGTCGCAAGCAGACGCAATCGGGCTCCTAACGAATCTTTCCCCTCGATATCCGATGGAGACAGGAGTAGCTCCCTCAAAACCGCGAAGCTAGCATCAAACCACCCTTCTTCTCCTCTTTCGGATGATGTTGCCAGTTTGACAAAGAACTGCTTGATAGTTATCCCTCATTCTATCTCGGATACTATCTCCTAGCCCAAGGACCCAAGAAACAATCTTCCTCGATTGCTCCTCCAAAGCAACACCATTCTCCACGGAGTTCGTTCCTAACCTCCTCGAAAATAACAAGACACATTCTGTATACGCAGAGATGAAGGCCTCTTGAGCTTGGAGGCGCGTGATCCCAAGTCCGCTCGTTAGAATTGGCGACTCTGTGGCCTGCCACATCGAATCAAGGAGTAAAGGAGTGAAGTGCTTGATAGGAGGGTGGCATTGCGGAGAGTAGGACAAGGACCTGCAGGGTATGACTGTGGTCGGCGTGTTGTTACATGCTGATGAGAGATATGATTTGAGGAGAGGAAGTGATGCGGTCCTTTGCAGGTGAGGACGGAGGAGGTTCCTCGTCTTGGTCATCTTCGTCACTTTCTTCACCTCCTTCTTCTGGGTAGACAAATGAAGGCTTCTGCTGCCGTCCACGATTCAGGATGCGCTATTTCAAAAAGACATAGAATCAGTCATCAAAATAAAAAAACCAGGCTTCGTGGAGAGTACCTCGTAACCAAACTAACAGACTAGCCCACATGACACTCTGTACACCTAGATCCGATTCTGTGAAAGCGCTAGTCAAAGCGGCTACAGCAACCAAATTGACCACATCCTTGTCCTCCGTGGGATCTAAGACCTGATGCCAAGGCACCGACCACACTCCAAGCAGCCTTTCGAAGTCCAGGCTGAGCAAAAGCGAAACTTTCTGTTCCAGTCCAAGGTGCAACTTCAGTAGCACAAAGGGATGTGTAAAGGAATGGAGAAGAGAGTATATCTTTGAGAGAGAAACCCTGATTGAGAAATGCACCACTTGAGGGCACCTAATGCAGAGATTCGGAGTCGCGTAGTCTCGATCTGTGAGAGATTCCAGTGCGTCTTCGTCCTTCGAAGTTAGACGCTTCTTCTTGTTGCTGTGATACAACTTGTTCAAGGATTTTGGTCCTTTTGCACGGGTAGGCGAAGAAAGAGGCGCCTGGGGTGTAGGCGGGTTCAGAGTGAGCCATACACCTGCCGGATCCAGCAAAGTTCGACTAATGAATTCGACAAGAGATCCAGAATCTGGTTGTGGTGCAACATAATTCCAGCTTTTGGCCGAAGTTGAGGCAACGGTTCTATCGATGTCGTAGACTGAGAGGAGCCAAGTAGCCGTTGCGTTCGTGTCTAAACAACTGAGTAATGTAATTCAGACGAAGATCAGACAACAACAAACACCAACCTTCACTGGTCAAGGACAACACATTGTCCCTGATGTTCTCATTGCTTAGCATTGTGGCGTGAATTGTAGCCGCAAGAAGGCGTATTCGTCGTTGAGGATGAGTTAACAAACTCGGCAAATGGTGGACCTAAGTCTTTCATCGGCAACTCTTCTCGTAATCCGGATAGTTCCCAAAGATAATATGACTAACCCAAACTGGACTCATTTGAATCAGCTCAATTTCCTTATCACTCCCGAGCCAGCTTCGCTTCAGTTCTTCCAACCCCTTCTCGCGAGTTACACCACTCTTTTTCCCAAGCATTCTCAAACAAACAACCAACTCTGCAGGAAGGATTCTAGCTAGACCAAGTGTATCCAAGGGATCTAACACAGCTTTGGCTGGTTTCGTGGGAGGGATATACTGTTTCACTCGCGGTGGCGCATTCTTGCGATCTTTCTTCGATGTTTTAGTCTTTGGCTGCTGGACAGGTTTCGAATCGGGAGCTCCTGCGGCTTTTCGTGCATGCTTCTTGCGCGTTCCAGATGTAGAAGAGGATTTAGGGTTGCCTTTGACCATCCTGGTAGTTGTGGTCAAGGTTCATGTATTGGGCGCTTGATTCAATGACTCCTAACACATCTTGCCTCCACATTCACGCATTTTTTTCTAAATGAAATATCCTGTGTGGAGCTGTGACTTGTTCCGGTAAAAGGACGTTGTTCAGATATTCTTCAAAATAATCAAATTTCCAGGGAGAATCGTATTGCGTCAGTGCTCCGTATTCTCCGAACTACCCAAAGAAGGCTACGCCTTACATATATCAAGGATCTTCAATACCAAATACTCCTCGTCCTATGACTCGGAATCAACTCTTCTGTTGTTCCTTCTAAACCCTCCCTCTCTTGATCATCTTCGACTCGCTTAGCCAAATCCCACAAATACATGTCAATGACGACACTATAAATGCTCTCATCTCCTTCTCCGTTCTTTTCAGCCGCTACGAGTGCTCTCATGGCCTGGCATACGCGGTCCACCGCGACGATGCTGGCACTCCGAATGCTCACTTCCTCTCTCGAGCCAGTTATGACGGGGATCGCGTCCTTGAGATGTTGGATAAGTGAAGGAGGGTAATCAAGAATACGCAAGTGGATGAAGAATTTGAGGGACTCGGTAATCTGCGAACATGGTAAGGTCTTGAATTACTGCACCAGGTCCTTTCGGGAAGATTGGATGAGGGATAGAAGTTGTTGGTGGATAGAATGCTGCCCATATTTCTGCAACCAATATTTGTGGGCGCTTCCAGAAGTACACTGAGAGAGAGATGAGGACAGGAAAAAAAGAAATAGGGACAGAAAATTCGAACCTTTCATGCCCTCGTAAATCACTTCGTCGCGGAAGCAAGGAAAGGTTTCGACGACCATCTTAACGAGGTCCAAAGCAGAACCTTTAGAATCTGTTCTTGCATGGAATTCGTGGATAAAATTGAGGAAAGAGCCGCCGAATGACTTTTTTTTTTCATTTTCATTTTCGTTGAGTGAGATTAGCTTTCAGACGTCGGAAAAAAAAGCATTACCTGGCACAGAATGGAGCCGACTTCCCTCATCACTTTGATTCGTTCCTGAAGAAGCGGGACAGATTCCATAGACTGAGCCGCCGGTCGAAAGACATGCTCAAGCGTTTCGACAGAACAGGTCGCATAAAATGTTGGATCAGTTATAGGAATGCCTTCTTCTAGCGCTGTAAATTTTTTTGGGAGAGGGTGAAATTTAAAAGTTAATAAAGACTTGTGCCTATGAAAAATGAGTCAATACTTGCCTCTGTCAATGGCAGCAACAAGACTCCAGTAACCTGTATGCACCTCAGTCTCATCCGTCATCCAACTTTTTCTCCATTCGATACCAAACCTTATTTCGGATCCTTCAAACTCACTCCAGAAGGAAAAGTTCCACGTGGAAATAAGAAAGATCCAGTCAAGAACCTTCTTGCATTGTTCATCGTGCAAGGGAACTCGGTCCGGGGGAAGTAGATGCAAGTGGATGGTCCCTCCATGAACGTGGCACAAAGTGCTCAGGTACGCATTTTCGCTAAGAGTTGAGATGCTGCCTTTTGGACGGCATTGTCATCGATTTGCACGAGATTGGTTGCCTGACATCAGGCAGTGAGTGGAACATCTTTCTCCTTGGTGAGAGAGAGCCGAAGAGGATACATGAAAGGCAGCTCGAGCAGTAGTCAAGACTACTGACATGGTAACACGAGTTACAGAAACAATCTAACACGAGAGAAAATGCGAGAAAGACGGTCCCGACTGGAAAATGTTCTTCCTCGATCACCGGGATGAGTGCCTGAGGCAAAAAGTCCGCGGAGGTCACTTGGGCTATGGTAGTATATGAACTCGTTCCCGTTCAGGCAATTTTCTTTCTCCATCATCCACCCATGTTTCCCACTGAGCTTTTGCTTTCCATCGTGCAGCTGGTCCTTTTGAGCCCCGATGTGAGCACTGAAGACCGCATTCAAGCAATGACCTCTCTCCCCCTTGTTTGCCGGAGGTTTAGGGACATCCTCACTGCCATTTCATCGACCCACCTTGTAATCCCCACGCAACCATACCTGTTCGCGTTGCTATATCGTCTGCGCATGGATGTTGCCTTTCAGCGTCCAAACAATCTAGCCCAGACAGCCCGTACGATCCACTGCTTCGTCGACCACACTGAAAGGGGCTCGGACCCAGCCATGTCCGTCTATACGGCCTTTTGTCGTCTACAGCCAGGCATGCACAGCCTCAAAGAGTGTTTTCCACTTGTCTCTCATATCGAGCTACGCATGTCATTCCGCCTCCTCAGCCCAAAGCATCAACCATGGACACACAAACCCTTCTTCGCATCAGTCCGCATTCCACTATCTTCTCAACTTTTGGACCCTGTTGTCTATGAAATCAACTTCTCTTCTGATGAGAGGAGAGCTTACGGTGCCAAGGACCAAGATATCCAATCAGACCTGCTTGACATCTATTTGACCATATGCGGTCCTCGACCGTCTAATCTACTCACTCCGATCTACTGTTTCCCTGGGCCCACACTAGTCATCACAAATACTCCTCAAGGTGACCGTACCATTGTCTTTCGCTCGTCCCATCGAGATAGCACAGAGCCCTTCTCATCAACCCTCCAACATGTCCTTGACCTAACTGCCAAGGTCATTCGTCTTCGGACTATGGATGGTGCATTCCGAATTGTGTGGCAAATGTTGGCCATGTTTGCTTGCAGCATGCGAACCAGATTGGAATACAAAACGACGACACCCACAAGGAGGATGGATCCCTTAGAGGTTTGATACGAATTACGAATGAACCAATCTGATTTCGCCTTCTTCTTACTTATGCTGATATCTTGAATACCCTGTGCTTTCTTATTTATCTAACTTATATATGTGTGATATTCTCTATGGAAAGTTCAATGTGTCAAGACTATGATACCCAATTTACCGTTCACGTTTCCTCATCGGCGCTTGCATCTACTACGTCCGATGAACCAGAGCTTTGGCCAACAATCAGCACGCCCCATTCTTCGACTGCTCTCCACGGGTCCTGTGGGAGGAGAGGGTCTTGAGTTTTGTTAGTGAAGACGGGTCTGCAGTCGTAATCTTCGAAGACGTGGGGTCGTGTTGGGAGGCCAGGTGGGTAACAGTCTGTCCACCATCCAGGGTTTGAAGGCGGGTGGGAGTGGTCATCTGTTGGTATGGGTGCGGCCGGCGCTGGTTTTGGTGAAGAGGCTGCCTGGGAGTAATCCTCTGATCCCATGGTAACATCCTCGTTGCTGGAACTGGTGAAACATAAGTAGATATTTGGGGTTTGATTGAAAGAGAACATACACAGGAGATGTGCTAGTGGATATTGTGGCGACATTCCGCGGTTTGTTCTTTGTTAATTCATCATGGGACTGAACACGATGGCTGGCGATGCTATCACAAGGGACGAATTGAGCCTTTGTTCTCGATCTCAATTTGGCGCGGTAGTCTGACATTGCTACCAGCTGTTGGTATGTATAGAGAGAAGACGATCCGCTCATCGCAAGGTTTATATACCCAGCCAAAAAAGCAAAGCGGACAATGAACAAAGGTCATCAAAAGCTGGAAGCGTCAGTTAAAAACATCAAAGCGGAATGTCGCCCCCAGCTCAGAATACCCATTTATGGAGAAATGTATCGGAGAGTCGTCCACGCCGATTGAGGAGGCCAGGGGAACGAAGAGAGTCTGAAGTAAGCAAGGAACTTCAAGTGCAAGTAGACTTGATATTCTGAGGATATCCTGCCGTGGAGACAATAACACTTCCTAAATTACATTGAATAATACCAGCGAATGGAACCCATAGAATCGGTCAGGACGGGAAAAGCTTCGAGTTTGAGCCACCGCTTTATAACAACAATGGGCAAAACTGTGTATCTCGTGAATGGCACGTAAGACATTTGCATCATTTTTTTTTCTTGAGCGGACAAAAGGGCATTGCACTGTATAACCAAAAGAACGAAGTAGAGCTGCCGTCTCTGACCTTGGTGGGGAGGGTTCAGGAGCATGGTGGTCAGAAAGGAAAGGCTGCGTTACGTGATATGTATCCACCTTGAACCACGACCACAACATTGAAGTGGGTTCTACTTGTTCTTCCTTCTGAAATCTATTTCGTCATTCAAGTTTTTTTTTTACTTCAAACTGTACATGACCTTATCACCATGCACTCGGCGAACATAGCTCCAACCTATCCTGGCTGAGAACGGCGGCCTGCCGTTTGTTGAACTCTTACATTTCATTTCCACAACACAGCCGCCTTGGATCCACTTCGATATTTGAAGTGCAATAAAACGCCGGACAGACGCTGGTCGGAACCGAATCGATCTCTCACTTCCTCATTCCCTCGGTCAGTTCTCCCCGGATCTACGGGTTTTCTCTCTGAATGCAATTGAGTCGAGTTGTTAGCCCACTCAAGATATAAATTATCTCCGATTCTAGTCGATCTTCACAAAACTACACTACACACTCACCTGCTTCTACTATGCCTCGCGCGAAACCAACGAATGTCACGGGCTTGAAAGCACGCAAGAAACTTGCCCGCGCTGTAAAGCGCGGCGATGCTGAGGCCCCAGACCCAGAAATCGCTATTGCAAAACGCAGAGGAGTCAAGCGTGCCTTGGCTCATTCAGATAGCCCCCAGGCTATGGAAGCCTCCAAGAAACTCTATTCGTCCGATATGCGGGCACCAAAAGAGTATTTGAGGTATACTCGAGAAGTCACGTCGAATCTTCCCCTTACGCGTCCTGTTACTACGGACAAGGTGTTTTTGGATGAACAAGAGTTCTTGGTTGGTTCTTCTTCAGAATTGAAAAAGCTCACCCTTCCCCAACGACCACCGTGGACTTATGAAACGACGAAGGAAGAACTGGAAAGAACCGAGGAAATGTCATATGCAAAGTGGATTGCAGCTACTGACGCCCTCATCACGTCCTCAGCGTCGACCCGTCTTGAGGAGGACAATCGTAATGACCAAGAAACTCACCCCGAATTTCCTCGACCTCTGAACATTACATACTTTGAGAGAAATCTTGAAGTATGGAGACAACTGTCAGTGCACTTCTCTCTCTCTTCATTCGATTTATCTAACAATTGGCGGTCTAGCTGGCGAGTCACAGAGATTAGCTCTATTCTCGTCTGTCTTCTTGACATACGAGCTCCCCTTCTTCACCTCCCTCAGTCTATGATTTCATATCTCGAGTCATTCTGTCCTTCGAGTCCTGCTCCAGGGGGTTCCTCATCCACGTCGCAGCTTCGGACCAAATCGGTTGTCCTGGTCTTGACAAAAACCGATATCGTCACTCCAGAGCTCACTGAAGCATGGCTAGCCTATTTCCGTGCCAGATTTCCGTTATGGGGAGTAGTATGTGTACATTCGTATAACAAGCAAGACAGCAGTGAACAGGGAGCCAACCGGCCAAAGTTCTCAGTCGGGATGCTTGAGGTGCACCGTACAGCTCTGGTTCGAACTCTGGAGAAGGCTCATGCTGATCTGGTAGGAAAATTGGGGGAATCTTCCGCGGAGGGGGTGAGAGCAACTGTAGATTGGAGTGCAGCCTTGGCTGCGCCTCTGGATCATGTTGCAGTTGATGAAGAAGAACCTGGAAGGAAGAGCTTAGAAGAAGGTAGAGAGCCGGCCTTTCTCACTATTGGTCTCATTGGTATTTTTTTCTCTGCAGATACCGTCATGATCTTATGAGGCTAACTTTTAATTTTCTAGGACAGCCCAACTGTCGGCAAGTCGAGTCTACTGAATGCCCTCTTCGGCAAATCGAAAGCCAGAGCACACAAGACCCCTGGAAAGGTATCGCTGTTTCTCTTTCTTCTGCACCCTTCGTCGTTAACTTTACATTTAGACAAAGCACTTCCAGACTCTCTTCCTCACCTCGGATATCCGTATTGTTGACTGTCCTGGGCTGCGTTTTCCATCTGGGATACGAATGGAGGCGCAAGTGCTCTCTGGCATTCCTTCCAGTCAGCCAAACCAGCGCAGCCCTGGGCTGTATAGCCTGGATTATGCAGCGATTGCCTTTGGAGAAGGTATTTCAATTAGAGCATCCCCGCCGTAGAGGACGAGCCAGTCGTTGAGGTTGAGGACAAGCGAACGTGGCGAGGAAGTGCGCCTGTTCGCCCGAAGAAGGTTATTGAACCCCCTAAGTGGACAGGCGTTGTACTTGCTGGTTGCTTATGCAAGGAAAAGGGGATGGTTGACAGCTATGGCGGGGAGGGAGGATGTAATGAGAGCAGGGAATGCAAGTAAGTTTCATTGTTCGACGTGTTTGGTCTGTGGATTAACATGGTTTTTTCCCCCCTAGTTTTAAGAAACCTGGCTGAGGGCGCAATCTTATGGGGCTTCGCACCCCCAGGTTACTCTTCGGTTGAGAAGACTCTGGCCTTTGGAATTGCTCTTTTAGGAACACCTGCGACAGGCTTGGAAGTTGGAAGTGAGTTGCATGCACACGAGAATGTTGATGAGGGTGAAAGCGAAGAAGAGGTTCCCTTGTCTGATTCTGATGAAGACCTCTCAGAAGATGAAGAGGGTGAAGGAATGAGGAGGTTTTGCCTGGATCGGCAACTAGTGGACGGTTTTCTGCCTTGGTACCAGATCCTTAACAAGAGTTTGTGGAGGATGATGTGTTTATAGGCATTAATATTGTTTAGAAAATGGTTCCTACTTTGGAATTTCGCTGTCTCTCGCCTCCAATAACAATTCGTACTTGCTACTATATGATACATCTTTCAGTGTGGATAGGAAGGTGCTCCCCCTTTATAACATGGAATGTAGAACAATAGAACTCTTGATTATGGAAACCGTCTTTCAGTAGGGAGTATCCGGTCCTAACAGACTCTTTTAGAAATATCCGGCAAACCAGTCAGACAAAATGAATTCCAATAGGAGAGGAATATTGATCAAATTGACACCAAAAATGTCACGGACCACGAAGGCCTCGAGGACTTCGACGTGTGCCTTTTTAAATACAGCGTCCAATCTCTGCAAGGCTAAAATAAAGAGAAGGGGAGGACACCTTTTGTTTCAATATATTCGTATAGCTTGGTAGTTGCCCCATTACGCTGATAATTTGCATGACATTGAGACAGTGTACACGCCAAATGTTGAGACGGATATCAGCCCTGCGTGTAGTACTATCTCAATGGGCATAACTATGTAGCGAGTGACTGATTTTTTCAGGGAGAATACATTTGTCCAGTGGCTCTCCAAGTCACGGCAATGTGCACTTAAGAGACCAAAACTAGGCGCTGGCAGTGGTTTCAGCCCGTCTTGATTACAATCTTCGTGGACATTGCATTGCTCGCGTTCGGGAATTTGTATCTTGCGACGGGCTCAATAACCTGGATGGATGCGTATCAACGTAGTACTCCAGATTGGCCTGATGCAGTCGCAAATTCAGGCCCACATTGTCATCCAAGCTGGCTAGATTTCTTTGAATACAAGACCCTAAGTACAGTGGGTACTCATCACACTCCCCAACTCTTGAGAGTAAGCTTCAAAATGCTACGTGCAAGCTTGGTCTCCTCCCAAGATATGTTTAGGCCCAACCTCCCCGACAATGTCTTGTTTAACGAGAAGATGTGGCTTCAAGGTGCACTTCTGTCGTCTGTCAGCTATGGAGGTGTTGTTCTACTTTCACTTGATGTGCGTTTTACTCTTATTACGCGACAAACGAGGAACGGCAAAAGCGTACAAGAGTTACTTCGTGGTGTATGTTCTTGCACTCTTCAGCATGGCTACCTTGTTTCAGGTATACTGGTGTAGCTTGTCACTTGCAATTATTTAATTTCTTCTAGGCTTGTAATTCAAAATTCACAGAGCTTGCATTCATCGACAACCGAATGTATCCTGATGGCCCAGCAGCTTATGAAAACGATTTTTGGTCCATCCCAGTTAACGCAGCTGGAAATGTGGTCGCTGTTCTTGCGAACTGGTCGACTGATGGTCTTCTGGTAGAGTCAAGATAAATATGTAGCCTTGTCCACTGATCTTACACGAGTTGATAGCTCTGGCGTTTCACCATTATCTATCGGCACTGTAGGGTGCCGCAGCCCATTCTCCTCATCTTGCCCTGCTTGGCGGGTCTTGGTTCCATAGGTTGCTTTATCACTTTTCATAAGCAATTCGGCTAAAGTAGTCTCAGTGATGGGCTGCCTCTTCTTAGTTCAGCTCTTCAAGTCCAATGTTCTTGAAGCATCTGTGGCAAACATTAACTGGACTTTGCCATATTTTGGTCTCACTCTCACCCTCAATATCTTTTTAAGTTTTGCAATTGTTGGAAGACTAATTTTATTCCGTTTTCGAATTTCGAAAGTGCTTGGTAAGGCTTATGGCAGCCACTACACCAGTGTTGCCTCCATCATCATTGAATCCGCGTGCTTCCATGCATGGTTGGCGCTCCTTTTTATCATTCCGAATGCTCTCGGGCACCCGTAAGTGTCCGTAACATTTATGCAGGCCTTTCATTAATTGCCCTTTAAGAATCGCGATTATTTTCCTTCAGCTCATTATGCCCGACCAGGCTAGTAATGTGGGCATTGCTTCTCTATGCCCAGTAGTGCTGACATTCACCGAACAGTGTTTCGCCTCTCTTCTCATTATTTTCCGAGTAGCCCAAGGTCAAGCATGGTCCTCCAATACCTTCACCATGGAGTTATGCTTGACGAATGGCTCTCGAAGTGGACAAAACGGAAGCAGGGATAGAGATATCGTCTTCGACGTTCAAAGTACAAGGGTTGGGGCTAATGAAGCGGTTGACAAATTTGATGATCCTATAAATGTAAGGAATCAACAGCCTTCCATGGTTTAATGTATAGAGTGATTAGTATTTGCCGGAGATATCTATTTATGTTATGGGTGTTTGGTCCAATATCTATTCCTTTTAGGTTTATTGGCGAAATAGTAAACCGCCATCTTCTATAGAATCTTAATTGTCAAGATGAAGCCTCGAAGGCATAGAGAATCTCTGAGTGAATTGGTGCAACAGAGGGTGGAAATAGTACAATCGGGGGCACACAGATGTAAAAACGGAAGAACAAAGAGCAGTTCGTGACGAAGGATCCCCGCGAAAAAGAGAATGATGACGCCAAAGAGAGACAGTTAGTCAGATCGGTTTGTTGATGAGAGAATTATAACTGAACAGAAACGAGGGTATATTACTTGATAACTGGACCCCTCGGGAATAGGATGGTTCCAAAAAAACCGACGTCATGGTTGAGCGCTTCTATCGACGCTTTGCATCAAACTACTATGACCTCTTTGCTCGCTGTATTGCTTTCTCTCTGAGTCCTTTGATTCATGATTTCATATGTCCATGCTTTAGAAATCCGCCGAAACGGCTCACCATCTGACAACGAGTCTGTTGGCTTCTGCTCAAGTCAAGGTTCAGTCGTGCCCTCTGATTTCGTCTGGTTAGCCTAGACTTACTTACTCCTATGGCAGCCTGAGCAGACCTTGCCTACTGCTGATGTAAAGATTGATGATTTTGCTAAAGCTACTACTTTGGATTTGTCAAGCAAGACTGGCAAGATTCTCATCGTTCGTGCCGTCTTTTTTTTTTCATGATGTCGTCGCTCGATTCGGATCTGATACGATGACATGAAGATCGGTGTCCCCGGTGCCTTCTCTGGAACTTGTCATGCTCAAAGTACGTGCATCTACTTCGTGGTAAAGGAGTAAGTTACTGACACCTCCGTAGTCCCGCGATATGTAGGTACCTTCAAATTATTGCCACACAGATCAGACATATTCAAATATGAACGGTAGGTAGAGGCATACGATAAGCTCAAGGCCAAGGGTATCACCGAGTTTTATGTCGTTGCAGTCAACGACTACTTCACCATGAATGCGTGGAAGAAGAGCTTCGAAATTCCTGAGAATAAGCGTATGATTTTCTGCGTGGCATGGTGTGTATTTGCGACTGAAATGATTGGTCTAGCTATTACATTTATTGCGGATGATAAATCCAACTTGGTCTCTGCTCTTGGACTCCTGTTTGATGCTACTCCCGTCTTTGGAGGCCCTCGCTCTAAGGTATGTTAACTTTCGATCTTTACTTCGTTTTTTTTACCGAAATGTGCCAGCGTTTTGTAATCATTGCAGAGGGTGGCAAGGCGAAAAATATCTTTGTGGAAGGAAATCCAAGCGAGGTTACTGTGACAGCCCCTGAGGAGATTCTCGCTTTCCTCGTCTAAGTGTATACGTAACTCAACCATCAGTTGTAACTGTAAACGAGAGAAAAATAACAATCTCTATATGTATTTGTTTTGCTTTATATTATTCCAGAGATCGAAGCCATCAATTTCGGAAGCAGAGTGACGCGTTCACCACACACACGCGTCCGAGTGAACTCTTTCTCGACTTTCATGGACCATTTTCCGACTAACTGGGGGCGACCTGTATGTATTGGCCTGTATTTATTCGCTGATGAAGTGAACCATTTTATTTCCAGCGAGCTGAGGGCTTCGATGCCTATGCAACTTATCCTATCCACCAACGGCCGAACAATGGCCCAAAACAAGATTCCTTTGCCGCGGGTGTTCAGCATACGCAGTATGTGTTTCGCTATTTCTTTTTTCAATTATTATTGAATCTCAGTTGCTATCAGACAACCCATCGTGACAGGAACTTCCGTCCTGGCTATCCAGTTCAAGGATGGGATTCATCATGGCAGCGGATAATCTGGCCTCATACGGTTCTCTGGCACGCTTTAAGGATATCGAGCGTCTTTATCCACCCACCCGGTACCAATGTTATCATCGGTGCTGGAGGAGATATGAGCGACTTCCAATACATTCAGGATCTCATCGACGAGCTAACCATTGATGAATTTACCAGCGGAGATGGTCACAAGCTGTATGCTCCTCAAATTCACGAGTATTTGAGCCGTGTGTTGTATGCAAGGAGGAGTAAAATGAATCCGCTCTGGAATTCACTTCTTGTTGCTGGCTTAGATCAGCATGGAAGAAGTGAGCCTGCTTGTTTGTGCATCTCAACGACACCTCATGCTAAATTGGATCAGGTTTTTAGCTTACGTTGATTTACTTGGGACCACGTATACGGCTTCGACTATTGCTACTGGTTACGGTGCCTATATTGCCCAGCCACTCCTCCGAAAGCCGTCGAGCGCAACGAGGAAACATTGACTGAAGCAGAAGGCGTCAAGATCCTAGAAGATTCTCTCCGTGTTTTGTTTTATCGTGATGCTAGGAGTTTGAACAAGGTGCGTTTTTCATCCTCTCTCGACCAAACACTTTCTCAGCGATGTTCAGTTCCAAATTGCTGTTGTCACGGCAGAGGGTGTGAAGATCGCAGAGTCGAGGTCTTTGGACACACAGTGGACCTTCGCAGAAGGTATTCGTGGTTACGGAGCTCAGACTCAATAAGAAAGTTGAATTCAACTGTATTTGTTCGATATTTCGCTCTGGTTTTGTCACCTCTGTTCTTTCAGAATCACGGATCAGATTAAGGCGTCAACATTCGATACTGAGGTTGCTTCATGTCCCTCATCAGAATTCACATAGTTCTCCGTTAGCTTCACTCAGAATATCGTCAATCGCATCTTTCGAAAACTCAATTTTAATCAAACCATCCTTCTCTTCTCGTTTCTCCCCGCGGAATGGTTCTGCTTATGGGTAATATTTTGGTTGATGTAGTTTCTACAACTCCTGCATTGCGCGCCCAAGTCTCTATTCGAGATTGCTGCCAGATTGGCCAACTAGGGAGTCGTTGGTACGTTCGGCTGCAGTACTCTACTTGGAATGGACTATCATCGCGTTTAGTTTCTAAAACCTTTCAAGACTGTTTATGGCTTCTCAACTAAAGAGGATAACTTCAGGCTTGTTGTCTAATCTCTTTCGTCCACCCCTACCTCCGTTACCTCTTGAACTCATCCTCGAGATCATAATATGGTGTGCGGAATGGCCTTCATCGCATGCCAAGCTCCAGCTACTGTTTCTTTCCAAGGGAGTATTCCTAGGTTTGCTTTCTTAATGTTGCATTTTTTCACGTTATTCTGACTATGTTTTCATAGCGCTCTTAATGTCTGTATATGCACATCCACTTTCCATGCCAGACAGCGACGGCATTCCATTCTCTCCTTTTCCTTGCGGACAACAAGGTATCTGCTGCATATGCATCTACACATACAATATCTTTCTATCTGGACATCAATGACTTTCGAGCCTCGAGTTATTGGACTGTTCTCTCAATGAGAATTGGTTCTATTCCTCGAATCCTTGGAATATTCGCAAAGAAAGTTCAATTTCTCCATTTATGGCTTGAGCTTCCCTTCAGTGAATTCGAGTCGGGGGTTGCTAGAAAGATTGTTGATTCTCTTGGACAGTTCGAACAACTCCAGTGCTTTATCTATCAATGGACGTCTTCTTGGCGTTATACCATCCCTGCCTCGATTGCTACTCAAGAGAGTAACACATCTTGCATTTAGCTTTAGAGATGTTGAAAATGAAGCTCACCAGATCATGTCTACAGCTGTCGCCCTTCGTCAGCTTCCTCATCTCACTCATGTAGCCATTGACATTGGCCTCAATTTCAGCAACAGTGTTGACATTGTAGAGGTCTGTCAAGTTGAGTTACCTCATGTGGAGATTATTGCCGTGACCGACAAGAATATTTTCTCTCGGCAGAAAGCAATGCAAGGCCATCTTGACAAGGCGAACATTGTCGAGTTGCCTTGCGGTCGTGTCATGCAAGAGGACTTTGAGAAATGGGTTGGGGATGAGAGGAACAACATATGGAAGGTTGCAGAGTGGTCATTGAGGCGGAACAAAAGAAGTCTCAATGCCCCACAAGTTGGGATACCATAGACATTTCACCAACGCTCCATATATTGATCTAACATTCATGGTTACTTGATCACGATGGAATGACCGTCAAATATTTGGATCTTGAGAAACATAGATGCAGTAGGAGAGTTGTAATAGGTTGGTGCATCTCACTCTTTGCACGGTATGTCGACAAGCCGACCTAGCACAAGCGAGGAAACTGTTGTTTTTGAAATATTTATGATGATCTTTCTAATGCATTATCAGTTATTATTCTAGCTTTAAGCCGAGTTAAGTTTGTCTATCTCGCTCAAACTGCCACCATCTTCTCAAGTCTATGCACTATGTCCATGAGCTAAAAGTACATGACTTCAAGAGGCAAAGAAGATTTCAGCTCAGGAGGGTTCTTTTGTCTCTCATTTTTGAGGAAAAAAATGCCCCCACACAGGATTGAACTATGGACCTTCGCATTACAAGTGCGACGCGCTACCACTACGCCATAAGGGCTGTGTTGGTCGATCTTTTTAGAGCATCCAAAAGGAGTACTCGCGAGCAAGTAGCCTTCGCAACAAAGAAACAAGGGAAGTTGTCAGCTTACTCTTCATCATAGACATATATATTCTGTGTATTTTGTCTTTTGTTAAAGAAGAGTGATGAAATGAACGCCAAGCGAGCAATTTGAATGTATGTGACAACGCGCGACCAGCAAAAATACAATTGAACAGTGCATAAACAAGGAAAAATGTAGCACTTACGCAGAGGCGACAAGGGCATTAGAATCTACAAATACAATATTATCGAAGGAGTCTGGGAGAGGAGATGTGGTTTCTACTTTTGGGTGGCCATCAAATTTCTGTCTGCGATCAAAACTTTTGGTTCCCGCCACTATGGTCCTCAGTTCGGCCAGCAGATTGAGCTGGCCTCGGTACACATTCCGTGGGGCGAGACAATGCCTGTCACGAAGATATGCTACGACAACGGCAGCACCAGAGACAACGACGTCCCCTCAGTATGATCTCAGCGACGCAGACCGGAGCCGTCTCCGCGTTCAGCGAAACATTGGTGTCTCTGCTCACATAGACTCTGGCAAGACCACATTAACGGAGCGTATTTTATATTACACCGGTCGTATTGGTGCAATTCATGAGGTTCGTTTCCGCACCAATCCCACAAATATTCTTTTTAATTCAACTCTTCTCTGTTTTAGGTTCGAGGACGTGATAATGTAGGCGCTAAGATGGACTCTATGGATCTCGAAAGGGAGAAAGGCATTACAATTCAAAGCGCTGCTACCTTTTGTGACTGGGAAATGGAGCATCCAATTACGAAGCAAAAGGACAAATTTGCCGTCAACATCATTGACACGCCCGGTACGTCCTCGACGTGACTCTTTTCGTCAAGCCTCATTCCAATACGTTTATTATAGGTCACGTTGACTTCACAATCGAAGTTGAGCGTGCATTACGCGTTCTAGATGGCGCAATTCTCGTTTTGTGTGCTGTTTCCTGGTGTCCAGGTCTTGTTCCCTCATAAAACTATCGATTCCCCTTCAGGCTGATTTTTTCTTTCTAATATTTAAGAGCCAAACTACGACCTGTAGATAGACAGATGCGGCGCTACAATGTTCCCCGGATATCCTTCGTCAATAAAATGGACAGGTTCGTAGGCATTATTTCATTACTTGATACATCCCTTCATCTCATAACTATAACTAGACCCGGTGCTAACCCTTGGAGAATTATTGACCAAATACGGACAAAGCTTCGCAAACCTGCAGCTGCAGTACAAATTCCCATTGGTAGAGAAGATGAATTCGCTGGCGTCGTGGACTTGGTTCATTGGCGAGCTTTGTACAACGAGGGACCTAAAGGGTATGCTGTTCCTTCTATTCGTCATTCTATTTTAGCTGAATTGGTTATTTCTTAGTGTTAACGTGGTACAAAAAGAGATCCCTGAAGACCTTCTTCCTTTTGCAAAGGAGAAAAGACAGGGAACTTGTGGAAGCCCTTTCCGATGTAGATGACGAGATTGGTGATTTAGTGCTTATGGAAGAAGAGCCCACAAACGAGCAGCTCGAAGCGGGTATTCGTCGTGCCACCGTAGCGTGCAAATTCTCTCCCGTCTTCGTCGGTTCCTGCGGTCAAAAACACAGGTGTTCAGCCTCTCTTGGATGGTGTCGCTATGTACCTCCCTCGACCGGACGAAAAGGAAGTGCTCGCTCATGACACGAATCTCCCTGCCAATTCGCCCCAGGTGCCTCTCTTCCCAGCAGCTCAGCTCCTCTTGTTGGCTTGGCGTTCAAGTTAGAAGAAGGAAAGTACGGCCAATTGACCTACATGAGAATTTATCAGGGTACACTCAAGAAAGGCTCCTGGATTTTCAACGCTCGCACTGGCAAGAAGGTCAAAGTTCCCTCGCCTTGTGCGGATGCACTCTGACGAAATGGAGGTGTGTCTACTTTTCTTCAGCCACGTGTCTTTAGCTTATAACAATTAGGATGTTGACAATATCGGTCCTGGAGAAATTTGTGCCATCTTTGGCGTTGACTGTGCGTCTGGCGACTCCTTTACGGATGGTTCTTCAGCATATTCCATGGTTCGTCCTTTGTTCGTTTCTCAAACTTTATCCTTAGTATATCTTTTTTTTTCGTCTAACTAGACACCTATGTTCGTTCCTGAACCTGTCATATCGCTCTCCATCAAACCCAAAGGTCAAGAAACACCCAACTTCTCACGCGCACTCAGTCGCTTCAATCGCGAGGATCCTACATTCAAGGTCCACATCGACAAGGAATCTAAAGAAACCATCATCTCTGGAATGGGCGAACTCCACCTCGAAATTTACGTGGAACGTATGAAACGCGAATATAACGTTGAGTGTATCACCGGCAAACCGCAGGTCGCCTGGAGAGAGACCATCAACCAGCGAACTGAATTCAGTTACACCCACAAGAAGCAGACAGGTGGTGCGGGTCAGTTTGCGAAGGTTGTTGGCTATATTGAACCATGTTCGTACAACGCCGCGGATGGAGAGCCGGATCGATCGTTTACCAACTCAATTATGGGTGGCACTATTCCCTCCCATTACATCCCGGCAGTAGAAAGGGTCAGTTTGTTCTTCTTTGAAAAAAAATGTTCTCTGGTTCACAATATTAACAGGGCTTCTATGAAGCTATGGAGAAAGGTACCCTGGCTGGGTATCCCATCGTTGGTGTGAGATTTGTCCTCACGGATGGGGCTTTCCATACCGTTGATTCTAGCGAATTGGCATTCAAGCTCTGTACGATCTATGCTTTCCGTGAAGCTTTTGCGAAAGCCCGTGCCCAATTGCTTGAGCCGGTCATGAAAGTAGATGTTGTCGCGCCTGCCGAGTTCCAGAGTATGCCATCTCTGAATCCATTGCTCCTTATTTAGAGATTCACAAATTTTCTTAGGTGCTGTTGTTGGTGGGCTAAATACTCGTCGTGGGACAATCATCGACTCAGAGGTGCGAGACGACGAGTTTGTTTGCGAATCTGAAGTGGCTTTGAACGATATGTTCGGGTACTCAAACCAACTTCGTGGAAGCACTCAGGGCAAGGGCGAGTTCAGTATGGAATACAAAGTTAGTGGAGCATTGTTGCAAATTGTGATTCAAGCTTATTCTTTAATTCTCTTTTCTCTAGAATTATGCACCTGCGCTACCCTCATTGCAGCAGCAGCTTTCCGACGAGTACAAGAAGAAGCTTGCCCAGAAAAAGTAATTTACATTTAGAAAATCTGGTAATGCTTGGCCTTTTCCTTAGGCTCCCGCTCATTTTTTTGCATATTATATCTACTACACAGCGGCAGTAATGTAATTTCGGCCCCTCGGCTGTCTCTCAGTTCTCGTAAAATATCTCCATTCTCCTTGCTTCAACCCAGGGTCCTAAACGCGCCTTGAGGAGGTCTGACCATAGTCCTCGTTCTGATTCGTTCAGGCGAAGAATGAATTTGAGTTGCACTTGGCTGGACAAAATTTGCGCATTCAGATCCACCTTTGGCGGTGATGCTCCAGTGTTTTCGAAGTTCATAGAGCTCGGTTGCGGTTCTTTCCATACAGCGATGATAAACTCTATGGTCTGTAACGAAGATTTGTGCTCAAGGTGCTTAGCTATCCATGAGGTAAATCTAGTCCATATGTATTCTGATCGAATAGGCCGAAGGTGGAAAGATAGTTTTCGAAGCTTGAGCAGGCTCTTGAGAGGAATGAGGTCCAGGGCTGTGAGCTTGAGTTGCAACTACAAATAAAAAAATCAAAAACGCCGAAGGAAGGGATCATTTACAAAAATGACTAGCCTATACTATCATACGCGCCGGGGCCGCATGAAATTTCCTCCAGAAACGGATGGAGTTGTGCGACAAAACCAAGTGGAAAGGGCCATATGGTTCCTACAAAGTTGCTGAGTCGCAAAGTACGAATGGTCGACGCATTTTCAACAAGTGACGCTCCGAAAGAGGTGCATAATTCAAAGTCGTCCTCACCAAACTGGGAGATATCCAAGTCTCGAAGCGTCTTTGTCGGCTGAATTGGTACTAGACCGGAATAAGCCGCTGTTGTAAAACAATGAAATCCGAGCCCCCGAAGATTTTTGCAGGTGGTGAGGATGTCAGGAATTGGAAGGTCTTGAACATGCAGTGTTTGAAGTCGAAGGATATGAGGCATGATAGACGACTGAAGAACTTCTAAGACACTTGGGTGGATGGATGACCAAGCCATTTCCCCAAGTATTTCTATGTCAGCTGGAAGTTCTGCGTCGAGACGCAAAACTTGTATTTTGTCCTCGGCAGAATGTAATAACTGTAAGAGATCGGAAGGAGGCGCGGTATAAAGGGCATTATATGCCAGAGTTATTCTTCGGCAATGCCGAAAAATATGCCTGCCTTCTCTAAGGTAGAAGGCAATTTTGTCCAAATCGGTGGAAGAAAGTTGGGCGGGAGGACCAAGACCATCATCCCAATTCTCATCTACCTCCGAGTCGGATCCATCTTGAGGGCCCTCAGAACTGCTGGTATCGGATGATCCATCTACAGACACGTTATCGTCAGGATTAGCTTCGGTTTCTTCAGGGTCATCCTCAGATGCCTCGGTTTGATAATTCTGAGGCCACCTTCCCAAAGCGACATGTGTGAAGAGAAGAGGTTGCACCAGTCGCAGGAAACTGGTGCTAACGAAGGCACACTCTAAAAGCGACGAATGAGACAGATAACTGAGGATGGTTGAGTATAGCTCGACGGGTAGTGTCGTCGGCATCACGAGGTTGAGTTGTTGACGGCGGCAGAAGGCAAGTTCAAATTTTGTCTTAGCACGTCGATGTTTACCAACCTTATAGTTCTTATTCTATTACATAGGTACACTTCCACATCGACGGTTCAGAGCAGTGAGGTATTCACATTTCAACCATAATAATTCTAGATGCTGAACTTTTCAAGGATTCTAAAACTCACTCAAGTGCTACATTGTGTACCCAATATGCGAAGTCTGCATTTTGTAATATACACTCTTGGCTAGGACCTACATCGCCCGTCACCGCCACCATTTTGTCCTGCAACCACCATAGTACTTTTCACACGCCGTCTCCAACCGTTAGTTCCCATACCTTCAAGGAGTTGGCCTAATTGCCCCACACAGAGCGGGACTCGCAGGGCCGCCAGCCGGGCCACAAAAACACTTTTTCGAATTCGCTTGAACATCATTTTCCAATTGGTCTTATGTGTGTATGCACCCCCCTAACAGAATTCGCAGGCTGGATTCTGGAACAAAGAAGAGCCAGCTCTTCTTTGGCACCTGACCCCACGGGGGGAAGCGCCTTGATGGTATCCACTACAATCATCCTCGAACAGCCGGTCCGCTCCCCGCCCTGGAACCCTTCATGAGCTGATTTAAAAGACTTGGCGCGCACTGACAGCCAGAGTCTCAGCGTGTCCCCAGTTAAAACTCGAACTTTGGCCATCTGTCATGAAAGTTCAGGTCGTGTCTTTGATCATCTCAGCGTCCAATGCGTTAGGCTTCGGCATCCAGCACCTCGATTACCCACCAGCTCTTGGATTATATCCTCGTGTTCCTTCCAAAAAGGTCCAGTGCACTCTGAAAGCAAGTGGGAAGGATGACTCCCCTCAAATCGAAAAGGCGTTTAGAGTACGTCCTCCTCAGCGTTGTTCCCCCCTCCCGATAATTTGAACGATACGCCCTGTTAGGAATGTACCACCGTCGTCATTCCTGAAGATCAGAATCTTCTTCTTGGGACAAAGCTCAACACTACTGGACTCGAGAGTACTCACATTCGACTCCTCGGCAAGATTACTGTGAAGGACGATGTTGATTATTGGAGAAACAATGCTTTCAATGTTTGTAAGTCTATGACTGTCCAAGAATTACCTTGATTTATGTAGCACCTTCTTCAGCTTACCAAGACAACTCCGTTACTTGGCTCCTTGGAGGTAAGGACGTGATTCTGGATGGTGAAGGAACAGGATGAGCTCTTTGGGAATGGCCAGACATTCTACGATGCACGGGTAAGAACTTTTAACTACCACAATCATCCGTTGTTGATAGTCTTTTAAGATCCAAAACGACACATTACGCCCACCGCACTTCATTTTGGCCTACAAAGTCTGCCGCCTCTCTGTCAGCTCATTTTTTGTGCTCAATTGGTGAAATATCAGGCGGACAACATGATATTCCGAAATTTCAAAATTCGCCAATCCCCTCGCTGGACCATTTTAGTTCATTCCTCCAAGAATGTTCTCATTCACGTTCGTGCCCATCTCTCGATCTTACCTCTTAATTTAACATTTTATCGCACTCTAGGACTTGGATATTCGCTCACGATCTAATACTTGGGCCCTCGGTCGCGAGAGTAACCGTGAAACAGACGGTGTCGACATCTACGACTCCGACCAGATAACCTTACACAACTTAAAGGTCGATAACGGAGATGACTGCGTCTCGTGAGTCTTGGTCAAACCATTTGATATGACGGAGCCAGCTAACTTGGTTTCCTTTCTCTTCTTAAAGATTTAAAGTTCGTCCTTGTTTACGCCGTCAGTGTTTGCCTGCTCTGACATTGCCCCAGCCGAATGCTACAAATATCTTCGTGTCTAATATCTGGTGCAATGGAACCCATGTACTCTCGCTTCACCTTTTTTATTATGCGCTTTACTCATTTAGTGATGCAGGGGGTTAGCGTTGGGTCACTCGGTGAATACAATGGTGTCCAGGGTGGGTACATTCAGTGTAGGTAGCATTCTAGGACACTGACGAATACATTTTTTAGACATCGTACGAAATGTCTATGTCAACAATGTGACAATTCAGAACTCAGAGAACGGTCCAAGAATCAAAACATGGGGGGGTGCTGGACGAGGATATGGTTATGTCGACCAAATTGTTTTCTCCAACTTCAACCACATCAACAACGACAGCCCTCTCACTATTGGTAAACAAGATATACTTCACTTCCTAATAGTCGCTGAACTGAACTGCTACTAGACAACTGCTACAAAACCAATGAAGAGGACTGCACCGCAAATCCGAGCAAGATGACGATCTCCAATGTCTAGTACGTCCTTGTGGACCTTCAATTTCGTCCTGCACTCACTAGCCTATTCTAGTTTTACAAACCAAGCTGGCTCTTCATCCGGCAAGTTCGGAAACGTCGGTGCCGCGATGGTTTGCTCCATTGGAACATGCAGTCAAGTTTGGGTCAACAATCTAAACATCACGTACGCCAATTTCTTAAGTTGTAATTTCCGCCGTTCATACTCGTGCCCTGAATAGCGTCCCAAGCGAGTGTGGTTCTACCATATATGCTAATCGTAATCTCGATATCAACGGTATGCTCTGTTTGTATTTGGCTTGAACCGTTTAGAGAGAGCTAAATAGTTCGAAATCAGGCAATGCCGCTTCATTGTTCAACTCCACCGCCCCTACCTATGGGGCCGGAGGTATCCAATCCGACAACTCGACCAACGGTGGAGATGTGTATTGCAGTGGAGGTTCCGTTTTCCCTGTCAATTCTACTAACGCCACGACATTATAAGAGATGCAATACAATTGTATGTTATGATGGTATATCAAAACCTAAGAATGCCCTTGTTGAAATAAAGATAATGTTGCCTGCCTCCTAGTCCCCTTGACTTACTTCTTCACCGTCCGGACCGACTCCAGAGTGGTGCAACCAGGCCTCAAGTCTCCTCCCAAGCTCTCCTCCTCGTCCTCCACAAATATCACCGGTCCCATCTAGAACTAGAATGAAAAGATGTTAAACTCTTGAAGCATCAGCGCTTGCTCAAGTACCCTTACCTTGTTCCTTGCCTTCACCCAGGGCCTCCTTGACCAGCTTTGGTAATGGCGCAGCCTGAAGACTCGTTTTCTTTACATGAGTTTTTTTCTTCCCATTTCCAAACCCGGTCGCAGATATCCTGTTAGCAGAACCTCTTGTCGGTGACTCCCTACGCTCAATAGACGGTCCAAGACCAACGCCTTCCTGATCCTGATCCTGCGGGTCAGGGCTCATTAACCCTTCCACAGCTGGACTATCTTCTCCACAACCTTCATCATCTCCATCTTCACCACCCCCTGGAGTTTCCACCTTTCTGCCCGTTTTCTTCTTCCGTCCACTCATCTCAAGCTCGTCATCGGAATTGAGCCCAATGAACCATCCATCTTGCTCATCTTCCGCGCCAAGAATCTCCTCAGCCAATCCTTCCTCCCAGCCATCCCACTCAATGAATCGATGCATCGTTCGTAGCCGTGTTCCAAGTGCCTCGTAAGCTAGCCAGTCGTTCGTGAGATGTGCAAGTCGTTTGCTCTGTTCATTTCCAGAACTTGGGGTCAAGAGCTTCTCAACGGCATTAATAAAGAGTTTGGCAGTGAAAGGACTTGACTGAAGAAAAGCTGGAAGATGGGCGCAAGCCCAGAGCGGTCTGGTGGTCGTGGATTCCCAGTCAATAATGCATGACTGTAAAAAGGAACAATTTTTTTGGTGAAACTGATTCTTGAAAACAGCGGAGACGTACTATTTTCCAGTTGTCTTTCTCATCCACAAAGACATTCTCCAAACTGAGATCATGGCAGTCCAAGCCAAAAAGCTCTTTCGTCCTTGCTGGTGGCGTACCAAGGCCAAATTTCTTTGCTCTTAAATTTCTCTCCTTTTCAATCTTGCTCTCGAGGATGTCACGTAATCCACCAACGAGGACGCCAAAACGATCCATCTCCTCCCGGACCCGGTTCTCTCGTTCCTGTAACTGGGAAACAAGAAACGTAGTTCTCTGCATCCTGCGGTAATCACTACATGGAAGAAGAGCTTTAATCAATGTCGTCTGCCTACTTTGGATACTGACCGATACATCAAATCACCAGGACCTTCCCATTCATCCTCACTCTCGCTTACGCCATCATACTCATCTGAATCGTCACTCTCATCCCCAGGTAGAGCTTTTAGGCGATGATGCCTTGAGGCAGACACCTCTGCAGGATCCAAGTGCAGGCGATGAGGTGCACTGCTCCCTTCGCCTTCCCGAATAACTCCAGTTATCTCCCGCTGTTGGCAGGCTGTCACGTACTCATCGAATGTCGCATAGGGACCTCTATCTACCCCGTCTGACTTGCTTAGAAACCCTCTATTCGAACCAAAGAAGGGCCAGGAGATAATGGGACCAACGTGGTATGACTGGTCTGCAAGAGTAAGGAGCTGGTTAGGTTCACATGGAGCAGGATGTTCTGAGAAGGCTTCCATTGGTGTCATACCAAAGAGGGAGCTTGTTCGACTCAGAGCCCCTGGAGGTTTTGGTGTCGAATGTCCGCTAGGAGCTCGGGATAAAAGTGTCGGAGTAAAGGGAGGGGCATCGTAGGGATCAACCAGCGTTCCTCTCCTAGACGAAGAGTCGTGGCTTGAATATGCGGGTCGTACCGTGCTCGTCGAAGATCGGGATTGCATGGATGGGGGGACTTTGGGAGTATCTTCGACACCTACATTGGTGAGCAGATTGGTCTCTGGAGACGGGCCAAAATACAGAGAACCCAATCGCTCAAAGCTATTCCACAGGTCAGAAACAAGTTTAACCATACAATTTCATTGTGACGAACCGATGCTCGAAAAGTGGGATTAAGAGCCGTGCTAATTCATCCATAAGTTTGAGAAGCGTCGCATAAGGTAGCAAATGATACACTTTCGAGAGAGGTATACCGGGAGCCTAATAAAAGAATGAATGGATCAAGAGGGGCCACCAATGCTCGGGAATCTACCTTTGTCATTATGATGAACTCGCCTCCGAGACGATTCCATGGATTCGAGTCGTAATAGATGACCTCGGGAACTGGAATATTTGTACGTTCACGTAAAAAAGCCATCGTCGACACTTCCGATTCCGTCTTGAGACGAGGCATAAACCTCCGTGCTACACGGGCAATGACTTCGCGAGGCTGCGAAGCCCGGCGTGTTTTGAGGCGGATCAGGTAAGCTTTGTGAAAAGTACCACTTGAGAGGAAGGAGATACGTGTGACTGGGACATTCAGAATTTCTGAGAGCAGGGAACGGAGAAGAGAGCGGTCGACCTTGCAAGCAGTCTTAGCTGAGATTATTGTGACAGTATCAACGAACCTGGAAAACAGCTTCACCGAGATGATCGCGACTTTTATCATGTTCACTTTCTTTTTTGCGGTCTTCGTGTTCAATGTCCCAGTCCCATTCCTCTGTCGGGCCATCGTCTGGAGTATCAGCTGCCTCCTTTTCCTGTTGGTGGAATTTATGCCAGATACTTGCACTAAGATCCTGTTGTGTGTTGTGCCATTCCGTAGGTGTATTTACGGCTGGGGGAGTGCATGTGTTCGTGCTTGTATATGCAGAGGTTGTAACAGGGACGACTGGTTCGAGGAGCGGAAGAAGCAGAACCATACTAACCGATGCTGCTTCTCAGTTCTGATTACACTGTAAATCAAGCTGAAGGTGGAGACTAACTTCAATTTTCGAAAGAATTAAAGCTGAAAAAGAGCCCCCAAACGCGGACAATCGAGCTCGGCGACGGATTCCGGGGTAGGCTCACAAAAGTCTCAGTAAGCAGATGGACTTTTTGGGGGGTTTTTAGCAGAATATGCGAAGGAAGGAGAGTACTCTCTTGACGATAGCAAAGCTAATTGGTAAGCCACTGATGGTGAGAGCCGGAAGCAACCAGAACGTTTGTTTTGACGCGCTTACATTTCGAAGCCCCTGTTGATGGAGCTGACGGAGGCGGGATCATGTGGGTCGACATACGTCTTACTCCCGTCTCATTCACAATGCTTATCGTTCCATTCTCGTAAAAGAAGGTTATCTCCTTTAGGATACTCATCTCATGCCTCTTACAAATCCCCGTTGACTCGTCTTATTGAACTACTTTTGGGACCGGCGGGCGGGTCTTGGTTATCTTGCAACTTTCATCATGATTATTTCTGCGTTTGTTTCCTGGAAAACGGCACTGGGTTATTAGGGCCATGTGTCATCTTGATACATTTCCCGGACCCTGATCATTTCCCGGCACCGAACCTGATCGTACATAATTCTCGGACAATTAGACTAGGAAACTATGCTATTATTGATAATGAAAGCGGTGACGAATAATATTCTACACAAAATAATCCAGCACTTGTATACCCTTCTTTCCAATCACACAAGCACGTCCTATGAGTGGCTCAAAAGAATATGTTGCCCAATACAGCGATCGTCGGCCTGCTGGCATCTTGATCCCCAACTCCAGAACTCCAGAGACGAGGGGTTCGCTTTGTGAGTCTCCCAGCTGAGAGAAATGGATTTTCAAAGACGGCATGTCCATGGGCTCCCACCATAATACCCGCGTCCCGTCTGGAAACGTCTTGGAATATGGAGTGTCAGAAGCCCAAAGGTCAAGATTTGAGTATTCAGCAGAATGTTGCTGAGTAAACCAGCTTGTATCATTTGGGCCTGCAAGACAAACCCGATCCACAAGCACGGAATCATCATGATCATTGAACCGAGCCCAAAAATCCACGCACATGGGTGAGCTATTCTCGTCGTATGAGGGAACCCAACGAGTCACTCCAAAGCCACGGAGGGTGTCTGGAGCGCCGAGGTCGACAAACTTTGTACTCCATGGGATAACGGTAACTGGGGGATTATCTATCACAACGAAGCCGTTGTCCAGCTCATGGTCGAGAAACTGTGTGAAGTCTGTTGGAATGCGAAAGATGACGGTGCAGAGTTTCGAACTACAAAGAGCTACGACAATATTTTTGTTCCCAGGAATGAGATCCGCCTAAGGTTGCTAGTTAGAAGAGCTGAAGAAGGAAATCATCTAGGTAAACACTCGCAAAGTCAAATGTGAACTCTCCGGTGAACCACTTGAGGATCACATTCGTCTCAAAATCATGGAGACCAAGGGCTTCGTCGTCACCACCTTCCGTGCCAATATGAAATGAGGCTCTTCCTTCCAAACATGATGAGAACTTGAACCACTCTCTATATGGCAAGACAGCATAGATGAGTTTGAACTCCGGGTTCGGAGTGCCAGGGAGAATTTCAAAAGTGTTTAACGCCACCGATCTATTAGAGGATTGAACGAGTAGTCCCCCAAGTGGTAAAAGCAGGCTTACTCGACGGAACTACAATCTAAAGTAATAGCAATGTTCAAAGCAGGTCCTTTCCAGCTGAATCGATGACATGAAACTTCAAGGTTGCCAACCTGCCATGGATCCTGAACGGCAGTCCTAGCGATCAAACGAGGTTGTTCTGAAGATGAGCCAGGTGTGTGCAAGTCCCATAAATGTATCTCGTCGCAAGTGGTCGATATAAGGAAGCAACCACCAGGGACAAGCTTCAAAGACTGAAACTTGGAACTTGATGGCGCTGGTATGACTCGAGTAACAGTAGGAGGAAGTAAACCTTGCGTAAGCGGCTCCCTAGAAAACCTAGAGATAAGAGAGCGATGTCCTCCGATACATATTTTTTCCAATTCATAAAGGCTAGGAGGACCTAAAGTATTTGGAAGCACTGCTCCGCGTGGCTGTCTCATTTGGAGACAGAAGGTATTAAAGATATCAAGCCAGAGTGATTTGTCCCGAGATGCATTCGAGAAGATACGTGAACACTGCGAGAGAAGAGGAAGTAAGTACCATCAAACTGTTGTTTATTGTCAAACATATAACCTGCCTGACGAAGGCGCAGAACACTCAAAGGTGTACAATAGGACAAGAGGAAACAAATTAGATCGTAAGGCAGGGACGAAAAGAAGTCGTGTGTAAGGCCATGGGCCACGGTAGAATCGGTAAGCATTGCTAGTGGCAGCTTGGAAGTTGCAAGACAAAGCACACCTAAACAGCACCCGTGCGTCCATCTTAGTTCTTCCTTAGTAAAATTGATTGCAGACCCGTAATGACCCAGAAAAATATGTGGATGTATCATGCAACAAAGCGTGGTGCGTAATGGAGTAATGAGAGAGCAAGTTATGCAACAAAGGAAACATAGGAGACAGATTGTATACAAGATAGAGCGACAGGTGTAGGTACTAGCTACAATAGGGTTGTTGAAACTCAGAAAAAATTGGAAACAGATGAGAAAAAAGAACATGCGTGGAAATAGACATCACCTCAACATCGTGCCCCAATCTAATTTGCCACCTTTGGCTACACCTCCTCCGTCCGTTTCAGCTTCTTCCTCTCTATCCCGTGACTCCATCTCTCTTTTTGGGAAGGCATTCCAGAATCTCAACGTCTCGTCACCTGCTCCTGTCACAATTGTCTCCCCATCAGGGCTCATGGCGAGATATAACACTCGATTTGAATGGCCGCTCAAACTTGCGACGCATTCGAGGCTAGGATAGCGCCAGATGCAGATCTGGTTCTGAGCAGTTGTTGACGAGTAGCCATGTGTGGAAACGAGCTCATGGGAGGTAAGAGACCAAGTAAGGTTGCAGACTTGAGAGCCAGTGTCGAGTTGGCTGAGAAGGGAGCCTGAGGAGGTATTCCAAAAACGAATGTGCTTGTCTGCTGTGCCACCGCCTGTTGCGAGAATGCCCGGAAGATGAGGATCCCAAGCGAGTGCTTTGACCGCTGCGGTGTGCTCATGGAACTTCCAAAGTGGTGCATCATTGGCGCTTAGCGGGTCGGAGTCTGAGACCGAGGAAGAGGATGAACCTGGACTGGAACCACTTCCGCTAGGGCGACTTGCGGTACCATACTGCGCAGTGTGATTGTTGAGCGGCACAGTGGTATGAGGCTGGGCTGGTCCTCTTGCCATGGAGCAGTGAGTGGCAACCGAAGATACGGGAGCACGTCCAGTAGGATTTGTTCTTGCCGTACCCCGAAGATCCCAGACACAAACCTTGTTATCATTGCCACCAGAAGCTAAGTATGCTGTACTGATGGCGGAGGAGCCACCTTCCGAAGGACTCGACGCGGCGCTACTCCACTTGAGACCGCAAACTTCTTGTCTATGGCCAATGCTTTGCTTCCATGGACTTGTGGTTTGCTCGCGGACATCACGATGGTGAATAGCACGATCACGGCTTCCAGAGCTGAGAACAGCACCATTCCAGGCAAGGGCACCGATGCGCATGCTATGGGCATTTTCGTATGTGCGGATGAGCTGGAGAGTTGGTCCATCATAGATACTCAAGTGGCCACCAAGGGTGGCAACAGCTAGTGCACCTCCTCGCTGTACCCAAGCCACTGAGCTGACGACATCAGTACTGTGTCCTGGACCACCACTGACGTCGCAGAGCTTATTAACATTCGCATCCTGTGCACTCCACAGGTATACACAGCTACCAAGTCCGACACCAAGAATGTTGGTTGAGCTCCAATCTACGAGATTGAGATAAAAGTCTTCAGCAAGCTCTGGGGCATCTAGAACGCGATAAGGGGTCTTGCACACGCTCCTGAGCTTACGTCGTGGACTGTTAAGGGTAGTTTGTGATGATGATCGGATAGGTGAGAGGTTGAATTGTGGATGATTAGGACTGTTGAGGCCAGGTTTGCGCGAAGGCGAACGGTCGACACTGTTGTTCCGAGGTGGTGTGGATGGGGAAGCGTAGGCGAATAGACGCCGCCCACGGTCGACACGTGTAGGCGTAGACGGCGCCGTCGCGTCCCGTGGGTTTTGTGGCGCGGGACCAGGCCTGACGGGAGAACCTGGGCGGTCTGTTGGGTCAATTTCTCCGTGTAGAACGTTCTGGTAGAGCGCATTGGCTTGTTCTGAGAATAATATATCTCAGTAAAATACAATCAATAATTAAAACTAATAGCGCACCTCGTAAAGCATCGCTCTCTGGCTGAATAATGCGAGACCCTGAAGCAGGACTCTGCTCGCGGTCCTTGCGCAGATTGTAGCCTACAGTCATCTCTGAGCTTTCGCGGTGAGGAACGAAGCGGTCTAGATGCGTGGGCTGGATGGCTGAAGGAACAATGGAAGCGGGCGCTTGGAGAGCAATGGGTGTGGTGCTGGTAGTGGGAGTAGGAGACGTGGTGGTATCGAAGATAGGATTAATTCGTTGTCGTTTGTTTGGTTCGTCTTCAGGATGTTGCCCATCTTGCTGTTGTGCTCGCACCCGCTTGCCGAAAGCGGAATTGCGCAGAGAGGACATGGCGTGAAGAACCAAAGATGTTGCGATTACGTAACCGCGCGAAACTGGAAGTCACGAGGCATGACCTGTCACGCTTCGTCCCCAAACAATGACTGTTTCTGGATTGTTCTCACTATGTGCTGAACTAGGCAAACTCAAGTTTGTTTCGGCGTGTTGTTCATTTGTCTGCTTTGTTTGTGCTCCTTCTCATGAGTCTCGTAGATGAGTTCAATCACTTTTTTTAGAGTCAACCAAAGGGATCAATATGGAGATCTTCAGGGGTGGTGTCAGCTGCCCTACAGAATCCTTATCATGTGCTCCATCCAGATTCTTCCATATGAATTTTTGCTTCCGCGATTCGGACTCTATTTTCATGATGTACAACTTACTCTCAACATCCACAAGGTATAAACTACTACAATACTATGAGGCTTTACTGTGACTGCTCAGCGTAGACCTAGTGGAAATTTTCAAGTCAGTTTTGATCCCAGACGCTCAACGATGGTCCCACCTTGATAGTTTTGTCCGCACCACCAGTAATCAACCTCGTCCCTGTTCTGTCAAAGGTGGAAGTGAATAATCCAGCTTCAGCCTCAAGCGAACCAGGCTGTGGGATGTCATCCATATTTTGGAATGGTGTTCCAGTATTCCAGTCCCAAAATGTAATTGACCCATTATCACCTAAACCATAACAAAAAGCAGTGAGAAAAAAAAAGCAGAATAGTTCGAAACATGTGCTCTCACCTCCAGAAAAGAAGACCCCTTCCGAGTTCACACTAAGTGTGTTAATGATAGCATTGTGCCCTGGGAAATTGAACACAAAAGCGCCTTCGGGGCACTTCCACTTTTTGATATTGTTCCCACCAGCGCTTCCACTCGCGAATGAATATTCTGTCGGGTGAATCGCTAGACTGCGAACACTCTTCTTGTGATGAGTCAACGTGACCATCGTCTTACCGGCTGCCAAGTCCCATAGTCGAATTGTGGAGTCCATCGAACCTGTAATGACTTGAGGATCACTGTCTTGACATTGGACGCTGGCGACAGTGCCAGTATGGCCGGAGAGAAGATGAATCTGTGCCTTTGTACGCATGTCCCACACACGGGCAGCAGAATCTCGTCCAGCTGTGACGAGCACGTCGAGAGTTGGATGAAGGGAGAGGGAATATACACCAGAAAGATGTCCATGATAATGCCGAATAACCTTATTCGCTTCAAGGTCCCAGCATTTCACCATCTACATTGTTGATAGTCAGATTACCGACTGCGGAGGAAAAAGTAACGAGGAGTTCCTTACCTTGTCCTCTCCGGCACTAAATAGGTATGGGTGGCGGTCACTCACGGCCAAACCTCGCACAGTACTAATATGCCCAGTCAAACTTAGCTTCAATTCACCACTTGCCAAATCCCAGACCTTGATAACACGGTCTCCAGCTCCTGAGACGAACCACTTGTTCCCAGGTTCAACAGCCAAACTCCGTACCCAACCCAAATGGCCAGAAATGACCCGGACGAGCTTCCAGGGAGGATGGTATGTCGGTTTCATTGTAATGGTCTGCTTATGTAAAGCAAGCGCTTTTGAAAGAGAAGAGGAGGACGTGAAAGTGGATTGAGTGGGAGTTGGTGTATTGTCAATTGTTCGAATGAGAGCTGACTCCGAGGTTGGCCCCGCAGTGAGCAGTTTTCGTTGTGGTTGCTGGGGAGTAGGTTGCGCAGGTCGAGCAGGCCCAACTGAGCCTTGTTGTGCTAAGAGAACAGCAGGAAGTTGTTTGCAGTCTTTGTATTCCGAGTTGATTTTGGCTGAGATTCGGATACGCGCACTAGATTAAGTAAAAAAGGATGAGAATAAAGGAAAAATGGCAGAATAATATCACACCTATATTCATCTTCTCTTAGTCCGAGGCCTTCGTCAGGATATGACGAGAAAATAGCTTGGGTCCGTTTCGCGCTTGTTTGGTGTAACGACTCGAGGGAGGGAAATGTAGCAGTTGACATCGTTGGGTAAATTTTTTGATGACAAAATGTGTCTCTGAAAATGACGTATCCGAAGAACAGCCAAAATGATAGTGGATACAAGGGAGGAGTGGAGGTTCCTAAGAAGGTCACTTCCTCGAGCGCTTCCGCTTCGAACGTCGTTTCAGTCATATTCGTGTACATATTGATCTCACACACAGAGCGGGGTCAGGTGATAGAGTGTATTGTACATATCGCTGCAAACCGTTAGCGAAGTATATCCTACATCAAAATCCTGTAAGCGTGTCCTAATATTTTTGATTCCACCTAATTCCCTCAAACTCTCCTCTTAATCCCAACTCGACACCCAACAGGCTTACGCAAGAATCCTTCTCGAGTTTCCATAACAAACGAGGGGTCTTCTAAGACAAAGTGGAACCGGTGCATAATGGATGAAATGATTATAAGCAACTCAAGGCTTGCCAAATTTTTACTGGATAATGTCAACACCAAGGAACGGAAGAAGAAAACAAAACACTGACCCAACACACCCTCTCGGTCCAATACTATACGGATTGAAGGTCCTCTCCCTTCGTTCCTTCGCCTCCTTGTTGTCGTCGAGCCACCGTTCTGGCCGGAAAACAGTCACGTCATTGCCCCAGACAGCCATATCCCGATGAATTGTGTACGAAGGTACGCTCAGGTGGGTACCTTCAACAAAGTGCTCCTCCTTGCCATTAATATCAATTGTCAATCCACCTGGCGGGACGATTCGAGGAAGCCCCATAGACGATGTGGAATGGATCCGAAGACCTTCATTGATGACTGCTTCGAGGTATGGAGTGGATTTAAAGGTATTGGGATCGATAGCGGTGTGTTCAAGACCAGGCGGTCCGAGAAGCGCGTCAAGTTCAGCTTGAAGTTTCTTCTGTGTTTCTGGGTAAAGAGCAAGGTGGTAGATGATAGCACATGTAGAGCTAAATGGTGTAAGATCAGCATCGCATGAACGCGCCAAAACAAAACAGCCTACTTTGATGTCGTGTCACTACCTGCAATAAGCATGGTCAAAGCCTCAGCGGTGAGCTCCTCCGTTCCCATTAGCTGTCCTTGGTCATCCCTGCCCTTCTGAAGTTTGCTAAGAAGGTCGTTGCGTTCATCAACGACACCATTCTCTTTCAGAGCTTTCGCCTGCCAGGCCAACCGTTTCGCGACTGCCATAATAGCAATTCCAGCCAGGTTCTTAACATCTTGACCACCGCGACGGAACCAAGGAATGTACTTGCGGACATAGGGGCGAACCCATGGTGGAAGGACACCAAGTGATGCCGAAAACTCGCCTCGGCCATTAAGAATGCGGACAGCCGGAATAGTCGTGTATTCAATCTTTAGAAAAAAGTGAGAAGGTGCTAGGAAATACTTAATAATACCTTACCTTGTCCCAACCTTCACCTGTAGCCATCGCTTGACTAACCGCAGCCGCTGCAGATGGAGCAGGTACTGGGGCAGCATCCTGTCCTGCTGCAATCATTCCAAAAGGCGAGCCAAATGCAAGGTCACCAATGATATCAAAGGCCTTGACGAAGCGAAGTTATTAATCCGGTCTAAGGGAAGACAAAAAGTGACACACCAGATAGTTTGCCTGAAGATGTTCGTTAGCTCACTTTAGCAAAATAATGGGGTCAATAGCTTACCCAAGGTAGAAGGTCAAGCCAGACCCGACCATTCGCGTTGTGCCATCCTTCCCCATCGCCACCCTGTGCGCCTTGTCCAGCATCAATGAACGCGTCCCACCGGCTAAGCAACTGGGCAACATAAAGTTGAATTTGAGGTTCAAACTCGAGCACACTCTTTTGGGAGAAAATATGAGAGACAATCTTGCGCTTTCGCGTGTGTTCAGCGCGGTCGCGTGAGTTGAAGAGACCGCGTCTGATAGAAACAAACTAAATGTGATAAATTGCAGAACAGTGAAAGAGAAAGTAAGAGTGCTTACTGCATCATAAAAGTCAGCTTTAAGAGCGCCATTTCCGTGACCATACACAGTCCCTAAAGCCTCGGGGATTGCGATAGAAACGTGCCTAGGGGCAATACGTATAACAGGACCTGGTAACATTGAATGAAGAGTTATAGGGGAAATGGGTACAATTACGGACCATATTCAAGATGAGCTTGATGTACCGTTTCGCTCCGATGACCAGTTTGAGCGACTTTCCCCAACCAGAGGTCGCTGTATTTCGCAAGCCAAGGACCAGGATACTTTCGGATCTTCCAATGGTCGACGTAGTAGGGGACGATATGGCCGAGAGCAGCCAATATGAAGGGTAAAGGAAGAAGAAAGTACGGTGAAGTTACAATGTCTGGCACGTCCATGGTGGGGGTTCAAGTCTGGCTGGGGGTTTAGAATGTGGGGTCAATCAAGTCCTTTATAGCTGTCTGATTCCGGACGGAACTTCAGTTTATCCCTTAAAACAGCCTTGTTCCCACCAAAAATGACGATGTGGGATCTGCAATGGTCCCATGCGCAATGCTTAACGGTTGTCTGAGACTAATGAAGGTCAAGTGTATTGCTTGAATCCAAAGAGCGTCGCCGCCGGCACTTTTTCTTCTTGCCTTCATCATCCGAAACACACTGCTCAGAAACTCATTTCTACGATATTTCCTTTCCTACGTAAATGAACATACCAAACGAAATATGGTTTGCAATAGCCAGCTATATACCGGATAAACATTTGCAGCGGTTGGCAACACTTTCATCCGCTTTTGCCGAACGAGCATACCAGATTCGCCATGCGCGGCTTAACATTGAACTGAAACAGTTCTGGGATTGTGACAACATGTGGGAGGATGTCCAGGATATCAGAAAGGCCATTCAGGATGCCAGGTATGTTTGCTATATTTCATCTAGACGTAACTTCAACGACGTCTTAGGTCTCGCGCCCCTCTTGCTCTCGTCACGCACCTTGACATACTTCTTCTACGCCATAACCCGAGTTCAAAACGTCCGAGAAAATGGATACATAAACATGAATATCTTGAATGCTTGATCGCCCATGCTGACAGGACCCAATCGGATGCAACACTCAGTCAAATATTTGACCAGCTTCCGAATGTGAAGCAGCTAACTCTCCGATTTGAGCGGCGCAAATCGTGTAATTTCTGTCTTGCGCCGACTGACCCTCGCCATCCTATCACTTCCTTCGTCTGGCAATATTTTGGTCCCAGAGCTGTAGAATTGTCATTGGTCTTCTGGGGCACTCACGACCTCACAGCCCTCTTTCCTCCAGCGGGAACCTTCAAAGCAATGGGAGGACTCCCTTATTTGGAATCCCTTTGCTATCACATGACTACACCCGCTCCTGCCTTGGAGGGCAGAAGCCTAGATCAATTTCGCATTTACGACATCATGTTGGACCTCTTCTGCTCTTCTCCTCGGCTCCATACTATGAATCTCGAGGGAAATTATGGACAGTTTCTCGAGTTTCTCGTTCCTAACGAGGACCTGCCTTCGAAAATTCAATGCCTCCGCTTTGACACCAAGTCTACGGGCGCAGTTCACTATGCCCACATATTTGCGCGGGACCATGCGAAAACTTTGAAGCATATTGCTCTTGGTGGATCTCCGGATTGGCTCAAGCGTATTGGGCCGTCACTAATGATTACAAGACTTCTTCATCCCTCCATCGAGTGGCCATCTGTCGAGCTCCATCTTGATAATTCTCCCAACAGTTCAAAGTGGGAAGAGTTGGAGGACTTGTTCTCCTTCCGACATATCCCAAGCGAGCCACCCTGTATCCACCTCGTCACTTCATTGGCTCTCAACGTGCTGAACAAGGAAAAACTGTTCCTTCTCCTAAGGCAGTTGCCCAGGCTACGCCATCTACGCTTTATTCCCATCGAGTTTTCGATTGAACTTCCCGTTATGGTTGTGACGTCTTGTCCACTATTGAGAACCTTAGAGCTTAGGTTAGATAGCGGTCTGTATGAACACGCAGGGCAGAGTATGGGCCAAGAAGCATACATTGCTGCAGTACAAAAAGGTAGCATTCTCTTTTTCCTCCACAGAAATTAGTTGGCTCATATGGAGTGTAACATAGATGGTCCAGTCGTAGAAGACATAGATGCCTTGTCGGTCTTACATGGGATAACACTCAGTGACAAAGACGGCGTTTTGTCATTGGACCACCCACTCAGGTGTTGTCTAGAGAATGTGCTACCATTGAGTTTATGGTCCAAGGAGGAGAAACATGGTTACTGAGTATTGTTCTCAAAATACACTTATCCTCACTAGTTTCTAGGTTTGATTTGCAGCCATTAGGCAATTCAACTACCGATTGATTTGCAGCACCTCGTCCCATGCTCTCTTTGGGACATCCCAAGATGGACAATCTGTGTGCCTCAGTGAGAAGTTGAAGCTTCGGTTCTGGTCAGATTTTGCTTCTAGCTTGTCAAAATGTATGCGCAACTGTTGGGTGTACTCGCCAACTTTTGCGATCTTCGTTCCCTTTGAACTCATCGCTGCCACAGTGATATCCAGTTTTCTCAAATGTTCCATCGACTCTGCTATGTCGTATAGAGTCGATATAACATGGACCATATCAGGAGTGAAGGTTGGCTGCTCGTCATCGTCGAAATCATTGTCCGAATCGAGCTCCCCTTCGTCTTGGTTATAAATTCTAACACCAAGCACAGTTTCAATAGTTCGGAAAGCAGGCGTGATGCTAGCAACTCCCCAGAGGGAACGAAGGCCTCGGAGGAATTCAAACCTGGGTCGACGGAAGCCTGACCTCAGGTGTAAAGTATGAAGACGCGGGAAGATGGTCGGTGTTGGCGCATAAAGGATGCCATAATCGTGTTGTTCTGTCGACGATTAGTTTCGTGCATGAAGGGAGACACAACAATTTAAATCCACCTTCATCGTAAACCTCATGGATACTCAACACCTCGATGGTCTCTGCACACAGCCAAAGCATCGTCTGTAGTTGTTCAAGGCTCTCTGTCACAGACAGTTCCAGAACCCGAATGTGTGTCCAACTGAATGGCCAATACATATCCATGAAAACAATAGCTGGCTGAGGTTTATCCTCATCCCCAAAACAAAGGTGTCGAAGTGGGATCTTCTCCTCTTTAGTAAGAGTTCTGCTCGTATACTCTGGGGCGACCTCGGTGTATCCAAGCATCAGCTCAAGTTGGTCGAGTTTGAGACAGTTTTCAAATTGGATAAAGGGAAATATCCTAGTCTGCGTTATTAAGGAGAGCCGCTTGAGATGAGGGCAATTCTCGATAGCACGTGGCGCATCCCTCATAATTCGATGGGTTTGTGCACCAACTTGGAGTTCCAGATGCACTGAATCCATACTGGGCCCATTAAACGCTATGAGAAGGGTATCTCGAAGTTGGTGGCTAAGCGCGCCCCATGGTATGGCGGGTGTTAAAGTGATTTGGTGCAGAGAGGGGATAAGGAGAGAGAGGATGTCAGCACAGGTGAATTGAATATCCGGGCTGAACCATTTGGTTTTGGGTGTGGAGAAAGGGGGGAGTGACAAGTGGAAATGGGATATGTGAGGTATGATGTGAGGAGACTCATGAAGTATCTCTAGCAGCCGGGTAGATGATGAGTTATAGATAACCACGGCCACTGTGGCGAACAGCCGGCGCTGGCATTCCCGAACAAAGTCTCGTCGGACCCGGCAACAAATCGACAGGTCAGGGTGGTCGAGAAAGGAAATGGTTTTGAGCCAAAGCTCAAGAGGAAGAATAGAAGAAACCATTTCTAATAACAAGCGTTTGTTTCCAATGCTCCGATGTCAGAGAAAGCACTAGAAAAAAATGCTTTCGTGAACAAGAACCAGATAACCAGGGTGGGTGCGAGAACCAACGTTCTAAACCTGGTCATTTGACCTTCAACTTGTGCGAGTTTAATTGTTTTCAATTACTAGAAACTTTCTCCCGCAATCCCTACTCACAAGAGAACAGGTATATCTTAATGCAGATGAACTCAACGCAGTTTATAAGGAGCAAGAAACTCATGTATTCCGTATTCCACCTGTAACTGAGGAGAAAGTGCGATGTAAACATTCAGTTGTGCTCCTGAGAGCGTGTTAACGTAATAGGTGATATGCAAAGGGTAGATGGTTGATTTAGGGTGAAGGAGTTCAATGGTGCTGGAGCATTGTTGATTTCCCGGCCAGAATGGGAGCAGCATTCGGAGCCAAGTTACCACTATTTGTTGCTTTCTTTCTAATTCACTCAAGGATTGTGTTTTTGCTCTTCACTCTCCGACACTAGTCGCGAATTCTCACGCTTGTCTCTTATTTCAAAGCTCAGCTTCTCCTTCAGTTTGAAAAGCAACTCGTGACACTCCGTCATCCTCTTAAGCTCCCTAGTTCCCGGCTCGAAGCCTCCACCGTCCAAGTTTGGACAGGGCACGAGGAATGGAACTCGCCTTTCCAAGTGGTGTGCTGAACTTGACACTTAAAAGGGCATACAGTGAGCATTACAACCAGTCGCGCTTTGCCTCTGCATCATGGCGCCTCGTGGGGTGAGTGGGATCGCCTTTGTCTTCTTCGCCCGTCCGCCTCATAGATCTTGTGTTGTGAATTTAGTACAATGCTCGAATTGCTTCCAATCCAGTATGTATCCTGGATCTCTCTTCTTATAGTCCAATCCAATTCCATTGGTTTAGTATATCGTCGCTAGCTTCGCATGCATCGGCGGGGGCCTTTTCGGACTCGACATTTCTTCCATGTCCGGGGTCCTCTCCAATGATGCTTATAAATCACAATTCGGCAATCCAGGTCCAGATGCCCAAGGTGCCATTGTCGCTTCCATGCCTGCGGGCTCATTGGTGGGTGCATTGATAACGACGAAGGTGGCCGATATTATTGGCAGGAAGTATTCGATTATCTTAAGTGGGTTGATTTGGATTTTGGGTGCTGTTTTGCAGTGCGCCTCCGTGGTAAGTTTATTTGTCGGATTTTCTTTTCTTTTCTTTGAAGGGTACTTATTTTATTTAGAACCGTGGAATGCTCGTTGCTGGACGAGTCATCGCTGGATTGTCTATTGGAATTGCGTCTGCTGTTATTCCCTTCTATCTCTCAGAAACAACATCTCCTTCTCTTCGCGGTCGGAATGGTATCTCTCCAACAATGGTCTATCACTTGGGGCATTCTCATTCAATACTTCATTCAATTTGGGTGTTCGTATATAGATGGGGTCGCGTCGTTCAGGATCCCTTGGGGTCTTCAGGCTATTCCTGCTGTTGTTTTGAGCTCAGGCATGCTATTGTTCCCCGAGAGTCCCAGATGGTTGTTTGACAAGGGAAGGTATGAATATTCTCAAATTTCTGACGATTGGGAAATAAAATTTGAGGATTTACTATAGGGAAGAAGAGAGCCTGCAAGTTCTGGCTGATCTTCACGGCGGAGGTGATAAGACAAACGAACTTGTGGTTCTGGAGTTCGAGGAGATCAAACAGCAGGTTTACTACTGAGAGAGCTGAGGGTGCAAAGTCATATCTTGATCTTTTGAAGCCGGGCATGCCAAGACGCGTGTTTTTGGGGTGCTCTGTGCAGATGTGGTCGCAGATGAGTGGGATGAATGTCATGATGTGAGGGGTTTATTATTATTATCATCATTCGTTTTCACAGAATTGACGAATCATACAGGTACTACATTATCTACGTCTTTCAAGGAGCTGGTATTAGTGGAAAGAGAGGAGTGCTCATTGCGAGTGTAAGGTTTCTCATTCGGGTTTTCTAAAGCGTATAAGAGGCTGACTGACACCTAGTCCGTCCAATACGTTCTCAATGTTGCTTTGACTGTACCAGCCATACTGTACATCGATCGCTGGGGACGCAGACCGATGTTGCTTGCAGGAACATTTTTTATGGGATTCTTCTCATTCATTGTGAGTCCTTTTGCTGTGTCATTTGCAGGTTTGTCCCTGGAATGTGGTTTAGACTGGCGGCCTGCAAGGCGGGTTTGGTCATTGGGGAGAAGTCGATGGAAGTCGAATTTGGGTAGTGGAAGGCCACAACTCAGCTACGAAGGGAATTATTGTGCGCAATTCCGGCCTCATTTATGATGTCCTAACGTGAACCAAGGCATGTTCGTACTTGTTCGTTTGTAGCTTTGCGGTGACGATGGGGCCAGTGAGTTGGACGTATCCTGCGGAGTTGTTCCCCACCAAGGTGCGCGCCAAAGCGGTTGGTCTGTCAACGGCGTGGTGTTGGGCATGGAACTTTGGACTGGCGTACTTTGTTCCACCTTCGCTCGCCAATATCGCGTGGAAGACCTACATGATTTTCGGTTGTTTTAATTGGACTGCTTTCTTGCACGTCTTTTTCATGTTTCGTCCGTCGTTTCATTTCGTGCCATGAAACACGTGCTCATAACCAAACACAGCCGAGACGGTGGGACGGTCACTAGAAGAGATGGACGAAGTATTTGCTGTTGGACACACGTTTAGTGCGTGGAAGATTGGGAAGGATGTGGGGAAGAAGTCAGTTGCGGATGTGCTGGAAAAGTCCAAAGCCTTTGAACAGCCCAAGGCATCAGAGGAGAAGGGCGATTCGTTGAAACAAACTGAAAGCGCATAATCACGATAAGTTTACAAGTGTTTGTACCGTATATCTCCATTTGAATGGCAACTTGGACCAGGTCCCCCGATTTAGTCAGGTGCAGCTGCCCAATGAGATGACTCGTGGTAAACACGAGGCAGCCTGAGGGAAAGGGGCCATAGCGTTGAGAGAGAGAGAGAGATGTTCAATGGCTCAGAAAGAATACCCAACTAAAGTCGTAAAAAAAGGGAGAGAGAAAGTGAGCCAGAGTACAAGGATGTCGGAGTTTGGGGATAGGTGGCCATTGTAATTTCCGGGTGCAATTCAACTGAGGTCACGACGTTTCGAGGCTGAAGCAAAGTTGTTGATTGTACCCTTTGCTTCCTGCCACTATCTCTTTGGATGAGCCACACTGCTCCTCTCTTATGAGTTTTACACAAACGCCGCTCAGCCAAAGCCGTCGGGTTGACCAGCAGACATTCTTCAAACGCAATAATTCTCAGAGCTCGATGTGGGTGGTCGCAGTTACTTTGTCATGTCTCAAGTTCGATCGCTGATTAGCAGTCCCAGCTCTCAACCTAAACCACCACCTGACTTTGCTCAGGACAACGCGCTTGCACGGTTCAACAGAATCAAAGAGCAGCAGCTTCAGGAGCGAGGCAGTCGGCCCAAGACCATCACCTCGCCTCCACGGTCTCCCGAGAAGCTGAGAGACACGACAGTCAACGTCGCCAGTGCCTTTCACCAAGCAGCAGAATCCTCTACTATGAACGTCCCTCGAGCCACGTCTGTTGAATACGAGCAGCAAGCTCAACACGCCAAACGACTCCCCCCTTCCAATTCCATCCACAGAACAGGCGCCTCTCTTTCTCGCAAGCCACTCTCAAATGCACGGACTGGCTTGCAGAATGGTCGCCCTATCAACCAGCCACCCCCTTCAGAACCAGAACCAGCCTCAAATGGACGAGGCAGATCCCCCTTCGTTGACGCCCTTGCGTCTGCCGCTGGTGCCGCTGTCAACGCAGCGGGGCAGGTTGCCTACTATGTCCGTCAGCGGTCTCAAGAGCCAGCGGGCAACATATCCAATTCGTACGACTATTCGGCGGAAGACAGAGAAATTCTTGACCGCACGCGACCCTCTGCTTCTGTCTCTGCTGCAAATCGTGCCCACAAGAAGGGCAAGATGAGTGAAGACAATAAAGCCTACGCGCCGTCATCAGACGAAGAGTATGATGATGACAACGTAAGCGACGAGGAGCGCAAAAGGGGCCGCAAAAAGAAGAAGCTCGGCACAGGCGGTCCCCTCACTACCCTTCCTCGCATAGCCCCAGACAAAGCTCGCAGAAGGAAGGCCAAGCGCCGCAACGGTGAAGCCGATGATGACGACGAAGCTGCTGCAAGTGGTAGCGACATTTCTCGCTCAGTATGTGTGGATAACTCACTTTCATTTATCTTTTACTTATCTTTAATTTTGCTTTTTCTTCAGCGCACGGTCCCTCAATTTGATGACCAACCCTCCTCATTCATGGATGACTCTCTCGCCTCTATTCCGGAAGAGCCCCCAGCCCCCAAAATACCCTCCCCAGCTGCACCTCCCCGACGTCGCTCACGTTCTCGCTCACGAACACGTGACCGGCCATCCTTCTCCCTCGGAAATCTTCTAGGGGTGATGTTCAGGCCTTTCGTCTGGGCTATCACTCTTATTGTCCGTACCCTAGCGGCCGTTATGGAGCTTCTCGGTCGCGTTCTGGGTCTGATCGTTGGCATCCTCTTTGCACGCCCATACACGTGGATAGCTCGCTCGAAAGCGCCCATCGGCACCTATCTCATTTCCATCCTCTTTATTGGCATAGCAATCACTGCCCTGCGAAATACCTCTTTCTCTTCTTTACCCGGCGTTGATTGGAGCTACTTTATCCCATCGTCTTCACCTTCCCATGGGTTCCAAGCTCCGGAGAATGTGAAGGAGCTACTTGATCGTCTCCAGAAGCTCGAAGCTGCTTTGGAATCCATTCCCACTCTCGCCACCGATGACATCTCGAAGCGGATTGGCAAGCTTGAAGGCCGTGTTCAGCGAGAGAGTGAACGTGTCATCCAGGTAGAAAAGGTGACAGATGCCCAGCTTCGCGAAGGCCTCAGCGCACTTCGAAGTGATATACAAGGTGTCGTGCAGAAGCAAGAAGCGATTGCCGCACGTCCTCCTGTCGTCGTGCCTCCCTCAAACGAAGGTTTGACTGCCGAGGAGAAAGAGAAGATGAAGAAGTTAGAAGAGAAAGTTGTCGAAGTGGAATCTGGCTTGACCAAAGTCATCGCAGACCAGGCGAAGTCATCCAGCGCAGGCGTTGGATCCTGGTGGGACAGGCTGGCTATGGGCAAGTCTGCTGATCTCAAGATCAGAGCTTCTGACGGCTCCGACGTTACCCGCCTCATTGAGCGTCTTGTCGCGGACTCTATCGCTTCGGACAATGGCTTCCACCAGACAGACTATGCATCCTATTCTACAGGCGCACGTGTCATCCCTGAGCTAACATCCGAGACCCTCACTATCCATCCCCCTTCCTTACCTGGGCGTCTCGTGGGTTGGTTGACTGGTTCAGGCTCCGCCATCGCTCGACCTCCTGTCACAGCTCTTCATCATGAAGTCCGCAGTGGATATTGCTGGGCTTTCCCCGGTTCATCCGGTCAGCTTGGTGTCCTTCTCGCCGCAGGCACTGTTCGTCCCACCACTTTTGTGGTAGAACATGTCCGAAGAGAATTCGCTCTCGACCCTGAACGTCCGACCGCCCCAAGGGACATGGAAGTTTGGGGACTTATCGACGGTCGAGACAACTTCAATAAGCTCAACAACTGGAGGCAAATGACCGCATCCGATCCGGCCTTCATGGATCTCGACCCAACCCCACCTCCAAAGGGAATCCCGCGCGGATACATTCGTCTCGCCAACTTCACTTATTCCCTTGACCCTGGTGCCCCAAGCGCTCAGACATTCGATGTCGCAGAACATGTTCGAGAGTTGGGTCTAGACTTCGGGATTGTCATCTTCAGAATTCTGAACAACTGGGCGCGGGAAGAAGATAAGAAACGCAAACCAACGTGGAGTTGTTTGTATCGTGTGCGGGTGTTTGGAGAGAATTCTTGAACTCTACTTCTTTTTTTATTTTTTATTTGCTTTGGGTTTTGTTTGCTGTTTTGTAGTACTTTTAATCTGGCCCTCCTTCATCCACATTGATTCACCTCATCCATCCACAACGACCTCGCGACGACCAATGTATCTTAGTAGTTGCTTTCCTCTCACTCTCTTGCGTCATCCCCTTCTCTAAATATGTGGTGCCACCATCGTGCTTGCTCTGTTTTTTGCTGTAGCTAGTATCCATTCAATAAAGTAAGTAGTTCGCCTAGTAGATCGTTCATTTTTCCTTTTTTATATCTTTCACCTATTCAATTGGAAAGCTCTCAGTTTGGCTTCACAACCATATGTTACCAGTGCTAGTCGACAAACAAATACCGCTACTTGGTACACTGATGAAATTTGGTGCGCTGTTGCGTAACTCTATTCGATACCAAGCGACAACGTCTCGCATTGGAGCCACCAAAAAGGCGAAGACTGATTCGTTTGGCCAATCTGCGGGTCTCCAACCACAAGTGGCCCATGAGATGATGACGGCTACTGCTAACTTGCCTCAAGAGTAACATGGTGAACAGTTCATTCTGTGAAATCTAGCCGAGATGATGGCCCATGAAAGAGCTGGGAGAAGGCGACAACATTGACCTGGATGCTTTGAGCAAGAACATACTGAAGAGTCAAAATAAGCCTCGATCGTCCAATTTAACATTAGATCCCGAAGCTACAGGCGGTTCTGGAAGCTGCTGTAATAATGGCAAGGGTGCTGTTTCTTGCTGATCTAGCTGACCGCGCAACCTTCTAATCTCATCTTCCATAAGTATCATCCTTTGCCGCATCTCTTCTGTCTGCATTGGGACCGGTCCTGGAGAATGGGGGGGAAGAGGAATCATGAAGGGCGTGACTTCTGTCGGTGTCTGAGGTATTTGGACCATGTTACTGTGAGGGTCGGTAACACCAGATGCCAAAAGGAGGCCACGTTCTGCTACAGATGCATCAGTGGCTGATGTAGACACCAGGTCGTATGGAGCTTTTCGCTCTAGCCAAAGTTGTCGTAATCGATTCCGTTGGCGTTTCCGGCGTCGCTCTCTAGGCCATACGACAAAGCAGCATACTAGGAGGGGACACACAACAACAAGGCCAAGGATTACCAACAGAACGATGATTAAGATCGTGAGGTCTGTATAGTAATACCCTAGAGCAGGATTACCGTTGCCAAATGGCCCTTGGATGCCGGTGAAGGTGTAGCTCGTCGTAGTATAAGTTGTCGTATGGGCGATAGTAGCTACTGCAAGACCATTGATAGTGCTTATAGCCGTTGTTTTCGAACCAAATAAGCCAGTCGAGTCTGGTGCCACCCACTGGCAAACAAACTTGGACGAGTCAAAGATATCCGGTGAACATTGCATTCGACTCCAATCGAAGGTGTTAGTTTCAGTGGGCGTGGCTATTGGGACAGTAAACCCATAGTAAGGTGTGAATGGACCAAAAATCATTGTTTGGGCTGGAGGCGGTTCGGAAAGTGAGTGGATTGCGACTTGAATAGATGCTCACCAGGAATGCTCCCTCCAAACTTCCCATCTGAACCTGTTTCTCCGACAATCACGGCATCCAGTACAAGTTCAGGTGTAAGTCCCCACGTATATGTAGTATAATGAGCGGATGCACTGAGTTTAGCCGTGTTCCATGCTGTCTCGAGAGCATAGGCGGTTACAAGTGGTTCTGTTGATGTAATGGTTAAAGTAGTCCGAGTGGCCGCCATGACATGCTCTAAGAAGGAAAGAAAAGAAAAGAACGGTGCCCTCGAGAGGCGAAAATGGGATGAAAGCAGGAGCCAAAAGAGGTTGATGCCCGTTTTCTGATCCTAGGAAGTCCAGGCTTTGTCGCCATCAAACCATACGATACGAGTCCGAATATGGGCGGAAACGATATTTATTATCGATTTGGATGATTAAAGTCGATTTTATTGGGGTTCGCTAAAGGGAAGGAGGGAGAACCTCTCAAATATGTCGAGGGTGTCGAGGCTTAGGCTGATTCATTTCCTAGTTCATATCGTTGGCTTTTGGTTTCAAGGTCACGTAGTCTGTACTATCATATGGCTGTGGCTGCTGCTAAAGGACTGAATATGACACTGAGGGACTAGTAGACTAAGCGTGTCGGAGAGGTTGTCGAAAAATAGAATCGCCGTTGGACCAACAAAAGCAACATGGCGGTGGTAACTTCGATTATTGTCAATGTGTCCGCCTATCTCTAGAGATGCCTCAATCTCAGCCTCGGTTGTGCTTGACCTCAAATGCATCCGGAATAGTATGAAGATTGCCCAGAAATTTATTGTAAAAGCGGGGGAGAGGCACTGAATTCTTCGGAGTTCCGTTGCGTGTCAATGAGATATGCGGGGGCTATCGGAGGGATTGTAATGACTAGTTATATTGGTGATGGTCATGGCTCGTCAACCCATCTCTCACTAAGCAGTTAGAGAAGAGCGGAAGAGAACCAGCGGCAACTCGATGGTGTTCTCCTAAAGGAGTGATAGGTATCAGCTTTTTATTTCAAGTTGAGCAAAACCGAGATGAAGGATGGTTCAAGGAGCGATGCTTTCCGATAATTTGCATTCAGTCAGACCAAAAAGAGGATGACAATTTCTGTCATCGTCAGTCAAAAGTGCGACAATCACGTGATGCTGCTTCGGCATTCTGAATCGTTCTTCAAACACCCATGACTTCGTGGCGACGTTGTCCCAAATTGCGCAGATTTTCTTCCACGTCTTCCTCAAAGACTCAATTTCCCTTTCCGACAAATCCTAGACCGTCTCCTCACCAAATTTTCCATTTAAAATCGACGGCTAGCCCGGCGGAAGTGAAGGCCCGGTATTACGACCTTGTTCGCGTACATCATCCTGACCGGCCAAGTACACATCATCTCGACTTTGCGGAAAGGCAGAGACGATTTCAAGCCATTCAAAGTGCCTATGATGTGCTGAGAGGGAAAGTGTCTTCAACTTCCCATTCCGATGGCGGGGGTGCGGACTGGAGTGCATATGCTGCAGAATTGGCACGAAGAAGAGCTTATGCAGACCGGAATTCTCGACGCCCTTCTTCACATCACCACCACCACGATTGGGGCTTCCAATCTCAGCGAGACTGGACAGCAACAGCCTCAGACCAGTGGAAAGACAGAGCGATTATATATTTCGCAGTTGCCTGTGTCATGATTGGATTCCTTCCTTCGTTCTTCTATGGTCCAAAGTACGTCAACGAAAGACATAAACAGGCCGTTCGGTCTTTGAATGTCGCTCGGGAAGAAGCTATGGAAGTCCACGACGAGAGGCAGAGGAGGCTCAAGGAATATTGGGATAGTGTGAAGGACGAGGAGAAGCACAGTAAGCCTCCAGAACAGAACAGCCCACCACCTAGATTAGTTTAGGTATGTGGGCTAAACTACTATTTAGGCTTGTATTGACTTTTATCCTTGAAAGATGATTTGACAACCATGATAGATACCCCCTACGCAGCCGATTTCCTCTGCTGTCTCTTTTGAGACCCGATTCACAGGTGGTTCTTTTGATGATCTGTTCATATGAGCATCTATCAGTGTTGCTATCTTGTCTAAGGAAACTCCAAGCTAGCACTGTTTCTAGCGCTTCCCGTAGCCAGCTCCGACGCCTGCTGGATCTCTAGGGCATGTATATGCCTACTCCCTCCTTTTTGTTCTATAGACGATCTTATTACAACTGATCAACTCGGCCGTTCTGTGGGACTAATTCATCCAAACCCTCTGAGTCGAAGCCTTGACAGGCACCTATTAGGTCAATGGCCTGTACATACCTCTCCTCTGCACTATTTAGATGCTATACACCCTTTCCCGGTCTCCTTCACTTACATTCCTTAGTTCTACACCACGACACATATTGGAACCATAGTTAAACCAAGAACTAATAGTAAAACAGCTGAACTCGTTTAAGGAAAGACCAGCGTATGTACTCCCCATAATGGTGAACGATGCATAAGCTGTCCATATCAAAATAGAGAGATTCATGTTGCTTTGGGAGTAGGTGGTAGACTACGAAGGATATAAATTCGTGTTTTCCAAGTTGATTCAAGGGATATAGTTTAGATTTGTTGTAGCACAAAAACCTGTTACTCTTATGACCTTTCTACAAGCTCCTTCAATAGAATTTTCACCTCATCCGGGCTCGCTTTCCCTTTCATTTCCTTCATCACACCTCCAACTAACCGATTGACAACATTTGGATTGGTTCCATCCTTGAGAGCCTTTGCTTCGCTTGGCATCTTTTGGATCACTCTCAAACAGACGGCTTCGAGATTTGAGGGGGACGATGTAAGAGTATCTATCATGCCAAGTGTGGCGGCCAATGTACGAGCATCCGTCAAGGAGGTGAACGAGGACAGATTCATAAATACATGGCGAATAAGAAATTGCGCAGAGGTTACTATATTGAGACTCTAAGCGGAAGTTATCATGTGGAACAGAAGAAGACATACTTGTGAGCTGCTTGCTTTGGACCATATCAATGACTTGACCAAAAGACTTAGCGTTGAAGGGGTTCCGCTTTTCGACGTTCCTCTCATCTGAAATATATCTCCAGAGTGTATTCGTGAACCTAGAATGATTGAGTTCATCGAGTTTTAAATAATAGGCCAACCATACCAATTGAAAACCAACTTGGAGTCTCGTTCAGGAGGGAGACACAGAGCTTCAAAGAAGCCAATCATACCCCCTCCAGCCTCCACGTCAATGTCCATGAGGACATGAACATCTCTTGAGGTCAAATTATAAACTTTTTCCAGTCTTTCGCGTGTTTCCCATGGCAATTCAGGCATAGTTCCGGCTACTTCTTGGATTCTTTCCTGAGGAGGGAATTAAAATCTTAGAATGGCAAACTTAAGAGGGAGCAAGACAGACATTGGAGACAAACACGGTCCCAATATTGGGATCCGGCATATAACGATAATCTGGTGCATCTTCCTTGGATCGAAGTGGAACAGTCTGTCCGGACGCTACGTTATACGTGAGGGTCAGTTGTTGGACTGGTTTTGGTGGGATAGAAGTCAGTAGAGCATGCTGACGCTTGATTTCGTACTCTGCAGAGAACAGGAACGATGAGTTGAAGTGCTAAATGAAGGTTTCCAAAGCGATAGTACCAATTGCTCCAGCAACTGACTTGACGCTGTTCAGATTTTTTATTTCACAGCGAGTCCCAGATCCTCGAGGAGCGGAGTCTGGGTTGATGGAAACATTTACGTCGACCCGAAGAGAGCCCTCCAGCCAGAAATCAGCGAGAGAGAGCTGACTGCATGGTGAGAGGAACTTACCTGCTCCATGTTGCCGTCACTGGCTCCAACAGCTCTCACTACGGACTGAAGAAGTCGAACATACGATGCAGCTTCATCGGAAGACCTGAAGTCGGGTTCAGTGACGATTTCTAGTAAACCTTGTCCGGCACGATTCAAGTCGATTTGACTGATTCCTGTGCTTGGGATTGTGGTTGTTTTTGCAGTGTCCTGAAACCTCATATGTAAGAGGGAAATTTTACTGCGGTGGTAGAAGAACCTGTTCTAGTTGTATTTGTTTGATATTCACCGGTAGCTCACGACCCTCCAGCTGAAGGATACCCGAACGCGCGATGGGAGCTAGAAAAAGTATAAGAGAGAACTTCTACACTCAATAGAAAAAGAAAAACAAACAATAGTGTTGGGTGATCTGGTAGCCAGAAGGCAAGTCATGATAAAAGTAATGTTTTCGGTCAAAAGTAGACCTATTCGCTATTTCGCACTTCAACGCAAGGGCAGTTCGAATAGCCAAAGTAACTGCTTCCTGGTTCAGCTTCTAGCTGAAGGGATAAGAATATATCGGCCAAAAACCGACGTGCTGAAAGGCATACGGGTAAGGTTCCGGGAATTGCAGCGTCGAATGCATGAACTCGCTCATTTGCGCGGGTGAAGGAGAAACTTGTGAGACCGTTGGAGAAGAGTTTGTGTTTGGTGGCAAGTTTTATGTGTGTTTCTATACCAATGACGACGTTCCAGCCGGGAAGTCGAGGGCCCACCATGAATACATGAAAGTGCAATGAAAGTGCGTGACCGTGACGAAAACGCGCCTCTTCAACTCTTGACCACCACCTACCATGACCTCAAATCAGCCAACTGGCCAACCGACACAGCCTGGCGCGCAACCTTATTTCTCATATCCCCAATATGGCGCTCCTTCAACATCTTCCTCCTATTTCCAATACCCTGCACCTGGCTATTGGTATTCTTATGGTGGCTACCAACAAGGCCAGGCCGCTCGAACCGCACCCACTTCTGGCACATCAACTCCTCAGCCAGTCCAGAGGCAATATAGTCAATACCAGCCACCAGCAGCAAGTGGATCATCCAATAGAACAACTGGCGCGGCAGGAGGCAAGAAGTCGGGAAATCTAAAGGGTATATTCCATAAAGACTGTCAGCTAATTTTTATCCAACCAATTCGTATCGGTGTCTGAATTTTATTCAGTAAAAACTTTGATGTATGGTTTCGGCGACGATAGATCACCCGCTGTAGACACTGTGAATGTCATGGAAGAGATTCTCATTGAATATATTACTGATGTTGTCAGTTCTCCCCTTTTAGCCAGGTTATTCAAGAACTAAATTTTCATTGTAGTGCACGACTGCTGTCGCGGGTACACGCAAGCAACGACTTGGTGTAGAAGATTTACGCAAGGCTCTCTCACGTCCTGCTGATGCTAAGAAGCTTGCTCGAATGGAGGAACTTGTCTTCATGCAAGAAGATATCCGGCGCGCTAGGCAGACAATAGATGATGAAATGGGAGGTGTGCGGGTGTGAGGCTAGCGGACTCAAACCAGTGTACCAGAAATGACTGAATATTTGTGTGGGGTTTGTGTAGAAATACATTACAGTGAGTGCGAGAATATTAGAACATGACAACAGAAAAGTCTGGATGAAGAAGAAGGGGGGTGGAACCCCGGAGCTCCGACAGGCGGGCTGAGTCGGTGAATGTGTTGAACGGACGACATAAAAGTCGTGCAAATCGCCAGAGCAAAAATAATTAGACAATGTCCCAAAGCTCTTCAAGAGCACAGCAGAACTAAAAGAGATGGCCTTGAGAATGGAACAAGACAATCGGTAAAAATGTTTAACGAACCTTCCCGCAGGCGACACTTGCGCTGAGAGCATATTCGCTGACGCTAATCTTATCATCTATCCATTCATCTGCGAACGTGTCGGGACCGCGAGCCATGGCACCAACGAAAACAACGATTGCTTTGTCTTGAGGAATTGTAGGCAAGTAAGTCGATAGTCGACGAACAGGGGCGTCACCAGAGAGTGCTAGGAAACATTAAATAACGCTCTGAGAATTCGATATCTCACTACTCACTGATTTTTACACTGTCCAAGGGAAGATGGTCAACTACTGGGTTCTTGATGACTTTCAAGAGCTTTTCTGAGGATGCGTTCACGCCTCGAATGGATAGCTTATGTAACAATTGAACTAAGCGAAGAGATGAGGATATAACCGATTAAGACAACCGATCGGAAAAGAGAGACGGACCCATAAGACCACTAAAACGTTTAAAGGTGCGTGGAATCCTGACTTGAGGATTCACCTCGATGAGGACGCCTTTTGCTGTGTGGATAAACACTTGGAGTAGCCCTGCCTTGTTCAGAGGTGAATCAAGCAGAGTGAGCAGACACTGAGGAACGAGGCATGAGGGCGAAGAAGAACCAAAGACAGCGAGCGAGAGGGGGTTTGACAGAGAACCACAAGAACGAGGCGTGATTTGCCCTACCCGTGGATCGATGAAAGAAGAGAACTCACCTGGTGAGTGATATCGGGACGTGCATCCGCGATGTCCCTACCGGTCTTGGCAAGGATGCCCTGGTGGTCGTCACAGTTGAGGAGGGTGTACTTTGCTTCAGTTGGCCCACTGGCATTCGGAGCTCCACCGCGAGCGTTGGATGGCCTTCCGCCGGATACACGGTAGGCTTCTAGACAAGCTTGTTCCAGTACGACGTAGAGCCGTCGTGAGGAAGAGGAGGGAGCACCAGACGAAAAGGTGGAAACTGCAGAACGGGGAACAGATGCCTTTTGGGGTAACATGTGAGGATTTCGGTTTGGAGTGGCACCGGAGCCCTGAGGTAACTGATATTGGCCAGACGTAGAACCGAAAGAGGTGGCAGACGTAGAGGAAGCAGCGGCTGTGTTGGTGGAGGTTGAGCCCAACATTTTCTTGGGGAGTGGTCGAGTAGGACGTTCTCCAGTGAAGGAGAGTTCCGTGGCTCGAATAGGTACTGGCGCTTTGAGAATCCCTTTCCATTCGTCATTATCGTGCTGGTCGTCGTCCGAATCCGACGATTCCGATTCATCAGAAGGCTCAAAGACGTTTTCCTTGTGTGCAGGCGTGCTTGCCGGTCTCTGCATCGGTTCATCCGCCATCGACGCAAGCAAATATGCTTTTTTGGCAATAAGTCCATTCGGAGTAGTCGAGTTCGAATGTCTGCGCCGCCGTTGCGTAGCGGAACCAGGCATTGTGGTGGCCAGAAGCAGAGAGGGAGCACCGAATCAAACTTTTTCCTGAACCCATCATATCCTCTCCCCATGTTCTCTGGCATGTTGCCTCACTCGTGGACTCATGGTTCAGGAACGATGTCCTGTTCTATATTTTGGAACTTTCCGTCCCTGCATTTCTGGAAATTTCGTGATACCATCATCTAACTTGTACATTTTGCCTCTAATGGCCATTCACTTGACTCAACGCCTGGTCAGCTTTAGCAAGATCACCCTCGGTTAAACTCCTAAACGCCCCTCCTCCTGGCGTGCTTGCGCCACTGCGAATGCTTTCTGAGCGAGACCGGACCTTCATCACCAATGGGCTGCACAAAAAATATTAGTGATATTCCTTCCAATGGATGAGAAGGGATACATACAACGGGTACGAGTCCTCTTCATCTGCATGAGCCCAATTACCACGGTAATCGCTGGTATTCAGGTTCTGCATCTGAATAAGGTGTAAGAAGGGCTTGGGAGGCTCATCAACCAAAAAAAATTATTTACCTCTTCCGTTAAAGTGCCAAGGTCGCCTGGGGTTGCGGTACCTCTCAAGCGTGGACTGCCAGGAACACTCATCGCAGGCAACTTCTCGAGACCAACCCCGTCACCAAAGTAAGCAGCAGCACCAGCCAACTCTTCCCCATCAGGACCATAAAACTCATTCGGATAAGCCCTGCGCAACGCCAGCATCCGACTTTTGGAATATTCGATACCCAAGTTCTTCCAGTCCAGCAGGGGAGACAATCGCTCGACACGGTTGCGTTGGTTGATTCTCTGCCGGCGCGTTTTGGAGGCAAAGGAAAACATACAGTCTGTGAGCTGGTTCACGGAGTCCTCTACAGACTGCATGCGCCTATCAACGATATAACAACCTTCATCTTCCGGACGTTCGATGAGGTCTTGCATGAAACAACCAAAGCCGGAAAGGTTTGTTGTTATGGACGGAATTCCCATCTGTTTAATCTTTAAAACACAACCAAGCGAGACGTAAGAACCGCCACACATACCACTGTGCATTCAGCAGGCGTATAACCCCAAGGTTCGTAGTAACTAGGGAAGACTCCGAGATGACAACCTCTTACAAATTCCTCGTAATCGAGACCAAGGATTGGGTTGTTCGAATTCAAAAAGTCTGGGTGGAAGACAATTTTGACCCTATCGTTAGCATCATTGAAGAGGCGAACACGACGAATTTGATTGAGAATAGGATCGTTGGCATCGTCTGCCATGTTATGGGTTGTGATGGGAGGGAGGGAGTTGCGTTTGAGAGCGAAGACGCGTCGTTTCAATAAAACCAGATCCTCCTCAGATATCAGGGTTGAAGGGTCTGGAATCGCCTTGGAATCGCTACATCGAATGAGTTATGGGAATTACTTAATCAACATGTTGTGCATACCCAGCAGACCGAGAGGCATGCTCAAAAAGGCGTTCTCCGATATGGTTCTGAATTTCGGTGACTGTGTCTCGGAGTTGCTTCGTTACCGCTTGGCCTTTGAGTGCTTCAACAGTGTAAGAATTGGTCGCAGCAGGCATGATAATGAAGGCGACGATCGTCATTTTCGAACCAGTCTTTTGTAGACGGTAATTGAGACCTAATACAGGTCTAAACCAAAATGAATTTCTAGAAGTGACCAAAAGCACCTACGGGCAAGAGACTCGATGAACATATCGACACCTTTGTTCCGATACTCATAGCGACCAGCAGTGAACATCTAAGAAGATTTCAAGTTCTCGTCACATAATAAAAAACTAAGGACGCACATAAAGGGTATTTTCGAGGTCAAAGTCATAATGGCCATAGAAATGACCGCGAACAAAGTCGTTGATCTTTGCTTTGGAGGTCGAATGGAGATTTTGAAATTCGTGCATGGCCTGAAACTTGACGACGTTGAGACCGTTTGGAACGACGCCATCGGGTTTCCGTTTGAGAAGATGTTCGCTTTCGTAAGCTGTGATGTGCGAGACAGTCGTGAAGACGTCCGCGCAGTGAGCCGCAGAACGTTCGATGCAGTATCGGTGGTAAATGCCGCGCTTCCCCGCTTCGTGATCAACGTCAAAATATTGAAGATTGTTGTAAAAATCGACTGAGCCGGCGCAGAGGTAACGACCAAGGAGAGTTGCATGAGTGGTAAAGACGGTAGTGACGTCAATGTGCCTCTTTCGACAGAGCGGAATCGCGAGTCCAGCTTGCCATTCGTGAAAATGGGCAACCACGGCTGTGCTAAGCTGTCTTGATACGTACTAGATATCAAAATTTTATCAGCCCCAAGGCAAAAGGCAAAAAAGTTTTTAAAATGATGGACAAACTTCTCCCAAGAACCAGGCAACGAGGTATCCAAAGACGATGGTTTCGTTCGTTTCGTGGTCATTTGGCGGACTTGGAATACCGGCCAAGTTCCATAGATCTCCCTTCCACTCATCCAAACGCGAATACATCGAGCCCGTATCGAAGAGCACAACTTTTGGCGCGCCTTCAATGAGCCATCGTCCGTATAAAATTTTCGCTCCCTGAGCACGCATAGCGTCAAGGGCAGCAGCGAGATGCGGGTCTGCAGGTTCCTGCTGTTCGACCTCCATGGGCGCTGTCTTGTAGCTGAGAGGACCTAGGAGCGTGTACCGGTCGCCATATTCTTGCACAGTGACTGGGACTTTGGTCTTGATGACAGTGTATATCCCGCCAACCTTGTTCGCAACCTCCCATGCCGCCTCGAAAAGCAGCGGATTAGCTACGTCCCGTCGTCCGCTTTCGCTCATGGGTGCTCAAAGGTGAAAGTTTAGGTTCAAGTTGGACAACTTTCTCTCCCTGAAATCTCTTCTCTGATCTCCTCTGATGTCATGAATCTTCCCCCGCAAACTTTATTTTTGTCGCTTGCACATGCTTCGGACAGTCATCCCGCTTTTTCTGGCTGCGTTCCTAGCTCTGCATGGGCTCCGCAAAAAGTCGCTCTCTCCATCCGGTGCTTCGGCCGCCTTTCTAGTGGGTTTTGGCACCCTTCACAGCGCGACCGCCGTCTTCGGGACCACTCTCATTGTCTTCTATCTCACGGGCAGCCGAGCAACCAAATGTCAGCTGAGCGCGCCACTTACCCCTTCTGTTCCAGCCTCATTATTTTGGCAGATGGGAAGCAACGCAAAGCTCAATACGAAGACGGCTACCATGAGGCCGGGTACCGGTCAGCCTGGCAAGTGCTCTGTAACGCCTCAACTGCTCTAGTCGCTGCCTTTCTCTGGAATCTCACATATGATCCTCAAAACAACGTACTCGTCCGTCTTGCCTCAATATCTGCCACACCTCGAACCCCTGTTGCCATATACGATACACGCTCCTGGTGCCCTGTACTCGATGACCCTCATTCAACAGGGCTTACCCAGATTTTTGTGTTTGCCGCTCTTGGGTACGTCATGTCCAATTTATTCCTCGCATCGTCAAAGCCTCACATGAAATTAGACATTTTGCATGTTGCTTGGGTGATACATTAGCTTCTGAACTCGGCATTCTATCGACATCTCCTCCACGTCTAATCACGACTTGGCATACTGTGCCTCGTGGGACAAATGGAGGAGTTTCCCTGGGAGGTACAATTGCATCCATCATTGGTGGCCTGATTGTTGCTCTCACTGCTACAGTGACATTGCTCATTGAAAATACTGCATGCCGTGCGCAGCTGTTTCACGTAGCTGGCAAACTCATTGTCTTTGGAATGTTGGGAGGGTTTGGGGGAAGTATGCTAGATTCCCTCCTTGGTGCCACCATTCAAGAAACACGCTATTCAGAGAGTGGTGGTAAAGTTCTAACTGATGAGTCAAAGGGTAACCATAAGAGCAAGATTAGTGCTCGTGGGTTAAATATCCTTTCCAACAATCAAGTTTGTCATCTATTCTATGGTTTAAAATGTCCGTGATCTCTCACGAGTTTCCCCAGGTGAACTTGTTAAGCAGCTTGGTCACAGCTCTAATCTCTGCATGGTTAGCCTAGAAAAGTTTTATTCAAAATAGAAGAACAATGCCCCACAAGCCTGTTTGGGTGGTGCTCATATTATATTAATATCTTGCCCATATAAAGCAATCAACTTTACAAGAACAAATTGTCAAGTGTCAGGCAGACAGCAGTCTAACCTCTCACAAGACCAAGAGACATCACATGAGGGAAAAAGGAAGAGAGAAAACAAAGAACTGTCATGATAGTGAAGAGCCACTCACACAATCCCCTTATGTAAGGAGGAAATCATGCAAGTGGCAAATAAGAAGGATGCAGAGAGGACAGAGGAATTGAAATCCTCTCAAACAAACACACTCCAAACACTAACCAATCAAACCAAACTATATGATATGTAGGTAGATAGCAGCAATATAGTTCGATTTGTCAGTCTAGATTTCTTGTGGGAAACAGCAGGGGACTACTAAGATTGGGTTTCAATTGTCATAGTGGGGGTGTGCACACCAGCATGGGATTTGCACGATGTAATTGCAATAGATTCTCTCAGTTGGACTAGACTTGGTTCTCAGTTTGGGCTAAGCTCAGTTTCTCAGGTTTCTTGGTATGCTCAGTACTCAGTACTAATCTCTTTACTCAGGCTTGGGTGTGTGCTCAAACTTTGGTATTGGGTCTGTCTATCTCATCAACGCAGTCCGTTTGCTTTCCCACCCAGGTAGGTAAGGTGTCAAGAACTGTGGGTATCAGTTGGGACATTGGGCATTGGCTTATATAGTGCACTGGGGCAGTATCACTAGTTGTGATATTGTGGGCTTTTTGGCTTAAGGTAATTACCAGTGCATTGTCCTTACATAAGGGCAGGAAGCAGGAACAAGCATGTGGTGCTTGACCACTCCTCCCTGGGTTATATAGGTAGGTAACTCTCTTCTGCATCTGTAACTGTAGCCATAGGAATCATATGTATCAGTACATAGGAGAAGGTTTGATACTGCAGAGAATTGAATTGAAATGAAACTGAGAGGAAAATGAGAAAAGGCATGTGTATTGCCTTGTTTGGTAGGTAAGACTTGCAGAGCAAGTCTTCAGTTGGTCTTTAGTAGAGTACTGTAGTCGTATACAGTACTTTTGAGCACCTGTTGAAGGTGTTTCTGTGGTTCTTTCATCTGTCACAAGATCCCAGACAACCTTCCTAATGGGTTGGAATGGTCATCTCAGTCTTTCTTTCTTCTTTTGTCTCTTAGTTTCCTGTGTTCTCAGATCTCTGACATAAATAGGTAAGGTTTTGTTTACCCTACCGCTAACTAATGACTGAGCAAAGAGCTCAGGACATCTTGATGTTGCAGATCTTTGACAAGCACCCACTTTGATAGAGTCCCGAAGCTTATTTGACAGCAGAGAACTCTGCTTGTGTCACAAATTGAATTATGGAGACTCCAGTTCATTACCACTTCGCTTCTCATTGCATATCTGGTCACCCACATGTCAGGCGGACAGTTGTCCAACCTCTCACAAGACCAGAGGACGTCGGAAGGGAACGGGGGAGAAGAGAGCAAAGAGAACCATCGTGATAGACAAGAACCAAACTAAGGAAAATACATGTGGCGACAAAGTGTCAACTATATAGTGGCTCCAATGTATATATAGAATGTCCTACAGGCCCTCCTATATGACCCCACTGACCTGCACATCCGAACTAACCAGGGAAGACCACAGTGTGTGGGAAAACAACCAAAGGAGGGGGGAAGACAGTTGAGAGAGAAGGGAGGACACCTTGTAGGGGTGTCGAAAGATGTTATAGACTCTCTAGGAAGACATCTGAATGAAATGGGACAGTGCCTGAGAAGGAAGACCAAGAGGAAGGAGAGTTGGCCTGGGTACAGGCCTAAAGGGAAGATAATGGAAGGAGTGAGGAAGACGGCCAACGGTGGTGTCAAGAGACCTTGTAGAAGGTCTAAGAAGATGTCCTGAAGAGGACAGTGTTGTCTTCCAGTGGGAAGACGAAGTGGGAGTGGAAAGAGGGTACAGGGATAAACCTGAGGGGAAGACCATATGGGAAGGTCAATGGGAACGACAGAAGACATGGTTTTGGAGAAAGAACTAAAGAAAGGAACTGGTTAGCAAATGTAAGAAAGCTGAGAGGCAAAAGAAAGAGGGAAGATGCGATGGGAAGAGCAATTCCCAACACCACACCCATTTCCCATCCTACAAAACCCTCAGTTCACTCCACATAACTTTCCTTTCGCCTCTCCGCTTTCTTCCTATGCTAACCACTCTCCTTTCTAGTTCCTGACTTAAGCCGATGATGCTGAGCCTATGCCAACATATCTGACGCCCCCATCAAAGCAGCTGTGTCCCAAAACCTCAGCATGTCTTACACAACGCCACTCCTATGCCTCTTGCTCGCAATTCCACTTGCATCGCCGTTGCACTGTCAACCGCTCTTGTTCCCTTGCTCTTTGAGCACCTTTCCACGCACTTGCACAATCGTTAGGTAGTTGGAAGTGTTGGACACAGTCGGAACCATGTAGAAGGGTTCGGGGATCATTCTATTAATATTGGAGCCACTATTTAATCATTGTACAATCTACACACATGTTTTCTTTAGTTTGGTTCTTGTCTATCATGACAGTTTCCCTTGCTCTCTTTCCCTTTTCCCTTTTGGTGTCCTTCCTGGTCTTGTGAGAGGTCAGGCAACTGCCCTCCTGACAGCTTGACTTCTTTCACAGAGTTTGACAACCTGGAGGCCTTATTCTAGGTGAGTTCTGTCTGGTTTCATGTCAGATCTGAGCTTCTAACTAATGACTTCATTGAAAAGTGTAAAATCGCATTTTTATTGGGTAGTAGGTGTGTGTGCACATCAATAGACAAGAACCAAACTAAAGAAGACATATGTGTAGGTTGTACAGTGATTAAATAGTGTCTCCAGTATAAATAGAACAAACTCTGAGCCCTCCTGTGTAGCTCCAAAACCAACCCAACACATCCAACTATCTATGTGAAGGCACTGAAGTGCTGAGGCTCAGAGGCCTCAGGAAGGGGAATATGAGCTGACTGACAGCACAGTAGCAATGCAGCAACATCTGCAAGCAAGAGGCATATAAGTGGTGTCACAAATCAGAGTCCCAGAGGTCTGAGTGTAGGTCCAACCCAAGTGTCCTGGAATAGACTGGAGTAGCCAGTATACCAAGGGAATCTAAAGGAGGGGTTAGTATGTGTTCAGGGATGATGTCATGGAACACCTATTCTCTATTATTCATTTCGCTTTCATTTCCTTTATCTGAGAGTCAGGTGATACAATTAGGTCATGGGTCACAAGGCTGTGTTGATCACTGTGCAGGCTGAGGCTGCGCACAGTGCTGCTCTCTCATGGACTACGGGTTGTTTCTTCATTGTTGTTTCCGATTATGTTTCACTTATCATTTCATGGAGTATCCTTGCATTTGTCTTGTGGTTTCTTATTACTTTCTCATTGTTTTACTTATGGAGGCTGCGCCTCATTACTTATGACTCCCTTATGCATGTTAGTACGTATGACTCATTGTGGACTATATAAGTAGTTGTAGTTACAGTTGTATTCCTTAGCTTGTAGCTAGTCAATCTGACTACCTTGAGCCACACTCTCTTCTCCTTCCTCAGACGTTGTATTGTTTGAGAGCTTCCTCCTGGTCATTCCACAACAGATGAGTAAGAAACAAGAAAAGGAGAGTGGGAACATAGCATTGAGGTGATAGAATAATACAGTCCACCATAATCATGTGACATTGTTTGATGTTTTTTGGTAAGGAGAATACATCTGGGAACCCAGATGTACAAGGGCTAAGGAATCAGTGGAACAATGAGGTGGTCAAAACCGAATTTGTAACATTACCCTCTTGTAAGTGTCATGGAACACCTATTTCCATTATTTGTTTCCTTTTCATTTCCCTTATCTTTGAGTCAGGTGATAAGATTAGGTCATGAGTCACAAGGCTGTGTTAATCACTGTGCAGGCTGAGGCTGCACACAGTGCTGCTCTCTCATGGACTATGGGTTGTTTCTTCATTGTTGTTTCCAATTACGTTTCACTTCTTGTTTCATGGAGTATTCTTGCATTTGCCCTGTTGCTTCCTATTACTTTCTCATTGTTTTACTTATGGAGGCTACGCCTCATTACTTATGACTTCTTTTTGCATGTTAGTATATATGACTTATTCTTGGACTATATAAGTAGTTATAGTTACTGTTATATTCTTTAGCTTTTAGCTAGTTAATCTGACTGCCTTGAGCCATACTCTCTCTTCCTTCCTCAGATGTTGTATTGTTTGAGAGCTTCCTCTTGGTCGTTCTGTTGTAAGTTGTGCACCCTTGAGCCACTCCGCCATCATGATTTGATGGCATCACGTCTTCCTGACACATGCTCTCCTCTGACTTCCGTACATAGCTTTACTGACTCTTTTTTATTGTATACTCATACTTGACTCTTCTATGAGTCCTTCTCTTTTGCCTCCTATCTTTTTCTACCTAGTATTTAAAGTCCTCATAAATGCTCTAATAAATTATCCTTGAAGTTGCTACCACCTCTCCCTGAGAGCGCCCCATGAGAAAAACCTACGACACATTCCACAACATAAGCTAAAAGCTCCCTCTCTCATTACTTCACAATGTCCACTCCTCCTCCTATTCTCCCCTGGTCCTTTAGGACTACCCACTCTCAAATCTCCTCCTCCTCTTTCCCCTCCTTCTCTACACCATCTTCTCTTATGGCCACTGAAATGTTGGGCTCTGAACAACTGTGACGCCTGTGCAGTTTCTCGGTCACCGACGTGACACTCAGTCACACTGGGACCTCGGGTATACAGTTACACGGTTAGATATCATTATTAGTTAGTATTACTCACACTTTATGTTTCTCAGCTCACTACACTTTTCGTCTCACTTTACCTATGTCTGCCATATGCTTTTGCTGTGTAGTTACTATAGCTACTTTGGTTGTCTCAGCTCCTCAGTCATCTCAGTCCACTATGCACTTTTGTATTTAAGCGATTTAGTTACTTAGTTTTAGTTCAGTTCAGAATCAAATTAGGTTACGCCTAAAATCTTTCGTCACTTTTCCTATCTCTGCTACCTTCAGTCTTCGGTCCATCTCAGGCTTCGACTCAGCCAGGCACATTATGCAAAAGAAGTTACGAGCTCTAGCCTTCGGTCTGTCACAGTCCTATCTAGTCCCTCTGTCACATTCCCCTGCCTAGTCGGCATGACCTTAACAGTATTCTGAACTCACACCTTGCTGAGTTACCTCCCTATGATATTCTGACTTCCGACTTCTCCCTTCCAGGCTCGTGCTCCTCTCAGCACAGCCTTTGGTCGTCTTACTAGTATATTTTGTCCTGCTGATCCAGAACCTGAGGACCAGGCTCCTGATGATCAGGATCCTGATAACCAGGAGCAGGATGGAATAGACAATGAGGAGGATACTGAGGATGAACTCTTCTATGATGCCAATCCTCCACCACCTCCTATTACACCTTTCCACCTTCCTCCTTGACCTATCCCTATTGTTGGACCAGCTTTTCTAGGTGGACTAAATCACCCGTCTACCCAGCCTGGTCCCTCGGTCCCGAATGCACCGAACCCTCCAGCAGGTGACAGTCCTGTCCTTCAGGCTATACTAGCCCTTACACAGACCATGGCCTCTAATGCTTCCTCCCCTCGCACTACTATGCCCAGGATCAATGCCAAAGCTCCTGAGGTGTTCACCGGTGCAGATCCCCTGAAGCTTCGGCCTTTCCTCGCTCAGTTGGCTATCCAGTTTGCTGACCGCCCTGAGGTTTTCACTACTGACGAAGAAAAAATTATCTATGCCATTTCATATCTCCGCGATTCAGCTGCTGCTTGGTTTGAACCAGAAATCCTCAGTACTGACGGTATCACTCCAGTCCTTTGGGCTCAGGACTTTCCTGCCTTCGTTGCTGAGCTTACTAGTGTCTTTGGTCCAGTCAATCCGGTTGCCGACGCTGAGGATGCTATTTCCTCACTTACTATGCGGGACTGTGATACAGTCCGCAAGTATAGTGTCCAATTCAACCAGTATGCGGCCTGTATTGGCTGGGGAGATGCTCCACTCCGGTACACCTTCTACAAGGGTCTCCCATCTAGGATCAAGGATGAGCTTGCTCAGTCTAATGAGGCCAAGTCCCTAGCTGAACTTCATACCCAAGCCCAATGAATTGATGATCGGTATTGGCAACGTGAGAGAGAGCGCCAGATTGAGACTCGCCAGTCCACTGGAAATACTACTTCTACCTCCCGCCAAAACAACCCTAGTACCTCAACTTCATCATCAGCATCTCAGAGCAAGACTGAGAAAGGCCACTTTGTGCCTAAGAAGTTCAATAACAGCTCGTCATCAACCTCAGTTAAATCGACAACTACTTTGGCCTCTGTCTCCTCTCCCATTAAGCCCTATGCTAACAAGCTAGGCAATGATGGCAAACTACTCTCTACTGAACGGGAATGCTGCATGAAGAACAACCTCTGTCTCTTCTGTGGAGAACCTAACCATATGGCCAGTGACTGTCCCAAGAAGAAGTCTAAGGATGTTCGTGGCAAGGCTGGATCAGTTACAGTCTCAACTCCTGAGACCGTATCAAAAAAAGCCTAAGCAGCTCTGGCGCCTCAGCTTGCGCCCAGAGCTGCATTGACTCAGAGCAAGCCAATCCTGAGGTCCTATGCCTCAACGCATCTGCTCTTTCGTCCCATGCCCTATATATTCCTCTATCTCTTTCCTCCTCGACTGGCTCAGCTACCGCTGAAGTCCTGCAGACTCTTGTGGATTCTGGCTCTTCTCATTGTTTCTTAGATTCAGCTTTCGTATCAAAAGCTGGTATACCAACTACTGAGGTCGCTCCTCGGTCCCTGCGGTACCTTGATGGCTCTAGTTCAGTCATTGACCATACTGCTTGTCTATCTCTTGTATTTCCCAATAAAGAAGTTTTAACCATTGACTTCTTTGTGACCTCTCTCAATTCATCATGCCAAGCTGTTTTAGGACATACCTGGTTGGTTCACTACAATCCGTTGATTGACTGGACTACCGGCCAGATTTTATTCCGCCAGCTACCCACAAGTGGGTCAAACTTGGACCTTTCGGTCCCTTCGGCTCCTTCAGTCACTTCAGTCCCATCTCCGCCTAGCTCATCTGAGCAAATTCTACCTCCTTTGCCAACCACAACCACTACTGCAGACACAACACCCTTGTTGTCTTCGGATGCTCCATCTCCACCTTCGGTTTCCTTGATTGGTGCTGCTGCTTTTATGCACCTTCTCAAGGATAAGGACATGGTCACTTTCCAATTACATACCGAACGTCCTGATCTCTCTGCTTGAGGTTCTACTCTGGAACCAGACCTTTCTGGTATTCCTGAGGCTTACCATGAGTATGCCAACGTCTTTAGCGAGCAAAAAGCCTTTAACCTACCTCCACATTGAGACTACGACCTTAAGATCAAAACAGTCGATGGCTCAACCCCTCCTCCCGGCCACATCTACTCTCTCTCAGAACTAGAGTTGACAACTCTCTGTACTTTCTTGGACACTCATCTCAAACACAACTTCATCTACCCATCCAACTCTTCCCATGGTGCCCCTGTCCTCTTTGCCCATAAAAAGGACGGTTCCCTTCGGCTTTGTGTTGACTATCGCCGCCTAAATCTCATTACCAAGAAGGACCGGTACCCCTTACCGCTCATTGCCGACCTTCTGGACGCTCCATCTAAGGCTTGAATCTATACCAAACTCGACCTTCAGCATGCTTATCACCTTCTTTGGATTGCTGAGGGCAATGAGCCAAAGACAGCCTTTCATACCCGCTATGGCTCCTTTGAATGGCGTGTTGTCCCAGAGGGCCTTACCAATGCACCTGCCTCCTTCCAGCGATTTGTCAATACAGTCTTTGGGGACATGCTGGATGTCTCAGTAGTTGTCTACCTTGATGACTTACTAATCTATTCCACTTCGGTTGCTGAGCATAGGAAGCATGTATGTGAAGTTCTTTGGCGTCTTAGGGCCAATGGACTTTACTGCAAGCTCTCCAAATGCCACTTTGAAGTTGAGACTGTTGAGTTTCTAGGCTATATACTCTCGGTCGATGGCCTTTGTATGGATCCCAAGAAAGTAGAAACCATTACCAAGTGGCCTCTCCCTTGCAAAGTCAAGGATATTCAATCGTTCCTTGGATTTTGTAACTTCTATCACTGGTTCATTCATGACTACTCCCGGATTGTTCGCCCTCTCACCCAGCTCACTCGTAAAGGAGTTCGGTGGTACTTCGGTCCAGCTGAGCAATCAGCCTTTGACCAACTACGGAATGAGTTTGCCACAGCTCCTATTCTCACTCATTTCATCCCAGGACATCAAGTTACTGTTGAAACCGACGCTTCAGACTATGCCATTGCGGCAATCATTTCCATTACTCTCAACGATGGTATCCATCCTGTCGCCTTCCGCTCCCGTTCCCTTACCCCTGCAGAGCAAAACTACGATACTCACGACAAGGAATGTCTGGCAATTTTTGACGCATTTACTCACTGGCATCGCTACCTTGAAAGCCCAAACTCACCTATTGACGTCATTACCGATCACAAAAACCTGGAATATTTCACTAGTACCAAGGTTTTAACTCAGCGTCAAGTTCAGTGGGCTGAATATCTTTCTCAGTTCAATATGCAGATTTGCTTCCGTCCCGGTCACCTTGGTGGCAAACCAGATGCGCTTACTAGACGATGGGACGTCTACCCAAAAGGGGGAGATACTGCCTACAGCGAAGCGAACCCGCACAACTTCAGACCGATGTTCACTCAAGAACAATTCAAGGCTTCACTTTGAGCTACATACCTTGAAGAACCCCTCCTTCATGCCTCCTTTATCATAGATACCCAACTCCTCCGCTCTGACATCATCACTGCTCAGCACATTGATTCGACCTGTCTCAGTCACATCACCAACCTCAAAGCTTCAGTGGAGACTGACACTCAGTGGACCCTTGGTGACCAAGATATTCTCCTCTATGACCAACGCATATGGGTTCCTACTGAAGACCTCAGAGTGCGGGTTCTCCAGCAGCACCATGATCATCCCATAGGTGGTCACTTTGGCCAGAATCGTACCCTCCAGGCTATCCGTCGCTACTACATTTGGCCGGAAATCCGTACATTTGTTTGAGACTATGTCAGGTCCTGTGTTACTTGCAAAAGGAACAAAGCACCTCAGCACCGACCCTATGGTCTCCTTCAGCCGCTTCCGGTCCCTGACTGACCTTGGCACTCAATCTCTATGGATTTTATTGAGAAGCTTCCCATGTCTAATGGCTTTGATTCATTACTAGTCATTGTGGACCAAGCTTCAAAGCAAATCCTACTCATTCCCACTACCACCTCCTGTACCTCCCTCAAATTGGCCCGCCTCTTCCTTTACCACGTTTTCGCTAAGCACGGTCTACCCAAGCACATCACCTCAGACCAAGGCTCCGAATTTGTATCCTTGTTCATGCACTCACTTGGAGAGCTCCTTGGTATGGCACTTCACTTCACTTCGGGATACCACCCCCAGGCTGATGGGCAAACTGAACATGTCAACCAAACCATTGAGGCCTACATCTGAATGTACTGCAGCTACCAGCAGGAAGATTGGGCAGATTGGCTCAGTCTAGCTGAATTTGCGTACAACAGCTCTGAGAATGCTACAACTGGCATTTCCCCATTCTTCGCTAACAAAGGTTATGAACCTTACATTGGAGTTGACCTTAGCCAGGATGTCGGCTCAGTCCGGGCTCAACACTTTGCCGCTGACCTTGACAAAGTCCACCAATACCTACAAGAGACTCTTATCAAGGCTCAAGAAAGGTATAAGGAAGTTGCTGACCGAAATCGCCTACCGACTCCAGACCTTAGTGTAGGCGATTCAGTCTATGTCTTGGCCAAGCATATTCCGACTACACGCCCTACGTCCAAGTTCTCTGAGAAGTACCTCGGTCCCTTCAAGGTCCTCAGTCACCCTAGTTGCAACTCATTCCTACTTGAACTCCCCAAGGACCTCAAGGGAATTCATCCAGTCTTTCACATTTCACAACTCAAACCCCATACCCCTAACCCTTTCCCATCTCAGTTGAACCCTCCACCTCAAGCAGTTGAAATTGACAATGAACTGCATTTCAAGATTTGCAGTATAGTCAACTCCAAGATAGACAAAAGATATAAGTGTCAACTACACTACAAGGTGGAATTCACAGGCTATGAGGACGCTGAGGACTGATATGGTTGGGATGCTGCCAATGTACTCAAGAAGACTGCCAAAGAGTCTATTGAGGAATTCCATCTCAAGTATCCACAGAAACCCGGTCCGCTTAGTGCCTTATAGTCTCGGTCTTTAAATTTTCAGTCCCATATTTACTAATTCCCAACTTTTTCTTCTATGATTTTCCATCTTTTCACCATACTATACAAAAATATTACATACTGTCCCCTTCTTTATTGTCCTTTGTTCCCTTCACCTCCATCTACGTCCATATCCACCTGCCTGCTATCCTCGGTCCCTTCGGTCCTCTCGGTTCCCTCGGTCGCCGGCTGACTTGAGCCCACACCATGACACATGGTATTTACCAACTCCTTAAGCTCAGCAAACTCGGCCCGAACTTCCGCCAACTCAGCCTTCGTCTCAGCCAGCTCAGCCCTCGTCTCAGTCAACTCAGCCTGTGTCTCCGCCAACCGGTCATGTACCAAGGTCACAGCGGTCTCCAATGCCGCTACTTCACTATCGGTTTCCTTGGTCCACCGATTCCACTCCTCATTATCCTCCTTCATCTCGTCAATCTCACCTCTGAGTCTGTCGATGCTTTCCTCCAGCTGAGCAACCCTGCCATTGATCTCTTGATCAAAGAGATTGGCGTCAGTATCACCGCCAGAAGACACCCTAGCTCGCTTCCTCGGTTGCCGGTCCCTAGCGGCGACCTTAGGAAAGTTGACCACTTCAATCAGGTCGCTCTGCTCACCGGTGCACTTGATTTTCTTGGCATTGCAAGAAACGCAGGTCTCCTTTTTGTCATCCTTTTTCCCAGCAGGGACGAGGCAAGGACGAGAGCTGTGGCACCGAGAACAAGGGACTATAGTGAAATTAGTCAGGTTCTGGGTTCAATGAGTATTGCCACGCACCTCTGTACACAGTACCCATCGCCGCCTTTCCCTTCAACAAAATCACAGCCTGAGCGACAGCTGCCTTGGTCAGCTCAGGCTGCATCTCCAAGTTCATGACCATACAATCAGGCAGAGGGCGACTAGAAATGGTTAAAATGAGTTGAAGAGGAAAAAACTGAGTGTACCAAATGACTGAGCGATCATCCTCAAAAGTGTCCACCACCTCATCATCGCTAGCCTCAGTCGCCACAGATGACTTGCCTGTGGTTGCAACAGCCATAGCAGCCCTTGCAGCCTCACGCTCAGCCTTCCTGAGATGCTTTTCCTCATTCCTCTTCCTAACCTCGGCTCTCCTCCTCTTTCTCTCTGCCTTCGCCCTTTTTTCTTCTTCAGCCAGGTCAAGCGTGAGTTGTTGTTCTTGGAGGGCAGTGATTTGAGCCTGGATCTCTTCCTTAGACAGGTTTGCGAAAGACGACATGGTAATTCAAGTTCAAGGTTTGGATGGGTGCCGGTATTTGACAGTTCAGTCAACCTCAGTCCTCAATGGGTCTCGGACCTAAAAGGGGGATACTGTTACGCCTGTGCAGTTTCTCGGTCACCGACATGACACTCAGTCACACCGGGACCTCAGGTATATGGTTACACGGTTAGATATCATTATTAGTTAGTATTACTCACACTTTATGTTTCTCAGCTCACTACACTTTTCGTCTCACTTTACCTATGTCCGCCATATGCTTTTGCTGTGTAGTTACTATAGCTACTTCGGTTGTCTCGGCTCCTCAGTCATCTCAGTCCACTATGCACTTTTGTATTTAAGCGATTTAGTTACTTAGTTTTAGTTCAGTTCAGAATCAAATTAGGTTACACCTAAAATCTTTCGTCACTTTTCCTATCTCTGCTACCTTTGGTCTTCAGTCCATCTCAGGCTTCAACTCAGCCAGGCGCATTACGCGAAAGAAGTTACGAGCTCTAGCCTTCGGTCTGTCACAGTCCTATCTAGTCCCTCTGTCACATTCCCCTGCCTAGTCAGCACGACCTTAACAACAACAGGACATACATGTACAGGATGATATGCAGATGCCTGCTTCAGGAACCAGGAAAACTGGGAAGCAGAGGGCAGCTCCTCCTCCAAACTTTAACCCAAGTGACCTGATGTCACAGGCAGACTCAGCAGACAACTTTCAATTCTTGATAGCAGAGTTAGCAGCTGTTATGTCCCTAGCTACTGGAAATGCCATGGCAGCTTTAGGCATCCCAGATGCTGCAGAAAGGGAAATTATCAATGATAATGGAAGTACCTCCATTGAGAAGTACAATCCCTTCTTCAACAGACTGGTATAAGAATTGGTATAAGAATCAGCACAACCTACTTCTTCTCCCTGTTGTCAAAACTTCATTGCTCAACCTTCTGACTTTAATGGAAAGCAAGAACATTATGACACTTTCAATCAGGCAGTTAAGGTTTGGATCGCAGGTAATCCCAATCTCACTAGTGACAAGGACAAGATTTATTTGGTACTCTCCTTCATGAAATCTGGCAATGCTCTAGTCTTTGCCCAGAACTACTTACAGGACTTTTTGATCAACCTAAACATGGATGCTGTCTCCTGGGATATGTTCAAAAAGTTTTTAGATCAACAATTCATCAACCCAGAGCTTGAAAGAAAGGCCCAGGAACATCTTCTTACTCTCACCCAAGGGAAGAAAACAGCAGAGGAATTCTTCCTCACCTTCAACACTTATAGAACCAAAGGCAAACTCACCCACAAGGAATTCAACACCTTCCTCATCAAAAGGCTAGACCACACCCTCAATCAGGACTTGTGTTACATATGTGCACAGACCAAACCTTCTGAGCCACAGCACAACCATGTGAGTCAGGGATCTACCTTCTACCCAGCTCAACAGGTCATCTGACCTTCACATCACAACAACTACATGGCATTCCCATGATCAACTCCACCCTCCAGCGCTCAACAACAAGAACATGTAGGCAATGCAAACAACTTACTTACTCTTTGAGAAACTGTAGACTACTGAGATCTACTTCTATCCACTCTGCACCTAGATTAAACCCCTGTATACTTCTGTATGTAGAGAGTTCAGTCTTTAATCAACTTTACCAACCTATCCATTTGTTTTCTCTCTCTCCATCTCATCTTGATGACTTCAACTCAGCCAGGGGACATTGTCTGAAGAAGTTGAACCACGCTCCATGCTCAGATCTCCCACAACATGCTTTAGTCAAGCTTTGACATTGTGTGCTGGCTCAATCTACCTCCTTCTACCTCACTATCTTGCATGGTCATAACAGTATTATTAAAGACTTGCAACCTTGCTGAGTCAACCTGTCAAGAACTGTGGGTATCAGTTGGGACATTGGGCATTGGCTTATATAGTGCACTGCAGCAGTATCATAACTAGTTGTGATATTGTGGGCTTTTTGGCTTAAGGGTAATTATCAGTGCATTGTTCTTACACAACCTGCTTGTCATGTTCCCTATTCCTACTATCTTCCAGATGTTTGCCTCGCTATTCCAGGCTCAAGCATATCCTGGATCACAATTTGGTCTCCTCCAGTCTGTTCTCCAACCTCCTCCCATTGAGGAATCCACTGAGGAGAATGTTGACAACAAGTTTGACTACCAGGCCAATGAGACCAACCATGATGCCACTTACAAGGTCAACAACAGAGACTCACCTTTGGGATCCAACATCAACAAAGTAGACAATGAGGTCCCCAAGCTCCTAACAATACCACACCAGTTCTTTGTGTCTTGTACATATAGCTACCTCACAGGTGGTTACACTCCAGCTGCTCATACAGCTCCTCCTCCTCCACCACCACCATGGGCACCTGCTCCTTAGGTCATGAACACCCCAGTCAGCAACTCAGACGTCATCAATGCAGTACATGCTGATAGAGTGTATAGTTAGGCAAATAGACTTTGTTCTATATATACTTTCATGTCCTTAATCATTGATTGGGTAGACTCCTTAGTACAATACCGGAAAAGTGATTTAACTGCACATCTGTACAGTGGGAAGGGTGTATGGTTAAAACACACAAAACTACCATATACCTAACCTCATATAGATGTAATCTAGATGTTGTACACTACCATTACAGCCAGAAGTGAATAGCCATTGGAGAGAACAGCCTACCCTGTTCTCCTCTTCTACACTACTATACCAGCTCACTGACTGTACCATCAGCATTGTCAGGCTGTGCCCAACAGCCAAGACAAAGTACCAAGCCACTATCAACATGTGGAACCGTAGGATAACTGTTTAACCAGATCAGATAGCCCAGACCACTAGACCCACCTGAAAAGTGGTTTCATCAATACACTATCCTACAGACATCACCATTGCTCAGGATGGTGCATTTGAGTTTATTGAACTTCTACCTAAAGTATCTACTGCCTGGCAAGGTATGAAAGTGACAGGAAAGACTGAGAAAGACAAGAAAGCAGATAAGCAGTCCTCCCCTTCTAGGATAGAGTTCCAGTTCATCTTTGACCAATTGGATTGATTCAGACACCGAATACAAGATTTAGTACCTGAAGATCCAAGCAGGAGGCCATCAGATAACATCTGACTGCGTGGAGACCTAATCAGTGTACAAGGAGAACAAGTGGGGCCTTTCATCCATAGCTCCTTCCACTGTGAAGAGAGAAATATGAGCTTTAGACAGTTGTATTGGAGACCTATAGAGAAGACATTCAACTGTTGAAACCAACACTATACCCATAGCAAGGGACTCAACTCCCTGTGACCACTTTTCTAGATTTAGCCTCTTTGTTCCTTTCCATGTGTCTCTGTGCCTTGATTCCTTTTACCATATGTATGATTGCGTCATCCTACAGCCAAAATGGCTCATGTATACCTGGTCCCAGTGTTCCTGACTTCTTACTACTATATAAACCAGCCTCCATTCACAGTTTCCTCACTTTTTCTCCTCATCAGTGACCAGCAGTACTGGTCTTTGTAGGGATTAGTCAGCAGGCAGACTTGCAGACAGACAGACAGTGTACCTTACCTTTTGCTCATGCAGTTTAACTGTAAAAGCTTAAGTATATAGTACAATTGCAGTTTTGATTATTGTTGGCTATACCTATTTGTGTGAATCCTTTAACTGGTGTACACTCTATTCCATCACTGGAAACCTTAACCCTGTGCTCTTAAGTGTGTTAAGAACATCCTATTCATGTGCTGAAACACCTGGATTAGTAGATCTTGCACATTGCCCCAATACATAAAATAGACCTTTGTGAGATTTAGTCAGAGTGAAAGTCTTCTATCAACTTAACTTCCCTGTACAAAAATAATAGACTTAAGGTTATAAGCTTCTTAAGCTTTAAGCTTTCTGTCTAGACTCACAGCTTCCCTTGTATTGAAGTACTTACAGTACTGAAGTCTAGAAAAAACACTACAATGCCATTGCCCTGGCCATTCAACAACAGAGTTCAGTCCTGTTGGAGTGTGTGATCTCATCCATCAGTCACATGACTTTCTGGAACCTTCTGGAACCTTCTGTCACCTTCTGTTACTGTCACCTTCCATCACCTTCCATTACCTTCTAGTAGTTTCTGTAGGCTGTGCAGTGGCTGTACCTACCTTACATATATAAGGAGCACAGACATGAGAGTGTTCCCTACTTCTCTTGTTCTGTGCTCAGGTCAGTTACATGCTTACCTATCTTTTCTTATTACTTAATCTGACTTCTCTGGTTCTGTGCTCAGGCACCTTCTCTCAATTTTACAAGTCCAGGCTCAAATTTGTGCTTCTCCAGCTCCTAGAGCTTCAAGCATGAAGTGCAACACTCTGGACATGTTCACTGGCAAGAACCCTGACAAGCTCCATGGTTTCATTGCCCAGCTGTGCATCAACTTTGCCTCTCAACCTTGAGAGTTCAGCACAGACAAAGAAAAGATTGTCTATGCCTTCTCCTACCTTTGTGAGGACGCTGCTGCCTGGTTTGAACCAGAAGTACTTGGAACTACCTCTCTTGAGCCAGTCAAATGAGCAACCAACTTCCCAGTTTTCTTGGACAAGCTCAATTCAGTCTTTGGTCCTACTGACCCAGTTGGAGAAGCTACCTGGCAACTCCTCAAGCTGAAGATGAAGCCCAACCATCATATCTGTCAGTACATGTAGAATTTAAGGGAGGTGCCTGAGCACAGAACAAGAGAAGTCAGATTAAGTAATGAGAAAGATAGGTAAGCATGTAACTGACCTGAGCACAGAACAAGAGAAGTGGGGAAACACTCTGATGTCTGTGCTCCTTATATATGTACAGAATGTGCTGAGTAAGTAAGCTGACTGAGCAGCTGAGTAAGTCAGGCACAGCTGAGTAATAAGGTACAGCTGTCAGGAACAGGCACAGGTACCAGGAACAAAAGGTTCCAGAAGGTTCTAGAAGGTGATGTGACTGATGGGTGAGATCACATACTCCAACAGTACAACATCCAGTTCAATACCTATGCTGGACAGATCACATCACCTTCTATTACCTTCTAGTAGTTTCTGTAGGCTGTGCAGTAGCTGTACCTATCTTACATATATAAGGAGCTCAGACATGAGAGTGTTCCCCACTTCTCTTGTTCTGTGCTCAGGTCAGTTACATGCTTACCTATCTTTTCTTATTACTTAATCTGACTTCTCTTGTTCTATGCTCAGGCACCTTCTTTCAATTTTACAACAGTTATATAGAATGTGACAAAGTCAGGAAGACCTGGAAGGGAAGACCAATGGGAAACAAGCTTTGTATGCTGCCAGAATTTGGGAAGACTGCGGTTTAAGTTGAGCTTCCTTTTCCCAAGTACACTCTGAGATAGGGTAGCCCTTCCATTTCACCTTAAAGTTCCAAACCTTGTGTTTTCTGCCTGATTCTTGGTGGTCTAGAATGTCTTCCACCTCATACTCCTCATGTTTGTTGATAATATATGTAAGGTAGGTACAGCCACTGCACAGCCTACAGAAACTACTAGAAGGTAATGGAAGGTGATGGAAGGTAATAGTAACAGAAGGTGACAGAAGGTTCCAGAAGGTTCCAGAAAGTCATGTGACTGATGGATGAGATCACACACTCCAACAGAATTCGCTTCCAGCCCTTGGGAAGAGTGAGATGGTAGGAGGAAGACCCAACTTTCTCTAAGATTTTGAATGGGCCATAGTGCTTATCATCAAGCTTTTTGGTGGGGCAGTCAGATTGGATGCGAAGGGAATCAACAAAAACTTCATCTCCCACTTTGAAAGCAGGGGAAGACCGCTTGGATTTGTCATAGTTGTGTTTCATGGTCTCAGCTGCAAAGTGGAGGGCAGATTTTGTAGAATCTGAGAAGGTGCCTGAACACAGAACAAGAGAAGTCAGATTAAGTAATAAGAAAAGATAGGTAAGCATGTAACCAAGAGAAGTGGGGAAACACTCTTATGTCTGTGCTCCTTATATGTACAGGATGTGCTGAGTAAGTCAGGCACAGCTGAGTAATAAGGTACAGCTGTCAGGAACAGGCACAGGTACCAGGAACAGAAGGTTCCAGAAGATTCTAAAAGGTGATGTGACTGATGGGTGAGGTCACATACTCCAACAGATTTCATGTCTTCCCATGACCTCTTCATGTGAGAGGTGAATTTGATGGCAGATTCATTGGAAGATCCACGGCAGAGGTCAAATCCCATGCAGGGGTGATGTCCATAGGTGAGGAAGAAGGGGGAATGGGAAGTTGAGCTGGAAACCCGGTTGTTAATTGCAAATTTCGGCCATGGGAAGCCATTCGGCCCAGTCTTCCTGACAATAATCAACAAAAGCCCTAAGATACTTCTCAACTTCCGCGTTCATCTGCTCAGTTTGGCTGTTGGTCTGAGGGTGCCAGGCTGTAGAAGGATTTTGCTCAATTCCAAGGATCTTGAACAGTTCCTTGATGAAACTGTTGATGAACTCCTTCCCTCAGTCAGAGGTGAGCTTTGAGAAGAGTCCAAAGAGCTTCCAAATGTGGTCACAGTAGAGGTGAGCTGCACCTTCCCCAGTGAGAGACATGGAGGTTGGGATGACCTTGACTCCTTTGGTGAGGAAGCAGACACAAACCATAATGGTGTTGTATCCAGCAGAGTCAGGAAGAGGGCCAATGATGTCTACAGAGACAAAATCCCAAGGGAAGTCAGGAATTGAGTGGGGAACAAGGAAAGTCACAGAGGCTGAATGGCAAGGGTTGGTTAGTTGACATATAAGACAGGCAAGAACGTAGCGGTTTATCTCCCGGCACATGGTGGGCCACCAGTAGTTCCTTTGAATCAATTCTACCATCTTATGTTGTCCAGGGTGACCAGCAATGATAGTATCCTGGTGAGTTAGATTTGAGTCCATCTGAAACTACCTTGTCTTTCTGAGAACAACATTTCTGGATTTCCTCTACAATCTCTTCCTCATCCCAGAAGGAAAGAGCACGGAAGACAGCAGAAGGAGGGGTCAACCAGACGTAATCGTCATCATGGTCCATAGTTAGAGCAAGAATAGCAGCAGGAGACTTTGCAATTTCTGCAAAACAGTCCAAACTGAGGAGGATGACATCTGTATTGTCATTCTTACCCCCTTGCAAGGCTTCAGGCCCCCTGGAGAGGAAGTTGGCCACCAAATTAAGTCTTCCCAGTCAATGTGAGAGTTTAAAGTTGTATTCCGAAAGGTCCGACATCCAGCAAGCTTGCCGGCACGTCAGACGTTGAGGTTCCCAGAAATACTCTAGATTCAGTGGCAAAATCAGAAATGAACTTGTGATAATAGTTGCAAAACTGCATGAAAGACCATGTCTCCCTGAGGTTGGTGGGGGTAGGCCACTCATCAATGGCCCTAGTCTTGTCTGGGTGCATCTTGAGTTGGCCATTCCCTAGAATCAAGCCAAGAAAGGGTGCTTCTGTTGTTGTAGGACATTTGGTTCCCTTCACACAACTGGTCAGGTAGCTCAGTGGTAAGAGCATCAGTGATAGTCGCTAATGTTGTCTTCCCTAATTTTATCTGCAAATATACCATCCATCATCCTTTGGAAAGTCACAGGAGCATTGTTGAGTTCAAAGAACATGATGAGAGGTTCAAAAAGACTGCAGTTGGTAACAAAGGCAGCTTTCCATTCATCACCTTCCTTCAACCAGACATTGGGGAAGCCCCATTGGATATCAAGCTTGGTGAAGACAGTAGCATTCTTCATATGATGCATGAGGTCAGGAATGAGGGGAAGAGGATACTGGTCTGGGATAGTAACATCATTCAGCTTCCCATAGTCTTGGATGGGCCTAAGAACACTTTTAACATGCTTAAAGCAGCATTCAACTCAGCCCCCATCCTCACCCATTTCATCCCTGGTCATCAGGTTACTGTTGAAACAGATCCCTCTTGTTGATTGTGGTCATGTGACCTAGGTGTGATCCCATCATCTATTATTGTACTTATCATTTCCTGTTGATTTGGTGTTTGTTTGTGTCATGTGATGTCACATGACTGTGGGAAAGTGCTCAGGTCTGTTACTTATCTAATACTTTCCCTTATTACTTAAACCCTCAATGACAATATCCATCCTGTTGCCTTCTTCTCCTGTTCACTAAACCCAGCAGAACAAAACTATGACACACACAACAAGGAGTGTCTAGCCATCTACTCAGAATTCAAACAGTGGTGTTGCTACCTCAAGAACCCTTCAAACCCTACTAATGTTGTGACCAACCGCAAGAATCTTGAGTATTTTACTTCTACCAAGGTGTTGACTTGATGACAAGTTCATTGGGCTGAACTGCTTTTGACCTTTGACATGAAGATTCAATTCTGACCTGGTTGACTCAGTGGCAAGCCTGATGTGCTCACGACACTTTGGCCAGAATCAAACACTCAACCTAGTTCAACGCTACTATACCTGGTCTGACATTCATACATTTGTTTGTGACTATGTTCACTCATGCATCACTTGCAAACGCAACAAATCCCCACATCACAAGCCATACAGTCTCCTCCAACCCCTTCCAGTCCTCAATCAACCTTGGCACTTGATTTCTGTGGACTTCATCAAGCTACTACCTCACTCAAACAAGTTCAACACCATCCTAGTCATTGTCAACCGCGCTTTGAAGCAAGGTATCCTCATCCCAACCACAACCAAGTGTACATCATATGAAGTGGCTCATATCTTTTCCATGTATCACCTCAGATTGTGGGTCTGAGTTCATAGTGCTGTTCATGTGCTCCCTTGGCGAACTCCTCAGTATTAAACTCCATTTTATGTCAGCTTACCATCCTGAAGCTGATGGACAGACTGAGCATACCAACCAGACCATTGAAGCGTACATCTGTATGTACTGCAACTTCCAACAAGATGATTGAGCTGACTGGCTACCTCTTGCTGAGTTCACCTACAGCAACTCTCCATCTGCCACAACTGAGATCACTCCCTTCTTTGCCAATAAAGGCTACCACCTGAACATGGGGGTAGACACATCAAAGCTCATCACATTGTTGAACACCAAACACTTCACTGCCAAACTTGACAAGGTTCATCAGTACCTGCTGACAAGGGATGACTCCCTCACCCTGAGTACAAAGTAGGCAATGAAGTCTTCATACTGGCCAAGTCCATCAAGATGACCCATCCTACAACAAAGTTCTCAGAAAATCACAGCTCATCTGAGTCAGAACACTTTGTGCCTGTTCCTGACAGCTGTGCCTTCTTACTCAGCTGTGCCTTCTTACTCAGCTGTGCCTTCTTACTCAGCTGTGCCTTACTTACTCAGCTGCTCAGTCAGCTTACTTACTCAGCACATCCTGTACATATATAAGGAGCACAGACCTTACTTATCTTTTCTATTACTTAATCTGACTTCTCTTTGTTCTGTGCTCAGGCACCTTCTCAGATTCTACACCCTCCAAGCCAGAAATCATTTACAAACAAAAGCATTATGAACTTGATGAGATAGTCAACTCTAAGCTCAATGAACTTGATGAGATAGTCAACTCCAAGCTCAACAACCATCATATGTACTGCAAGATTCTCTACCCCATATGTTGGGCCTGCTGGCAAGATACAGGTAGCTCACTCAAATCGGTACTCACTGAAGACATGTGGAAAACAGCTAAGAAAGCCATTGCAGAATTCCACACTCAATACCCCTTGAAGCCTGGCCCATGGACTACCCCTGCCATCTCAGATCAGGCTCCTACTGAGTAGGACAAGAGCTACTCCAATCATGCTTTACTTGTTGGAGTGTGGGATCTCACCCATCTGATGTAGAATCTAAAAGAAGGTGCCTGAGCACAGAACAAGAGAAGTCAGATTAAGTAATAAGAAAAGATAGGTAAGCATGTAACTGACCTGAGCACAGAACAAGAGAAGTAGGGAACACTCTCATGTCTGTGCTCCTTATATATGTAAGGTAGGTACAGCCACTGCACAGCCTACAGAAACTACTAGAAGGTAATGGAAGGTGATGGAAGGTGACAGTAACAGAAGGTGACAGAAGGTTCCAGAAGGTTCCAGAAAGTCATGTGACTGATGGATGAGATCACACACTCCAACATCTGACAGGTCTCCTTATATACTGTTCTTACTTGGCTTACTCATCTCATTACTCATCTGTGCCTTATTACTCATCTGTGCCTTATTACTCAGCTGTGCCTTATTACTCAGCTGTGCCTTACTTACTCAGCTGCTCAGTCAGCTTACTTACTAAGCTTCCTTCCCTTACATATATAAGGAGCACAGACATGAGAGTGTTTCCCCACTTCTCTTTGTTCTGTGCTCAGGTCTGTTACTTATCTGTTCTTTCTCTTATTACCTAATCAGACTTCTCTTTGTTCTGTGCTCAGGCACCTCCTCAGATTCTACAGATCTGAATTTCCTGTCTTCAGGAGCATCAGGAGGAGGACCCATAGACTTGGTGAGAGTAATGCCAGGATTCATGGGAGTGGATACAGGCTTGCAGTCAGCCATGCCAAAGTTCTCCAACATATCCCTGGCATACTGGCCTTGGGAGATGGAGATCTGGTGAGCAGCCCAATCCCTCTCAATCTTCAGTTTGAGAAGCCACTCAGAAGCACCAAAATCCCTAAGCTTGAACACCTTCTTCAAGAGAGCCTCTAGAGTAGATGTAGCAGCTCTTGTCAGACTCACAAGCCTTGAAACCCATAGACTCCAGCTGAGAGAACAGCTTCTTGTTCCACTGCCTGCCAGCCTGCTTGAGACCATAGAGGGACTTCTTGAGTTTGAGAACCTGGGTGGGAGAGCCTTGGGGGAAACCTTTTGGCTGAGTGATATAGACTTCTTCCTCCAAGTCACCATTGAGATAGGCAGAGGAAAAGTCAATAGACCTGAGGTGGAGATCATGGTGGGCTGCCAGAGCAAGAATGACTCTGAGAGTGGCAGGCTTGAAGGTGGGAGAGAAGACCTCAGTATAGTCAATGCCCAATCTCTGTCCTCTGCCATCAGCAACGAGCCTGGCCTTGTATCTTTCCACAGTGCCATCAGAGTTGTGCTTGATAGTAAACACCCACTGTGACCTGAGAGCCTTACAGCCAGGAGGAGGATCCACCACTTCCCAAGTGCCATTCGCCATCAGACTCTGCAACTCTTCCAAGGCAGCTTCTCTCCAGTACTCTCCATCCTCCTTGGCAATGGCCTCCTTAAAGGTTCTAGGATAGCCAGAATGGGAAGAGGCAAGACTGGTGTGAGAAGGCCTAGGATCCTCAGCAGGAGAGTCAGAGTCAGATTCAGAGTTAGAGAACTCCTCATCATCACTGTCAGAGATGGCAGGAGTAGGCTCTCTAGCTTTCCACCACTCAGAAGGAGGATTGTGCTGGGTAGACTGGCCATGGAATCTCCTTCTGGCAGCAACACCAATGGGAGAGGCAACAGGAGGAGGAGAAGAGGAGGGTCCAGCCTTGGGAGACTTGGAAGAAGCAGGAGAGGATGGCTGAGGAGATGGCTTGGGAGAAGAACTAGGAAGCCTAGGAGAGGCAGGAGGAGATGGAGTAGAAGCAGAAGAGAATGGTGAGGATGATGTAGGAGGAGGTCCAGTAGGAGGTGGCTCATCATCATCAGAAGAAGAATCTCCCCCTGAATGAGATGCAGCTGGTGAAGTGGGAGAAGTGAAAGAGCTGACCAAGGGAAGGTCAAATAATGAGGAGGGAGGAGTATCAGGACATGATCTCATCCTAGCAGCAGAAGCACCTGGAAAGTATCTCTCATCAAACACAGCTCTCTCAGAGATTACCATCTTCCTAGTCACAGGATTATAGAACTGCCATGCCTTGTACTCTGTAGGGTATCCAACAAAGTGTTGGAGTGTGTGATCTCATCCATCAGTCACATGACTTTCTGGAACCTTCTGGAACCTTCTGTCACCTTCTGTCACCTTCTGTTACTGTCACCTTCCATCACCTTCCATCACCTTCTAGTAGTTTCTGTAGGCTGTGCAGTGGCTGTACCTACCTTACATATATAAGGAGCTCAGACATGAGAGTGTTCCCCACTTCTCTTGTTCTGTGCTCAGGTCAGTTACATGCTTACTTATCTTTTCTATTACTTAATCTGACTTCTCTTGTTCTGTGCTCAGTGCTCAGATACCTTCTTTTAATTTTACACAAAGACACACTTCTGGAAGTGGCAACCTGAAGCATCCCTCTTATCCTTCTGCACATGCACATAAGCAAGGCATCCCCAGACCCTGAGATGGGACACATCTGGCTTAGAACCATGCCAGAGCTCATGAGGAGTGGTATCTGGAGGAAGGTGGGCATTGGGACACATGTTGCCAACATGGATATAGGCAGCAACTGTTGGAGTGTGTGATCTCATCCATCAGTCACATGACTTTCTGGAACCTTCTGGAACCTTCTGTCACCTTCTGTTACTGTCACCTTCCATCACCTTCCATTACCTTCTAGTAGTTTCTGTAGGCTGTGCAGTGGCTGTACCTACCTTACATATATAAGGAGCACAGACATGAGAGTGTTCCCTACTTCTCTTGTTCTGTGCTCAGGTCAGTTACATGCTTACCTATCTTTTCTTATTACTTAATCTGACTTCTCTTGTTCTGTGCTCAGGCACCTTCTTTTAGATTCTACAGCAACAACAAGACCCTTGAAGGAGGGAGGAAGGTTGGCTTCATGAAGCATGGCAGTGGCATGTGTAGAATCTGAGGAGGTGCCTGAGCACAGAACAAAGAGAAGTCATATTAAGAGTAGTAGAGTAGGTGACATACCTGAGCACAGAACAATGAGAAGTGGGGAAACACTCTCATGTCTGGGCTCCTTATATATGTAAAGTATGTACAGCCACAAGAAGGTAATAGAATGTACAAGAAGGTTCTGGTGGCACAGCCTTGCATAGCCACCAGAAGGTGATGTAAGTAAGAGAAGGTAAAAGAAGGTGATAGAAGATTCTAGAAGATGATAGAAGGTTCCAGAACATGACAGAACATGATAGAAGGTAACAGAAGGTAATGGAAGGTGACAGAAGGTGATGGAGGGTGATGGAAGATGATGGAAGATGACAGAAGATTCCAGAAGCTGGTAGAAGATGATGGAAGTAGAAGATTCTAGAAGCTGATGGAAGATTCCAGAACAGCACAGCCACATCATGTGACTGATGGGTGAGATCCCATGCTCCAACAGCATGTTCATCCACAGTCCTGTTAGCCCTCTCAGCCATCTTATTAGACATGTACTCTCCACCCTCATCCTCCTGCAGAGCCTTGATCTTGAGTCCAAAGTGGTTCTCAGCATAAGCCTTGTACCTCTTGAACACAGAGAAGGTGTCACTCTTCTTGGCCACATGGAAGGTGACCTTGAAGGCAGTGAAGTCATCAAGAAAGGTGACTCTGTAGGAATGACCCTCTCTGGTCCTAACTGGGTAGGGACCTTTGAGGTCAGAGTGGATAAGGTGGAGAGGACCTGAAGACTTGTGACCAGTAGAGGAGAAGGGACCAGCATTGAGTTTGCCAGCCAGGCAGGGGACACAGAGAGGATCAGGAGCAGGAGAGGAGGAAAGAAGGTGGCATCCAGTGACAAGGTTGTGCTTAACCATCTTGTGGACATGGTCCAGAGAGTGGTGGCCAAGCCTTCTATGCCAGAGTTCAGAGGAGAGAGGCAGAGTAGTAGCAGGAAGAGCAGAAGCAGAAGGAGGACCAGATGAAGAAAGAGGACCAGAAGAGGAGGTGGCAGTAATGGCTCTGATGTAGGCAGTGTTCCTATCATCAATGTCTGCCTCAAACATTAACTGTCCAGAATGGTGGAAGGCAATGATGTCACCCTCCATGAGAACAGTATAGTGGTGGTGTTTGGACAAATAGGTAGAGGAGACCAGATTGTGAGACAAATTGGGAACATAGAGTACATGGCTAAGAACTACTGGTCTACTCAACTGACCATGAAGTACTGGTTGCAACTTGATATCTCCCATCCATTCAGAGTAGACCACATCTCCATTGGCCACTCTGATAGCCACTCTACAGGGAACACAGTTGGATAACCACTCCAGATGATGAGTCATGTGTGAAGTGGCACCTGAGTCTGAATTCCACTGAGAGTCAGCTGATTGGATATTGGAATGGGAGGAAACAAGACTTGCATTACCAGCAGATTCAATGGCAGGAGCAGCACCAGCACCAGCATCACTACCACCAGCACCCCAAGAAGCCTTCTTCTTGGCATGCTTGGAGGGAGGATGGGGCTTGCCAAGGAGGTCCAGGAACTGATAGCAGGTGAAGAGAGAGTGACCTATAATGCCACAGCCAGCACACTTGGAAGAGGAGGTCTTGAAGTTGGCAGTGGTAGACATAGCCAGAGCAGGAGGAGAGTCAGCCTCAGGAGAGGAGAGTCTGAAGGAGTGGTGGTTGGCAAAGGCAGCCTCAACCTTGGTGGGACTGAGAACCTGATCAGTCTGCTCAAAGGGAGCAGTGAGAGAGGAGTAGGCCTCAGGAAGACCCATGAGGAGGACAACAGCATGGAGCTCATTGTCAACATCAGCCAGAGTGAAAACCTTGGGTCTGGACTGCTTGAGTTTCCTCATGGCAGCAGACACCCTACTGGTATAGGAGAGCAGATCCTCACCCTCCCTGAGGTGAATGGAGGTAAGGGTCTGATAAGCATTGAACCTAGCACCAGCCTTCTGAGGAGCAAAGAGAGTAGCAAGAGATTCCCACATAGTCTTGGGATCATCTTCATGCTCTCTGACCAGATCCTTAGCCTCAGGGCCTAGCATCTTCCACAGCAGGCCAGAGGCCTTGAGTTTAGAAGAGTCTGAGGCACTGGCTAGGGTACAGGCTTCATAGACATCCTTGGATTTGAGGTGAGCCTTGGCATCAGACTGCCAGGAAGAGAAGGAGGAGTCCTTGGTAAGGATGGGAAGAGGATCAGAAGACATGATGTCAAGATGTGAAGAGAGAAGAGGAGGTCCCAGAAAGACAGAGGAGCAGCAGGCAAGCAGAGACAATAGAGTGGTTGCTTAGTAAGCACCAGGGCCCATAATCTGTAGAATCTGAGGGAGGTGCCTGAGCACAGAACAAAGAGAAGTCAGATTAGGTAATAAGAGAAAGAACAGATAAGTAACAGACCTGAGCACAGAACAAAGAGAAGTGGAGAAACACTCTCATGTCTGTGCTCCTTATATATGTTAAGGGAAGGAAGCTTAGTAAGTAAGCTGACTGAGCAGCTGAGTAAGTAAGGCACAGCTGAGTAATAAGGCACAGCTGAGTAATAAGGCACAGATGAGTAATAAGGCACAGCTGAGTAAGAAGATGAGTAATGAGATGAGTAAGCCAAGTAAGAACAGTATATAAGGAGACCTGTCAGATGGGTGAGATCCCACACTCCAACACCAGCCAGGCAGGGAACACAGATAGGATCAGGAGCAGGTGAGGAAGAGGGAAAGTGGCAGCCAGTGACAAGGTTGTGCTTGACCATCTTGTGGACATGATCCAGAGAATGATGACCAAGCCTTCTATGCCAGAGCTCAGAGGAGAGAGGTAAGGTGGTAGCAGGCAAAGCAGCAGATAAAGCAGGGAGAGAAGAGGAGGGACCAGAAATGGAAGTGGAGGTAGCAGCTCTGATATAGGCAGTGTTCCTGTCATCTATGTCTGCCTCAAATACTAGCTGTCCAGAGTGATAGAAGGCAATGATATCACCCTCCATGATGATAGAATAGTGGTGGTGTCTGGACAGATAAGTGGTAGAGACAAGATTATGGGATAGATTGGGGACATAGAGTACATGACTAAGAACTACAGGCCTACTCAACTGACCATGAATCACTGGTTGCAACTTGACATCTCCCATCCATTCAGAGTACACAATGTCACCATTGGCTACTCTGATAGCTACTCTGCAGGGAACACAGTTAGAGAGCCACTCCAGATGATGAGTCATGTGTGAAGTGGCTCCTGAGTCTGAATTCCACTGAGAGTCAGCTAACTGGATGGATGGATGAGAGGAAACAAGACTTGCATTACCAGCAGATTCAAGGGCAGAAGAGGCAGCTGCAGCCTTTCTCTTGGAGGGCTTGGTAGGATGAGGCGATAGCAGGAGAAGAGAGAGTGGCCTAGATTGCCACAGCCAGCACAGGTAGGCCTAGAGGAGGAGGGTTTGGAACCAGAGGATTTGGAAGAAGAGGACTTGGAGCTGGCAGTAGTGGACATAGCCAGGGCAGGAGAAGAGTCAGCCTCAGAGGGAGTTCTGAAGGACTGGTAGTTGGTGAAGGCAGCCTCCACCTTGGAGGGATCCAGAGTTCCATCAGTCTGCTCAAAAGGAGCAGTAAGGATAGAGTAGGAATCTGGAAGAGCCATAAGGAGGACAACAGCATGGAGCTCATTGTCAGCATTCTCAAGAGAGAAAGTAGGAGACCTGGATTCTTTGAGCTTCCTCATAGCATCAGAGACTCTGCTGGTGAGAGAGAGAAGATCCTCATCCTCTCTGAGGTGCATGGAGGTAAGAGTCCTGTAGGCATGGAATCTGGCACCAGCCTTTTGAGGAGCAAAGAAGACAGGAAGGGCTTCCCACATGGCCTTGGGATCATCTATGAACTTCTTGACCAGAGACTTGGCCTCAGTGCCTAGCATTCTCCAGAGGTGGCCTAGAGCCTCCTCTTTGACATCTGCATCAACAGAGGTATTGGTGCAAGCAGAGAAGACCTTTTTGGATCTGAGATAGGCCTTGGCATCAGCCTACCAGGAGGAGAAGGGAGTGTCCCTGGTGAGAAGAGAAATAGAGGATGCAGAGTCAGAAGGCATGATGGAAGCAAAGAGTAGAGGTGTGAAGAGTGGAGGTCTGTGAAAGACAAGTAGATAGCAGCAGCAGGAGAGCAGAAATAGAGTGGTTGCTTAGTAAGCACCAGGGCCCATAACCTGTAGAATTCAGAGGAGGTGCTTACTAAGCAACCACTCATTATCCTTCCTGATTCTAAGATCTTCAATGGCCTAGAATCACCTTTGCCTTCATGCTATTCCTCTGCTTCTTGGGACCTCCTCTTTTCATCCTTTTGTCTCACTGTTTTGTCTCACTGTAGACCTCCTCTTTGTCCCTCTGTGGACACTCCTTATGCCTTTTCTGGGGCCTTTTCCCCTTTCATCTTCTTTCATCAAAAATCTGTATTTCATTTAGGGGGAGATGGGGAAGGTAGTGAGAGGGGACCTTTCCACTCTCTGTCTTCTCCTTTCACTCTCTCATGGTCATCACCTGACCCTCCACTTGCCATATCCTGGCACATCCCTCTGGCCCCCTCATTGGCCTCCTCCTCCTCTCTGGTCACTTCCTCTGGCCCTCCACTGGTCTATCCAGACCCTCCTCTCTCCTGGTCAGGCCACTCCTTATCTGGCTATCCTCTACTTGGTTTCTCCTCCCTCTCATTTAGCTGTACCTCATTCAGGGGGAGCTGGTGGGGATGGTGAGGATAACCTCCTCCTTTACTTTGGCTCTTAGTCCTCTTCACTTCTGAGGCCAACTCTTCTTCCTCCTGTCCTGGCCCTGACCATCAAGTATTCCTGTCACTGCCTAGGACACTCCACCAGTCATCTACTTGACTCTCCTCCTCTGGTCTACTCATGACCCTCCTTTGGCACTCATTGCCATCTTTCCATATTGGCCTACTCCAGGCTTTCTTTTGGTCCTCTTGTGACCCTCCTTCTCTGGCCAGCCTCTGGTCCTCTCTTCTCTCTCTGGCTTATTCTCAGCCATCCACTGGTCATCTTATGACCCCCCTCCTTTTTGGTCTAGTTCAGACCTTTAGCCAACTTCTGGCCCTCCTCTGGTCCATGTCTGACCATTCATTGGCTGACACCTTATGACCCTCCTCTGGCCATCTCTAGGCCTTTCTTTATCACTTTCCTGGTCACTTTTCTGACCTTCCTCCTCTGGCCTTGTCATGGCCCTCCATCTCTTCTTTCTGGCCATCTCTAGGCCTTCATCTTCTCTAGCCATGTCCTGGCTTTCCTCTCTGGCCTACTTCAGGCCCTCCATTCTTCTTCTGTCCAGTTTCTGGACCTCCATTTACAACCCTTCATTTCTGGACATATCCATCTATGACAGTCCATTGGCTCACTCTGAGCCCTCCAACTTTTCCCTTCTTGGCCAGCTCAGGCCCTCTTTTTCTACTCTATATGGTGATAACCTCTGCCTGCACTTCTGCTTCTTTCTTCTACCTCATATTTCTTGCTCCTTCTTCTTCACTTCCCATCTAGCCATGTTGCTAGCTTTGAGGATGTGAGTTTGGATTCAGAACTATGTCCTATTTGAGGGTATGGTGGCTAAATCTGTTGGACTGATGAATTTGGAGGTTTTGAAGATGTGAAGATGGATGTGATCCAGAGGGAGTGTTGGAGTATGTGATCTCACCCATCAGTCACATCACCTTCTGGAATCTTCTGGAACCTTCTGTTCCTGGTACCTGTGCCTGTTCCTGACAGCTGTACCTTATTACTCAGCTGTGCCTGACTTACTCAGCTGTGCCTGACTTACTCAGCTGTGCCTTACTTACTCAGCTGCTCAGTCAGCTTCCTTACTCAGCACATCCTGTACATATATAAGGAGCACAGACATCAGAGTGTTTCCCCACTTCTCTTGTTCTGTGCTCAGGTCAGCTAGGTGGTAAGGTGGAACACATGGTCAATGATGTGTTGGCAGATGCTGGGAAGGAGGAGGACGACACTGAAGGTGCTGAGGTTGAAAGTGTGCTCAGAAGCAAGAAGGAGAAGGGAAAGGGACAGGCAAAGGTAGAAGAGGAGGAGCCTTGTAACTAGTACGGAACTGAGGAGGAGATGATTGCCAACATTGCCATGTATGTATTGAATGTCTTGACTGTTCCTAGGCTAATTGTGTGATAGTGGTGCCTATTGGAGGCACATTCATGTTGAGGGTGAGAAGGATAAGACTCTTGTCATTTCTGATGTGATTGGCAAGAGTCTCACTGGTGTGTATGGCAAGTGGAGGACTCCTGAGACCAAGAAGGTTGCTTGCATCCCCCCTGCAACAGATGTCAAGATTGCATAGCTGGTATTGGCACTGACAAGCGCAGGAAGTGTTGGCCATGCTCAAAGAACAAGACTTTGTGTGAGCACCAGTGGTATGAACCTTGCATCTATGCTGAAATCTCTCTGAAGTATGAACCTCATTGTGAAGAGGTGAAGACTTTCCTTGCCTGGACTTCAAACACCAGGGGTGGTAATACCCAAGTAAAGTCCAAATGATCCAAACGCCAGGGAGCACAGTGTTGGAGTATGTGATCTCACCCATCAGTCACATCACCTTCTAGAATCTTCTGGAACCTTCTGTTCCCAGTACCTGTGCCTGTTCCTGACAGCTGTACCTTATTACTCAGCTGTGCCTTACTTACTCAGCTGATCAGTCAGCTTACTTACTCAGCACATCCTGTACATATATAAGGAGCACAGACATGAGAGTGTTTCCCCACTTCTCTTGTTCTGTGCTCAGGTCAGTTACATGCTTACCTATCTTTTCTTATTACTTAATCAGACTTCTCTTGTTCTGTGCTCAGGCACTTCCCTTCAATTCTACACACAGGCTACTGGGTCTAACATCAAGGTCAATCTTTCTGAGACTTGCTTTGCCAGTGTTAGTAGTTCTGTCTTGCTCCAGGCGGCTGTTCAGAGGGTCATGGAGGAGAGCAAGGAGAAGCTGGCCTCAAAGGGGTTGGATGAGACAAAGAAGAAGCTCAAGAAGAAGATTCACAAGCTGGAGGATTCAATGGTTTGGGAGGAGAAGAGGGCAAGACAGGATCTTAGTGACCAGGTTCACATACTTGAGCATTGTGAGAAGGGTAGGAGAATGGAGATGACCTTGGATGTCTCTTTGAGCAATGAAGTGAGCAGGAGGTCAGAGAAGGAAGAACCTGCAAGGAAGAAGGCAAGGAGAGAGGGATCATAAGGTGGTAGAACATGACTCAGGACTATGGACCTTTAACTATGTACAATACATAAATGTCATTGTTTCTTGAACTCAAAATAGGTAGATATGATTGAAAGCAGGTGTTTTATGGTGTAATTTGAAAGGAGCATGGTAGGTAGATAGAAGAAAACAAAGGAGAGGACATGGAAGTTGATACTTGGCAGATACCACAGGGAAGGCAGGTAGAACTTACTTGCTCAACTTTGGCAAACACATGGAAGAGGAAGATATGAGCCATCTCATATGACATGCACTTTGTTGTGGTCAGGATGAGGATGACTTGCTTCAAAGCACAGTTGATGATGACCAGGATGGTGTCAAACTTGTTCAAGCAAGGTAGTGGCTTGATGAAGTCCATAGAGATCAAGTGCCAAGGTTGATTGAGGACTGGAAGGGGTTGGAGGAGACTGTAAGGCTTGTGATGTGGGATTTATTGTGTTTGCAAGTGATGCATGAGCAAACATAGTCACAAATGAATGCACAAATGTTGGACCAGGTATAGTAGCATCAAACTAGGTTGAGCATTCGATTCTGGCCAAAGTGCCCTGACATGGGATGGTCATGGTGCTGTTGAAGGACTTGAACTTGTAGCTCCTCTGTAGGAACCCAGACTCACTGGTCAAACAAGAGTAGACCAGCCTTGCTGAGCAACCATTGTGTGATGAGGTTGGAAGATGCTCAAGCTTGTTAAGGTGGATCTTGCACACCTTATTGTCCTGCTGAGGGGTGAGGATGTTGTTAGCCAATTACTCAGAGTCAATGATGAAGGAAGCACAAAGTACAATGTCTTCCAGATAGGTAGCTCACAGGGACTGATTGAACTGTTCTTGTGTGAACATTGGTTGAAGATTCTGGGGATTTGCTTTGGTGAAGCTGGTATCCCCCTCTTTTGTTGGAGTGTGTGATCTCATCCATCAGTCACATGATCTTCCATCACATTCTGGAAGCTTCTGTCACCTTCTGTCACCTTCTGTCACATCACCTTCCATTACCTTCTAGTAGTTTCTGTAGGCTGTGCAGTGGCTGTACCTATCTTACATATATAAGGAGCTCAGACATGAGAGTGTTTCCCCACTTCTCTTGTTCTGTGCTCAGGTCAGTTACATACTTACCTATTCTTTCTTATTACTTAATCTGACTTCTCTTGTTCTGTGCTCAGGCACCTCCCTTGAATTCTACATCTTTGGCATAGACGTCCCATCATCTAGTGAGTGTGTCTGGCTTGCTGCCAAGTCAACCAGGTCAGAATTGAATCTTCATGTCAAAGGTTGAAAGTAGTTCAGCCCAATGAACTTGTCATCAAGTCAACACCTTGGTAGAAGTAGAATACTTGAGATTCTTGTGGTTGGTCACAACATCAGTAGGGTTTGAAGAGTTCTTGAGGTAGCAACACCACTGTTTGAATGCTGAGTAGATGGCCAGACACTCCTTGTCATGTGTGTCATAGTTTCATTCTACTGGGTTAAGTGAGCAGGAGAAGAAGGCAACAGAATGGATATTGTCGTCAAGGGTAATGGAGAGGATTGCTGCAATGGCATAGTCAGAGGGATCTGTTTCAATGGTAACCTGATGACCAGGGATGAAATGGGTGAGGATGGGGGCTGAGTTGAATGCTGCTTTAAGTGTGTCAAAAGTGTTCTGCTCAGTGGAGCTGAAAGTCCACTTGACGTCCTTACAAGTGAGTTGAGTAAGGGGCTGGACAATCACTGAGTAGTTGTGTATGAAACAATAGTAGAAATTACAAAAACCTAAGAAGGACTGAATGTCCTTGACCTTTGCCTGATCCATTTTGAGTCCATCTGTGGAGAGCATGAAGCCTAAGAATTCCATGATAGTAGTGTCAAACTGGCATTTTGACAGCTTGCAGTAGAGACTGTTGTCATGAAGATGTTGAAGCACTTCTCAAATGTGCTTCCAATGTTCTGCCTTATTTGCTGAGTAGATGAGCAAGTCATCAAGGTAGACAACCACTGAAACATCAAGCAAGTCTGCTAAGATGGTATTGACCAACTGTTGGAACACTGCAGGAGCATTGGTAAGTCCAAAAAGCATAACTCTCTGCTTGAAAGACCTGCGCACACACATAACAGTATTGACCCTACAAGGACATGACATCATGAGCATTCCTATCACAGACACATGCATGCTTAATTGAGATTGGAACACAACTTGAACTTGACCTCCACATGTCTGATTGCACACTCCATTCAAACAAGCCCACTACTGCTTGACTGAGGTGGGAGGTATGGATGCTGGAGAGGGGAGTCAACAAGGTGTTGAGGTGGGGCATGTGGTTGAAGACAAAGCAGATGTTGTGTTGGCAGATGTTGGGGAGAAGGAAGGTGATGAAGCAGAGGACAAAGCTAAAGATGCAGAGGTTGAGAGTGTACTTGAGAGCAAGAAGAAGGAGAAAGGAAAGGGACAAGCAAAGGTAGAAGAGAGGGAAGCTCAAAACCAGTACAGAACTGCAGAGGAGATGATTGCCAACATGGCTGCATACATATCTGTTGGAGCATGGGATCTCACCCATCAGTCACATGATGTGGCTGTGCTGTTCTGGAACCTTCCATCATCTTCTACCAGCTTCTGGAATCTTCTGTCATCTTCCATCACCTTCTGTCACCTTCCATCACCTTCTATCAGGTTCTGTCATGTTCTGTCATGTTCTGTCATGTTCTGGAACCTTCCATCATCTTCTGGAATCTTCCATCACCTTCTTTTACCTTCTCTTACTTACATCACCTTCTGGTGGCTATGTAAGGCTGTGCCACCAGAACCTTCTTGTACATTCTATTACCTTCTTGTGGCTGTACATACTTTACATATATAAGGAGCCCAGACATGAGAGTGTTTCCCCACTTCTCATTGACTCTTAATATGACTTCTCATTGTTCTGTGCTCAGGCACCTCCTCTGAATTCTACAAGTAAGTAGTCTAGCATGCAGTGCTGGGCTTTGTGTGTACAAAATGGAGAGGAACCTTGATGACTAACATTGGATAAGCTATTAGCTGCTGCTGAAGCAGGTGCAGGTGCATGCTTGTAACACTCAGCAACAACTATGTGGAATCCATATCTGTGATTTTCAACTGAAAGGTGTGTTGAATGAATTCCAGACTCACTGAGGCTGTGCTATTCATGACTTGTTTCTGTGACTCATTTCAGTGTCATCACACTTGGACTCACATGTATTATTATGTCGTCACATCACTACCTTACACATATATAAGGAGCTCCTCTCCTCCATACTCAATAACAGTTGCTTTACTCTTACCACCACAAACACTCTTGTGAACTATTAATACTCAGGTAGGTGTTTGTGTTAGTTGTGTTATGAGTTTCCCTCTGGATGTTGCCACCATATACCTTCAATAGGTTATGGGCCCTGAGCACTCTCATCAGTGCTGGCCTTCATGGCTAATAGCTGCAGTTGAGAAGGTTAACTCAGTGGAAAGGTCAATGTGCACATGTCTAGTTTGAGCTTGCTCACTGACTGTGACAACCACAAAAAGCCATTGAAATGATGAGCTTAAATGATGGGTTTGATTTGAGCTTGCTCACTGACCATCTAGCCACCTAATAGGGTGTGCTGTCACTATCAGTTTGAGCTTGCTCACTGACAGATGCAATGGAAACAATGGTTCATCGTTGCTGAGCGCGTCACCCATTTGGGTTTGATTGCTGCTGGCATCAGATATCACATATCGTTCACCATTGTGTGTGACATTGTTGGTGCCAGACCCATGCTAACTGTCATGGCTTGTCACCATTACTATAGCATGACTGACACAACACTCAGATCTATTATCTTTATCAAAATGTCCTCTTCCTCCATCAAACGTCTTGTACCCATCTTTGACAGCATCAACTATATCCCTTGGTCCAAGAAGATGCAAGCCTACATTCAAGCACAAGGCAATTGGCTCTTTGTCAAAGGAACCATTTTATGCCCTGCCTCCACTGAAGCTGGCTATATCAATTGGCTTAACAAGGATGATCAGGCCATTGGTCAGATCAAACTTCATTGTTCATACCAAGTCAATGATGAGATTACCTGTTCCAACAAAACTACCTCCAAAGGTATTTGGGATTTTCTCCAGACGAAGTATGACAAGAAGTCTGTATCCAGTAGTTACTCTCTATTCCAGAGAGTTATGAGACTTAAAATCTCAGGGACTCATGATCCCACTACTGAGATTGCTGAGTTTGCTACCCTGAGTTTGCTACCCTGTTTGGACAGCTACAGGATCTCTCTTTGGAGATTCCTGGCACTATTCATGCTATGATTTTACTCAATGCTGTTCCACACAATTGGGAAAGCATCAGCCAGACTATCTTAAACACCAAAGCCACTGCTCAATCTACTACAGTTGCTGGAGTTGCTACAGAGGTTTACATTATCTCTTTTGATGATGTGGCCACTGCTATTAGGAATGAGTATGAGAGAATCTGTAAGGGATCTTCTCAATCTCAGGCCAAATCGGCTGGAATGGCTAAAAAGATTTCCAATGTGAAGAGGAAACCTGATAGTGTCGTAGAACGACCAGGAGGAAGCTCTCAGACAATACAACGTCTGAGGAAGGAAGAGGGAGTATGGCTCAAGGTAGTCAGATTGACTAGCTACAAGCTAAGGAATACAACTGTAACTGCAACTACTTATATAGTCCTCAATGAGTCATATGTACTAACATGCACAGAAGAGTCATAAGTAATGAGGCACAGCCTCCATAAGTAAAACAATGAGAAAGTAATAGGAAGTCATAAGGCAAACACAAGGATACTCCATGAAACAATAAGTGAAACATAATCGGAAACAACAATGAAGAAACAACCCGTAGTCCATGAGAAAGCAGCACTGTGCACAGCCTCAGCCTGCACAGTGATCAACACAGCCTTGTGACCCATGACCTAATCATATCACCTGACTCTCAGATAAAGGAAATGAAAAGGAAATGAATAATGGAAAATAGGTGTTCCACAACATTACCCCCTTTCTAAGAGTCATTCTCTGAATGAATCCTCAGTTGATTTGCCATTGGATGAGGAGTGAGAGGACAAGGAGGGCAAGGAGAATACAGATCTGGCCAACAGGGTTCATTCTTGATAGGATGAGAGGGTGGTCTGTGAAGAGAGTTAGTGGGGAACCAGACAAACCTCTGTCCTCTATTGGCATCAGACTCAATCTGCGCATAATTCTCCTTGTATGAATTGTCTGAGTCTCAAATTCCTGGAGAGTGACCACTGCTACCAATGTTCTGGAGATCCAATCTACCGACTTGTCAATGTAAATGTACTCAAAGACAAAGTCATTGTGGTGGGGATAGGTGGTGATCCTCCAGAGATATCACTGAGGACTGTTAGGAGCTTTGAAGAACTGCTCCCTAATGAAGTCCAGGGCCCTGGCTTGACAGGGGAAGGAATGGCAGGGTTGGTCAGGAACAGGATTGGGGTTTCCAGTCTGGACAGTGGCATATCCAGCGTAATCAAGTCCTTCCACATGAATAGGAAAGTCCTTGGTGAGTTTGTTGAGGACAGGGATGGGGACAAACATGATGGGCATTGTGATGAGAGAATTTGCTTTTCTGAATGTAGAAGGGCAGTAGGGTTGAAGAAGGAGACAGATCTCCTTTTTGTATCTTCAAAGTCGTTTCAATTGTTGAATCAAGAATGCTTCAGTGGGGAGGGAACTGTCAACCGGCTTGACATCTGATGAAACAGGGGTAGAGAAGAAGTCGTCAGGAAAGATTGATCGGAGAAACTCAAGGAAACAAGTCTTCTTTGTTACTGGAAAGTCTTGGGGAAAATGTTTCTTGTAAGCCTCTAGGGTGGCTTTAGAATTGGTGAACTGGGCTGCCATTTCCCATGAGGATTCTTTGATTGGGTAACCTTTCCATTTGACTTTGAATTTCCAAATCGATTGTTTCCCTTTCTTTCCAAAGTCCTTGTGATCCAGGATCTTTTCAACTTCCCATTCAGGTTTTGGTCCTTCAATGTCTGGAGGTGGGTGAGAGAGGACTTCCTTTTGATGTTCTGCTTCAGGGGGAACATAACAGGATAGAATGGCTTCGTTGAACACAGGGTGAATGGTCTTCCATTTGGGAGGAATGTCTAGTTTGAATGAGGACGCTCCAACCTTCTTAACAATCTTGAAAGGGCCAACACGCTTTTCATCCAACTTCTTGGAAGGCTGTGTTGTGGTGATGTTGGTGGCCTCAATCATCACTTTTTCTCCAATCTGAAAGTCATGAGAGGGACGACAGTTCTTGTCATAGTCTTGTTTCATTGCATCTGCAGCAAACTTCAAGGCTGATTGGGCGTCTTCCCAGGAACGTTTCATCCTTTCAGCAAACTGCATGGCAGACTTGTTGGAAGTGTTCCGTCAAAGGTCCATTCCCATATGTGGATGTCTTCCAAGGTTCAGGAAGAACAGGGAATAGGAAGTAGAACAATTGACTCGATTGTTGATCGCAAATTGAGCCATGGATAGCCATTCTGCCCAGTCATCCTGTCTGTAGTCGATCCAGACACAGAGGTACTTCTCAATCTCAGTGTTCAAACATTCTGTCTGTCCATCAGTCTGAGGGTGATAAGCTGTAGAGGGATTGTGTTCGATCTTCAGGAGTTTGTAGAGCACCTTTGAAAATTTAGACGAAAACTCCTTTCCTCGATCACTGATGAACTTCTTGAAAAGACCGAAGTGTTTCCAGACATGATCTCTGAACAATCATGCCATACCTTCCGCAGTACAACTCATGGTAGAGGGGACCACAATGATGTATTTGGAATGCCTACAGACGAAGACACAGATGGCATCAAAACCATTGGATGGGGGAAGAGGACTGATGATGTCTCCTGAGACGAAATCCCAAGGTTTCTGAGGAATCTCATTGGGTTGGAGGGGAGCTGCTAATGCCTGGTGTCTCAGGTTGTCATGTTGACACCTGTCACAGGCCTTGACATATCTCATGACCTGTCGTTGAAGGTTGGGCCACCAGTAATTTCTCTGAATAAGTTCCGTTGTTTTGTGTCCGCCTGGGTGACCTGTGATTGCCATGTTGTGATGATTGAAGATGATGCGCTCTCGGAGAGAGGAGTCCTTAGGAACATAGACCATTCCTTTGTATGTGATGATGTTGTTGGTCTCCTTGTAGTTGGTTCCTGTCGTGGAACGACCAGGAGGAAGCTCTCAAACAATACAACGTCTGAGGAAGGAAGAGAGAGTGTGGCTCAAGGTAGTCAGATTGACTAGCTACAAGCTAAGGAATACAACTGTAACTACAACTACTTATATAGTCCACAATGAGTCATATGTACTAACATGCATAAGGGAGTCATAAGTAATGAGGCGCAGCCTCCATAAGTAAAACAATGAGAAAGTAATAAGAAACCTCAAGACAAATGCAAGGATACTCCATGAAACGATAAGTGAAACATAATCGGAAACAACAATGAAGAAACAACCCGTAGTCCATGAGAGAGTAGCACTGTGCGCAGCCTCAGCCTGCACAGTGATCAACACAGCCTTGTGACCCATGACCTAATCATATCACCTGACTCTCAGATAAAAGGAAATGAAAGTGAAATGAATAATGGAAAATAGGTGTTTCACGACATTACCCCCTTTCTAAGAATCATTCTCCGAATGAATCCGGAGTTGACTGGCCATTGGATGAGGAGTGGGAGGACGAGGAGAATAGAGGGCTGGCCAACGGAGTTCGTTCTTGACTGGACGAGGTGGTTCTTGACGAAGGGAGTTGGTGGGGAACCAAAAGAACCTATGACCTCGATTAGCGTCTGACTCTATCTGCGCATAGTTGTCGTCTCTGGAGAAATCTATAGTCTTGGTCTCAAATTCCTGAAGTGTCACTTCAGCAACAAGAGTCCTAGAGATCCAATCGACTGATTTTCGAATATATATATATTCAAAAACAAAGTCATCATGGAACGGGTAGGTGGTGATTCTCCAAAGATAACGTTGAGGACCATTGGGGGCTTCGAAGAATTGCTCCCTAATGAGCTCAAGGGCACGAGATTTGCGAGGGAATGAATGACGCGGTTGGTCAGGAACGGGGTTGGGGTCTCCATGCTGGACAGCAGCATATCCTTGAACATTGAGTCCTACCACTCGGACAGGGTAGTCTTTAGTGATGTCGTATAGGACCTCATCGGGGACGAATAAGACGGGCATTGTGATGATGGAGGTTGCTTTCTGGGATATAGAAGGACAGTGGGTTGAAAGGGAGGCAGATGTCCTTTTTGTATCTTCAAAGTCGTTTCGATTGTCGAATCAAAAACGCTTCAGTGGGGAGGGAACTGTCAACCGGCTCAACATCCGACGAAACAGGGGTGGAGAAGAAGTCATCAGGGAAGATCGATCGGGGAAACTCGAGGAAGCGAGTCTTCTTTGTCACTGGAAAGTCCTGGGGAAAACGTTTCTTGTAGGCCTCTAGAGTGGCCTTGGAATTGGTGAACTGGGCTGCCGTTTCCCATGAGGACTCTTCGATCGGATAACCCTTCCATTTGACCTTGAACTTCCAGATCGATCGTTTTCCTTTCTTTCCAAAGTCCTTGTGATCCAAGATCTTTTCAACTTCCCATTCAGGCTTTGGTCCTTCGATGTCAGGAGGGGGACGTGAGAGGGTTTCCTTCTGATGTTCTGCTTCTGGGGGAACATATCGAGACAGAATGGCTTCGTTAAAGACAGGGTGAATAGTCTTCCATTTGGGAGGGATGTCAAGTTTGAATGAGGACGCTCCGACCTTCTTGACAATTTTGAAAGGTCCAACACGTTTTTCATCCAGTTTCTTGGAAGGTCGGGTAGTAGTGATGTGAGTAGCTTCGACCATTACTTTTTCTCCAATCTGGAAGTCCTGAGAGGGACGACGTTTCTTGTCATAATCTTGTTTCATTGCGTCTGCAGCAAACTTCAAGGCCGATTGAGCGTCTTCCCAAGAACGTTTCATCCTTTCAGCAAACTGCGTGGCAGACTCGTTGGAAGTGTCCCGTCGGAGATCCATTCCCATATGTGGATGTCTCCCAAGGTTCAGGAAGAACGGGGAATAAGAAGTAGAGCGATTGACCCGGTTGTTGATCGCAAACTGAGCCATTGAAAGCCATTCTGCCCAGTCATCTTGTCTGTAATCGATCCAGGCCCGAAGGTACTTCTCAATCTCGGTGTTCAAACGTTCAGTCTGTCCATCGGTCTGAGGATGATATGCCGTAGAAGGATTGTGCTCGATCTTCAGGAGTTTGTAAAGTGCCTTTGAGAACTTGGACGAAAACTCCTTTCCTCGATCACTGATGAACTTCTTGAATAGGCCAAAGTGTTTCCAAACGTGATCTCTGAACAGACGTGCCATGCCTTCCGCAGTACAACTCATAGTAGAGGGGACCACAATGATGTATTTGGAATGCCTGCAGACGAAGACGCAGATGGCATCAAAACCATTGGATGGGGGAAGAGGACCGATGATGTCTCCTGAAACGAAATCCCAAGGTTTCTGAGGAATCTCATTTGGCTGGAGAGGTGCTGCTAACGCCTGGTGTCTGGGATTGTCATGTTGGCACCTGTCACAGGCTTTGACATATCTCATGACCTGTCTCTGAAGATTAGGCCACCAGTAGTTCCGTTGGATAAGTTCCGTTGTCTTGTGTCCGCCTGGGTGACCTGTGATTGCTGTATCATGATGATTGAAAATGATGCGCTTCTCGGAGGGAGGAGTCCTTGGGAACATAGACCATTCCTTTATACGTGATGATGTTGTTGGTCTCCTTGTAGTTCGTTCCTTTGGAGTCATCCTTAAGTCCTTGAATGACGCTGGCTTCAGCCTGTTGTCTTCGTTTCCTGATCTCTGAAAGAATGTCTTCTTCATCCTTGAATGACAAAGAATTCAGCTTCTGGAGAAAGTTCAAATTGAGTGCAAAGGTTTCATCTGTGAATCCTGGAAGTTGTCCAACTTCAAAGAAATTTGTGTAGCGAAAGACTCTGGCTTGAGCAGAACGACGTTGGAATTGTCATTCTTACCCCCTTTCGAAGATTCCGGCCCACGGGATAGGAAGTCGGCGACCTGATTAAGCTTCCTGGTTGGTGACTTAATTCATAGTGATAATCCTGGAGATCTGAAAACCATCTGGCTTGACGACGATTCAACTTCTGAGGTTCTCTGAAGTACTGGAGGTTTTTGTGATCGGTCCAAATTTCAAATTTCCCAGCACCTTGTAAAAGTTTTCGCCAGTGTTGGAGAGCCTTCATAATTGCCAAAAGTTCCTTGTCATAGATCTGATAATTTCTCTCGGATTCGGAATGTGTCTTTGAGAAAAAGCCAAGGGGACGAGATTTCCCATCGATGATTTGGTGGAGCACAGCACCAGAGGTAGTGTCCGAAGCATCTGTTTCTAACCTGTAGGAAGCCTTGTCGTCTGGAATAGCCAGAACCACATTTTCCCGAACTCTTTGTTTCAAAAGTTCAAAGGCCCGTTGCTGTTTGTCTGTCCATTCGAAGATCTTGTCCTTTTTCAGTAGTTCGTTGAAGGGACGAGTGATTTCGGCAAAGTCCTTAATAAAATCCCTGTAGAAGTTGCAGAATTGAACAAAACTGCGGGTCTCCTTCAGATTAGATGGTGTCTTCCAGTCATCAATGACTTTAGTCTTCTTTGGATCCATACGAAGTGTGCCTTCTGAAACGATTAGACCTAAGAATGGAGCTTCGGGAACCTCCCATAAGCACTTGGATAGCTTTAGGTAAAGGTTATTGTCTCTGAGGCGTTGAAGAACTTCCCGGGTGACATCTCTGTGGACCTTCATGTCCTTAGAGGCAATCAAAATGTCGTCCATATAGATGATTAGCTTCCCATCTCTGATGAGGTCATGGAAGATTTCGTTCATCATCTTCTGGAAGGTAGCCGGTGCGTTGCAAAGACCAAAATACATGACCAGGGGTTCGTAAAGGACCGCGGTTGGTAATAAAAGCCGCTTTCCATTCGTCGCCTTCCTTGATTTGAACATTGTTGAATCCCCAACGAATGTCCATCTTTGTGAAGATCTTGGACTGTTTCAAACAGTGGAGGATATCTGAAATCAAAGGGAGGGGATACCGATTTTTGACAGTGATGTCGTTGAGCTTTCGGTAATCTTGGATGGGACGAAGTTCATCGTTATCCGTCTTGTTGACAAAGAAGAACGGAGAAGCGAATGAGGACTTCGAAGGGCGAATGCGACCAGTATTCAAGTTTTCCTCAAGGAACTTGTCTAGTTTGACTTGTTCCTTTGGGTTGAGAGGATAAACTTTCCCGCGAACCTTGTTGTCCGAACCTGGGAGAAGATCAATGGCATGATCCCATTCTCTATGTTCAGGGAGGTGATCAAAATTGGTGACATCGAAAACATCCTTGTAATCCCTATATCCCGGAGGGATTTCTTCAAGGTTGACAGCTCAGGTTTCCATAGACAGTTCTTCCTCTTTTTCCAGAGGGTCGGTAGACCAATAAGACAGAGCAGGTACTTCATCGTTAAGGAGCATTTCCATGCGACGAGTTTCCAGGATGAAGTCTTCTTCCTCTATGTTTACCAACACGTGAGGGGAATCCATGGGTAAAGTAGAACCTTTCGGAACAGAGTCTTCATCAACTACTTCTTCCATATCAGGAAGTCGCAGCTGTCTATACTCTGGGACAACTCTTTCTTCCTCTTCAGGAATAGCAACGGCCATGCTGCATCCCTGAGGACAGCGAGTGAAGGAGATACGAGAATTTGCCCAGTCAATCTCCGGATTGTGGGTCTTCAGCCAGTCATAACCAAGAAAAACTTCTCCTTTGCCTAACTCGACAACCGGGAGAGTAATGCGTTCCCTGTGGGGTCCTTGCTTAGAACCTATTTCAAGCTCGAGGTCCACAAATCGATCAATAAGTCCTGCCACATTTTTCGATCCATCAGCATTCAAAGCTTGGATAGGGTGTGGCAACGGGTGTGTTTCCAAATGTAAGTCTTTGACAACACATCTGTTGATGCAAAAGACCATGCATCCACAATCAACCAGAACATTTCGCCAGAAATTCTGCCAGGTGGAGGGTACCATGAGATGTGCCTGCAGATCCAACTGCGCACGTTGTCCAGATTTGTGTACAACATTTCTGAACTCCAAAAGAGAGGGCTCAATATTCGGAAGATCAAATAACTTATCATTCGCGAATATATATACGGCCTCCTGAGGTTGAGCCAAAGTCTCAGGAGCTACTGAAAATCCTGACGAGGAGAAGATGAGGTAGAGGGTGCATGGGTAGTAGTATCGTCCTTGGGTTCATAAAGAGTCTGTGAGCGGGGTGGGTTTCGAGTAGTGGGGTTGTACGTAGGTGGTCCATTTCCTTCTTTCTCCTTGAGATAGGCCTTGATTTCTTCGATAGAAAGATCACCACTATCAACCATTTGTCTAAGATCTTGCTTCTTGGGGAAATAATGAGGTTTCTTGGGGTCAGGACAATTTCGGGCGATATGTCCTTGTTTCCCACAGTTGAAGCACATAATCTTTCTTTGACCAATCTCCATTGGGGTATCTCCTGGTTGAGGAGGGAGAGTATTATCGTTGGTCTTGGAAGAGGAGGTAGCAGCAGGTTTGGTAGACGAAGAAAATGTAGAAAGCCTGGGAGTAGAAAAGCCTTGTTGGTTGAACCTGGACTGGAAGCGATTGTTTTTCCTCATAAGAGGGCCTAGCTTCAGGGCTAACTCTCTGTAGTCCTTGTAAGAGGGTTGTTCTGGAAGATCTGCAAAGTCATCCAGTCCTTTGGTGTCGTCTTTGAGCCTCATTTTCTGAACAATGTCTCTCATATTGGCATTCATCTGCTCAGTGTTTTGCCTGTTGGTCTCATAGGTGGCGTGTATCTGAACTACCAATTCGTTGTTGAGAGCCTCATCCAATTGGTCAGTGAGGATATGATCGAAGTGGTCTTCATTGAGCTTTCCTTTGACTCTGTAGGCATCGAATCCCAGGAAGAACTCTTCAGCGGTCTTCTTTTCTTGGGTCAGGGAAAAGAGGTGAGTCCTAGCTTTTCTTTCGAGTTCTGGGTCTTTGAACTGCTTGTCTAGGCCTTGTTTGAATTCGTCCCAAGGGAGAAGGTTCGCATTCAGGGAGTCTTGGAACTCTTGGAGGAAGTTGTTTGCAAAGACATAGGCATCTCCGCTCTTCATGAAGGATAGGACAGAATAGATCTTGTCCTTGCTGCTGGTGAGGGTAGGATTTCCACTGATCCAGATCTGAATAGCTTGGTCAAAGGCATTGTAGTGTTCTCTTTTGCCATCAAAATCTGCAGGTTGGGCAACGAAGTTTCTTCTTGGAGCAGAAGGAGAAGGAGTAGGATTGGGTTGGGTGAGGTTTAGTGCTGTAGTGACTGCCGCTGTCATGAGGTTAATCATTTCTTGTTGAGTCAGTCCAGTAAGGTCCTTGGGTGGGGTGTCATCCCTTTGTTTCCCTTTTGATCCTGTGGAGCGAGGAGGATTTTGGGAGCCAAGGAGTCCGGGGAACTGAGAATCGATGTCATCTCCATGATCTGAACCGGTCTGGTGGGCCATGTCTGATAAAGAGAGTGAAGAGGGTGAAGATATAGATTTGGAGGGAGGAGTAGGAGGAGACGGGGTTCGCTTTGGTGAGCGATAGGAAAGTAGGTCGGGAGAGGACGTTGTGAAGTAGTGAGAGAGGGAGCTTGTAGCTTATGTCGTGGAATGACCAGGAGGAAGCTCTCAAACAATACAACATCTGAGGAAGGGAGAGAGAGTATGGCTCAAGGTAGTCAGATTGACTAGCTACAAGCTAAGGAATACAACTGTAACTGCAACTACTTATATAGTCCTCAATGAGTCATACATACTACAGTGGCTCAAAAAAGTGTCCCAATATTTGGTCATCTTTGCGTAATCTGTTTATAGCATGACATTGGCATGTCATGTTACACTGCGATAAATATATATAATGCTATGACATAATGGCTATAATTTGAGCTACTAGTCATGTGATTTGGTCACGAACTCATGTCACAGCAAATTAAATAAAATAATAGGTCATTGGGACACTTTTTTGACCCTCTATCTCAATACTTCATATGGCCTCCCTTAGCCTTAATACATGCTTGGCACCTCCTTGGCATGCTCTCAATTAGGTTCTGGCATACCTCTGGAGGGATTGCATTCCACTCCTTCACCACTCTATCCCACAATTCATGCACTTCCTTGGGTGGTTGGTCATATTCCAGCAACTTCCTCTTGATGTATGTCCAGAGATGTTCAATGGGGTTGAGGTCAGGTGACTGTGCAGGCCAGACTAGGGCAGTAATGTTGTTGTCCTCAAACCACTTGTCAGTCATCTTGGAGGTGTGTTTGGGGTCATTGTCATGCTGAAAGGTTCTTTCTCCTGTCGTGGAACGACCAGGAGGAAGCTCTCAAACAATACAACGTCTAAGGGAGGGAGAGAGTGTGGCTCAAGGTAGTCAGATTGACTAGCTAAAAGCTAAAGAATACAACAGTAACTACAACTACTTATATAGTCCAAGAATGAGTCATACATACTAACATGCAAAAGAGAGTCATAAGTAATGAGGCGCAGCCTCCATAAGTAAAACAATGAGAAAGTAATAAGAAACAATAAGGCAACGGCAAGGATACTCCATGAAACAATAAGTGAAACGTAATCGGAAACAACAATGAGGAGACAATCCATAGTCCATGAGAAAGCAGCACTATGCGCAGCCTCAGCCTGCACAGTGATCAACACAGCCTCGTGATCCATGACCTAATCATATCACTTGACTCTCAGATAAAGGAAATGAAAAGGAAATGAATAATGGAAATAGGTGTTCCACGACATTACCCCCTTTCTAAGAGTCATTCTCCGAATGAATCCTTAGTCGGTCCGCCATTGGATGAGGAGTAGGGAGACGAGGAGGACGGGGAGAGTACAGATCTGGCCAACGAAGTTCATTCTTGATAGGATGAGAGGGTGGTCTGCAAAGAGAATTGGTAGGGAACCAGACAAACCTCTGTCCTCGATTAACGTCAGACTCAATCTGTGTATAATTCTCTTCATATGAGTTGTCCAAAGTCCGAGTCTCGAATTCCTGAAGAGTGACCACTGCTACCAATGTTCTGGAGATCCAATCTACCGACTTGTCAATGTAGATGTACTCAAAGACAAAGTTGTCGTGGTGGGGATAGGTGGTAATTCTCCAGAGGTATCGCTGAGGACCATTAGGAGCTTCGAAGAACTGCTCCCTAATGAAATCCAGGGCCCTGGCTCAACGAGGAAAGGAATGACGGGGTTGGTCGGGAACAGGATTGGGATTTCCTGTCTGGACAGCAGCGTATCCAGCATAGTCCAGACCTCTCACATGAATAGGAAAGTCCTTGGTGAGTTCGTTAAGAACGGGGACGGGAACAAACATGACGGGCATTGTGGTGATGAGGATTTGCTTTCTAAGTGTAGAAGGGCAGTAGGATTGGAGAGGAAACTGATCTCCTTTTTGTATCCTCAAAGTCGTTTAGATTGTCGAATCAAAAATGCTTCCGTGGGGAGAGAACTGTCGATCGGCTCGACATCCGACGAAACAGGAGTGGAAAAGAAGTCATCAGGAAAGATAGATCGGGGAAACTCAAGGAAGCGGGTCCGTTTGACTGTTGGAAAGTCATCTGGAAAACGTTTCTTGTAGGCGTTTAGGGTGGCTTTCGAGTTAGTGAATTGGTCTGCCGTCTCCCATGAGGATTCCTCAATAGGATAACCCTTCCATTTGATCTTGAACTTCCAGATTGATCTTCCTTTCTTTCCAAAATCTCGATGATCTAGGATCTTTTCGACTTCCCACTCGGGCTGTGGTCCTTCAACGTCAGGAGGGGGGCGTGACAGTGCTTCTTTCTGATGTTCAGCTTCCGGAGGGATGTAACGGGATAGGAGGGCTTCATTGAACACAGGGTAGATGGTTTTCCACTTCTTCGGGATGTCTAGTTTGAACGAAGAAGCTCCGACTTTCTTGACAATCTTAAAAGGTCCAACACGCTTATCATCTAACTTCTTGGAAGGTCGAATAGTTGTGATGTGGGTGGACTCAAGCATGACCTTTTCTCCAATTTGGAAGTCCTGAGATGGTCGACGCTTCTTGTCATAATCCTGTTTCATCGCATCTGCTGCAAACTTTAAGGCTGATTGGGCATCTTCCCATGAACGTTTCATCCTTTCAGCAAACTGCGTGGCAGACTCATTAGAAGTATCCCGTCGAAGGTCCATTCCCATGTGGGGATGTCTCCCAAGGTTCAAGAAGAACGGGGAATAGGATGTAGAGCGATTGACCCGATTGTTGATCGCAAATTGGGCCATGGAGAGCCATTCTGCCCAGTCATCCTGTCTGTAGTCAATCCAGGCACGAAGGTACTTCTCGATTTCAGTGTTCAACCTTTCAGTTTGTCCATCAGTTTGAGGATGGTATGCTGTAGAGGGGTTGTGCTCAATCTTCAGGAGCTTGTAGAGTGCCTTTGAGAACTTGGACGAAAACTCCTTTCCTCGGTCACTGATGAACTTCTTGAAAAGGCCAAAGTGTTTCCAAACATGGTCTCTGAATAAGCATGCCATGCCTTCCGCAGTACAACTCATAGTAGAGGGAACCACAATGATGTATTTGGAATGTCTGCAGACAAAGACGCAGATGGCATCAAAACCGTTGGACGGAGGGAGAGGGCCAATGATATCTCCTGAGACAAAATCCCAAGGTTTCTGTGGAATTTCGTTTGGTTGAAGAGGTGCTGCCAATGCCTGATGTCTGGGATTGTCATGTTGACATCTGTCGCAGGCTTTGACATATCTCATGACCTGCCTCTGAAGGTTAGGCCACCAGTAATTCCGTTGAATGAGTTCTGTTGTCTTATGTCCGCCTGGGTGACCTGTGATCGCTGTGTCGTGATGATTGAAAATAATGCATTCTCGGAGGGAGGAATCTTTTGGAACATAGACCATTCCTTTGTATGTGATGATGTTATTGGTCTCCTTGTATTCAGTTCCTTTGGAGTCGTTTTTGAGTCCTTGGATGACACTGGCTTCAGCTTGTTGTCTTTGTTTCCTGATTTCCGAAAGAATGTCTTCTTCATCCTTGAATGACAAAGAATTCAGTTTCTGAAGGAAATTCAGGTTGAGGGCGAAAGTTTCATCTGTAAACCCTGGAAGCTTTCCAACTTCGAAGAAATTGGTGTAGCGAAAAGACTCTGGCTTGAGCAGAACGACGTTGGAATTGTCGTTCTTACCCCCTTTCGAAGATTCTGGCCCACGGGATAGGAAGTCAGCAACCTGATTGAGTTTTCCTGGTTGGTGACTCAGTTCATAGTGATAATCCTGTAGGTCTGAGAACCATCTGGCTTGACGACGATTTAACTTCTGAGGTTCTCTGAAATACTGGAGGTTTTTGTGGTCTGTCCAGATCTCGAATTTTCCCGCACCCTGTAAAAGTTTTCGCCAATGTTGTAAAGCTTTCATGATTGCCAGAAGTTCCTTATCGTAGATTTGATAATTTCTCTCAGACTCAGAATGCGTCTTTGAGAAGAAGCCAAGGGGACGAGATTTTCCATCAATGATTTGGTGAAGCACAGCACCAGAGGTAGTGTCCGAAGCATCTGTTTCCAACCTGTAAGAAGCTTTGTCGTCTGGAATAGCTAAAACCACATTTTCCCGAACTCTTTGTTTCAAAAGTTCAAAGGCTCGTTGTTGTTTGTCTGTCCATTCAAATACCTTGTCCTTTTTCAACAGTTCATTGAAGGGACGAGTGATTTCGGCGAAGTCCTTGATAAAATCCCTGTAGAAGTTGCAGAATTGAACAAAACTGCGGGTCTCTTTCAAGTTAGACGGCGTTTTCCAATCATCAATGACTTTTGTCTTCTTGGGATCCATACGAAGGGTGCCTTCCGAAACTATTAGACCTAGGAACGGTGCCTCTGGTACTTCCCATAAGCACTTGGATAACTTCAGGTAAAGGTTGTTGTCTCTGAGGCGGTGAAGAACTTCTCGGGTGACGTCTCTGTGGACCTTAATGTCCTTAGAGGCAATTAGAATGTCGTCCATATAGATGATTAACTTCCCATCTCTGATGAGATCATGGAAGATTTCGTTCATCATCTTTTGGAAGGTAGCTGGTGCGTTACAAAGACCGAAATACATGACCAAAGGTTCGTATAGTCCACGGTTGGTAATGAAAGCCGCTTTCCATTCATCGCCTTCTTTGATTCGAACGTTATTGAATCCCCAACGAATGTCCATTTTCGTAAAGATTTTGGACTGTTTCAAACGATGGAGGATGTCCGAAATTAAAGGAAGAGGATACCGATTTTTGACAGTGATGTCATTGAGCTTTCGATAATCCTGAATGGGGCGAAGTTCATCATTGTCCGTTTTGTTAACAAAGAAGAACGGGGAGGCGAATGAAGACTTCGAGGGACGAATGCGGCCGGTGTTCAAGTTTTCCTCCAGGAACTTGTCTAATTCGACTTGTTCTTTTGGACTGAGGGGATAAACTTTTCCACGAACCTTGTTGTCAGAACCTGGGAGAAGATCAATGACATGATCCCATTCTCTATGTTCAGGAAGGTGATCAAAGTTGGTGACATCGAAAACATCCCTGTATTCCGGAGGAATCTTTTCTAGGTCAATAGCTCGAGTTTCCATAGACAGTTCTTCCTCTTTTTCAAGAGGGTCGGTAGACCAATAGGAAAGAGCAGGTACTTCGTCATTGAGAAGCATTTCCATGCGACGAGTTTCCAAATCAAAATCTTCTTCCTTTATGTTTTCCAACACATGAGGGGAATCCAATGGTAGGGTGGGTCCTTTCGGGGTAGCATCTTCATCCACCACTTCTTCCATATCGGGAAGACGAAGAGTCCTGTACTCGGGGATGACCTGTTCTGTTTCCTCGGGGATGGCAAGGTTCATGCTACATCCTTGAGGACATCGAGTGAAAGAAATTCGAGAATTGGCCCAATCGATTTCTGGATTGTGAGTTTTCAGCCAATCATAACCAAGAAAAACTTCCCCTTTGCCAAGTTCGACAACTGGAAGAGTAATCCTTTCCCTGTGGGGCCCTTGCTTGGAACCAATCTCAAGCTCAAGGTCCACATACCGATCGATAAGTCCAGCCACGTTCTTTGATCCGTCAGCGTTCAAGGCTTGAATGGGTCATGGTAACGGGTGGGTTTCCAAATGTAAATCTTCGACAACACGCCTGTTGATGCAGGAAACCGTGCATCCACAATCGACCAAGACGTTTCGCCAGAAGTTCCGCCAGGTGGAGGGTACCGTGAGGTGTGCCTGTAAATCCAACTGGGCACGCTGTCCATGTTTGTTCCTCACATTTCTAAACTCTAGAAGAGAGGGCTCGATATTCGGAAGATCAAATAAATTATCATTCACGAATATATAGCTGGACTCCTGAGATTGAGCCAATTTCTCAGGAGGATTCAAAAAAACTCTTGGGGAGGGGAGACATGGGTGTAGCCGGAGCGGTTTGTGCAGTAGTGGTAGTAGAGGAGGGTTCATATAAGGTTTGTGAGCGGGGTGGGTTGCGAACATTTGAATCATACGTAGGGGTGGACAGTCCTTCTTTTTCTCTGATGAAAGCCTTCAATCCTTCAAGATCAACACTCTCAGCCTCATAGAGTAAGCGGTTGTCAAATCGCTTAGGTACTTTGCGAGGTTTGAGTGGTTCAGGGCACTGATTCTTGAAATGGCCAGGCTTCCCACAATTGAAGCAGGTGATCTGACGACGGCCAATCTCCATGGGAACATCTCCTGGTTGAGGAGGAAGAGTGTTCGTGTTGGAAACCTGAGTTTTGGGAGCTGGAGTAGGAGTAGTGGCCGGTTTGGAAGAGGCATTCTGACAAGGGAAGTAGGACGTCGACTGGTAAGACCTATAATCCCTTTTGACCTTGGGTCCCAACTGAATAGCAAGCTTCCTGTAGACATCATAGGAGGGTTTGTCAGGCTGAAGAGTGGGATAAGTCGGAGCCTTTCCAGAGTCCTTCATCATTTCGACCATGTTCTTGTAGACCTCCAACTTCATCTCGTTGTAAGAGATCTTGTTGGTTTCGTAGGCTGCATGGACCTGAACTACCAGATCTTGGTTGAGGGCATGGTCCAGCCTTTCGACGAGGAAGACGTCGAATTCCTTGTTGGTGAGTTTGCCTTTGGTCCTGTAAGCGTCAAAAGTGAGGAAGAATTCCTCTGCCGTTTTCTTTCCTTGAGTGAGAGTGAGAAGGTATTCCCTGGCCTTCCTTTCAAGTTCCGGATCAATGAACTGGGCGTCCAAAGCCGTTTTGAAGGTATTCCAGGAAACTGCATCCATTGCCAGGCTGTTGGAGAAGTTCTGGAGGTAGTTCTGGGCATAGACCAGAGCGTCTCCTGTCTTCATGAACGAAAGTACCGAATAGATTTTGTCCTTGTCACTGGTGAGATTGGGGTTGCCTGCGATCCAAACCTTGACTGCTTGATTGAAAGCGTCATAATGCTCTCGCTTTCCATCAAAGTCAGCTGGTTGAGCAATGAAGTTCTGTCGTCGTGCAGAAGAAGAAGTGGGTTGTGCCGATTGTTGTAAAAGCCTATCGAAGAATGGATTGTATGTTTCGATATCTGTGGTTCCATCATCCAGAGTAACGATCCTTTCTTCTTTCTCTGGTATGCCTAAAGAAGCCAAAGAACCGCGAACTGCTAACCGAAGTACTTCCACTAACTCATCCTTTGAGAAGCGGAATTTGTCTGAAGACGGTTGAGCCCTCTGCTTGCCTGCACTCTGTTTCGAAGAGCCTGAGGAAGCAGGAATCTGCCCATCGTCTTGAGGTGGAATAATTACATCACGCGTCTGGTGATCTTGAGAACCGGATCCTGACTGATCCATCGAGGAAGACATAGAAGGTGTTGAAATGGTAGAGGGTGTGAGAGAGGAAGGAGGAGTAGTAGTTTCTTCCGAGGTGGGTGAAGGAGGAGGATTGGTGGGGGTGTAGACTATAAAAGTCCAGGGAGGGGGAAAGGTGTTGAGGGACGTTGTGAAGTAATGAGAGAGGGAGCTTTTAGCTAATGTCGTGGAACGACCAGGAGGAAGCTCTCAAACAATACAACGTCTAAGGGAGGGAGAGAGTGTGGCTCAAGGTAGTCAGATTGACTAGCTAAAAGCTAAAGAATACAACAGTAACTACAACTACTTATATAGTCCAAGAATGAGTCATACATACTAACATGCAAAAGAGAGTCATAAGTAATGAGGCGCAGCCTCCATAAGTAAAACAATGAGAAAGTAATAAGAAACAATAAGGCAACGGCAAGGATACTCCATGAAACAATAAGTGAAACGTAATCGGAAACAACAATGAGGAGACAATCCATAGTCCATGAGAAAGCAGCACTATGCGCAGCCTCAGCCTGCACAGTAATCAACACAGCCTCGTGATCCATGACCTAATCATATCACTTGACTCTCAGATAAAGGAAATGAAAAGGAAATGAATAATGGAAATAGGTGTTCCACGACATCTCCATCTGCCATGTCCAACTTCTCAAAGCTTTCCTCCACTCCTTCAGTCAAATCTTGCAGTACTGCTCAGATTTCATGATGCCCTGGACCTCAATCAACATTCCAACTCCATTCCAGCCCATACAGCCCCACACCATCAAGTTATTGCCCCCTCCATGCTTGACTGTAGGTGTGGTGGTACAGTCAGAGAGGCCCTCACCCTTTTTTTTCCATGTATAGGTCCTTCCATCTGACCCAATCCTGTTGATTTTAGTCTCATCAGACCATAGAATCCTCTTCCAATCCTCCACAGTCCAGTTCTCATGTAATCTGGCAAACTTGAGGCATGCAGCTCATTGATGCTTTTTGGCCTTGACAATTGCCCTAAAGTCCTCTGATTTGAGGGCATTGCAAACTGTTTGGGCAGAGACAGGTGTGGAGAGAGTTTGGTTAATGAAATGGGTGGCCTGGACTGCATTATCAAGCTTTCCTGAAGTGATTTGTCGAGTAATTGCCTGTTTGTCCCTAGGAGAAAGCTTGGAGGGATGGCCATACTTGACATTGTCCTTCATAAAATCAAGTTCCTGGCCAATCCTGCCCACAGTAGACTTCCATAGACCAGTTTGGGACTGGATTTGACAAAGAGAATACCCTCCCAGGAGGAGAGTAACGACATGAGAGCGTTGAGAGTGAGAGATGGAATGCATGAGGTGGTGGTCAAGAAGAAAGATGGTTTGATGTGCCTGAACTTGTCCAAAGATGGTATATCCAACATCACATGACATTGGTGACATGTCCCAGGGTCATGTGATAATGATATGGGGGCAAAGTGGTGAATCTGGAGGAGGGTCAAAAAAGTGTCCCAATGACCTATTATTTTATTTAATTTACTGTGACATGAGTTCGTGACCAAATCACATGACTAGTAGCTCAAATTATAGCCATTATGTCATAGCATCATATATATTTATCGCAGTGTCACATGACATGCCAATGTCATGCTATAAACAGATTACGCAAAGATGACCAAACATTGGGACACTTTTTTGAGCCACTGTAACATGCACAGAAGAGTCATAAGTAATGAGGCACAGCCTCCATAAGTAAAATGATGAGAAAGTAATAGGAAATCATAAGGCAAATGCAAGGATACTTCATGAAACAATAAGTGAAACATAATCGGAAACAACAATGAAGAAACAACCCATAGTCCATGAGAAAGCAGCACTGTGCACAGCCTCAGCCTGCACAGTGATCAACACAGCCTTGTGACCCATGACCTAATCATATCACCTGACTCTCAGATAAAGGAAATGAAAAGGAAATGAATAATGGAAAATAGGTGTTCCACAACAGATAGCCAACCTTCCTTCGAGCAGCAACAACAGTCCAACAATAAGCAGAAGGGCAAAGGTGATAACAAGTTTCGCAGCAAGAGAGCTGGCAAAAAGTCTGGGAAAGGCAAGGCCAAATCCCATTCTCATGTCGCCTCTATGTCCATCCTTGATTGGGTTTGTCTCTACAACCCATCTTTTGTTCAACCCACTGTCAACTCTAATGTTGACATCATCAACGACACCCCGATCATGACACCAGAGGAACGTGCTGAAGTGCACAATCATCAGTTCCCTGGCCCAATGCGTTATTCTGGATGCACCATCCATTCTTTCAAGTACCCTGAGGTTGCCTGTGCTCATGAGCTTGCTGATTCTATTGGCGCTCCTGGCAAGGTTGAAAGCCTCAAAATTCTTGAAGAGGTAGCTGCACTCCATCAGTGAGCTTTAGCTTTGACTAAATGTGGTGCAGAAACTGGCAAGCCTTCTCTGAAGCAAGCCAAAATGGATGTTGATGGGGGTTCTTTGTCTCCAATTAGCTCTCCTGATCTTGGAGATTTTGGTGACATGGCTATTGATGTCAATGATGAAATAGCTGAAGCAGCTGGTTTGATCACCAGTGCTCATGATGACAGGCAAGTCTCCTGCTCTTCACAATTGCATGGCAATGCTGACTATGTTCAGGGATCTCTTTCTCCCCAATTAAATATTTTTTATGAACATTTGTCTATGCCTATCATAATATCATATGATTTACCTAGCAGTAATATGCTTAATAATATCAACAATCATATTGCAACTTGTGTGAGATGTAAGACTAAGGGCAATTCTGTCCTATGGATCCAAGACAGTGGTGCTTCAGCACATTTTACCAATGATCTATCTGATTTCGCCAAGTATGAGCCTATTGATTTAGGAACTTCTCAGACAGCGAACGGTTCAGCTTCAGTTGAAGGACATGGTGCTGTTTTTATTGATCATGAGGTATTGCTTACCAATGGGACTAGGGAAAAAAGGACTTCACGTCTATACCCTGTCCTATACATGCCCTCACTTTCCATTTGCCTATTGTCTACCAGTCAATTGCTTTGCAACAGACATTCCATTTCTGGGAATGCACATTGCTTGACCTTCCACAAAGGTTCAAAAGTCATGATGACTTGTGAGCCACATGACAAACATGACACCATCTACTGGTATGAGTCTCAGATCTCTGAGATTCAATCTTATTCAGTTGTTTTTGATGCTGATTTTGACACCTGGCATAAACATCTTGTGCATCTGTCGAAAGAAGTTTTGCGGGCTAGCAAAAGAAATCTCTGTTCTTTCCCTTGGGATCTTAGTATCCCTGAGAAGGCTCCTGTTTGCCAAGGTTGTGCTGAAGGGAAAATGCCATTGAAGCCATTCCCTAGATCAGACAATCAGGCATCAAAGCCATTTGAGAAATTCCATTCAGATCTCAAACAGATGAAGACATCATACCATAAATATGAGTATTTCATGCTTATTTTGGATGATTGTTCCTCCCATGCTTGGACATACAACTTGAAAAAGAAGTCTGGCACTGCTCAAGCCATCAAAGAACATGTGGCATTGATCAAGTGACAGCACAATGCTCAAGTCCAGAAATAGCAATTTAACGTTAGAGGAGAATTTATTTCTGATTATCTGTTGGATTTCTTCAAATCTGAGAGAATCAAAGTCTTGATGAGTGTCCCCAAAATGCATCAGCAGAATGGACGTGCTGAGAGATTTGTCTGAATGGTGATGGACAAAGCCCAAGCCATGAGGCTTAAAGCCTGCATTCCTGAATCCTATTGGGAATTTGCAGTAGAGTATGCAGTCCATATCTATAATCGCACTCCAAAGAAGTCCAGTTTTTCAAAAGGGACTAAATCTACCTGGAAAACTCCTTATGAAAGGATGTTCAGTGTAGTACCTGATGTTGGACATTTACATGTATTCAGCTGTGGTGCCTATGTTTACATATCTTCTAATAGAAGGGCAAACAAACTTGCCCCAAAGTCTGAAATGATGACTTTCATTGGGTTCAAGGATGGCACCAAAGGCTATATGTTTATGTGGTCCACTAATCAAATTTTTCTGGCTACTACTGCTACCTTTGACAAAATGTACTATCCACATTGCCCTGACAGCCAGAAACATCATTTTGTTCCACAAATTAGTGAAGATCCCACTAACTCTAAGGTGTCAGGAAGAAAGAAGTCAGTCCCTTGTCCTCCGCTGAGCAACTCATCATCATCTTCATCTTCAGATGATAGTGATTCTGATGCCGACTTTCCTGTCCTACCTCTCCCTCCCTCTAGGAGACAGCAGCATGTTCAATCTCCTCCTGATCAGGGAAAAGGTAAACAAAGAGCACCAGCTGCCTCTGGTAGTGGTTATACCACACCTCCTAGGGATGATGCTGATCAGGAACCTGTTGTTCCTGCAGTACCACAAAAGGCAAGGCGGGCACCTAAGACTAAGGTTCCTACATCACCTAAAGCCAGGAGACAGCCTTTGCCTCAGCCCGAATCTGATTTAGAATTGATAGCCGCTGCTCATTCCAAAAGGACTACCAAAGCTCCTAGACACAAAGGGAATATCTATGGGGAATTGTGAACCCCATCTGATCTCGCATGAGATGTAATGCAGTCAGATGCAGATTGGGATAGGCAGATTGAGTCATCGCGCAATCCTAGAAATGATTGTGCCCCTGCCAGTGATAATGAACCTGTCCCTGAACAAGGCGGTTCTAGCTCCACTGCAGACCCTGACGCATCAGTAGGTCTACAAGCACACCTGAACCGGTTGATTTGGGAAGGAGGAGAGGAGTTCATAGCTTTCATGCTAGCCCAAGCAATACCAATCCATTCTTCTGATGGAACAGTTGAAACTGCACCTCAACACTATCACGACATTCTAAAGCTTTCAGAAGAAGCTCAGAAATAGTGGAGATCAGCTTCTCAGGAGGAGATCAATGCCCTAATCAAGTGCAACATCATTGAAGTCGTTGATCTACCACAGGGATATCGCCCACTATCTAATAGATGGGTGTTTCTTGTCAAACCAGATGGTTGACAACAAGCTTGACTTGTTGTCAAAGGTTTCCTTGAAATAGAGGGAATCGACTATAATGAGATATTCTCTCCTGTCGTCCGATTTGAGATGGTTAGGATAATGTTAGCCTTAGGCTCCCTACAAGGGTGGCACTTTGAAGGGCTTGACGTTGTCACTGCTTTCCTATATGGTGAGCTGACTGAGAAGATCTTCATGAAACAACCTGAAGGTTTTATCATTTGAGGCAAGGAACATAAAGTTCTACATCTCAAGAAGGCTCTATATGGCCTTAAACAGGCTTCCAACACTTGGTGGAAAGCTCTGTCCAAGTCGCTAAAGAAGTTCAGCTTCAAGCACACGAAGTCCAATGCCAGCATCTTCATTTGGTGGATTGGCAAAGACTTTGTTATCCTCATCGTCTATGTTGATGATTTGGTGTTTTGTGGGCCTAATCAGCACCTTGTTTGAAAGAAAAAAGCTGAAGTTGCAGCACACTGGGAATGTAGGGATTCAGGTCCTTACCTGATTACCTTCCTGGCATTGCGCATTCAGTCCATAGACAATGTCATATCCATTGATCAGCAGGAATATCTCCTCAAAGTGATCGATCGACTTGGTCTGACTAATGCTAAGGTTGTCAAGACACCGTTGCCCAAGGGCTACAAACCTTTGGCCAACACTGGTACTGCCACTGCCCAATTTAGGCAGGAATACCAACACGCTATCAGATCATTGCTGTATCTTATGATTGGCACTTGACCTGACATCTGTTATGCTGTCATCAAGATGGCACAGTTCTTGTCAAACCCATCTCAAGACCACATGGATCATGTCAAGCATATTGGTCAATACCTTGTTGGTACTAAGGATTATACCCTGACATATAATGGAGCTGGCAGAGCAGGACTCATTCACTATACCAATTCTGATTAGGGTTCAGATCCCATCAAGCATCGTTCCACTACTGGATTTTTTGGTACGTTGGCAGGTGGAGCAATCCACTGGACATCAAGGATGCAAAAAACTGTTGCACAATCTTTGACCAAGGCTGAATACATGGCACTTTCTGATTGTGGATGCCAGGCTGCATGGCTTCGCTCCCTGTTCTCAGAACTCGGTATTAAAATGGGTCCATTACCAGTTTATGGTGACAACCAGGGTTCGATATTCTTAGCCTCTAATCTCCTCACAGAGAAACAGAAAAAACACATTGATATTAAATATCATTACATCTGTGACTTACTTGAGGAGGAGAAAGTTGAGCTTTTCTTTGTCTCTGGAAATGACAACCCTGCCAACCTTTTGACCAAGAGTCTGGGTCACATCAAATTCAATCGCTTTAGAAGTCAGTTGGGGCTTACATTCGAAACATAAGCTTAACAGATAAGCACTCAACATCCATCCTTTACTTGATTAGTCGAAGCATGTTATATCCCTCTCCTTGATCTTCATAGCAGTTAATTTTCTCAGTATGCCTAGCACAATATACCCCTTGTACTTTGCAAGGAGGAGTGTTGAATGAATTCCAGACTCACTGAGGCTGTGCTATTCATGACTTGTTTCTGTGACTCATTTCAGTGTTGTCACACTTGGACTCACATGTATTATTATGTCGTCACATCACTACCTTACACATATATAAGGAGCTCCTCTCCTCCATACTTAATAACAGTTGCTTTACTCTTACCACCACAAACACTCTTGTGAACTATCAACACTCAGGTAGGTGTTTGTGTTAGTTGTGTTATGAGTTTCCCTCTGGATGTTGCCACCATATACCTTCAATAAGGTGAGTGTTCACACCCTCTTGTACAGTAATCCAACAGGCTCAGATTTTTTTCTGAAATTTTGGAAGATTTTTTGTCATTGTAGTTAGGTTTTTACTGCAGTTTATGACCCCTGGTTAGGGGTTAGGAAATGGCAAGGAGGTTCAGTTCATACCTACGGTTAGAGGTTAGATGGACTTATGGTTGAAAATATACAGTAACTCAGTTGGCAGTGGCTCAAGCTGACACCTATTTGACCAGCACAGCTGAAACTGCACATCAGGCTGGATTATGCTAATTTTCAAGATCATTTCACATATTGGCACTGCAAAAGATATACCCTGAATTGTTGATCAATTAGGGCTTGAAGAATAATCTACCCAAAATCTCTCTAATCATCCTCATCCCAGTTACTGTTTTGCTGAGGAATCTTGGGGCCACCAGCGGGTTTTGACATGATGATAGCATCCACGCTTAACACGCTGATCGCCGCTTCCGTTGCTAGCCGTATCGCCCATGTCTTTGCCGCAAGCGAGTCGTAAATATTATGCGCAGAGGCGTCGAGGGTGCCGTCTGTTTCTTCCTATAAAGTAGAATCATGTTAATAACGTGTCTTGGGATTGAAGATGAGGAGAAATAGGAAACAACCTCTACATCAACACCCCAAGAAGCCCCGCCTTCCTTTTCGTGTTTTGCCCATAGACGCGAAAGGACCTCATTCCCCTGAGCCCCGCCCAATGCGCTCTCTGCTAACGTCCGTGGTACAACTTCCAAAGCAGCGGCAAACCTCTTGACGGCGTGCTGACTCAACCCTCTCAATGAACTCCCATAGCTCTCGACCACCTTGCTCAGCTCAAGCTCTGTCGCTCCAGCCCCAGGAACAAGACGAGGATCCTTCATCAGCGCCTTAATCACATTCACGCCATCGTCTACCGCCCTCTCTAGATCATCGAGATGATTGGCTGTTGCTCCACGCAAGACAATCGTTGACGTTCGGCTCTTCTCGCTCTTGGACGAAGTAGGGTCAAACTCAGGCTCCCCAGGTGCAAGCTGTCGTAGAACAGTGACTCGATCACCCCCAATTTCGATGGTCTCAAAGACATCAACGAAACCCGCCTCTTCGGGTGTGGGCGCACCGATTCGCGCGAGCGGTGTCGCATTGACGACGCGACACGCGCGACGAAGGTCGAATTTTGACAAAACTTTGAGAACTGCGATGCCAGACCTGTTGAGGTAGTGGAGAGCGAGTTCTCCAACGGAAGTACCAGCGATGATGACTTTGACGCCTGAATCGGCGATTTCTTTGAAAATCTAGGCAAATAGTATAAACAACTAGAACTCAATAAGACCATAAACGCAACAAACCTTCTCCATATGCTTCTCTTCACCTGTCGTAAAGTTGAGCATTTCATCTGCATTTTTTAGCAGAACTGTGCCCTTGGTCTCTGTCTGCGCAATGTCAAGCGCAGACGTGAAAACTGCGACTTTTGCTTTGTACACCTTCTTGACCTCAGTTTCTGGCTCACGCCCGAATACCATTCCTTGAACGACGCGACTCCCTGCCAGAGATCCTCCCATAATTTTGACTACGCGTACGTTGTCGACGTTAAAGTTTTTGGGATTCGAAGGCATCACGGAAAGCGAAGCTTCTGCGACGAGTCCTGCCAAAACATCTTCGTAGCCGTATTGTTTTGATGCGATTGCGGGTTTTAGAGCTGTGGCGAGACTGGATTGGGTGAGAGGTGAAGGAAGGCTGAATGTTGTGAGTTCTAGACAGATGTTCAATAGGGTAGGATTAGATCGGAGGGCAAATACAAACTTTCTAGCTCCGACAATGCTTTTACGAGAGCTAACTCGTAGCCGTGAATGACTTCAGATGGATGGAGACCCATGATCAGTAATTGCTCCGATTTTTTGAGGAGTTCACCAGCGAAAATGAGAACAAGATTTGTCGAGTCTCCCATCTGAAACCAAATAATCAGTGCCATGGAATCACACTAAGGCAATCATGAGGAATGAACCTCTGATTCTTGGGCTTGAGAGGCCATGACTAAAAGTTTGGCGGCAGGATGGACAACCTCGAGTTCACGTATGATAGTGGCAGCATCGGACGTGACGAAGAGTTTCCCCAGATGGTTTACGAGTAGTTTGTTTCTGCCGTTAGGGCCAAAGGAGGTCCTCACGAGATCAGAAAGCTCGCCAACTGCTTGAATGTTCCGCAAGACCGCTTCATCAAGCCCAGAAAGATGCTGAGTTCAGATCAGAACTCGTATGATAGTACATAGAGAGAAGAAAGAAATGCCTTGTACCCGTCCTTGAAAAGTTGGATGTTGGACGCTTTGGGAACCTTGAGAGACATGATGGTCGAGGAAAGAGACGCGGTCTAGTTTAGACGCGCTTCGAATACTTCTTGGCTCTCGACCTCCATGTCGGTTAGTAACTCGCCTGCAACTCCAACGTTCAGGGTCGACGAAAGGGTTCTCGCGTATCATGGTCCTTTGATTTACGAGGCAAAGGTTCTCGAAGTCCGTAACGTTGTTGAGGGCGACGAGGAACTTTCTGGCGCACTTGGGTACCACTACAAGGTTCACTACAAGGGCTGGAAAAGCAGCTGGGACGAATATGTTCATTTCTCGCGTCTTCTCAAATTCACCGAGGAGAACCTTGCTGAACAGAAGCGACTCCGGCAAAACCAGCAAGCGGTGGCTCAGCCAAAAGGTGGAAAGTACGCCAAGGACAAGAAACCTACCACTTCCAGTACTGGTGGCAATCTTCCTCGTGGTGTAAAACGCTCTCGTGACGATGACCCGTCTTCTTTGCAATCCAGCATGGTTCTTGACTGTCCAGAACTCCTCAAAGCCGTCCTCGTCGACGACTGGGAGAATATCACCAAAAACAACATGGTCGTAACTATCCCTCGCAGTCCCTGTGCCAGCGAAATCCTATCCCACTACGAACAGTATCTCAAGGACGAGAAACCCGACGGCCTCTACGAACCGGAGAATCTTGCTACCACGGTAGTCGCAGGCCTCAAGATTTACTTTGACAAGAGTCTTGGGGCAAAGCTACTTTACCGGTGCGCAGTTTATGTTTACCTCATGTTCACTAGTATCTAACTGCTTTTCATCTATAGGTTTGAGCGACCGCAATATGAATCCGTTCGACACAAGTACATGCTTGGCCAACATCTTCCACCAGCAGTGTTTCCTGATAAGCCAATGAGTGAAGTATACGGTGGAGAACATCTACTTCGAATGTTAGGTATGGTCTTGTCTAGTTTGGTGTCTCTGTGACTTTTTTAAAAATCCCTTCTTCCAGTTATTCTCCCAGAAATGATCAGCGCATCGCAACTGGACAGCGAGTCCGTTTTTCTCTTACAAAATTACGTTAACGAGCTGCTAAGGTGAGAATATTCGTTAAAATATAAACTCCTTCTCACTTGCAAGCTCATAGATATCTCGCACGGAATAAGGAGCAATACTTTCTGTCCGCTTACGAGAACACGGCACCTCAATATCAACACCAAATAAACAAGACATGACCTTGAATAAATCTTTGTATCTATCTGCTGTACATTTTGCTCTCGTTTATTTTTATTTTCTTTCCGTCATTACGAAGTACATCACATCGGAGTTAATCATCGGACATTGCGAGACTTTCTGGCTTTTGACTTGCACCATCACATTCTCGTTCCTTGATATTTTCTTCTCTCCGAAATGTCTCACCAACGAAAACGTCAAAAGTTAGATGTTCCTCTTGAGAAAACGGAGGAAGAAAAAGAACTTGAGGCAGCCCTGTTCGGGGGTAGCACGTCGTCACTTGCATTTCTAGGTGCAGACGACGATGACTCCGACGGCCAGGATGAATCTGGATTCCAATTCGAGGGAATTAAAACTGTGTTGGATGAACACGTATGTTTTATTTCCTTTGGATGTTTCTACTCTAATTGCACAGTAATTTTTCCAGCTCTTTTTCATCGACGATTCCACTTTAGCCGGTCCTCCTCCTCTTCCCACTCCCGAATCCAACTCTGATGATGATGATGATGATGAACCACCTGAATCCGCACCAGCAACGTTGAAAGCTACATCCACCGCTTGGACAGACCCATCCACATCTTCTCATACGCAAATCCCTCTGACATCCAGAACACGAAAATTGCGTCAAACAGCCGACGAAGAATCACTCCAACTTTCAGAATACGAAAAGCGTCTACGCGAGCGTTTTGTTTCTATGAATCCTTCTGCGTCGAGTTGGGCTGATAAAGCTCGTCAACGCGTCCGAACTGAAGCAGAAGAAAATGAAGACAAGTTGTTGCTAAATTCCACGGCTGGAATACTCCGCTCCTCGTCAACTAAAGACAAAATTCTTTTGAAGAGTGGGTTCTTGGACGTGCAGAGATTACGGGATCCGAACTTGTTGGTGTCCAAGTTGAGGGAGGAAGGAAAAGGTGGAAATGGCGAGATTAAGAGCTTGGCATTTCATCCCTCAGACAAAGTCCCTGTGCTTTGTGTAGCGAGTGCAGATCGGAGAGTCAGGCTCTTTAACGTAGGTTTTTATTCGAGACGTTGGATCTGAATGCTTATGCTTCATTCCAGACAGCGACGGTGAATCCAGTGGACCCTATCAGCACGATTCATATTCCTAATTTCTCCATTCAAGGTTTTTCTCAAGCTCCTTTCTTTCTCTCTGTATTTTCATACCCATTGGTCATTCTAGGTCCTTCCCCGCTCTTTACTCCACCCACAGGCTCTTCCCTTCTCCTTACCTCTCCAAGCCGACCTTACTGGTGGATATGGGACCTAGAAAAGGGTTCTATCACCAAACGTGACTTGAACCTATCCTCATATACCGACCTTTCCTCCGCTGTCGATCGTCGAACCACCAACAAAAAACGAAGAGTTCCAGGCGGCGGTGGGACACTGAACCCTTCGTTTTCCTCTTCCGGATCTGTTTTGGCTTGCTCGTCAAATAACAACAACGTTCATCTCGTTGATTGGGAGCGTACCAAGACCGGTGTAATCGGCGGATTCAAATGCACTGGATCCGGTTCTGGCACAATCAAGTCTTTGCATTGGGTTCCCAAATCCTTTGTACCTTCGTCTTCTTCTGTTCTCGGAGCTGGAGATGCGGGGAGGGAAGAGAACTTGGCTGTCTTGACATCAACGTGCCAATTATACATTTACGACGTATCGTACATGAGCCGGCCACTATGTGTGAGGAAGTGGACTGGTGGAGGTGCGGCCGGCGCTGGTGGATGGACGAGTAGTACAACGACGAGTGCCGTCGGGCCTGGGTTGTTTGCTGTTGGGTTAGACATTCCTCTTTTGTCTGCGGTAACAATTATTCAATAGTTGCAGGACCAACTCGGGATACGTTGACATGTATTCTTCCTCGTCTTCATTCTCGACAGACGACGAGACAACTCCGAAACTTGTCAAGTCAATAGCCAATTTGCGAACACCAGTATCCTCCGTCAAGTTTAACCATGATGGCCAGCTTTTAGCGATGGCGAGCCGGGACGGTGGGAAAAAAGCATGGAGACTAGTATGTTTATCTTGAGCTCTACCCATTTGCGATTCTAAAGCTTTCCATGAAGGTGCACACGCCGACACTGACTACATACACCAATTTCCCTTCACCGAACAATCCACCTATGAGCGGTGGAGTAACCTGCTTCGAATTTAGCCCCAAAGACGAGATGTTGGCAGCGGGGGATGAAAAAGGACGCGTCGCGATGTGGCGTGTTGGTGGTTATTGAGTAGATACAATACAACACAAAAATGTTTTTTTCTTTTTGACATGGCATAAGAAAGCAGCATGAATTTCATGGATGGTGGTAAATGCTACATAAACAAAAACTCAAAACTATGCTGCTGCTGTCTTTGCAGCTTCAGCCTTCTTGGCATCTTCTGCAGCAGCCACAGCAGGGTTGACCTACGAATAGATCAATAAGTAAAAGAAGAGAATAAACGGGGGCCGATGAATAAACTGACCTTCTTGCCATCCTTCCAGCGAATTCTTGGGGGAGGGGCACGGTTCCTTCTGCCCTCGCGTGAACGGACACGAACAACGTGCGAATGAATAGCACAAGAAACACAATAGCAGATCTTGATGTAAAGTTTTGGAATCACATATTCTATGCAAAAAGTCCGATTAGTAAACTTTGCTTCGTTCATCCTAAATAACATAAAAACTCATACCAGGATAGATGGAAGCCTCGCTGATATCTCTGACGGCAGCTGATTCTACCATGTTACGAACGGTGAAGCGCTTGATGGCCTTGTCCTTGGGGACGGCACGAGAGCAGTTTGAGCAGCGCATGAATACGACATGGCCACGGCCCTTCTTGTTGCGACCACCGGATCTTCTTTTCTTTGTCTATGAAAGAATGGTGTAAGCGATTAGATTCTTGTGCTGAGAGATATATATTTTGAACGGAATTGAGGATACGATCCGCTGGACCAAGCAAGCCTCATCCTGTAATCGAAGATGCAATCCAGCCAAAATGAATGGGTTTGGGTATTCCCATAGACATAGACAGCAAGGATAGAGACAATAGAGACGGCATATTCACCATTGTCAGTGGCGGGAGTCCGGTCTTGAGGGTTGATGAACGAACGAGACGTCCAAGGCAACTCTTGAAATGATCCCAGTTAGCGCTCGTCTCACGTGGACTTCAGATCCCCACCTCCTTTGTTCACTCGGTCGGCCGTAGGAAAATCAGAGAGCTGAAATATTGGGGCGGATTAATACTACATTCGATCACGACATCGTGCTTCGGATTGAGGAGAACCTTTCGATCTATTATCTCGGTTCTTCTATTTGCTGTCTTCACCCAGTTCCCTTTGTTAAGGAGTTCGAAACCCTTTACTCAAACATCCAGAACTAGTACAACCAAGATAGCTTGTTCCAATGCAAATGATATTACAGCTGAAATGCTATGTAGAAACCACGAGTCCCATCAACATTGTTGCAATCGAATCTTTAGAAGCTTTTGTCGAACTTGTTCGTCTCGAGGAACGTCTCAAGTCTGGTCACAATCGCAATGAGGGCAGCAAGCCACGCATCAAGCTTCTCGTCAAGCTTTTCTTGTGTGGCAGGCTCTCCGCCAGCAGGATCATTCCTGAGCTTTTCATAAAAGTCCTTGCGGTAAGGGCAGGCCTTCATGGCAACCTATAAAATAAATATATGAGCTATCAAAAAGAGAAAGCGAAAGAATGAAATATACAGCGAAGACACCCTTGACAACAAAGTTGTGGAACTTCTTGAGGGTACCCTCGTAGCTCTCAGTGAAAGCAGCAGCGATCTCCTTGTCCTTGTCTCCTTGTGCTTTGCTCAACCCTTGGGCAGTAAAGCTTAGACCTCTCAGAAGCCACACAAGACCTTCTGTAGTGGTCTTCTTCTTCTCTGTCGCTTGTTCGTCCTTGATGAGAAGTTCAATAGTCGTACCCTTCTCCTTGTGGGCATTATACCGTGTCTCGAGTTTGGTGATGTTACCATTCAGATCGGCCTTGACAGCAGCAAAGGCAGTCGATCCTAGAATATCTAAAGGAAAAGACAGGTGAGCAAAGGTACAGGGGCGATCAGAGTGTACGATGTGGCGTAACATACCGAATAAACCAACGAGACCCTTTGCGGCTTCAAGAAATGTGACAGTGTCAACACCTGCGTCAGTAACAGGTACATCAGCGAAGGACTGGATGGATTCAGCCAAGTCTATGAGGTAGTCAAGAAGCTACATACTCTGACGGAGTCGAGGTAGGGCGCCATTATGGGAGGAAGCAAAATGGGTGGGGTCTTGCACGAGGTGGTTAATTCCAGTCCTTTAAATACTCGGCCTGGTCTATACTAGCTTACCGAGATCCTAACGCTGTCGTATTTCCAACTGTTGGTGTTTCAGTGAATTGTGACCTTAAACTTAAGAGTCCCAGGTTATATTGGTCCCGATACAGGCTTGAACTCAACCATCATGGCCGCGCAGTGGAACCGATTGAGCTCGTCGTTCAACCAGATTAACTTCGGAGAAAGTGCCAATAAGCTTGCCAAGGGATTTGGCTCAACAGTCCAACAAGCCAAGGAACGGTTTGGTCAGGTTGCGCAAGATGAAATCACTGAGCTGCCTGCCGGTAAGAGTAGTCCTTGGTTTGCCTTTTAATCCATCTCTATTTACACCATAATTCCAGAATACAAGGATTTAGAAGGACGAGTAGATGCCCTTCGCGCTGCCCATTTAAGTGTTCTCAAGATCACGCGCGTCTACGAGAGCGAGGCCTACGATTATCCAGTTGCTATTGCAGAGTCCGTGACCGAACTATCGACTTCGATTGGTTATGGCCTGAACAACTTCGCGGCTGCCAACTTAAAAGGCACAAATCTCCCGGCACCTCAGGCTGTAGCTCCTCCCGAGGCTCAACACAAGACGCTTCCTCATGCCCTTGGCCGCAGCGCAACTTCGGCCGCCCAGGGCATCCAAGCAGCCAGCGGGAATGAGAACAAGTTCGCCAAGTCGTTGACTCTCTTTGCTTGTTCGTATTCATCCATTCCTGCCTAACACGGACTCGTATTTATTTCTCGATAGCTGGCTACGACAGGATTGCCGAGGCACGGCTGGTACAAGACCAGACTATCCGGGACAAGTTCCTCCATCCATGGCAACAAACACTCAACACCTCCATCAACGTCGCCCTCAAGGCTCGTCAGGCTGTCAGGACAAGTCGTCTCGAACTCGACGCTGCTAAACAGGGGTCCGTCTCAATCTTAAACATCTAAATGTCCTATTTTATCCTTACGTATCTTTCCGTAGCTTGAAAAATGCCTCTCCCGCTCGTCAGGAGATCGCTCGGCTGGAGGTTGAGAACGCTGAGGACGACCTTGTTCAAAAGACAGAAGTTGCAATCACATTGATGAAGGCGGTCCTCGACAACGTAAGTACCTTTTTCCTCTCGGTCTTGCTAGCCCGCTGTTTTAAAGCATTATTTTTCACAGCCCGAACCGCTCAAGAACCTAAATGAACTCGTCAAGGCTCAACTTACCTTCTTCGCTACTGCTGCGGAAGCTCTCAATGGGGTTCAGGGTTAGTTTCCCGCTGCACTGCTTGTCAACGTGCGTCATCGCATGCTCACTCTCTCTGTGATCGCAGGTGAAATCGAAGACCTTTCTGTCGCTGCTGAGGGTGAATATAGGTGAAGCCCTTCCCATGTGCCTCTCTCCTGCCTTGGACTCAACGCTTTGGACCTAGAAAGTCCCGTGATCACTGATGTTCCTCTTTGAACGAATAAATACGATGTGTTTTCTTTCTTTTTACGATTGGAACGGACCAACAAGCCGAAGAAATATGTTATGGTAGTCTCTTTATATGTTGTGCTGTTTGATATTTGAAAGAATCATTATTTGAGCTGGTTTCATCAGTGTTGTGAATGGCATGTGGATCCAACAAACTATGGTTCGATTGTTGTGATACTGTCCGATTCCGAGTCCATTGAACTTGATTTGAATACAATGGCCGATATCGCCTCTCCGGCAATTTCAGGACTATGTCCACCAGTTTTAATGGCGACAAGGCCAAGCATGAGACAAGACAAGGTACCCTTGATTGATCCAATGAGCCCAGATCTCAAGACTACTAGAAGTAACATAAGAACGTACCGAAACCAATTCTCCACAGACCATGACTGTCGAGCTCACCACTAATACTGTTGACTGCCAAGTTCCCTGCCTCATGGGCCCTGATCCGGCTAATCTCGGTACAATAACCTCAACAATTGCAAAAAACACGATGATCAACTGAACCACCGCATACAAGACCCCGCATTCCACTAATATCTCAAGCACGCACAACGACAGTGAGCTGACCGCATTATATCTACTTGACTGTCGTGTCTTCTTCACGAGCGCAAACGTGGCAAGAAGATTCGTTGCCAGCAGGAAACTGAGAAAGACGACTTGCATGATCGACGCTGCAAAGGGTGACATAGTCATGACTGGGATTCGGATAACGAGGATGTCGAAAGCTGTTAGTTGGATAATGAGAGTGAGTGCTCGGATGACACGAGAGTCTAGGGTTATCGACCAAGAGCGCCAGAGGATGATTGCGTCTCCTATCCACATCTACTATGCTTGAGATCAATGAGAACCCGGGTAGGACTTCTGCTTACCATCAAATGGCCTGAGGCAACTCGGACACCAATCAACAGATTAGACGGAGGCTCAATACCCTCAGAAGGTTGACAAAGAGCCGGGTTGACTTGAGCTGCAAAAGCCTTGGAGCGACGAGTGAGGGAAACTGCCGTCGTCAACGTCGCGAGGACAAAGAGTAGTGCCATAGCAGCCAACATGAACCTTGTTGTCCGAGTTCGTCCTTGTTGCCTCTGACTGTATATAGAACTGAGAAACTCAGGGTTATCAGGGTAAGTTTTATCAAATGAACATACGAGATCGTGAAGAGACCAACGAGAAATGAGAGCAAGAAAGCACCTGGGTAGTAGCTGTTAAAATCAAATCGCTCTCCACGAATGAATGGAACGAAAGAAGGGCGTACCAAAGAACATAGCATCACAAAAAACTGGAATCGTCGTTGCATATATCTGCGTATCAAGCTGGAGAGACCTGAGCCCCGCAGTCGTACATTGGACTTCAACGTCCGAGTAGTCACCATCCGCAACCAAGCCAGCCATCCGGTCAAATCGTGAAATAAAGAACTGCTCAGCAGACGTTGTCCAGCAACGTTAGAGAAAAGAAAAGTCGGTCAAGACGGAGAAAGAAGGCCAGCGATGGAAGCGAGGGAATGACCGCCCCAGTTTGCTCCATGGCCGTGCTCGCCTTTTTAACTTTCGAAACGGTCTTGCTGGGCTAAGTAAAGCATGTTGACAGGCTGCCCCGAAGTTACTTCAGTTCGGGCGCAGATGGCGCGCCAAGAAGGGCAGTGAGATCTGCCTTTGATAATGAAATGCTTAGAGGCCGAAAGTACCATCATTCGAAAGGAAGTGGTTGCAGGGCTTGACGCTCATGGAAGTTCGGCGTTAAGAGAGGTTCAGCAGAGAAGCAGCAGAACGAAGAATTCTTGTAGAAATGACATTCCTCTGATCTTACCAACCGTGGAAGTACACTGGGGTGTGCATAACGTTCGTAGAAGCACGCATCGTCAAGAACGATGATGGGTGCGAGGAGGAGGAACGTTACACACTGTCACATCTTTTGCTGTGACTCGCCAACTTTGTAGAGTTCGTGGGCGATCCTAACCCTAAGTATAAGGAGTGAACACCAACAATAACTAAATAAACGGGTGTGCAGTGCCATGGCTTCCGGGTGAATTCGATGCTATGTAGCGCCGTTCCCCCTTCGATTCTACACGGCGCACGCCAGGAATTGAATCAGAGCACACTGTGTTTTGGCATAACAACAAGTTATCAAGAGGCCGTGTCCTCCGTCTCTACTTAATCTTACTTGTCTCGCCTTTCAGGATGCTGGTGAGTCGGATAATCCCCTTCAGTGGTCGATGAAGAGCATGTTGCGAGAGATGGTGCGGACAACAAGGGCATGTAGATCTATCCTGGATATCAGAAGCATCTGCCTCACCCAGAAGCATTTAAGTCCGAGGCTACGAACCAGTGAGAACCATAAGCGACCTTCGCAATCGCAATGGACTAATAATAATGGGCCACGGGGCCGGTCCCCGAGAATTACAGACGTATGGTCGTGCTTGAAAGTTTATTCCGAAACGTTAAACGGAGTATCCAGCAAAAGTCAAGATAGAATCTACGAGACAGCGTGGAATGCCAAAAGGAGCCTTGCTTGGTTACGTAAGCCTAGCCCTTGATCCCGACTTCTTTCTTCCACTCATTCATGTCTCAAGCCATTGGCAATGTACGGCCCATCTTCTCACCTCAGCATTTTATTCAAAGCATTTAAAATAGACCGCACTTGCATATGCTAGAGTATGGCATCATGTCGATGCCTCTGAACGCGTCCTTGGAAAACTTGCGGACAAAATCGCGCTGGTTCTAATGGGTAAACACAAACCCATATATGACCCCGGAGGTGCGTTGTTGTTGTATTCCACTGTTTTTATTATCTAAAACTTTCGACAGTCGACTGTGGAGACTATGTACTTGTTTCAAACGCGAAACATGTCGTCGTGACAGGAAACAAGCAGGAGCAGAAGATGTTTTACTCCCATTCTATGTATGCAGGTGGTTTAAAGGAGACTCCATATAAAGATATGATGGTTCGCCATCCCGACCATGTATGTTTAAGGGCTTTCTTTTATGTATGACCGCTGAAACAACACTTAGGTTATACGGCATGCAGTTTCTGGCATGTTACCCAAGAATCGGCTTCGCGACAAGCGGCTAGCGAGGCTCCGTGTTTTTTCTGGCCCGCATATGGGTATTCAAGGTACATTCCAACACTTGTTCAAACATCAACCTATTCTAACCCTATGATGTCTGTAGGTGCAAATGTTTTTCGCAGTTGGGAGGATGGGAGTCTTCCAGAAGACTTTGACCCATCTCAAATCACAACTAGTGAAACCCTCAAGGAAGTTATGCGCAAGGAACACGAACGGCGTCAAACGCAAGTGCCTCTAAGGCGGTCAAGACCACGACCATTGGGAGGGTGGGATGGGAGGATTTGAGATACGCCTACTAATATCGTTTTGCACAATAGTATTGCATATTATAAGTGAACTCAAGTACGGAGGTGAAAATATTTCTCCAACTGCCCATGGTAATGTCATGCTGAAATGTCTTCGTAGGCTGGGGACCTATTTGAGGTTAATGCAGATGTTTACTCGTCAGTTAGTGCCAGAATTACGATTGCGTGACGAGAACAGCAACATAATTACGTGAGAGATCGTCCAATAACGAGCAAACACGGTTATGGTGAAAGTCAATTTCAAGTTGAACGCAATGTACCAAGCACTGAGCCTCCGTTGAGTCTTTTACAAATCGGAAAGCTGTCCCGATACTCGCTCTTGGAACGCTCACCTCTTCTTTTCGATTTTCTTTCATCGTTGTTTCAGTCTCCATGCCTGTTCATATCAAACATAGCTGACTACTCGCTAGGGCATGAAGAGTATTTATTGGCGTTCCGCTCGCCGATTGCTTTCAGTCGGACCCTCTCACTAGGATTGGGTTCTAGTTGGTCCGCAAAGCTTCCGACTTTCGCCTACCAGAGAAACGGCCGTCCCCTCTTCCGTCCCCTCTTCGCAGCCCTCATTGGACTAGAACGAAAGACTAAGGAGCCCAATAGCCTTCGACGAAATCATCCAGAATGTGATTCAGAAACGAGGTTGTTCTCAATTCACCCTCCCTCCCCCATTAAGGCGGTCCGATTTACCATGGCCAGGATTTTTCCAGGTGCCAAGTTTACGAGCACACTGGTCGATAGAATCCCATCGCTAACATCTTTGAACGTGCAAAGGAGCTTAGCCAACCTGGAGATGGGCGGAGCATCTTGACTTACATAAATAACCTTTGCCAAGGCATACCAAAACCTAGCAAGGCATGCAGCGGCACTTGAATCGTAACTCTTTGTGCTCTCAACCCAGAAGCACATTCTGGGTAATCGAGCATCCTGACACCGTGACCGTGATTGGCATGGACGGCAACCTCGTAGCGGTATACGTGCATCTCGGAAGGCATGCAGAGGCATTTGAATTGTACCTTTCAGCGCTTGAAACCAGAGGCTTATTCCAGTGAGTGGTGAGCATCCCAACACTCTGTCGAGCGTGAGCAACCGTGTCTCAACATCCTGAGACCTCAGGAGGTACGCAGAGGAACTTGACTTTTGGTGCTTACAACTCGTAACCAGACTCTGTGACAAACATCTCATACATTGGCCAGCATGGACAACCTTGCAACAATGATTGCATCCCTCGGAGAGCACTCAAAAAGCAATCCATCTATTGACTCCGGCGGTGAGCATCCCAACCCATTGAATATGCAGCGAGGGCTAGAGAATTGGTTGTCGCATGATCCGGGAGAACCAGAAAACAGTCCATTTATTGAAGAGCTCAATAACATTGTAGCTACCTTTTTGCAGTGCGGAGGAGAAATGGGAAAATGTTATTGAGCAAGGAGCGATTGCTGTTGAAGCTTTTAGCATGAGGGCGATCCCCACAACCGTTCCGCTCATGTCCAGGCTTTCCAAGAACTGCTTGCGGCTCAATCGAACGGATGATGCACGACAACACACTATAAGGGTATATCAGCTCATGAATGATGTTACCTTTCCTTCTGAAGATTGATTGAGGCTCACGCTGATCCCTGAAGAGGAGTTTGTCTAGCCACAAGGTAAGAAGCACAAGTCAGCGTGGTGGAGCCTCGTACGAATCTCATGCAGGCTGAGGCACAAAAGAAGGGTGAGAGCTCAAATGCTACAGGTTACAGATGAACAACATTGATTCTGGTAAAAACTACTAATACCAACAAATCTCGAAGGAAGGCGCTTAATAACCAACACAATAGAAGAATAGGCAAGATAAAGCAGCAAGTTGGATGCTCATACCACAGTCAGTAAGAACATCCGGCTCGGGTCTCTTCCTCCTACCATGTGAGTTATTGCTCCCGCATTGACTATCTGCACCTACCATGCATGCTAAAAGCTATAATTTTGACGAACAGCACTTCTTTGCCTTCTGAAATTAATATAGATCCCTCGAAGTACCTGTCGATATGGCTGCTGACACGTACGTTCTGTTCAGAATCTTGAGGAGCGGACTTGTTCTCAATATGTTAAAGCGAACAACTTTCGAATAATTCTGGTCATCATAGCGACCAGGAGCCGGCGATTGACAACGATATACCACAATATGCAAGCTTTGTTGTGTACTTTCCAGTATGTTCAAATATGCCCCTAAACCCTCTCACTGACACTCGTGTCAGACTGGACATTTTTCCATACCTGTCAATTGCCAGATTTCCAGGGACTCGATTCAGGGAACATGGTCACATTCTGAGGACCAAATTATTAAGAGTTCTTCTTTCGATTCCAAAGCTGCCGATGAGTGGATTGATCAACACCCGGACTTGCAAGTCGTCTGCGACCTCCACGCAGAAGGTGTGCAAGGACCACTAGGCGCAATGCTTGACATACGGCAACCAGCATTGACCATTTTCTCGGAATTTTTCCGACATCCACTTAAGTTAGCACAAATGCTGGCCGACCAGGCTTGTTTTCCGGTGATGGTACTACCCTTAACCGCCTATCCCATGTTTGAAAATTTTCACTCTGGATACTAGAGACTATACTAAAATTTGTTAGGTCTGTCCCAGTTGCAAACGGTACTCAACAATGTGAGGTTGGATCCATCAACTCAGTCGCACCTATAACTTTGTAAGCTTCTCGATAACATGAAATCTGTGTATTAGATATGACATGTACATCAGGGTCAATCACACACCATCTCCTGTGCTAGATGAACTAATCGTTTCAGACTCCATTCGGCTTCCTTCAAATCTACACTCTACCTCTCCCCCTCCTACAGTCTTGCTGTCGAATATGGATCCCACTCCTCTCGGCGGTCCAGTTTACCATGATGGTGGAGGCGAGCCCGTTTCAGACACAGCAAATACTGCTCATCCAGTATGCCATTCGGTCACCATGGAGGTTTCATTACGCTCCGGATCTTCGAAACAGCAAGAGACCCATGCTTTCCGGCTCGATTGGTCTCTCCAAGTACGTGTTTAGCTACCTATGAAAACTATTTGACTTGAACAATACACAAGGTTTACCCTCGACCAAATCTGGAGATTATATCCAAGTCTCAAAAAACAAACTTCGAGGCCCCCAAACGGATGGTATTCCAAGATGAGATGGGAGCTTATGTTCATGTCAATGAATTATCGGCATCATCTATTGACCCGTATGCGATGTACTCTCGATTTGAGTTCCATGACCAAAACATACAATCGGAATTTACCGGTTTACGCCCGTAAGTCTAGTCCAACCTTACTTAGCTTTTCGGTCTAATACAATATTATTTCTCCAGCATCTCCTATGGGTATCATCCCTCCCAAATCAAACGAAAGGCATTCGTCGATGATCAACGTGGAAGACAGGTGATCGGTCAGGTTGAATAGTGGAATCAGGCGGCTGAGCTCAGTTTCCAGAAATCAATGCTCCCCACCCTTGGCAAAGAAACCATTGAAGAATATGTATTTCAGTTATCTCTTTCTCTCTCACTCTCTACGCTCACTCAAAGTCCAGCAGGTTACCCCAGACTGGTTAGTCAAAGAAGGGGATTTTATAGCGAGTGCAAAGACGGCATTTTTTCGACAATTCAATATATGGAAATCAAATTGTATCAACACCACCCGTCCAAAGCTCGAAGTAGAGTTCGGAATGTACCTCTCGCCGCTATCCAAACCACGGAAACAGCGCAGCCTGGATCTTGTTCGACCCTCGTGCCTTTACGTTCACCAATTGCACGTTTGGGTTGGGAGCAAAAGGCCCCGCGGAATGATTTTTGTTTTGGCAGTAAGATTAACGTCACTTGGGTAGTTATTGTCTCTAACCAAACATTCGAGCATCATCTCCCCGACCTTTGTACATCAGAGGCTAGTTCGGTCGTAGGGTCTGACATTATTGAGGTAGAATTTGGCCCGATTCAAACGACAAATCCAGCCGAGGAGCAATTACCGTCCTTGATCTTAACAAATCCTGAAGGTAAAACACATCACTCAAATCCTCTTGATCTTCACTTATACTACATTCGGAGAACCGTCCGGTTTGGCATCTGCCACCACACATTCTGCAAGTCTATTTGCACCCAGCTCAGTGGCCAGTTTCTCGAAACCGCACCAGGAATCGAGTCAAGTGGCAGGCGAACTAGTTTGCCTTACTTCAATGGGCTGGGATCATACTACTGGCAATTGGCTTGACGTCCAATGGCCATACTTAGGCTCAAAGCTCGAAGTCCTGGGCGACGACCAAGAGCTTAATGCGGACAAGCCTCCCTTCAATTGAACCCATCTAACCGATAGGCCTCGTGGCATGATTAAATAGTTTACATCCGCTCAAATTTGTTACAGTTTATCTCTTTTCAAATAAATACACGTATTTTCCCAAAAGTAGAACCTAGGTGCCACTAGAAATTAGCCATCATTCTTACTATTGGTAAATGAAAAGTGTAACAACTAGATCAGCGAAACAGCATAAACTCTGGCCAAATTTCTTGAGGGTGTCGTTTGTAAAGTACTGGTCTCAGTCCTCATCATTCCAGCCGGACTTATCGTGTTTGAGTGTCTGACATGCCTGATTATAAGAATGTCTCAGACCACTCCTCCCGAACGATTGAGCGAAACACTGGGCATTCAAATTCTTGTCGAATCAAGGATTAACACGATCGAGGGCTGCTTCCTTGATTCTACATTGGTCCTTTGAGTACTGGGCATGAAATAGAACTTCTGTACTCACTGTCTACTTTATTCAGTCGAACTGATCCACTCGATACCCTAGCCTCCTCGATAACTCGACTCGATCACCGCTTTCTGCCCCATCCTTTAGCCTTACAGCTTTAGTCAACCCTGCTTGTCTCAGCTTATTCTCTGTTGGTTTGGTTATTGTATCACCCCAGTGTCCTCCACTCAACCACACAAGTTGAAGCAGCCCAAGGCTATCTAGCGCCGATTGTTTAGTGGGCACCGGGGTAGTAGAGACAATCCACGCGGCAATGCCGAACATTAGAAGTGAAATGATAAAGCCAGCATATACCTTCGAGAAGGGATCATCAGTATCAACCCGAACAAATGTTGGTCAACTAACCGGAATGGGGCTCAGCTATACGCAAGGTATAAGTGGACAGAAACCAGAGCAAAATTTAATGACGTACTCTGAGCTCAGACATAAGGGCATCGACGGGAACATCCATCGCTACTTGAAATGATGCTAAATCTTGGGGACCGTCCCCGTTAAAACGGCTCGCATGCAGGCCTAAAACAATCCAGTTGCAAGTCAAGACGAGTTTTGCATGAAACAACTCAAACACTCACCAGTGAACAAAGATGTCGCAATAAAATTCTCTAGAGCATCTTCCATATCGTGCAATCGAATAGATGGCCACTCGTGATATATTGGAGGAGTACTTGTGGCGTTCGAACTGGAAGGCTGAAAAATCCCGAGGTCTCGAAAAAGATGTCTATATACAAGCCAATTCATCAGTTTTACAAGCCGGATAACAGTAGATATATAAGAAAACGTGAACTTCTGCGTACATTTGCATGAGTGAGGGCGGCCTTGAGGCATACGGAATGAAGTCGCTGTTGTTGGCAGGGCTGCAAGTGAACCCAGAGAATGTTGAAATGGGGTCATCTGGTTCCATCGGATGGGCGCGATAGTATTTCATCGTGTCGACGCCTTGATCGAATAAATAATAAGGCTCATACCACCCAGTCCACCCTGAAGATTCGTCCCTGTAAAGCTTTTTGTGAGAATTTTTGCAGTATAAAGTCAAGTCAAGGCTCATGAAATTTACATCGCTAAATCAACAGGAGTCCAAGATGAACCATTCTTTCGGTGCATTGGTCCAACAGAGTTCACGAGATTACGCGCATTCCCATATACATGCCTACGACTCTCTTCGACGTTGATATCGCATACACCGACAGAGAATGTCGTCAGGTTGGACCTCCACCTCCCAGTTGTCGGGGTTCCAAAAACACTATCCAGAGGATCACCGTTCAACAAACAGGGGAAGGTTGAATTATCTGAATCGCCCGAGAGAGAAAATGGGAGGACTGTAATCAAGTTTATTGTCGAATTCACAATAAGGGAGCTCAAGCATACCAGAAATACTCCCTATTGTATTAATTTTCTTGTCGCCGTCGTCCATCCACATGGTAGGATCCGCTCTCGGATCTACATCAGGTGGCTTGAGAAAGGTGAGATTCTGAACTGATATCTGAGGTACCGTCGTCCCAGCGCTATCAGTAATGTTCAAGAAGGTCAAGAATGGCCATTTCAGAGTATGTTTCAAAGGTTTCCAAAGTTCAAAAGTTCCGTTTGCCTTTGGCCCTGCTTTGGCTGAGTAAGAGAATGATAGCGGAGAAAGCGCTTATGAGTGGAATCAGTACAAACAGCTGGATATGGCAGAGCGAAAGGCTTACGGAATTCCCAATTATCATGCGCATAATCGCTTTTAAGATCTGCTTTCCAGTTCCACGTGGCGTTGCGAGGATCAAAACTGTGGCAATTGGCGTGGACTGAATATGAGTTAACTTCAACTGCTCTCGTTGCATTCGGAACAACGGGCACCACATCGTATAAGGTGTTCCCTTCAAGACCGATGAAAGGTAAGACAGCTGCAAGAACTGAACTGCTGTTTGCGCTGTATCCGAGCGATTCTGCAGTTTCTCCAACACGTCTTAATCCAGAATAAGCGGCACGAAACGCTACGGCAAGATCGCGACCAGAGTATGCATCGCGGAGTCCCTCTGGTAACATTGAAGTACCCATGACACGTTGGAACTCTGGAACGGCCGTAGTCGAGAGTTGGATGAGGGCAGAAGTCGTTATTTTCAGACCAGCTAAACAAGCTAGGTAGGTGGCGATTAGAAAAATGGAGAGGGGTCCGGAGCGTGCTCTTCGTTGCTTGGTCAAAGATAAGGCTGCCCCTCCAAGACCTAGCCATGCTGAGAGTTGGTCGTGTGATTTAGTCAGGGTTTGAAACGATATGAGGATGCGATAGAGGAAGATTTTCTGAGTTACGAAGAGACAGGCGGCGAGGTAAAGCTATCCCATGACAGTTAGTGAGATGAAGGATGTGAAATGGGCCCCTTACTGTAGCAAACACTTGTAGTGCAATCTGGATGACTGTTGTCCAGAATGAGGTATCCTCGAGTCTGATGTGTACCCTACGCTCGATACGGCGAACCATTATCGTGAGCATAACGAGATGGAGTACAGCAAATAATACATGTAACATTATGCATAATGTGTGCCAAAGAACGTTTTTCTGAACGGATGACGGCAAATGGTTGGATGGAGGAATTAAGAAACGCTCTTGCGAATAGTCGGCCAAGCGTAGGATCTGAGAAATATTGGTATCAACTCACCTGAATCGTTTGGACCGTTTGCTTCGGTTCCTAGTTCTGTGGATGACTCTCCCAAAAGACTTTCGCGGTCCTGGTGACTCTGTTGAGGAGTACGCATCCGAGCAGAGGAAGCGAAGAAAGCGGAACTCGAGAGCCTGTTCAGCAAAGATGTTCGATTTTCAATGGGGGAGTCGTACGTTTCAGTATTAAGACCTCGGAGTGTGCTGTCCATGATATCTTCGTGGACGTTCATTGGCGGGTGGCGAGGTGGTCGGGTAGGCATTCGAGACTGCACACCAGCGCTGGTGTGGGCGTCGCTGCTAGTTTAGCCTGCTGCACTCAATCAAGTACGAAGAAGAAGAAGAATGGCGCGCTCTACGCTTTGCTGAAGTTTTAAAGCCTAATGGCCTTTGTAACTGGCCTCGTCTCGCGAATAGAAAGATCGCGAGAAAGAGTCTGACTCCGTTTGGGAGGTCGTTTTTCTAGGAATGCGTAAGGGTTGCAAGTGAATGTGAATGGGTTCTTCGTGGTGGTAGTGGTAGAGATCAAGGCGTTCGCAGCTGCAGTGTTCAAGTTCTCCATAATTCCCGCGACACACACGTCGTTATAGAGAATGTTTCGAAATCATTGATGTGCATCGTGGAGCCTTCTATCCACTCTTCGGGAAATCTATGTAGTAAGCAGTGCCTTAGTTAAATATTGCAAACAGGCCGGAGGAATTCTGTGATGCCAATGCTACATGTGATGGAGGAAGGAAGAAAGGAGCTTGGCTGATCAACTGGTGGACCTCCCTTGTTTTGAAGTGCTCCTCTCTATCAGATATATAAATTGGCTTTTTAAGCAGTAGAGGATATTCTAGTAAAGTAATTCGACTCATCTCCACCATATTACCCTCTTTTATGAGGCAGCTGCTTGCTCCTCCATCTGGAGCTGTTTCTCCCTTTCCTCCTCTTCGTCCCTCGTCAACTTGCTCTCTGCTTTTCTAATTCTAACGCCGACGACACAAACTAGTAATGCAGTCAAAGCACATGCAACCTCAAACCAAAACACGTCCTGATATATCTCTTTCTTTCCTTTTCCCTTCTTCTCCATCTCACCCGCAATCACATCAGCCAGACCCAAAAACACTGCAATGCCTAAAGATACCAAAGTATTGATAACGGCACCCGCAAGTCCTTGGAATCTGAGGGGCAGGGAATTGGCGATGAAGACATTGGTAACAGTGAACATAATGTCCAATGCTAGTGTACCGCAAATCATAGCTGGGAATATCCATTTCCAGTAGTTTGCGCCTTCCGGAGCGAGAGCGAAGAGAAGGGGAGAGATGACCCAGCATGCACAGGAGAAGAGTAGGAGAAGAGTCCCTGGGAGACGGTGGAGGATGAAACCGCCAAAAGTAGAAATGAATATTCCACCAGCAGCCATTGGTGTAAACCATGCAGCGATTTGAAGAGGCGTGCCGCCCATTATGTCAGACATGCTAGACGATAATTGTTAAAAGATATTGGAGAATGTGGGGGATGTAGTAACTGACTAGTATACTCCGTAGAGCATGAGGATGCCCAAAGAACCCCAATTGAACAACATTGCGACGCAGAGAGCTCCCATGTAAGGCACTTTGAAGAGCTCAAGCGGCAGAAGAGGCTGTTCCGCGATCCAGCCCTCGAGGTAAACGGCGGTTCCAAGGCAAGCAATCCCTAGTACCATTGTAACAATAATGTAAGGCGTTGCCCATCCATGTGGTGCATGAGCGCTGTCAGTGATGGCATAGACAACGAGGATAAGACCTGCTGAAATGGTCAGCATCCCCCACCAATCCATCTTCACTCCTAACTCCTTCCTCTCTGCGTGATCATTGGGGCAGCAAAGATACGTCAGGATGACAATCATAGCGGCCAATATGGCTGCGACGAAGAAGTACCATCTCCACGTCGTAAATTGGGCCGTTAATCCAGCGAAGAAGACACCGATATAAAATCCCAAAGGTGCCATAGCACCGTAGATGGCAAAGACGATGTTCTTGCGTGGGCCTGGACGATAGAAGCTTCCGAGAAGCATGATGCCAGTGGGCAGGTATGCAGCTGGACCCAGGCCTTGAATGGCGCGACAAAGGTCTAGCATCATCTCGTTTTGGGCCCAGCCAGTAATGAATGACCAGATGGAAAACCAAGCCACGCCAAAAATGTACACAGGATATCCACCATAAATGTCCTGATAGCAAGATTAATGAGTAAGTGAAGCAGGTGTAAACTTAGTAGAGAGAAGCACATACAGCGAGTCGACCGAATGCCATCATAAAACATGCGACTACCAACGAAAACGCATTGGCTGGCCAAGTGCTCCGGCTTTGCGAAATGTTCAGGGACTCGGATAGTGTTGGTACAATGACACTAAAACCGGAGACGGAGTATTCCTAGAGGTAATAACGTGGGATCCAAAGTGTGAGAGTGTTATAGAGTAAACCACTCGCCGTAAGAGCCATTGAGAAAGTGACTGATATGACAAAGCCGATTTCATGCCATAGCGTTTTGAAACGGTCGGGTCGTTGTCGACCTAGACGTTCCAACAATTCACGTTCATTTTCATCTTTTCCAGATTCAATTAGTACTGGATTGTCCGCATTCTGAGTGCTTATAGCCTGTGTAATTGTAGTGCTAGATGGTATAAGGATATTGGAGGCTGTCATTAGTAAAGCACACTTACTGAGGGTGAGGTTGATCCATAGCCAGCGTTTAACTTGAAGTAAGAAGCAAGGTTGAAGCAGATCTTTCGGAACCCAACAAATCGATATAGATAGGGTCGAATATTGATTTTCGCAGCCAAGAAAAAAATCGAACCAAGAAGATCGAGGTCCAGATAGAAGCAGGGTTCAGTAAGCGCCAACACAGCCACGTGTGCGTTGTCTTTCTGCATTGATGTTGTGTCGGCAGGCCGTTCTATTCTGTTTACTCTCGCTGGTGGGATATGTGCATGGCTCTGCGTTAACGACAGCCATTGCAGCCAACGAGAGGCTATGTTTCTACGCGGACGTTGATAAAGCTGGAGAGAAAATTGGGGTATGTCTAAGACTCCATGTTTTTCCACCTGCATCTTCTTATCCATTATTTCCTCCAGTTCTATTTTGCTGTCCAATCTGGCGGCTCTTTTGACATTGACTGGGATGTCAAGGGTCCTGGAGACAAACTCCTGTTGGAGGGCAAGGCAGAACGCCAGGGTGACTTCGTCTTGACTGGGAATACGGTTGGCGAATATGCATTTTGCTTCGAGAATGATATGAGCACACTTTCCGCGAAGCTGCTTGACTTTGATATTATGGTGGAGAGCGAACCGCGGAAAGAGGCCCCTGCGAGACCCCAACAGATTGCTGAACAGACGACTGCCTTGGAAGAAAGCATTTTCCGACTCAACGGTATGCTTTTGAACTTGAAGCGCAATCAAAAGCAGTACGTCTATATACACATTCTAATAGTATTCAATGTCTAATTTATCTTTCTCAGACACCATACACGAGAACGTCGTGGCTTCGCGATCGTCCAGTCAACTCAAAAGTCAGCCTCTCTCTCTGTCTCGGCCTCTTCTGGCTTGACTGATATATCTTTGTTTAGTCGAATATTCTGGTATGCCATACTTGAGTCTCTTGCGCTCATTGGCATGGCGGTGTGCGTCGTCTTTTCACTTACCCATTTCGTAATTCTTACCCTGATCCGCAGATTCCAAGTCTATGTCCTAACGACCTTCTTCAAGCAAACAGGCAGGAAGTATCGAGTATAGGCTTAATTATTTACTGTTCTCCTTGTAATTACGTCTGGCTTTGGAATGGTCTCTACTCTGTGACAAGGTGTGACGTCGCGCGTTTTAATTCTCACCATCATCATGTCGCTCATGTACGGAGGCACCACGAAAGAGTCTGCGGGTCAGGATAAAGACACAGACGTGTCGTTTATTCCTTTCTTCAATGGCCTGGAAAAGAAATCGCCTACCTCTACATCTGGCACCCTTCGACTTTTTCATCGGCTGGGCAAGGATGGCGATTATTACTGCGCGTACGGACCGGACGCGCGTTTCGTGGCTCAACACACATACCGCACTAACAACGTACTGAAATATCTTGGTGCTGGCTCAAAACAACTCGAGAGTTTATCTATCAAGACGAGCGTGGCCAAAACACTCTTACGCGAAGCTTTGACCGCGCTTCAGCTCAAAATAGAGATTTATGAACCGGAATCCTCGAAAAAGGGTGCAAAATTCAACCTTGACAAACAAGCATCTCCAGGGAATCTACAAGCAGTTGACGACCTGCTCTTTTCTTCGTCCCTTGATTCGGATGCCGAGGTTACCAGTGCACCTGTCGTAGTAGCGGTCAAGCTCGCATCTTCTGGGACGGGGAACCAAAAGCTACGGAACGTCACCATTGCTTATGCAGACACGGCTCTAAGAGAGCTCGGTGTTACGGAGTTCAACGATAACGACCTCTTCTCGAGCACTGAGGCACGACCCTTACACTTTTTACATAATACATTCACTATCTGACACGTTTGCTCATAACAGTCAACTATCATCCAGCTCTCTGCAAAGGAAGCCATCATCCCTCAAGGAACGAAAACTGGCAAAACTGACCGCGATTATGAATTGAATAAGCTTAGGTCCGTCTTGGAACGATGCAACATCATGATTACGGAAAGAAAAGGAAGTTAGTTAGTTTTTGACGTGTTTTTGCGCGCATTTTTGTCTGATGCATCTCGGGACTAGGTGAATTCCAGACCAAGAGCATCCTTGAAGATGTCCCTCGCCTACTCAAGGGTGATTCTACGTCGACGGAGGTTGAGAGTTCTAGTGTTGAAGCATCAGTTGCTCTCCGTGAGTTACCTATTTTTTCAATGCTCCTCCTTACTCTAAACAAATCATATAGCCGGTCTTACAGAGAACAACGGTGGAGCGCTAAATGCTCTCACGACGTACCTCAGCTTATTTGCCGACCCATCAAATTTTGGTACCTGGACATTAAAGCCGCACTCCCTAACATCGTGGATGAAACTAGACTCAAGTGCGCTTCGAGCACTGTCCCTTGCCGACCCTCCTGGCGTAGGTCTTGACTTCCGAAGTGCCGATTTTTTCTTACACCCCCTTTACAGCAAATGGGAAGACAGCTATCCAAGAACACCACCCTTCCTTCGCTTCTCAATCGCTGCAAAACGGCTCAGGGAACAAGGATGTTGGGCGCCTGGCTTCGAATGCCCCTCATCAACAAACACGAGATTCGTGAGTTTTAATGAATTTCCTGTTAAGTTCATTTCTGGATGGTTATAATAGTGAAACGTCAAACGCTTGTACAACTTTTCGTCAGCGACGAAACGTCACGTCAAAAGATCCAAGACGAATACCTCAAATACATTCCAGACCTCCATCGCCTCTGTAAACGGTTCACAGGAGGCAGTGCGAACCTAGAGAATGTAGTTCGAGTGTATCAGCTTGTTCTTAAGGTAATAGTTCCTATCTATCATATTCTTAAAGGATATTAACGTTTTCGCTTAGCTACCAGGTCTTATAGAATCCCTCGAGAATGTCAGCCCTCCTCCGGCGGAAGACGATGATGCGATGCAAGATCAGGATGATGCTCAAACTCTGGTTCAAGAGTTTTATCTTGCTGTTCTCAAGGTCAAGCTCCTTTGTGTGGACTCGTCTTGCGGTTTCCGGCTAACTTTTTTCCAGGAGGCTGCTGTTTCGTTAGAGAAGTATTCTTCTATGGTTGAAGAAACACTCGATCTGGAGCAACTGGACCACAACAATTATGTTGTCCGTCCAGAATACGACCCAGAGCTAGAAGAGATAGCTGGCCAGCTTGCAGCGGTCAGTTCTTTTTGCTTGTCTCTCTTTTTTCTTGTGTTTAAACGCATTTTACAAGGCTCGGGATGGTCTGGATGAAGAACATCGTCTCGCTGCGAGCGATTTAGATCTGCCAATTGACAAGAAGATTCATTTGGAGAATAATGCTACATATGGGTATTGCCTTCGTGTAACCAAAAAAGTCAATTCCCCCATTTCCTCCCTTTTCGGGGACTGACGAAATATACTTCCCTCATAGGATGCAGACGGTTTGAAAAAGAAGAGATATATCGAGCTTTCCACCCTCAAGGGTGGTACGTTTACCTTGCTTCTTCACCGCAAATTCACGAATTCATGCTTTTTCTTCCAAAGGCACCTTCTTCACCACTCAGAACCTCCGAGAGCATGCTGATAATTACAAAACTTTGACTCAGCAATATCAACGCAAACAGAGTGCACTTGTGAAAGACATCGTTGGCATCGCAGGTATGTTGTTGTCCATTTTCATTTGGACATAATTATTGACATTAGCACCGTTAAGCGACCTACACAACCGTTTTGGAGAGCTTGGACGATGTGGTTGCCCACCTGGACGTGATTCTTAGGTCAAAGAGTCCACTCTTCATTCCGCGCTCCCATTGACTTTGTTCTCAGCTTTGCGCATGTTTCTGTTAACGCACCTGAGCCTTATATCAGGCCTAAGATTCTGGACAGAGGTATAGTCGTGCCCTAGGTCTGCAATCATAGTCGACCTAACCGTTCATTTTAGGTGCCGGAAAGCTTGATCTCAGAGAAGCGAGACATCCTTGTCTAGAAGTTCAGGACGATGTCAGCTTCATTGCAAATGACGTCCTGATGGAAAAAGGTTCGTTCAAACTTTATTTTCCTATGCATTCCAAAATGCCAATCTGTCGTTTCCCCTCAGATAAGAGCGAGCTCCAAATCATCAGTTCGTCTATCCTCTCTTTCTTGCCACTCATCATTAAGGTCTTTAATAGCGGGCCCAAACATGGGTGGCAAATCGACATACATTCGATCCATTGGGACAATTGCTCTCATGGCTCAAACTGGGTGTTTCGTGCCCTGTCAGTCAGCGACTATCCCCATCTTTGATAGTATTCTTTGTCGAGTGGGTGCGGGTGATAGCATGTTGAAAGGCGTTTCAACTTTCATGGCTGAAATGCTGGAGACTGCGAGTATCTTGAGGGTACAATTCTCGTTCTCTCAGATAAGGCTGCGATAATATTGACTTTATCCCCGTTTTTCAGACTGCAACCAAAGACTCATTGATAATTATTGATGAACTTGGACGTGGGACTTCCACATACGATGGTTTCGGTTTAGCGTGGGCCATTTCTGAGTGCGCGTCCTATTCTTAATTCCTTTCTCGTTCCTATGATCGCTGACTTTTGAAATAAAGGCACATCGCAACGAAAATCAATGCATTCTGCTTGTTTGCTACACACTTTCATGAGTTAACGGCTCTGGATCAGCAAATCCCTTCAATCAAAAATCTCCACGTCGTAGCTCATGTGTCTGACGACGGGAAGGGTTCCGAGGATATCACATTATTGTACAAAGTGGAACCTGGAATCTCAGACCAGAGCTTCGGCATCCATGTTGCGAGACTTGCAAATTTTCCTGATCATGTTGTCAAGGTATGGAGGATCACCTTAGTCGAAACTTCATCTAACCTGGCTCTAAAAACAGCTGGCCAAACGAAAAGCGGACGAACTTGAGGATTTCGGCACTGGTATGTCCCGCCTCTATATCTCTCAATTCACTTCCACTCAACCACTTTTCTGTCTCTAAAGACGATTCGAAACAAGAAAAATTCTCAGATGAGGTCACTTCTGAAGGTGTCCAAATTATCGAGAAGATCATGAAGGAATGGACTTCTGATAAGGACGGTGATGCACTTATGGAGGACGTGAACCACGACGATACAGAGAGGCAAGTGGAAGAGCTCAAACGGATTATGGCACAATATAAGGGTGACATTGAGGGCAACGCGTGGCTGGGTTCTGTCATTGATTCGCTTTACTAGAAAGTGGTCCTTGTAGCCCGTTCTTTTTTTGCTTTTCAGTTAACACCTTTGCTGTCCGTGCTTTGTTACCATATATCAGCCCTACATACATTTTACTCATGTCAACATTCCGTCACAATTCGACTCGTGGATCATTTTCAGAGTTTTGGCTGGAAGATGTAGGGACTGGTTCCAGTGTCGGAGAATAGGGATATGTTGTGTACTAGTCATAAAGTTAACCTGGGGTAAAAAAGGATGTAAGGATGCAGGAAAACAATACGCACTTTCCACAAGGGGCGATACTTCCAATACATCATCCAAGGAGCAATGATGGTCTTGACGAAGCCTGGGGCAGGAGGGAATGGCGTTCCTGGAGGCAGGTTTTCTAATTAGGAGAGGAGGTTAGATTAGTTTGAAAAAGTCTGTGTATGAGCGAAGACCTACGGAGAACAAATGGGAGCATTTTGCTGTTGTCACCGCCACTTTGAGCTTGATGTGTGCCTTTGTTTATTTGCTCGATTTCTGTTTCGTTGAAACGAGTTAAGAGCTAAAAGCGAAAAAGTCGTCAGCCAAAGAGAAAAAAGGAGGGGCGAATAAACGAACGAAATCTGCTTTCAGAGAATCAAGTTCGTCGGCGAGATGGGTCATAACGGGAAAGAGAATGTCTTCAATCTTTGATGAAGACGAGGTGAGAAGGGTGAGTAGGACATGAATGTGTATAACCCACACCTTTTCTTTCAGGTAGGCTGAATCGAATTCGGTCTTTTCTGTGGTTGTATTGAGATAGTTTATAATTGACGTAAGCTTGGATTATAGTCAGGAGAATCATTTCCTAAAAAAAGGGAAAAATGGACGGACTGGCTCTAGGAAGCTTTGATGTTGCTTCTCGTTCAAGTCCATTGTTCCAGGAAGCTTAGCCTCAAGTGTTGGGAATAGATAGGCCTCTTCAGCATCGTGGTGTTCCTGTTCATGTTTGTTTTCAGGTCTTGCGCTCAGAAAAGATTGGATGAACATACAGCAAGATGGGTGAAAGAGAGTAAAGCATATTGCCTATAACTCTCAAAATCGTCTTCAGGGAATTTGTCTGCATAGAAATATGTGCTTTTCCACTGGAATTTTCGATGTATATGAGATTTAACGCAAGAAGAACAGGCACTTCTGGCACTTACAGAATTCCAAACCACTAAATGAAGCCATGCCATTGCCCATGACGTTCTTTGTGAAGGATTTATCGGTCTAACCGCGGATGCAACAGTTCTCAATGAAAAAAAAAATGAGTACACGTATATTAAAAACACAGGATGTGAGGTACTTACTCAATTCGCGCGACTTGTTGTAAGACCGCCGGAGATGCAAAAGGATCCGCTGATGCGTTTGTTGAAGAAGACATTATCCAGGATCCGAAGAGGTACGAAACAATGTTTTGAACGAGCACTTGTTGGAGGTTAGGAAGAGGGCAAGGGTCATAGTTAAAGGGAGACGGAACTGATTATGAACAAGCTCTTAGACTGGTCTGGTTGGAACCAGAAAGGGTGAGCCTAGGCGCCCGTCTAAACTGGGATGGCGAATGACGGCATTCGGTTTGGTCTCGATGTCTTCGTCGGAGGCCTCTGACAGGTGCCGGGCGGTGAGCTGGCTACACAGTGTAATTTGTTAAAGGACTAAAGGGAAGGATGGACTTAGATTTCTCTCGGTTCTTGACTTTCGAAACATGACAATTTACCGTCAACGGAATCAAAATCACCAACCAAGTTACCGCGATTATGTAAAGCCAAGCGACGATTCTCACGTGGAGTGACGGAGTACGCGATACGGAATACGAAATACGCCAACCGACGCGCTCTTCTGAGATGGTATAAAAACCCGTAGTCAGTGAGCTGGGGAAGTAAAACAACCAACAGCTGTAAAAGGATGACCGCCCCAGCAGATAACCTTCCCAAATACTTCACCAATCTGGCGCAACTGTATCCTCGCCAAACCAGCAACACCACTCGCTCTCTTTTTGCGCAGATCCTGAACGAACTTGACCCCATTAATGGCGAGAGTGTCATTCACGATAATGCGAGCGGTCCGGCCATCGCCACGAGCGAGCTTGTGCCTCTTGCTCAGTCCGCCTCTGCAAAGATCGTCGCGACAGACTTTGTGCCGGCCATGGTCGACGCGACGAATGGCGTCATCCAGGACAACGGATGGCAGGACACTGTCGAGGCACATGTCATGAACTCACTCGACCTCAAATTTCCCGACAGTCACTTTACACACTCCATTACCAACTTCAGTGTCTTCAACTTTGTTGACACGCTGAAGGGCATGCAGGAAATTCACCGCACACTCAAACCTGGTGGTCAAGCTGTTGTCACCACATGGAAGCGTTGGTATCCTGGTGAAGCCATCCATGCAATCCAGAAGCGAATTCGTCCCGACCTTCCGTTGATGCAGTTGTCTGGTCCAGAATGGTACAGTGACTCTGCAGTGCACGGTATTCTGGAGAAGGCTGGGTTCAAGGAGATACGTGTAATAGAAAAATCAGTTGTTGTGCAAGGAGAGGAGGGTCTACAAGGCTTGACAGAGTTCTTGACTGGCAAGTTTACGGAGGCTGCGAAAGTAGGATGGACGGAGGACGAGAAGGCACGATGGGAAACTACACTCAACGAGGTTATCGAAGAAGAGAAGACCATCCGGGAGGGTGGAGTTCAGCTAGAGATGTGGGCCTTGATATGCAGAAAGTAAAAAGAGTATCAAGTGTTGGTGGGACATTATGTACGATACTTAGCCTAGAAATTGTTCATTGATAATCTTGTGACGATTGGGAAGCCTAGTTTGGATGAATTTCACATTTCCTCAAGACACCAAGAGTGCTGAAAAAACAAGGCGAGTTGAGTTTATCATGAGTTTATATTGGATTCGAGAGGGTTGACGCGTTTGTTGTTCCATTGTCAGAAACGTTATCCTGTAAAGAAAATAAGAAATGAAGCAATCAGGATGTTCGATAAACGATTTAAATGTGGGTAGATGGAGTGCACAAGCCAAGCTACTATGTCCCATGTACATGACGATGTTGCCAAGTGCGTTCGTTTGATTCTCCAATGAAGTAGTTCTCTCAACTGGACCGCTTCGCTACAGGAAAATACGCATTCTAAATTGGATCGATCATATAAAATGTTATACCAAAAGTCTGATTTCCAAGCTGCAAATGGCCACCTGGTTCGACCTTAGCTCACGTGGTGGCGAGGACGATGGAAGCAAGTAGTAAGAACAGAAGTAATCGTACCTCTCTTTCTTTACGCCATCAACAACTGTGTACCTCTCCACCGGACAGATCCTCCGCCCGCCCTGAATAGGAACTCTTCTTCACAGGCTAAAGCTTTTCATGGCTCCGCAACCAACTTTTCATCTGACCCTTGACGTTGTTCAGCAGGTTGCTCAATTCAGTTCTCCGGCATGTTGACCTCACCGAACAATCGTGAGACTGCCGCACAAGACATGTCATAACATTTCTTCGATATAACCTGACGAAAAGATTAGGCACAAATCTTCTTTCACCCTTGGAGGACTCTTGAGGAATGGCGTACGCGAGCTGGAAGTTCTGTGCTGTTCACGCATCAGATGCAGAAGTCGGAGCTGGTTCAAGTTTTGAGATGACCGTGGGAAGCATTGGCCCAGCAGCTTCAAATGATATTTCGACAGCCATTAGCACCAGAGCATCGATATATTGGAGGCCAGGAGACGTGCGTTCTCTTCTCAACATTCCCCATTCAACTCCTCACCTCTAATGTTAGGTGATTTCGTACTCTTTTATCTCTGGCACGTCCGCCCAGCACGACAAAGTTATTCAGACTGTGACTGAGTGGTCGAAATACGCGAATATAACGTTCAAACAAGTGGACTCGAGTGGCAACGTCCGAATTTCCTTCGACCCTGGAACGGCAAATTGGAGCTACATTGGTGTTAACTGTACATTAGTCGCCAATCCACAACCTACGATGAATCTAGGTGCGTGAACTCAGCGAGTGAAACATCCTATCTTTAACCAAGCATTTTAGGTGGTGTGCTCGATGCTACCAGTCTCACTAGTTGGGAACGGTCGATTATTCTGCACGAATTTGGGCATGTTCTAGGCTTAGTCCATGAACACCGGGGAGCAGCTCGCGGGATACCCATTCATCTCGACCCTAATGCAATGACCAACTATTACAGTTCAACATTCGGCGAGTATTCTATTTGTGAGCCATCTACTCTCCTGACACCTTCCTCTAGGGTGGAATCCTAATGCTACCCAGCTGCTCGTTCTGGATCTCTACAACGAAGTCGATATCTCTAACTACGCCGACGTTGATTCAACATCAATTATGCTGTGAGCCGTTCTAATCAGAGAAATCCAAGTCTAGCCATTAATATTTTCAAGCTTCCCGATTCCTGCTGAGGCCACCCTGGAGAAGACTGAGACCATTCTCGTGAACTCAGAACTTTCAAATTTTGATAAAGCCTATATGAGTCAGCTTATATGCTTTGCGCCTGATTTTTGATCACTGAGCCTGCTATTATAGCCATTATATATCCTCGCCAAACGATAGATGCATCTGAGGCCGAAATGTCAACGAATCCCCCGTGGACGTTAACTTATGCTCTGAGTATGATCAATGCGGATTCGACAGTAACCAGTAGCATCCTCAAGTATTCGAGCGAACCTGTTACTTACACTGACACCATTCGATCGTTGATGGATGGTTGGCTAGTGGAGAAACGAATGGCGGTGTCACTGCAACTAGCAACACCAGTTCCTCGTGAGTTCCTTTCACATGACGTTCAAGCACGCTTGGACTCAAATTCTCAACCATTTATTCAATCGATTCTTTTTTTAGATCCCCATCCTGGTATGAAAAAGCCTATCGAGACCAAAGAACTGACTTACCCATCTCCCGATTAGATTCAGATTCAGTTCTCGCTCAAGCCGATTCTGGTGAGAAAAGCAAACCGAAACCAGAAACTATGTAACCAATTTTTTCGGTTAGTTTCAGGTTCCACCCCCACTCTAGCACCTGAACCTGGTCTTGAAGATCCACTTGATGGTACTACACTCCCCTCTCTTATTGTCGCTTGTTTTAACTGTTGTACAGTTCTCCCAGAATATTGTACCTGCGACTTTGAGCGAGATTATCCTAGACCGCCATCGGACGCTCCTTTACCTCCAGTCTTAGATCCCTTTTGGTCCCTTGACGGACAAGTCAATATTGGACTCTTTGGAAATGTCACTCAGTATCGCGAACAATGTTGGAGAGAGACATTTCAGTACTGGCTTCAGTCTTGCGGGCTACCTTCAGACAAATTCAACATTACGAATGTCTTTGACGCTGAGAAGCTAAAGGACTCAACTGCGTCCCCCAGACCACCAAGTACCTCAGACGTGGCGGCATACCAAGTTAGAGTCTTCTTTTCAGAACTCTCGACGCTCCCATCATGGTGTTGTGTGGGCAATACTGGACTTTCGCTGGATAGTCAGAGTTATCGCAAGCAAGAAGAAGATGGCACGGAATTTGCAACGATGTGTCTACGCAAAATTCCTACCGCTCTGGAGGATCTGCCTCGACAGTTCGTCAATTTTCCAGAACATTTTTCCATTCTCGTTGCCGTAGAGCTGCATCATGCGATGGGACATCTCTTTGGTTTTCATCATGAATATGAACGACCACCGGCCAAAAAGCAGGGATTTGTTTACTCAGCGGTGAGTGATTCTGATTGCAGCTTACTTCTGAGCTTAACTAAAATCCTGTAGTTTGACCCTGCCAGCATTATGCTGTACCCTCATCCTGCAGGAATTAGGAACCCTTCGTATAATGATATGGCCTTGCTGACGGTTCGCATTGCCTTCGACTAATTAGGGGTCTTGAACTAACTCGGAGTTCTAGCTGATGTATCCGGACGGCTCGACGCAGACCTCCAAGTTTGCTACTGCTCTCCGTGCATTCAAATTCGCCAATTCGCAGGCTTGGCTTGGCGATGCTGCTGCGGTTCTCAAGGCGCGCAATACGATTCCCGGAACGACCCTTCTACAGTTTCTTCGTGTTGGTTTAGCAGCAAACCTCAAAACAAACGAGAGATTAGCTATATTGCCGTCTACGATTGGAGAAGGCCAGCCCGGCCATGACATCGGGATTGGGGAGGGAAATGGTTCAACTGCAAAAGCGGTTGGGTTCCTTCTCGAGGTACGATTTTTGCGCATCCGAGTAAAATAATAATAATGATAGCTCGTAGCTTGTCGACAATATGAACCAGTTCTTTCCCCCTGGAAAAAATCAATTGTTCACTCTACAATTTCCTGGTAATATCCTTGATATCAATTCGTTCGCTTGGGATACGCAACTCGCAAGTGCCAACGGTCCGGTATGTCAATTTTCAACCAGCCAAGCTTCCACATCGCTGACATTACCTTCCAGTCGGTCAAACCCACTGCAGTCAAAGAAGCAGAATTTCGACTAGTTGACCAACTTTACGATTTGCAAGACGTTGTTGGTGGTGGGAATGGATCCAATCTCTCCATTGTATATGAACAGGTGCTCCTGAATTTCTTTTGAATTCTTTTCATCAGACGCCTTATCCTTTTTCTAGATTCTCAATAACCTTCTTCCCATTTTCCAGTCACCTGCTCTCCACGAACGACAGTCACAAATTCGTGATTGGCTCATGAAAGAAGTGCCTTTGACGCCTTGGATAGTTGAAATAATAGGGAGACAGAAGGGACGCAAAGAATCCCTCCCTAGTGCGTTTCAAGCGCCCACCCCCATCGGTGAGTTATCTGATCCTTGCGGTCTATTAAGGCTAAGTCAATAATGCTTTCAGGTACTATTCCTGTTGAAAGTGGATTTGGCCTGACGTTGGACTCTGCTGCCCAGGATAAAACGTTGAATCGCGTTGAGCTTAGCGAGCTACTAATGAAAGAATATCTATTTGCTAAAAAAGACTGGGAAATGGAGCGCGATGCTCTTATCAAACAGATCAGCCAGGTTAGCTGTGTTGCCTGCCCTGTTCTGCAACTCGGCATAATGTTTCTCTTTCAGATAGACCTTGGTACTCCGGAATCCCGGAAAGCTTCGAAAGAACTGGCTAGAAAATTAAGCCACGTTACAGCCGTTCGAAAGGCTCAGCTCGCATCCAAGTATTCTGAAGCAGTTGTGCACGGCTTTTTGCATACCGTGCGCGAGTATATGGGGTAAGCACGATCTCCGATACTTTAGTACAACCAAGACTCACAGACATTACAGCTACATGGATATTCTGGCTCCACCAGTAGCACTTCAAAATGCAAAGGACGCCCTTCACGAGGCTTCTACTAGTTCAGCGGATGGGAGTGCGAAGATCTACCCTGTCCAGATGCAGCCATTGGTTTATTTTCATCTCATCAGCTGAGGATTGTCATTGACCAACCATTCTAGGATTGGTTTAAGGGGCTTTCTACTAATTTCCAGCTTGGAGATCTTACATCCAGCCCTGAAGTTGTTCGGGATCAAATTGAATACATGTCTCAACAAGTTGGCCTCCTCCAAACCGAGCTAGACGCCCTTTCTTTAAGCGACCTTGAAAAAGTCGCTAGCAAAGTAGAATCGATCCAGAACGCACTTCAGAGAGTTGATAGTGCACTTGATAGTATGACGAAAAACTCAGGTCAACCTAGCGCGACGGAAGATAATCTTGCCAAGTCCCTTGGAATATCACAGCAAGTAAACGTTGCCCAGGCCAATCCGACCTCAGCTTCTCGCTTGGTGTCGCAAGTTCTAGCTACACAAAACACAACTGAGGTGGCGGATTCCAAACAGGGGCATGACCAGATCAAGCTGAAGCTCGACACTCTCAATGCAGAGCTCAAAGAGTTACAGCTCCGTTACCAATCTGCCACTTTGTCGTCGAGCTCGCTACCGGAAGACACCAGTTCTCAGGAACTCCCTACTGAGCCGCTAGAGCTTCCGTCTGAGCGGACTTCTGGTGGAAGTCGCTGGCAGTCGATTTCGTTTCGTAGCACAAGCATGACGAGGAGGATTCGATCTTTGCGCGACAATAATTCTCGAGTGAGTCAGCGTGATCTCTCGTTTCCAATCGTGAAAGGCTAAACATAAATGTTATCTTTTCTCTTACAGTTAGGGGAATGGTCGTGCAATCTTTGGTTACCATCAAATGGTGACCATGCACTGGCACAAGCTTCCGACTTTTCTGAAGACACCGGAGAGGACATTGAAATTGCATACCGCGCTACTCAAGTTACGGTAGACCGTGGGCGGTGGTTTTACCCTCAACTCTTTAAACAATCCGCATCGTTCTACAAATCCCGCCCTAATATTTCTTGGGCTGAGGGACCTGTTGGCTCCCACAGTCACGGTCTTTTACCGGGCTATCCTGTACGTGTCAGCATCTGCACACTCTGTGATTCCTGAAAAGTCGTTCCACAGGTTGGGTTCATTATCGCCAAAGACATAATGGTTCGTGTCAAGAGGAGCGGAGTAGCTGAATCTATGATGAGCGGGGCCAATTCTTCATCTGCTGCGGGTGCTGAAGGCATTCTTTGCTTCTCCTCTTCCACCAATTCATCTACTGGGTTCAGATCCTATTCCAACGGAATCGAAGTGAGAAACCCTGGACCCCAGGTTCGTCGTGTCTCTTTTCGTTTTTGTTGATGCTCAATGCGCTTGGAAGATCATCGGCTATATAATTGAGAAAACAGGTCCAGACTTATCTCAGCCCACGCCAACAAAGCTTCACAGCAGTTTCTCTATTTCTGAAGTTGAATACGCAGTTGGGGAAGAGAGGAGTGTTCCCACGAACGCGTTAGATGCAGCTTGAGGCGCCCCAGCGCAAAACCCAATGTTAGCCGCGACAACCGGGACGGAACTTGACGGCCGGAAAAATAACCAGCAAAGATACCCAAGTTCTTTTCACAACTTTTGCTTCAAAGAAGGGTAGAGAGAGGTGGAACTAGACGGAACAATGCCGAGGGTCAAGGACACATTGTCGGAGGAATAATTGACAGGGTTCTTCGCGCAGCGCGGTAACTTGAAGTAGGCACAATTCTGGAGTTTGGACATGCCATTTATCTGTACATAGGGGACACGGAGCATGAGTCCAACTTGTGGGTAAACTACTCGGATTCTCTGTATTATGTAATTCCCGTGTCTGGAGCTAACCTTCATGGTGGTGACGCACCTGAATATTTATCCACTGTCTTGGGCTTCTCTTTCTGGCTTGTGGCAATTTCTTTAGCCCCTAGAGTTAAATCAAGATTAATTAGCTTTGCATTCGAAATCGCGCTGAGCTGCAATCAAGCAAATTGTCCCTACCGGCCGTTGGTAACATTCGCAGGATCGCGATACATATCAATATCATTATGCAGATGCAGGGACCTGCCACTAAAACTCTATACGAGCCGCACTACATATAGTTGTCTGCCCGTTCTGTGTTCTGGTTGACGATGTCATCCAGTACTCCCCAACCCATTCTTCCAACCACAGGTGACCGCGTGTATGCCAATGATACATACATCTTACCTGCCGACGCAGAGGAGCTTGAAAGGTTCTTATGACTTTGGCTCTCCACATGTCTTTTTCCCCAACTCCCTCTTAGGCTTGAGCGAACTCATAAACTTTTAATGCATGCGTATCGTCAACCCATCTTGGGAGGATACAGTCCAACTCAAGGAGATCGCATTGTAGACAGTGGCACTGGTACTGGTCAGTCTGAGCGACCCTATGTCCCGAAAATTATCTTACTTTGCACTACAGGTTCATGGCCAATCGAGGTTGCAAACACAGCTCACCCACAAGTTGAACTTTTTGCTTTTGACATCTCGAGCCGCCTTTTCCCAGCGGGGGCACCTGCAGACCGAATTCACTTTCGTACACAGTCGATTCTGGATGCACCACCGGCTGAATGGCTCAGCTCGTTTAACTTAGTCCACCAACGCTTGCTTGGTGGCGGTCTTCTAGCGAAGGATTGGCCGATAGCTCTCTCTAACATCCACAAAATGCTCAAACCGGGGAGTTATGTCCAGCTTGGGGAATTTGGAAGGTAAGGATTGAGCCCCTAGGCTTATTTTACGTTTCTCATCTATCGACAGAATGAACGGCGGTCCGGCTATCAAATGCTTCAGCTTCTTGTTCGATTCCCTGTTTTCTGCTCGCGGCCTTCTTCGTTCAGCGATGGCCGAGATCCCCACCATGTTAATCCAAGCAGGATTTAGTGACGTTCAACGACATCCCACTTTTCTCCGTTGGGGACGTTCAGCAGACAATGCTGAGATGATGAAGCAAGCTTTGTAGGTGCCCATAACATTATTTTGTCTTTTCATCAATTGCTTATGTGTGTATGACTGCAGAATGGCACTCATTGATGGTATGAAGATACCAATTCTGAAGTCGGGTGGATTTGGAGTGGTAAAAACTGAGGCTGATTTTGATGAACTTGTGAAGGAAATCCAGGCTGAGTATGAGACTATGGATGATGGAGGGATGGAGTTCGAATATTTCGTTGCTCGCAAGCCTGAGTAGGATACGCATTCGCCGTTTGTAGACCCACAAACAAGACATCCAAATGTCGGCAGAAATTAATGTTGTAGTCTGGAGGTTTTTAGGCACGCGATACCCTCGTATCTAAGACATCAGGCATCCCAAGTTCACGAAACAAGAAACTCATTGCTGGTTCCCAGATTCCTGCTTCGAGTAAGTCGAGGAACATAGCGCGCGCCTTCCAAAAACTTGTTCTATTCGGTGAGAAGAGCGCGGGTATCGGGATTTTCCGAGCTCACCTCGAATCCGGCCATGCGACAAACTGAGTCGGTTGAACTAAAGCTATCAGGAGACAAAGCGAGACTTCCGGTGACGATAAGATTTCACTCAGAGATAGAATAGACTTCATTGCATGTTTCCTAGATTTCCCAACAAAGGGATACCCAGTGACCCACGTTATCCCGGAAACACAAGAAGCCAACATCACAAGGCGTGTTGGGAACCGCCTGGGAAAGAACTTACGGATGGTGAGCCTTTACGTAGCTTCTTCATCCTCAAGGCAATGGTCGAGTGGCGTGAGATTCATCTGCCTTTCAAATTTGGTGGCCATTGATATGTCTCAGAGATTATCAGGGTTGGTTTACGAACAGCGAAGCCGACAAGATAACCTATAAGAGGATTAGTCCAGCCGTCGGGTCCGACCAGCCAATCTCGAGATAAACTTACGTTCGGGATCTACGTGATCGATTATTCAGTTTTTTAGTGAAAAGAAGGCGAGGCTGCAGGGATTGACAAAGTTTGTGAACAGTAAGCGCAAAAAAAGCTAGCGCGGAAGGAGAACGATGGGCGGAAGAACAGATATTGGGGTAAGAAATCTTAACAAACAAACGCTAGATTCGGTTCGAGGTCCGGTAGAACGTGGACAAATCTTCGAATACATAGCAAACCAAGACAGTGACTTGGGAGTACTGATAGACTTTTGCAGTGGCGTCTACACCTGTACCCTTTTTATCTCTGCTTGACCACCCTCACACTATGCTTGTCCGTGGAATGCGAGCCGCTCAGGCGGACCTTGAAACATTGTCTTACTCGGAAGGTTGTACTGAATAGACGTCCATACCTCCTACAACCAGAGTCCGCCTCGGCAACGGATCTGTGCCTACCGCGACAACCGCAACCCACAAGTCTTTCACTCTTTCATGACGATAAGATAGCTCGACTGGTAGGATAGTAATTTGTGCTCTCGTATCACGATGCTAGCATAACTGTGTTCAGACATTCAAAAAAGACGACAATCTGTCAACTTGCTTTTTAGCCTGCCGTAGGCCGGTGCTGCAGGCTACCGCATTGTTACTTTCGGGTCGTTCGCTACATATTGGTATGAATGCGATGATATGAATTGGGGAACCCTAATAAAACCGGCGTTCAGGGATATCTTGCAATTGAATGGTGGTGTTGTTTGCTCTGGTAAACGATGTCCTCAACAACGCAGCAGCCCATTCCTCGCACCACAGGCGAGCGTGTGTACAACAACGACACCTACATCCTACCTTCTGACAAAGAGGAGTTCGAAAGGTATTTTGGATGCTGCCTTTCCAAACAACTTACTGATTTCCCATTAGACTCGAGCGAAGTCAGAAGATTCTGATGCGTGCATATCAGCAACTCATCCTTGGTGGTTACGTGCCAGCTCCAGGAGATCGCATTGTGGACAGTGGTACCGGTGCAGGTCAGTCCGAAGGAATTGACGCAGTTGAAATTGTCGCGCTGAGTGCCGCTCTAGCGTCATGGCTGGTTGAAGTTGCAAAAGCAACTCATCCTCGCGTTGAACTTTTTGGTTTTGACATCTCAAGTCGCATTTTCCCCATTGGGCCATCTGCGAACCGAATTCACTTTCGCACTCAGTCGATCCTGGATGAACCTCCAGTTGAATGGCTCGGCACTTTTAATTTGGTCCACCAACGCTGTCTTACTGGTGGTCTTCCAGCAAATTCATGGCCAACAGCGCTCTGTAATATACACAGGATGCTCAAACCTGGAGGGTATGTTCAGCTTGGGGAATTTGGCAGGTAAAGTCTCGCTGTATATATTTCGATTTCATTATGCGCCTCTCACCTACTTATAGAATGAAAGGTGGTCCAGCCATTGATCGGTTTAGCTTCTTATTCGACTCTCTATGTTCCTCTCGCGGCCTTCTTCGATCCGCAATAACTGAAATACCTACGATGTTGATCCAGGCTGGATTTTGTGATATCCAGCGATATCCTACCTTTCTTATGTGGGGAAAATCAGCGGAAAACCCTGAGGTGATGAAGCAATCTCTGTATGTTTTCACGAACAGGCGGTTTGTCTTGCTTTCACTAATTATGAATCTGTGGCTATAGAATGTCTCTCATCGATGGAATAAAGACGCCAATTCTGAAGTCAGGTGGGTTTGGAGTAATAGCGACGGAAGCCCATTTCGATGAGCTTGTGAAGGAAATCGAACTGGAATGGGACACAATGGAAGGCGGAGGGATGGAGTTTGAGTACGTCGTTGCTCGCAAAAGAGACGTATATGCTTCGTTATGAGCGTATTAGACATTACACGAGAGGTTAGATATGTTTTTTTCCTGTAAAAATCAGTCATACGTTACACCTTGCCTTCAATTTACCTTGTCTCGCAGTTCTTGAGTTCTGAAATTCGGTATTTTCATGCTTTTATATCTTCAAAATCTTAGTGTTTGATAAATGACCCTGTTATGACCGACAAGCGGCGGTAGTCGAACCTTTGGCGCATCGGCCACAAAATACTGAGCGCGAATCATAGTGGCCAAGATCCAAGTCGGCATAAAAGTCAAACCTAAAAGTTCGATGATGTTGCGAGGTTGTCAACATGAGAGCCTCTATTCACCTGAAATCTACTTATAATATACAACAAATAGGCAAACTCTACGACAAAGTACCACCAACAAAGTTTGGGGCAACTACTGCACCTTCCTTTGTCATAATCCGATGCACACTCTTTGTCTCAGGGTTTATCCAAGCACATTCTTTCGATTCCAACGTAATGAGACCTAAGCAGAATGAAAATAGTTTCACATTAATGATTTAAAAAAGGCAGAGCAGGGATGGAAAAGAACTAACCTGGCTGGATCGTCTCAAATACCTTTTTCTTAGGATTAAGTTGTGATACAGGCGTTGCGTCTTGAAGAAAGGCAGGGATCAGCATCGGTAATCAATGGAAAACCAGGGACAGATAAACAAATACGTACTTTCGTACTCTTCTCCTTCGAAGAAGGCACGATCACCGGGTTTGGAATTTGGTGGAGGCGAGACAATTTCGATTCCTGCATCTTTGCCGTCCTTGTGTGTTGCCTGGAATAGAATAGATAAGTGAGCAGGTATGCCGCTGTCGTACCGAGGAGGCATAAAGAAGGACTCACACAAAGGACCATAGCCTGAGATTTCACTCCTCTCATGTTTGCAGGTTTAAGGTTAGCCTTTGGAAACAGGTTGAAGGGCAGGGTTAAAAGTGGTGAATGAACAAGGTAAACTTACCACCACGACAAGTTGTCGCCCTTGCATTTCTTCTATCGGAACATATTTGACCAGACCAGACACGACAGTCCTCGGTCCGGTTGCTTCTCCTAGATCAATTTGCTAAAGCAAAAGTTATGGAAGTTAAGTAAGATTCATGTCGTGTATCGCACCTCAACATACAAGCTGTCTGCATCCGGATGTTTCTTCACTATCACCAATCTAATTAGCAAGACACGCTTCGGAACTCCTCTTGAGAAACTCACCATCAATTATTTTACCAACTCTCAAATCGATCATGGATGGCTTCGGCGGTCCATCGTCGGCTGGAGGTGCGGAAGCTGGCTGACCTTGGCCTTTCTTGACCTTCTTCTTGTCATTTGCAGCGGCGGGCGGTGGGTACGCAGCCTTTTCAACGGCCACGAAGTCGGGATTCTCCAAAAGTTCTTTGCGAATGGGATCAAGTAAAGAGGCGACAGCGTTGGTCACGGCATTCTTCAAGTCTTTCGGATGAATGTTCTTGGCTGCGAAATCGGCCTTGACTTGCTCGAAGGACGAGTAATGTAATGCAGTGCCGAATTTTGGGTCTCTCTCGACAGTAAAGACAGTGCCTTCAGGTGCGTCGGAACCAACGAAAGCGTTCCCATTTGAATGAGCTGGACCTTCTTTCGAGCCTTCTGCGAGCAAAGGGTCACCCTTCGCCTTCGCTATTCTGAGCTGGGATATAGGAATGACGACTGCTTCCACGAATGACAGTAAGCCATTTTCCGTCACATTGCCCTCTTCACAGAAAGCAAGTTTGATCTTCTTCTTGACTACTTCGGGAGCATCCAAAAAGTCGATTTTAGAGTTTGGATCGGAGGACGACATCTTAGCGCCTTGCAGACCGGGAACCATCGTGTTCATGAGATGAGCACGCTTCTTGTAGCCAAGTGCTGGTAAATACTTCTCAGCAAATGTGAAAATTTTCCTCTGAGAAGTGTTGGTTAGAAGGAGAGCTGTTGAGGGCTGAAGTGTGAAAAGTACGAACCTGGTCAACACCACCAAACTGGAAATCTACACCGAGGTACTGTTCGTCAAGCGCTTGCATGCATGGATAGATCAGGCCACTCAGAAGCGGAGAATCGACCTGCTTCACGACTTCTGCACCTGCCTTCTTTGCGTCATGCTCTGTTACAATAGAACAGATCTTAAACTTGTCCATATTGTATTCCTTAGTCAATTGGTAAGAAGATCCGGTGACGAAGTGAAGTTTGGCGGTTGGGATATCCAATGAGTGGAAGACGGCGCGTAGAATGTACTCGTAGTATTTTGTTCTGTGCTCAACAAGCTCTATGGGTGCTTTGAGGTTATCCAAGAATGCATGAACATCTGCAAGCAAGACTTTGACCTAGGGAATGTCAAGGCCTAAAAAAATTTGGCACGGCCGATGAACTATACCTCGACGCCAGCACTCAGGAAATCAGCAATTTTTGTCAAGGGAACAAAGTAACCAATATGAGCTGGCATTGGAAAGATCAAGATCAAGTTATCCTCTGGGAGAATTGGTTCGTACGTCGTCCGGTAGGTGCTGTTCCTTCGAGAAGTTGAGCAAGAGTCTGAATTCTGACTCGATGAATATTTTACCCCAGTAACATGTCGGAGAGCGTCCTTCAGCTAGGATGGCTTTAATCGTATCAGCTCCTAACACTTCTTGCAGTCTGCGTGTGATGATCTCAAACTTTTGAGCAGCAATATCTGGGGAGGCCATGGTTGTCGAGAATATGAGGGTGGTGGGGTTCGGAACTTTTGTCGTTCCTCTTCTCAAACCCTCATGTATTTGCCGTGGAATTCTCGGAGAATGCCCTGTCCTTTGAGCACACTCGCACTTTCCCAGTCATTACAATTTACATTGACGTCTTGCCTCGAATATGGCTTGCGATAACTCGAAACCACAGTTCGGATTATCGTTGCATCTCTTCGCTCTTCCACTCTATTCCTTCTGGCGGACGCGGTAGAAGATTCTAAACCCACACACAGAGTTGTTGTGTATGAAGCACTTAGCACTTAGCACATCTGCCATCCCGGACGGGATCTCTCAAGCTCCGCATTTTGTATAAAAGCCATGACGTCTGGCCCCCTGGTCCCCTGCCGGCTATGGATCCCCTTACCATTGACTATGACCTCTTCAAATGGCGACCAGATGAAGAAGTTCCAGGCAGAGTCAAGCGAGATGCCTGTGCTTTCGAAATCATCGAGGCTTTTGTCTGGAATATGATCAAGCAGGGTTCACATCACATGTTCCTCGCTATGAACGTCAGTCTCGACGATACTGACAAGGCCTTTGCCTCCAACGAGGAGTTCCTCTCTGCTTGTCGCCTAGCTTGGCAGGCACTCCGCTGGGAAGTTCCAGCCATAGCCTCTTCGACGGAATATTTCCACCCACAAGGTCAATCATTGCCTACGGTTCGTTTGACGTACGACGCCGTTAAAGACCTCTTGTCACTGGATGCATGGTCTAAAGAGGTGGTTCAGCTCAAAGAGGGCTATACCGATCTCATGGATCTCCGGTACGACTTGAGCGACGCTGGTCTGCTTCCTCCCGATAACTATCTTCCTCAAACGTTTCTCTACGTTGTCCCGTACACTGCCTCCACTTTTGGACTTCTCTTGCGCACGGCTCATACACCTTTTGATGGGTCAGGCGTCAAGTTGGTTATGAACCTTTATCTTAGACAGCTAGATCATGTCAAATATTCCTGTACGTGTTACAGTTTCTCTGTTCTCCCTTCGGTGGTATTCAACAGATATCTACAGCATGCCCATGCATTCAAAACGTACAAACACCCAGATTTTGACGTCGTGAACGGCAAACCCAAAACTCGGGCATTGAGACAAGTCTTCACCTTAGAAGAATCCGAGAAGATACGCACAGCGTGTAAACCTGGCGGTGTTCTCGAAGAGAAGATAACAGTTAATCAACTTTGTAGGTATTATTCGCCATTCTACTTAGGATCTCGAGTTTTAACCAGTGTTTACGTTACTCCAGTACATGGGACATTCTGCCTCCTACCAATTATCGACAATCCCCCTTCCTCATCAGACGGCGCCCTCTTATTCTATGGGCTTGTAGATGCACGCTATCGACTCAAACCTCCATATAACCAACACCTAGCATATCCGGGCTACGGTTTGGCCGTTTCTGGTATAGTCGTTCCTCTCTCCGCTGTTTCCGATTCCAAAGGGAATGAACTGGAGATGGTCAAAGCTTGTACGAAAATAATTAAATCAGAGTACGAGAAGCAGCGGAAGACTTCGTGTTTACTTGCTGCTGCCACTAAGGCAGCGAGGATGTGGTTAGCTGAGGGAGCTAAAGCACCGGGTCCTCCGAAACCTGAGCTTGCACCCTGGTTTTCGGGAGATGGCATTGGTTCGAGATACTTGGATGCGGAGTACTATTGCCAGGATGGTATGAGTAAGAGGAAGATTTTGGAAGTGAATGACATGTTTCTTTGTTCAAATGTTACGGATCCTGGACCGTAAGTTTTCGCTTCTCTTTGTTGGTTTATACAAAAATTGGCTCACATTATCTGTGTAAAAGATTCTTTAGAGCTGGCGAATGGGGTGGGAAAATTACTCTCTCAGTTGATTTCAATGAGAAGGCTGCAGATATCGAAGTCGTTCAGAGTTGGATGGACAAGTGGAAGAATCTCGTCCTCACGATTTCTGCGGTGGCTTGAGTGAATGAGGTCTTGGACGAGCGAACGAGAAATATTTTTCCAGAGCCATCTAGCTGTAGTTGAATCTTCCACCCAATCGAAATATTACATGATCAATGAATGTGATGACAGCAGCCTGTCATGAGGCATTCACCACATGTATACCTATCATTAATGCGTTTGAATGTCTCTCAGCTCATCGAGCGCTTCATGCAGAACGCAGTGATGTTTTCGAAGGCAAATATCATGTCATTCCGATGTCCTAGGAAGCCAATGGCTTTGGGCATTAACTGGCACAACCTGATTACCACGAATACCGAGTCCGAGAGACCGTCAGTTTTGATGTTATCAAGGGACACTCGCGCGTGCCAGTGGAGGACGCAAGTACAGCACGCTGGTCATTTGGAGAGGAACGTCAGTACTGTACCCCAGCTGCAAATTTTGTTGGTTCTCAAGCTTTGGGAAGTGATTTTTGGGATAAAACACATTTTCTTTTATTTTATCAACTCTTGTGAGTGGGGACGAGGCAAGGAAGGAGTTTGGATGAAATAGGAAGAATAAGAACTGGACCCGGAAAAAGTTTTTTCTCTCCAGTTATTTAGCGGATATACAGTCGCTTCTAAACATACTCATAACAGAGATAGTCTCCTTGAGTATCCATAACATCGCCGACAGTAACGTCTGGCGTAATATCTGCCATAGACATCGCTTTGAAAAAATTATCAACGAGGGCGGAGGAAAAAATCATTGAAGCAACCCACTGTAGTCCAATGTTGTTGCTACTGCGCAGGCGCCCATCCCTTGGGTAGTACAGCCCGCAATCTTTAGGCAGTAAGCATACAAAAACCATTAACAACAGTGGGAATTCTTACCGCGTTAGTGCGCGTCGAAGGAGATACTTGCTGCCAGTCATACCAAAGCTTGTCACTATCCGGAGTTAAAAAAAGTGAACATAAAGTCCAATCATTGAAACCTACATGAAAGTGTGGTGCATGAAAAACAGGGGGTCTAAGGAGAGCATCAATATCCTCAAATCTCATAAACGAAGTAGCATGGAATGCTTACCATTAGGCGATGACGCAACGTTTACCATCTACGAACGGAAATTTTTTAGTCTATACATTTTACTTCCAGGAGGGGGCAAGTTAACCTCAGAACCAACACCAGCATGTCCTGCCGCATGAGGGGTGCTCTCAATGCATTGCCATGCACTAGAGAAGTCAGTATATGCCAAACATGTGTCTACATAGGATTGAGCAGCAGCGTCACTCCCGCGATCGGATACAGCGCGACTGAGACAATGATTCGTAACTTGAGTACCCGGACCAACGTGAAGAGTCAAGTTAGCGAAAGGCCCAGTGCTGACGCAGTTGTTGTTAGAGGCATCACCATCACCACCAAAGGAGAGGTCATTTGCTGGGGGAATCGAAAAGTTACGTCAGCGGAAAGTCAAATACTCATTATGAAACTTTACCTTGAAGCAGGGCAGAGGATGTGAAAGCACCAGCGTCCGCGATTTCATTCCAGTATCTGAGAAGGTGTTTGAGAATATAACATCGATTGCCTGAGATAAATCCACCTACGGCTGAGCACCAGAATAACCACAGTCAGTTCTAAGAGCATTTTCATAAGCCCACATCATATACCGGTGCTAAGAATTTTAACCGTTCACAATATGACAAAAGGCAAGTAGAAACAGCATACCCAGGGTAAAAATTGTCCGACGAAGTGGATGATGGATACTTGGTCGATGTGAGTTCCAACAAAATCATCATACTTGCTAACGGCGCCGACGATTCCAGAGACCGAAGAGACACCATGGAGGCACCGAACTGCTGATATGTAGCTGGACTTTTCACTGTCAGTCAATGTGGTCCTAACAGTGTGCATTAGAGGATAGACAGCAAAGGGAAGCGTTCAGTGAACAAACCAATCTTTTCTCTGTCTCGGAGAAGTGCAAGCTGCTTGGACAACGGAGAGCACAGCGAGAGCACTGAAAAGTATGGAGCACAACATAGTAAAGAAGAAGACAAAACAGATCTCCTTGCGGTTAGAAAGAGCAAGCTCTCATGCCTTATATATGCAAATTGAGGCATTTTTCAGTCGCTCTATGACCTGGTAGTCCGTTAAGTCCGCAAGCTAAAGTATCGCAAAATTGACTGACATAATAGTTGAGAGAGATATCAACGTCTAAGAGACGCAATGAAGGATGCGGGAGATCGCACAGAGGAGGTGGCCCCCCAAACCCTAGAGCCATAACTAGTCCGTGAGTAACAGGTTTCCTAATCAGGCTTGCAGTTTCTCAGGAACTACGTGAACCTGAATGATTCAAGGTCAGGGAAGGCAGAAGCGCAGCACTTATGAGAGACAAAAATCATGCGAGGAAACGCACGTAAGAGGTAATCTCAAGTTTGGTTTCCTTCGTGGGCACAAAGGGTTGTACGCGAGACACAAGGGTCACATCAAAATGAGTGATTTAAATGGAAAATGGGTACATGAACGGCACATAAGAGAAACAAGAAGAATACGAGGGATTATACAGAAAGGCTCGTCCCGAAGCTTAGCTAGCTCAAGGTATTTTTTGAGAGTCGAGAGGAACCGGATCAACCTGCAATGTTGGGGTTGAGGGGACACGAGTAGAATACGATAAAAACAAGAAAGGTGCGAGAAGCGGCGCAAAAGAGGTTACTTACAAGCTCAACTCCAGGTGTCGTTCGAGAGTCAAAAGCATACGCGACCAATTCTGCGAGAAAATAAGCCGATAGCTGTTCCGATCGCCCAATTTACATACTGGAAGGTCATGTGAAAAGCTGGATTGAATAGCCCAAGTAACCCTTGCTGAGAACAGTGGGGGAAACAACGGCGTTTGTTCAAATGAAGTGCCTGAGACCACGTTTCGTCATGTCCATACCTTCATCTAGCCGTCTTCAAATAGTCTTCGGTCTCATTATTTTCAGTTATCCTGTCGGTTTAGTGGAATTTTTAAACAACTAGCGGACCGGTAACAGCCTGGGACGCTGAAGGATGTACCGTGTTTAATGCCTGCGCTAGGAGTGTCGTTATATACTTTCGAAACCGTACACACCCAAGCTTCACATTTTTCTTCATCCTCGCTGGCATGTTAACTCCTTTTCATCTTCTCCACGACGGGGAAAGCGAATGAAGCGAATGTGGCCAATGCTCGACATGGCAATGGTGTCAGGAAACAAGTCAAGTGAAGAAAGTATATGTCCTATATTCCGAAAGATTGAAGAGCAGGAAGTGAGGTCGATGGTCTTGATGAAGGAAAGAGCAGGGTTGAAGTACCACATGACGTTACACTTATGTGTAAAGCTTTGGCCAATTTTGAAAGATATGTAGTGGCGGTCTTCGTCTGTTATTCCTCCGCTTGTTATAAGGCATTATCAATAACTGTTGAACGGTAGCGTTCTGGATGAGTCCCGGATCGCTCATTGAATAGAAAGATTTCTAGCTCGACAGCACATCTCTCGGGTTTCAGCCCAGCCATCAGTTTGCTTGCATCTTCTGCTCCTCATCTGACTCTGCTAGTCAGGTAGAGGAGTGCGACTGCTTCGGCTGTTTGAATGCATCTCCTCGACCGCTTTCTCTCCCTGTAATGGTCGTCCTTGCTTAGTGCTTTTCCTGATGCTCTGGCAGTGGATGGCAGCAGAATACGGCGGGTTAGGGAACCCTCTATTCCCGAGCAGCGAAAGAAGGAGGAAGTGGTGTCTTCCCGGACAATCGCCTCCCGGAAAGATTTACGTAGTGAAAGCAACCAAGCCTCTTCGACCGTCTCGTACATTGACGCGGTTGAAAAGAGGGACCTCACTGAGGACCCTAAACAATAGAATCGAGAATCCCGCGAGACAGAACAAGAATGGAGCCTAGGGATTCGAGAACAAGCTACGCGTAGTGGAAGTCAAGAGTAAGAAAAGAAGTCCGGAAGTAGTTGTGAGCCCAGTCGTGATCCATCAGGATTATGGCGGTTTGTTCAATATGAGTGTGAAGCGGGGGCCTCATATGATGAAAAGTCCTCCTCCTAGACGCAAGAAAGGCAAAGAGCATATAATTCTTATAGCTTTGCGTGGGCCGTTTTGACATCTTTATTCTGCTTTGGGTTTTGGTGATCAGCATTTGAATAATTTTCAGCTTAATTAGAATCGGTATTCTCTCCCGCTCACTAGGCGAATTCTTAAACAACTTCACTCCTGCCCTCTTGATTAAGCATCGTCTCGAATATTAAGGATGGGTAGTCAAACATCCACGCACTACGTACCAGAACGAATGACAAGCCAACGATTCTAGTTTGGATTGCATACTCCGATGTTCCTGTTCCTGCGCCCACACCTCAGCCTGAACCTGTACCCGTGAACGGTACAGGCGAGAAAAGGAATCTGTTGAGGAACGCGATGGGGGAAGCGAGGATAGGGAAGTGGAAGGTGAGAAGCCCAAGAATAAGACGAGAATATGGATATCGATCTAAAAACCGCTTTGTCAAAGACAGCAGCTGGTGCTATTCCTGTCAAGCTGTTGTCGAAAAAGGACTCGTTGTCGGACGTTCTCAGTGAAGAAAAAAGAAGGACGCTCAATGTCCTCTCCAACGCCCGAATTTGCGATCAAACCAGGCTCAGGACCTAACAAAAGCCATCTTCCACAGAAGGGTGGTCATGGGCGTCAAACCTTCGATCTACGAAGGTTTCTACCCACCAAAGAGTGCCTTCGACAAAGACTCCGACGTGCCACCGGCCGCAGCCAAAATGCCACTATCCAAGGTCGAGGCACTGTCACAAACAAGGGATATCTCCAAGTGGAGAGAGGAAGGCCAAGAGCGTTTCCAGTGCATGGGGGGGAACCATATAGATGGGACAAGAAAGTCGGTGTCATGGAAGTGCAAATGCAAAAGCGGGCGTACTGGGAATATAAAAGATGTGCAATGGTGATTTTATTGGATTTTTCGTTTTGTTCTCGTATCCGTTGTTGGCTCAGCTGAAGTCTTTGAACATCAATGGGGCCAATTGAAACCACTGTCATGTGGCCATCCGACTTTGTTCTCACTTTCATTGTTTCATCAATATAACGGTTATTGACGTCATGCCATGTTGCCTTCCGAAATGAAGGACACTCCGACGGCGATTGTCCATATGGTATGCATAAGGAGATTGCGAAAGCGAATCCGACAAGGACATAGTTATCGGTACCAAGGGCGAAAGTGAAGTCAGATGCACATTTCGACATCAAGGGATTTCGTAACTTGTTTCCCGATGCCATTCTATAGATATGTTGAGCATTGGATTCGCCTCGTTTGGTCTCCATGTCGTGGAGAAGATGGAGAGCAGTCAGCACGCGATATCATGACAAATTAGAATCGGGAAAAGTGTGAATGCTTGGGCGTCCAGGAGTCTCAACACTGGACAGCGACAGTCTAGGGCAGGTACTACAAACTGCAAGGGCTCCAGTGTTCCGAAGGTGAAATTGGGATACCGACCTGTTGGTGGTTGAATAAAAAGAACAAGAACGAAGACTATTGGTGGAAAGCTAGACATAGACCCGTGTTGATAGCGAAACGTCTAGGCATTTCGTTAGAGCATCCTCCCTTTTCGCTTCCTGCTGCTTTCAACAAGCTTTAGGTATGCTTACAAGTTCAATTCTTTAAACGGCCATCAAGTGTGGAGATGTGGCCATTAGAAATCCTGCCCGCTTATGTTCTTAGTTTCTTTGTCTCTTGTCGTTGTATTCCCGAATGGGTTTTTTTTCTACGCTACTATTACCGCCTGGACAAGCCATCTTGATCTGGTTCTTGCGAAACTCAGGCTGCAATTCTGCGTATGTACCCTCAAAAGATGGCTGGAGATAGCTGGGCTTTGAGAGGAAATCTAGGCGATCTCTCAAATCCTGCCTATTTCTCTTTACTACTGGCTGTGTGCCCATCTGTTGCCCAATCGCGTCAGTTGATGTACGGCATCTGACTCTTAACTACCGTCTTCTGTACTCACGCAAAATGCCAGTCCTGAGGCCACTTCTTCTGTGCATCGCTTCACATCCTTCGTGTTTACGTTGACTGGCACGCGTATTTTACTCCCCGGACTTCGAATTATTCAAGTCATCGTTCTGGTGAAGATCCTCATGGCTCTAAAGCTTTTGGCTCGGAGTGACCTCTTCTATGCGATATCTCGCATCCTTCATAGTGTTTCTTAAGCGCTGATAGATCCCTCAGTCTCTAGGTCATTCAATTTTACGACACTCGAGCCTGCGGCTTCAACAGAGTACAAGGTCATAGAGTGACTGAAAAATGCCTCACTCAGCGTATATAAGCCTTGACGGCCTAGCTCTTTCTAACAACAACGAGATTTGTTTTGTCCTCCCTCGTTGCCATGTACCGCTCCATAATTTTCAGCACTCTTACTGTCCTATCCGTGGTCCAAGCAGCCTGCACGTCTCCAAGACAGAGAAAAGATTGGTTTGTGTAACATCTAGCTCTCATTATTTCTCACACCTAAAGCACATTCTTAGGAATGCCTTGACCAACACTGAAAAGTCTAGTTACATATCGGCAGTTCGATGCCTTCATAGTGTCGCTCCAGTCTCTGGAATCAGCGGCGCTACCAGCAAGTATGAAGACTTTGCTGCCACCCACATCGACCAGGTATCTATCATTCAAGGTGTTGGACAATTCTTGCCTTGGGTATGGAGTTTCTATTTTCCTTTATCATGCCGCCAATGTTCAAATAACCTAGAATCGGTATATGATGTGGGCCTATTGTTAAGTCCGTGCGAGACAGGACTGAGAAGGAGAGTGGAACCGAAAGAATTTCCGACAGAGCCGACAACGTCCGATGACGTGCCGGTAAAGAGGAGAGCGGAGAGGGAGAATGACAGCGGTGGAAGCGGAGTCCAAGCGGAAGGCTCGGGACGGCTAAGGACTTCTTTCGCTAATAGCGCCTGGCTGAGTCGAAGGACTTAGGCGTCGGACAGAGAGAGAGAGAACGCTGACTTGGTTGATTATTGACTAAGGTTACAGTAATGTAAAAGCGAGTTTAAATACTAAAAGAATGTGAAGAACACGTGATGATAAACAAACAGAATGAGTAAGACAAATAAAATTGTAAAACAAGGGGAAGGGTTTTCCATGTGGTCTGAGCGGCCCCCGCCGGAAAGGCGGGTTCCTCGTGTGAGAATGGTGAGATACCGAATGGGGAATAGTCGAGGTGGTTTTCCGATGCGTGGGAATCATCTGGTCGGGAAGTCCGATGGGACCGCCGACAAGGTAGTAGTCGGCCGACGATCCGCTGGTTGCAACTTGTCGCCGACTATGGAATTGGTTGGTATGGTGTCGGGAGGATCGGCTCAATGACGTAAGGATGATGTGGTGTTGCACGAGTGTAACACCTATGAAAGTGCTCTTAGAACCGACTGTGGTTACACCGGTGCTCAGCCGTAAGTGGATTCACCTTGAATAGTAAATTTCATATTATCAGCTGCCTCTCTAGGTACTGGAATGAAACCGCCGACGCTGGTGCCTTCACCACATCCACTCTACTTCAAGGTAAAGTTTCATACTGAGGCTTTAGTTTTCTGTTGATGTAATTTATTATCTCAGCAAATGACCTCTCTTTTGGTGGCGATGATGATGCCTCAAACAACAACTGTGTCAACACTGGACCCTTCGCTAACTTGACCCTTTCCATTGGTCCGGGTAGCCAAGTTACGAATCATTGTCTCAATCGTGCCGTATCCAATCGTGCGAGTCAATCTGCTGGTCAGTCGTATATAGATGCATGCATGGCGAAGACCACATTCGCTGACGCATGGCCTTGTATTGAAAACAATGGCCCTCACGGCGCGGGTCATGGCGGTGTTGGTGCCGAGGTGATTATTCTCCTCTATATGTAAAGTGAATATACTGAATTCCCTGCTCTTAGATGGGAAATGTTCAATCATCGCCTAATGGCAAGCATTCCATACCATCCCTCTGCCCAATTCGTACGAACTCACGCTCCCCTAGATCCCCTCTTCTACATGCACCACACTTGGGTGAGTCTCAATGCTTGGACTTACATTCTGTTTTGACCTCTAGGTAGGGACAAGCTTTGGTATGACTGGCAGCAAGCATCTCCTTCGACACGTACCGACGCCGTGAGTTTTATGCCGTAGTGGGTAGTCTTGCTTGCTGATTGCCTAAATATTCGAGATTGCGGGTTGTACCACTCGAGGGATGCGCACTTGTACAGTAAACACAACATTGACCTACAGTATGCTGCTTCCTTATTTTCCTTTGGCCCCATTCATAACTTTGGCATAGCGATGTCCATGGCAGATGTGACGCCGGATGTTACTGTCGGTGATTTTATGGATACTCAAGGAGACTACCTCTGTTATGAGTATATTTAGCAGTGACTACTGACAAAGCGCTCGCGACACGAAGATGCTCACTTTGCAGAGTTCCGTGTTTGGACCATATTCCGGCAATTTTTTTTTCATCCTTCTTCGTTATCTTGTATATGCAAAGGGAATGTTAGGCGTGTCAACAAAATGTGCTCCATCACCGGAATCAACCTCTGAGGTCCGAAGACTAACAAATCGCCAGTCTCAGGTACTTATATTTGTCTCCAATGACTATGGTCTTTTGCCCATGTCCTCTACAAGTGAGAACCTTTGAACAAAGAACAAACCTCAGGCTTTGTAGTCGTTAGATTCAAGTAGCAAGTACCTGTGAAATGTTTCGCGTTTGTTAGCCATCCAGTATGTTGAAATCTCATGTTCTTCGTGGTTGAATATGACCTACACGGCCGTTTCCTGAGCACAGAATTTGACCGCATCCGTCGACGATGGACAGCACAAGCGGTAAGAGTATCTAGAGGTAGACTCCCGTTCTGTCTTCGGTGCTCTTAAGGAGCACTTTGCTCAAAGGGCTCCACCAGAGACGAAAACCCAGAACGGGACTTTTGATCCATCACCCTCAGCCAATCTCTCGATTCGCTGCAAAGGGACTTCTGAAGTCCAAGAGGAAGATTTTGAGCTATTGCAAGACGCCTCGAAGCCATCGCTGCTCAATTTCGACGAATTTGTTGAATGTCTGGCGAAGCATTCGGTGTAGATACGCAGGCAGTCGAAGATGCAGAGGTGAGAGGCTAATATTAAACACAGGTCTCTCATGTCGTTTACTACTATTTCAGCTGGCCCTCATGCCTCCGCCTGCCGCTCCATGTCTGACTCTGCTAGTCAGGTCGATGGGGAGCGTTTTTGAAGAGGACGATAGCTTTGGCGATTTGGATGCATTGTCGACGTTTTTCTCCTCCGCCTCTTCCTCTCCTCGCGATGCTCCCTGTTTGGTGCTTTCCCTGATGCTCCGGCGTTGGATGGCGGGAGAATGCGGTTGGTCATGGGGATATCTTCAATTCCTGAGCAGTGAGAGGAGGAAGAAGTAGCGTTCTCCCGGAAAATTGCCTCTCCACAAGGCATACGTAGCGAAGGCAGCCAAGCCCATTCGGCCGTTGACGACGACAGATATTGCGCTTCGTCCACCTCAAAATACAAGTGTGAAGCATGAACCTCAAATGATGAAGGTTGCTGGTCCGAACTTCGAAGTGGAGGAAAGGCAAGGACAATATGATTCCTATGGCTCTGCCTGGGTTCTTTTGAAATTTCTGTTTTATCCCCCCCCCTCCATTCTTTTTTCTTCTTTTCTTCTTTGGGATTGTGTCGGTATACCACGGCGGCGATGATACCCTAATAGGATTCTTTGTTCTATCTGTGCTGAAAATCAAATTGTAATTGTAAGCACTATCTAAATGTACGTAATACATATATTATTGACTCTGCCGGGACCGGGAATGGCTAAGCGTGTGTGATCAGTGCGCGTCGGTCTCGGTCTTTCAGTTGATTCAAGACCACGAGTACTATATAGATCTCCATTTCACGGAGCGAAAGATGGATACTATACAACGAGGAAAAGAACAAAAATTCAACAAAAGCAAGGACGGAAACTCAAACGCGAATCTTTTGTTTCCCTAGTACACCTTCTTTCGCCTTTGCACCTCCGCTTTTGCCCGTCTTTTTATCCACTTTGTGCTTCTCTGACTTTGCCCCAGGAACACTTTTCTTCTTCTCTCCACTTGAGACAGACTTCTTCGGTGACGGTGCTTCAGCCTTGGATGAAGGCTGTTTCATGGGCGACGATTTTGGGTTTGATGGTTTTTGGCTCTTCGTCGAAGGAAGCTCCTGAGCAGGTTTAGAAGCTTTCGTAGATGCAACCTCTTTCAAAGGTTTAGCATCTGGAACTACCTTCTTGTGGAGAGGTTCTTTAGTAGATTTTGAGTCGGACTTGGTAGAAGATTTGGGTTTTGAAGAAAGAGGTTGTTGGGCTCCCTTCTTATTCTTGACTGGGGACGGCTGAGCATCTTTCTTCGATGAGGGCTTGACGGGAACGGCGCTAGCCGCTTTCTTCGACAGCGCAGCCTTAGGATCGACGTCGATTCTTGCTTTCTTCTTTTTCGGCTTTTCCTTTTCTTCTTCCTCATCATCACTATCCTCGTCGCTCTCTTCAATAGGCTCCCTTTTCTTGCCTTTGCTCTTCGCGGGGATGGCTTCAGGTTGGGGTACAGGAGCAGGGATGGGAGCTTCGGGGTCTGCGATCCAAATCGGAAGCGCTGGGCTATCGTTCGTTTTGACATGGATAGCATGGATGTTTGACCATCCATCCTTGATATTTGAAACGATAACCGGGAGGGCTGTAGTGAGGTTGTCGAGGAGCTGGTCTGGTGAATGGGAGAGAAGACCAATTTTGATAGAGCTGAAGAATAGTTAAAATTCTGATCATGAAAGAAGGAGCAAGTAAAAAGTAAGGAAAACGACATACGTGCAGGTTCCTTGGTTTTGATGCATAAATGTAGAATTCACAGCACGTTCTAACTCAGTCTTGAGATCCTTCTTGGTTAAATCGACAGGAATCGGTTGTCTGCACAAATAATTTTAACAAGCATTGAAAAAAAAAAAAGACAAGCAAGAGAATTTACTTCTTAGCATCAGCCCATTTGCTTCCAAGCAGTCTCGGTAACAGGGGGATAATCCTATCGTCCGCGAGAAACAAACCATAGTCCTTCAAGAGCTGCCTCCGCACATCGAACGGCTTGAACTTGCCCTTCAACTTGTTCACGCCAATAACGCGAGATACAAATTTGATTTCCTTCTTTTCAAGAAGGTCCTTGTACGTCCGTTGAGGGTCCTTCGTGAGCAAACAGATAGGATGTTCTCGTGGGTCAACGAGGGTATGTTTTACCGGCCTATCAAGATGTCAAAGGAAATCGAAGGGCCAAAAAAATAGCTATTCAACTAACACTTTAAAAACTTTAAACCCATTAAAAGCACTGGGGATCTTCTTCACAGTTACATTGAGCCAGACAAATGGCAGTTTGGCTCCCAACAGTTCGGTCTCTTCCTTCTCATCGAGTTTCTTCCGCTCGTGGGAATGTAATGTATCTAGTGCCGTTTTGGCTTGCTTGGAGGAGACATGCGAATCGATAAGCGTAGCGCTTTTGGTTTTCGATTTGGGCATAGAATGGAAGTAGGAACAGAAGTTTTGAAGTATTATGTAAGCGAATAACCCACTCAGATCCGCTTCATGTGCACACAATTTGGCCAAACACGAAAAAAAGAAATGAATTAGGGTATGATAGGAAACGGATAAAGTATACAATTACAATGTGTGTTTTAGAACCGATACAACAAAAAGGATCAAATTAGGGTATCATCGCAGCCGTGGTATACCAACACAAATCCCAGAGAACCAAAAGAAGAAAAGAAAAGCGGAGACAAAGATATCAAAAGAACCCAGGCCGAGTCATAAGGATCATATTTTCTTTCCCTCTCCTGCGTTTCGGAGCTACAGCCTTCGCCACTCGAGGTCCCTGCTTCACACTCAAATTGTGAGGGGGACGAAGTGCGATGCTTTCCGTAGTCAATGCACGAGACGGCCGAATGGGCTTGGCAGTTTTCGCTACGTACATCTTGCGGAGAGGTGATTGTCCAGGAGGACACCATTTCCTCCTTCTCTCACTGCTCGGGAACCGAGGATGTCCCCATGACCCGCCACATTCTGCTGCCATCCAACGCTGGAGCATCGGGGCAAGCACCGAACGGGGAGGAGCATTGCGCGGAGAGGAAGTGGTCGAGGGGGAGGACGTGGGCAATGCATCCACACAGCCGAAGCTGTCGTCCTCTTCCTCAAAAGGCTCCTCGTCGACCTGACCAGCAGCGTCAGACGAGGAGCGGCAGGTGGGAGACGAGAATTCCAGCTGACATAGTGGTAAGTAACACGAATGAAGCACCATTAATATCGATTTCTCACCTCTACATCTTCCACTGCCTGCGTATCCGCGACCGAGCGCTGCACTAGACATTCGATAAATTCATCGAATGTGGGCAGCCCCGGCTTCGAGTCGTCTCGTGACAGCTCGAAATATTCTTCTTCTTCGACTTTAGAAACCCCCTGGCAGCGAATCGAGAGATCGGCTGAGGGCGACGGATCGAGTGTCTCATCTTCTTGAGGCTTTTCGTCTCTGGTGGGAGCTCCCCCTTGAGTAAAATGCTTCTTAAGGGCACCAAAGACCGAATGGGATTGAGCCTCGGGACACTCGTACTGCTTGTGCAGTTCATCGTCGAGGGATGCTGAACTCCAAATTCCTCCTTAGAAAAAAGGGGCAACGATGAGCAACGACGGTAGGCAACAGCGAAGAAAATATCGGCTAACCTTTTTCGGAATCTTTAATTACTATATCTACTTCGTGTCTTTGATGCTTCTCTCTCACTGTCCTCCTGTGCACGCGGTAGAAGTACACACCCAACCATCCGAAGAACAAGATGACGATGAACACGACATCTCGTACTTGGATCTGTGGGCCGGAAGAAGGAGAGGAAAGAGTCGAAACCATAGATGCGCTGGTAGAAGATGCAGTTACAGGAGCCATTTGTAAACTGAGAGGGGTAAGACGAAGTAGTTTGCTGGTGGAAGTACAGAAACAACTTGAGGAAAGGGGCTTTCGAGCGGGTGCAGTCATTTTACAGATCTGCAGACAAACGATTTTCCAAGGCAAGAAACAGAGGGTTTTCCAGGTAATGACTCCAGCTTTCGCAAAAACAAGAGTGGGTCCAATGCGATCATGATGGCTAGGAGCAATTTCAGTGATGCTTCCGCCACAACCCCATCATCGACGTCAGCCCCATTGCAATCGAGCAAACTTCCCGATTGAAACAGCAAAGCCAGACAAAGGGGTCAAGCAACTTGTTGGTTGAAGAGGCGATTAGATTATATAATATTCAGTCCTTTCAAAATACATATCAACGAGCTCTCTCTCTCGGGAAGTGGCCGCGTAAAACCCACTGCATGCTGAGTAAGTCAGGGCTTTATCGAATTTGTGAAAAGGTCAAAGTATGCGCACAGACTAATCGACGACCTTGGCAACCTTCATAGCGCTACCAGCAATCTTCTTGAGGGGTGAGCGTGAAGTCAGAGGAGGATGAATAAGCTGAAGTCTATCAACAAAAGAAGGGAAAACAACCGCTCACCAACTCATCACGTTGGCCAACAGATGAGTCCTGAATTTCAGGGGATATGCGGGTCAGAGAATGGCAGAGCAAGGGGAACGAAGGAATAGAGACGCACAAGGCCGGGAAGAGTGGGGCTGGAGCAGCTAAGGCAGCTGCCAGAACACTGAAACAACGATGGCTGAGAATTTCATAGCGCAGGAAAAAATAATGAGAGTACCAAAAGTCAGAGCAGAGACATTCTTTAAAGCATTCACGGCTCCAAAATGTCTCTGCATGAATTCCGTTCGGCCATATGGGCGCTGAGCCAGACTCAGACACGAATGAATGGCAGGTCCGAGACATGGAAACATATGCCATAGAGCTGGAAATCCGTAGGGCCCAATGAGCGCCCCGGCGTTCAAAGAGGACGCTACTTTTCGACACCCATTATTGACATAGCACTTGAAGTGAGCGGAAACGTCCGGACTATCCAGACAAGCAACAACCAGTACTTTTGTCAGCTTAGGTATAACGATTCTGCCCTCTTCCTTGCGCTTGTATCCATCCCCATGCCGGCCGTAAATCCCTCGTGTAACTCAGGAGAGCCGTTCGTGAAGTTATAACCTCTCCTTTACTCTCTATTTTGGAATGCCGATCATACATTTCGTCAGATATAAGCTAAGCACGACTAACCAAGAGGGAAGCTGATGATGTAGTTTAGGCTGCTTGTCCAGCATCTTTGCCCGGATGTGTTCTGTTTAGCTTAATCGACGAATTAAATGACAGTTTTTTAGGCAATTATTGCAACACGAATCAGTTCATTGAACATTTAGGAATGAAAACAACGAAATATTGCGCAAAAGTGTATGTAAACCCTTGTACAACGCTGTAACTCAACATACACGACCGCCCGGAATTTATACAGTGAGGAGCTGAATAAAGCAAATATGAAATCGACGGAGCAGATACTAATCATTAGGGGCACGTACACAGTCAGCTATTCAAGACTGGGCCAGCTTTTTGATCTTCTTCCAGAAAGAGCGTGAAGTCAGTTCGGCATAGGTAAGTAAAAGCACGCCGCCCAAAGTAGCGAAGGATAAGTATTCACCAAATCGTCACGTCCGAGGATTTCTCCACTATCACGCTTACCCACAGAATAATCCTAAACGTTGGGGCATACGTGAGTCGACCGGCTCTTGAGGATAGTAAGATGAAGACACACTGCACCGGGAGAAGAAGGAGCTGGAGTAGCTACCACAACAGCGAAAATAGTAAGAACGACAACAAGAGACAACTTCATGATTCAAAGAACAATTATTGAATACATCAAAGTCGTCTTAGCCCTGCCTTTTAAGGCCTCGTCGGCATCAAGATTTAAGATCCCAAAGATCCCATTAGCATATCCTCGTAAGGCAGAAACGAGCACCGAGTTAGGGGAACTTAAACATACAAGCTGTCTTTTCGAATCAGTTACTGGAAGAGCTGAGGAGCACAAAACGGAGGAATCTAGAGCCCTCCAACGACTGCACGTTTCGGGGACCGTGGTGCCCTTCACATATATCGTGACAACTCTTTAATGGGCAGAAGTAGTATGTCAGATGCATCGTAGCTATCTCTGGCAGGGTTTGCTTTCATTTAATGAAAGGCATGACGACTGGCCGTCCAGTTCACGTCGTGCCTTTACCTCCATATGAACCCTAAACAGTTCGGCAAGCTCAGATGATCGTTTAAAAAGCTGTGCCTTTTCATGCATTCCATTTCTGGAACCTTGCGAAAACAGAGCGTGAGTTACAAGGCGGAAGTCAAGAACGCCTCGAGACCCTGGGCAGAGACGGGTCCTTGGCTCTGAATCTAGCCGACTGATAATCGTTCAAATTTGGAATTTCATATCATGAGCTTGATAGAGACCGGCCGGGATTTATTCGGCCCAGGTGTCGGTCATTCGCGTTTTGCATCGATGACCGGAGCAAACAAACGTCAACGAGCGCAATATTATTCCTTCAAGTCGTTCCGGATCTCAGTCAAGCCAACTGGAGTGCTGACAGCTTAATCAGCAGAATGGATGAGCGCTACATTAAACATCATAAAACTGAGCAATCGTAAAAGAGATAATTAGATAAACTGGTTAGAAGTGAATGGTGACCTGCAGTACTAGCTCCAAAATATAAAAAATATTAACTCCATGCGACATCAAATAACATACAATAAACGAAGCTAGGTATGTTCATGTGTAGAATGGATGAAGAATTGTAACATGCTAGCGGTCGAGCCAGCCTTAACAACCGACACCTTCCAACCATCTCAAGTGCTACCCTGGATCTTCTTGAGGATACCGCCGAGCTTAAATTTGCGTAACGCCAACGAGAGACGAGTAAGGGAAAAGGATGTAGATGAGAAAGACACAGAAGCATAGCAACTCACTAGTTCGTCCCGGTGGACGATGTCCTCATAATCACGTCGGCTTGTGTCGGCGGTCTAATAATGATCAGTACTCGATTGTGGGAGAACCAGCCTCCAAACCCTGAAAGAACGACCAACAGAAGAATCCTGGGGATTTTTTTCGTGTGTTAGCTAGGTCTTGGTTGAGAAACTAAGACCGGACAGACTCTGAGGTTAGGAGGAGCTGGAGCTGCCGCTACTGCTACAAGCATAGTAACGCCGAGGAGAATGAAGAGCTTCATGGTGACGGGATGAGAAAATGGGCAGTTTATTCACTTTAGAGTCCCTCTTTAAAGCCTCAAACCCAAGGAACGTTGTGGGACCACGCTAATTTGTGAATGGAAAAGGGCTGAGCATGAGAGAGCCAACAGGCTGAATTGAAAGACACAGGACGCGGGATGAACGGCTGGAAACCAAAGCAATGCAACCAACCTCCCGGGATTCAGGCAGGCTACCGATGCTTTGTTTGGCAGAAGATATTGCCAAGACTCCCGGAACAATCGGAAGCATCCTGACACAAGATCGAGAGTGCCTTTGCCAGAACAGGATATCGACTTTCGCATAAATCGAAAGTCAGGAATACCTATTTTGTCCAAAGCCGAGAAGTACTAGTTGAATGACAGAAAGATCTCTGAAATTGCTGTCAGGGTGCTTCGACTAGCGTAAGCGACAAAAGTCAGGCAGCGGCGAGGCTATGTCCAAATGGCCGCTGCAGTCTGAGAACTCGAAAGGTATCAACCTTGAATGCTGGAGAGATATCAGCGATAATGAGAAAGGGAAAAATTGGAAGGTCAGTACAGCCCATGACTTGAATATCAATTCCTGGTTGACGCTGCAAGGCGCATTCTCTCGCTTGAGAAAACATTCCGCTAGGTAAAGGAGTGCGCCGTTGGGCAATGTATAACTCAATTTGATTAGAGCCCTGTATCGTGGCAACCAAGTCACAAAGCAGAACTGGGTCGTCGTCCCAAGGCAAGGAAAATGTAGGCTTCTTGATAGGGTCGAGTGGTGAGCGAGAGTCCAAAATTCGGATAACCCAACGGTAACATTCCGCAGGTTTTACGGGCTGATGTTCGAGGTTGAAGCGTACGACTAGGGTCTGGAGGCTAGGTGCGCCACTGAGACGAAATTCAAGGGCTGCCGTGGGAGGATTAATTAGTTTGCATGTTTACAAGAGAAAAATCGCTAACTCTCAGAAGTAATGTCAGGAGTACTGACTTCCCAAAAGAGCTCTTGGAGAGTGGACTATGCGAGAGGCACAATATTGGAAATCCAGTGACCTGAGGAAAATGTACATGCAAAGGAATGAGGCCAAAGAGAAGAGTCAACTACGAGCCTCTCAAGATGGGAAAAGTCAAAAAGTGGGTCGCCTTTGCTCCCAAGAACGCCTTCGATGCTTGCATCTCGCTCTACATCCGCATACACCGCTACCCTAAGAGATTTCAATTCGATACGGGCAATGTGTGGTGAAGTCCTCGTGAAGTCCTCTATTGGATGGTAGAGATCGAGATGCTTCAATCGGGGGCAGCGTTCGAGGAAGGAACGGCAGTGGCGAAAGAATTGCGCATCCACTCCCTGAATCGTCTCTAGCTGAAAACACTCAAAAAGGGTTTCTTTCATCATATTTTCGACTTTTGTCCACTCATATCCCATATACCCTTCAGGAAGCAAAGAAACCGTTTGAAGGTGGCGAAGTTGACGCAAGACGGAAATTGCAATAGGTAATAGGGCTGTCCTGGCGCGGCCGTGCTGAAGATATTCCATATCTCGTATAGCAATATGCACCACAAACTTCTCCAAATATGGCGAAGTGGATAAAAGGTCATGAAGTTGCTGGCAGGTCTTGTTATTCAAGGTGATGTGTGAAAATATTCTCGAGCGCGCTCGCGTCGAGAGTGTTTTGCATGACAGCGACCATTGGAGTAATGTTTTCGAGTCTGATAAATCAATAATGACTTCCAAGATATCAAGATGGAGGGTTTCAGTTGACCCTGACATGATGGTTGAAAGCAAATCACATTTTGCTCTGCCAGTGAACACGAGCTCTTTCTCTTGAAATGAATTCAGGGTACAGTACCGAGCTTGCTCGGGGTCTCATACATATAGACAACTTCTTTGTTGTTGTAATAATCCTTCTCTGCTTCACGAGTGACTCCCTGCTTATGTAAATATCAAATTACATAAGCCCAATAACCAGTCTTAATGTCCAGAAGGGTTGTGCCAAGACACTAAATATACGAGAACAATCTCAACCCGTAAGTTCTTCCAGCAGAAACATTGAATGAGTCTGTAATTTACCGTCAGAACACGGGTAGAAGCGTGTGGAGAAGCGTACCATCCCCCTCCTGGTCAGGTGGTATTACCGGGCTTCTTGATCCCCCCTGGAATCTTCGCGATCTTCTTTACAAAATCGAAATTGCGTGACATCAGCTGAGTGTCAGTAAGTATAGTGATAATTGAAGAGAAAGACCTGGAACAGCAACTCACTAATCCGTCCCTTCCAACTATAGCTTCATTTGAATCTAAGAATAATAAATAGTGTGATGTCGCAAAGGATTAAAGCTCCAGACCCTGAGCAAATAGCCGGTGGAAGAATCCTAAGCATTGCAGCACATGTTAGCCAAGACTCAGTGCTACTTCGTTCAGAAGGCGAATAACCGACACACTCTGGAGTTAGGAGGCAGAGTGGTTGGAGCTGCCGTTACTGCTGCGAGAATAGTGAAAACGGAGACAGTTGTGAACTTCATGAGGAAAAGAAGACACGAATGTTTGAACCCAGCTTAGAAGCTGCCTTTCAAGTGGAGATCTCAAGGTTTAGGGTATAAAATTTTACTTGGCAATCCCCACCAGGTGAGACCGATGCTTAGCCATAGATGAACGGGAGTGTCGTGGAACGACCTGGAGGAAGCTCTCAAACAATACAACGTCTGAGGAGGGAAGAGAGAGTGTGGCTCAAGGTAGTCAGATTGACTAGCTACAAGCTAAGGAATACAACTGTAACTACAACTACTTATATAGTCCACAATGAGTCATACGTACTAACATGCATAGGGGAGTCATAAGTAATGAGGCGCAGCCTCCATAAGTAAAACAATGAGAAAGTAATAAGAAACCATAAGACAAACGCAAGGTTACTCCATGAAACAATAAGTGAAACGTAATCGGAAACAACAATGAAGAAACAACCCATAGTCCATGAGAAAGCAGCACTGTGCGCAGCCTCAGCCTGCACAGTGATCAACACAGCCTCGTGACCCATGACCGAATCATATCACCTGACTCTCAGATAAAAGGAATGAAAAGGAAATGAATAATGGAAAATGGGTGTTCCACGACATTACCCCCTTTCTAAGAGTCATTCTCCGAATGAATCCTCAGTCGGTTTGCCATTGGATGAGGGGTAAGAGGACGAGGAGGACGAGGAGAATATAGGTCTGGCCAGCGAAGTTCGTTCTTGATGGGACGAGAGGGTGGTCTGCGAAGGGAATTGGTAGGGAACCATACAAACCTCTGTCCTCTATTGGCATCGGACTCGATCTACGCATAATTCTCCTCATATGAATTGTCCAAAGTCCGAGTCTCGAATTCCTGGAGAGTAACCACTGCTACCAATGTTCTGGAGATCCAATCTACCGACTTGTCAATGTAAATGTACTCGAAGACGAAGTCGTCATGATGAGGGTAGGTGGTGATCCTCCATAGATATCGCTGAGGACCATTGGGAGCTTCAAAGAATTGCTCCCTAATGAAGTCCAGGGCCCTAGCTCGACGGGGGAAGGAATGACGGGGTTGATCAGGAACGGGATTGGGATTTCCAGTCTGGACAGTGGCATATCCAGCATAGTCAAGTCCTTCCACACGAATAGGAAAATCCTTGGTGAGTTCATTGAGGACGGGGATGGGAACAAACATGACGGGCATTGTGACGATAGGGTTGCTTTTCTGAATATAGAAGGGCAGTAGGGTTGAAGAAGGGGACAGATCTCCTTTTTGTATCTTCAAGGTCGTTTCGATTGTCGAATCAAAAACGCTTCGGTGGGGAGGGAACTGTCAACCGGCTTGACATCCGAAGAAACAGGAGTAGAGAAGAAGTCATCAGGGAAGATCGATCGGGGAAACTCAAGGAAACGGGTCTTCTTGGTCACTGGAAAGTCCTGGGGAAAACGTTTCTTGTAGGCCTCTAGGGTGGCTTTAGAATTGGTGAACTGTGCTGCCGTTTCCCATGAGGATTCTTCGATCGGATAACCTTTCCATTTGACTTTGAATTTCCAAATCGATCGTTTCCCTTTCTTTCCAAAGTCCTTGTGATCTAGGATCTTTTCAACTTCCCATTCAGGCTTTGGTCCTTCAACATCTGGAGGAGGGCGAGAGAGGACTTCCTTCTGATGTTCTGCTTCGGGAGGAACGTAACGGGATAGAATGGCTTCATTGAAGACAGGGTGAATGGTCTTCCATTTGGGAGGAATGTCCAATTTGAATGAAGACGCCCCAACCTTCTTGACAATTTTGAAAGGTCCGACACGCTTTTCATCCAGCTTCTTGGAAGGTCTTGTAGTGGTGATGTTAGTGGCCTCTATCATCACTTTTTCTCCAATCTGGAAATCCTGAGAGGGACGACGTTTCTTGTCATAGTCCTGTTTCATTGCATCTGCAGCAAACTTCAGAGCCGATTGGGCGTCTTCCCAAGAACGTTTCATCCTTTCAGCGAACTGTGTGGCTGACTTGTTGGAAGTGTCCCGTCGCAGGTCCATTCCCATGTGTGGATGCCTCCCAAGGTTCAGGAAGAATGGGGAATAGGAGGTAGAGCGATTGATCCGATTGTTGATCGCAAACTGGGCCATGGAGAGCCATTCTGCCCAGTCATCCTGTCTGTAATCGATCCAGGCACGAAGGTACTTCTCAATCTCGGTGTTCAAACGTTCAGTCTGTCCATCAGTCTGAGGATGATACGCTGTAGAGGGATTATGTTCGATCTTTAGAAGTTTGTAGAGCGCCTTTGAGAACTTCGACGAAAACTCCTTTCCTCGATCACTAATGAACTTCTTGAATAGACCAAAGTGTTTCCAGATGTGATCTCTGAATAATCGTGCCATTCCTTCTGCAGTACAACTCATGGTAGAGGGGACCACAATGATGTATTTGGAATGCCTGCAGACGAAGACGCAGATAGCATCAAAACCGTTGGATGGGGGAAGAGGACCGATGATGTCTCCTGAGACGAAATCCCAGGGTTTCTGAGGAATTTCATTGGGTTGGAGAGGAGCTGCTAATGCCTGGTGTCTCGGATTGTCATGTTGGCACCTGTCACAGGCCTTGACATATCTCATAACCTGTCGCTGAAGGTTAGGCCACCAGTAGTTCCGCTGAATGAGTTCTGTTGTCTTGTGTCCTCCTGGATGACCTGTGATCGCTGTGTCGTGATGGTTGAAGATGATGCATTCTCAGAGAGAGGAATCCTTAGGAACATAGACCATTCCTTTGTAGGTAATGATGTTGTTAGTTTCCTTGTAGTTAGTTCCTTTGGAATCGTCCTTAAGTCCCTGAATGACACTGGCTTCAGCCTGTTGTCTTCGTTTCCTGATTTCTGAGAGAATGTCTTCTTCATCCTTAAACGACAGAGAATTCAACTTCTGGAGAAAATTCAGGTTGAGTGCGAAAGTTTCATCTGTGAATCCTGGAAGTTGTCCAACTTCAAAGAAATTGGTGTAGCAAAAAGACTCTGGCTTGAGCAGAACGACATTGGAATTGTCGTTCTTACCCCCTTTCGAAGATTCCGGCCCACGGGATAGGAAGTCGGCGACCTGATTAAGCTTTCCTGGTTGGTGACTCAATTCATAATGATAATCCTGGAGATCTGAAAACCATCTGGCTTGACGACGATTTAACTTCTGAGGTTCTCTGAAATATTGGAGGTTTTTGTGGTCTGTCCAAATTTCAAATTTCCCTGCGCCTTGTAAAAGTTTTCGCCAGTGTTGTAGAGCCTTCATGATTGCCAAAAGTTCCTTGTCGTAGATCTGATAATTTCTCTCAGACTCGGAATGTGTCTTTGAGAAAAAGCCAAGGGGACGGGATTTTCCATCAATGATTTGGTGTAGCACAGCACCAGAGGTAGTGTCCGAGGCGTCCGTTTCCAATCTGTAAGAAGCCTTGTCATCTGGAATAGCCAAAACCACATTTTCCCGAACTCTTTGTTTCAAAAGTTCAAAGGCCCGTTGCTGTTTGTCTGTCCATTCGAAAACTTTGTCCTTTTTCAACAGTTCATTAAAAGGGCGAGTGATTTCAGCGAAGTCCTTAATAAAATCCCTGTAGAAGTTGCAGAATTGAACAAAACTGCAGGTCTCCTTCAAGTTAGACGGTATTTTCCAATCGTCAATGACCTTGGTTTTCTTTGGATCCATACGAAGTGTGCCTTCTGAAACGATTAGACCTAAGAACGGAGCTTCCGGGACCTCCCATAAGCATTTGGATAGCTTTAGGTAAAGGTTATTGTCCCTGAGACGGTGGAGAACTTCTCTGGTGACATCTCTGTGGACCTTCATGTCTTTAGAGGCAACCAGAATGTCGTCCATGTAGATGATTAGCTTCCCATCTCTGATGAGATCATGGAAGATTTCGTTCATCATCTTCTGGAAGGTAGCCGGTGCGTTGCAAAGACCAAAATACATGACCAGAGGTTCATAAAGACCGCGGTTGGTAATGAAAGCCGCTTTCCATTCGTCGCCTTCCTTGATTTGAACGTTGTTGAATCCCCAACGAATGTCCATTTTTGTGAAGATCTTGGACTGTTTCAAACGGTGGAGGATATCTGAAATCAAAGGAAGAGGATATCGATTTTTGACAGTGATGTCATTGAGCTTTCGATAATCTTGGATGGGACGAAGCTCATCATTATCCGTCTTATTGACAAAGAAGAACGGAGAAGCAAATGAGGACTTTGAAGGGCGAATGTGACCAGTATTCAAGTTTTCCTCAAGGAACTTGTCTAGTTCGACTTGTTCCTTTGGGTTGAGAGGATAAACTTTCCCGCGAACCTTGTTGTCCGAACCTGGGAGAAGATCAATGGCATGATCCCATTCTCTATGTTCAGGGAGGTGATCAAAGTTGGTGACATCAAAAACATCTGGGAAATCCCTATACGATTCAGGGATTTCTTCCAGGTTAACGGCTCGGGTTTCCATAGACAGTTCTTCCTCTCTTTCAAGAGGGTCGGTAGACCAATAAGACAGAGCAGGTACTTCATCATTGAGGAGCATTTCCATGCGACGAGTTTCCAAGACAAAATCTTCTTCCTCTATGTTTTCCAACACATGAGGGGAATCCATGGGTAGTGTAGAACCTTTTGGGACAGAGTCTTCGTCAACCACTTCTTCCATATCGGGAAGTCGCAGCTGTCTGTACTCTGGAACGATTCGTTCTTCCTCTTCAGGAATAGCAACGGCCATGCTGCATCCTGGAGGGCAGCAAGTGAAAGAAATACGAGAATTTGCCCAATCAATCTCTGGATTGTGGGTCTTCAGCCAGTCATAGCCAAGAAAAACTTCTCCTTTGCCTAACTCGACAACTGGGAGAGTAATACGTTCCCTGTGGGGTCCTTGCTTGGAACCAATTTCAAGCTCGAGGTCCACAAATCGATCAATAAGTCCTGCCACGTTTTTCGATCCATCGGCATTCAAAGCCTGGATAGGGCGTGGCAACGGGTGGGTTTCCAAAGATAAGTCTTCGACGACACGTCTGTTGATGCAGGAAACCGTGCATCCACAATCAACCAAAACATTTCGCCAGAAATTCTGCCGGGTAGAGGGTACCGTGAGGTGTGCCTGCAGATCCAACTGCGCACGTTGTCCAGATTTGTGTACCACATTTCTGAACTCCAAAAGAGAGGGCTCGATATTTGGAAGGTCAAATAACTTATCATTCGCGAATATATATACGGCCTCCTGAGGTTGAGCCAAAGTCTCAGGAGCTACTGAAAATCCTGACAAGGAGAAGATGATGTATGGGTAGTATCGTCCTTGGGGTCATAAAGAGTCTGTGAGTGGGGTGTGTTTCGAGTAGTGGGATTGTACGTAGGTGGTCCATTTCCTTCTTTCTCCTTAAGATAGGCTTTGATCTCTTCAATGGAAAGATCGCCACTGTCAACCATTTGTCTAAGATCCTGCTTCTTGGGGAAGTAGCGGGGCTTCTTGGGTTCAGGACAGTTACGACTAATGTGTCCTTGCTTCCCACAATTGAAGCACGTAATCTTCCTTTGACCAATCTCCATAGGAGTGTCTCCTGGTTGGGAAGGAAGAGTACTGTCGTTGGTCTTGGAAGTGATAGCAGGTTTGGTAGACGAAGAGAAGGTGGAAAGTCTGGGAGTAGAAAAACCTTGCTGAGAGAATCGGGACTGGAAACGATTGTTTTTCCTCATGAGAGGACCTAGTTTCAGAGCCAACTCCCTGTAGTCATTGTAGGAGGGTTGTTCTGGTAGGTCCTTGAAGTCTTCCAACGGATCGTCGTTGTTCTTGAGACTTATCTTCTGGACTATGTCCCTCATGTTGGCGTTCATCTGTTCCGTATTCTGCCTGTTGGTTTCATAGGCTGCATGGATCTGAACTACTAGGTCATTGTTGAGAGCCTCGTCCAATCAGTCAGTGAGGATGTGGTCGAAATGGTCCTTGTTAAGCTTTCCTTTGACTCGGTAGGCATCAAACCCTAGGAAGAATTCTTCGGCAGTTTTCTTTCCTTGGGTTAGGGAAAAGAGATGGGTCCTTGCCTTCCTTTCAAGCTCTGGATCTTTGAACTGTTTGTCTAGGTCCTTCTTGAATTCTTCCCAAGAGAGAAGGTTGTCGTTCAACTGGTCTTGGAATTCCTGAAGAAGGTTGTTGGCGTAGACGTATGCATCTCCACTCTTCATAAAAGACAGGACTGAATAGATCTTATCTTTGTCACTGGTGAGAGTAGGATTGCCGCTGATCCAAATCTGAATTGATTGGTCAAAGGTGTCATAGTGTTCTCTTTTTCCATCAAAGTCTGCTGGTTGAGCAACAAAGTTTCTTCTGGAAGCAGAAGGAGTAGGGGTGGAAGTGGATTTTTGGAGGTTTAGTGCAGTAGTGACGGCAGTGGCCATGAGTGTGATCAGTTCTCCTTGGGTAAGATCTCCAGTTCCCTTGGGAGGTGAGTCATCCTTCTGTTTTCCTTTTGAACCAGAGGAACGAGAAGGATTCTGAGAACCCAGAAGTCCAGGAAATGAAGAGTCGATGTCGTCTCCATGGTCTGATCCGGTTTGGTGGGCCATGTCTGATAAGGAGAGTGATGAAGGTGAAGATATAGATTTAGAGGGAGGAGTAGGAGGAGATGGGGTTCGCTTTGGTGAGCGATAGGAGGAAAGGTTGGGTGGAGAGGAGGACGTTGTGAAGTAGTGAGAGAGGGAGCTTGTAGCTTATGTCGTGGAACGACCTGGAGGAAGCTCTCAAACAATACAACGTCTGAGGAGGGAAGAGAGAGTGTGGCTCAAGGTAGTCAGATTGACTAGCTACAAGCTAAGGAATACAACTGTAACTACAACTACTTATATAGTCCACAATGAGTCATACGTACTAACATGCATAGGGGAGTCATAAGTAATGAGGCGCAGCCTCCATAAGTAAAACAATGAGAAAGTAATAAGAAACCATAAGACAAACGCAAGGTTACTCCATGAAACAATAAGTGAAACGTAATCGGAAACAACAATGAAGAAACAACCCATAGTCCATGAGAAAGCGGCACTGTGCGCAGCCTCAGCCTGCACAGTGATCAACACAGCCTCGTGACCCATGACCGAATCATATCACCTGACTCTCAGATAAAAGGAATGAAAAGGAAATGAATAATGGAAAATGGGTGTTCCACGACAGGGAGAGTCAAACGAACAGGCATGAGATATGAGACATGGATGTGATTGGAAACCAGTGCCATCCAAGACCAGTGTTCCAAGCGTTCAGGCACTGGACTTTCCAGAGCAATCGGAAAAATCTCAAAACAGGTGTTGGCAAGTATATTTTCAATAGTGAGGAGAGTTTCTGTTTTTCTTGTCTAAAAGTAGGTCCAAGCTGATCATTCATCATGGTGGTTAGGAGCAGGGTGTTACACTCGTGCAACACCACATCATCCTTACGTCATTGAGCCGATCCTCCCGACACCATACCGACCAATTCCATAGTCGGCGACAAGTTGCAACCAGCGGATCGTCGGCCGACTACTACCTTGTCGGCGGTCCCATCGGACTTCCCGACCAGATGATTCCCACACATCGGAAAACCACCTCGACTATTCCCCATTCGGTATCTCACCATTCTCACACGAGGAACCCGCCTTTCCGGCGGGGGCCGCTCAGACCACATGGAAAACCCTTCCCCTTGTTTTACAATTTTATTTGTCTTACTCATTCTGTTTGTTTATCATCACGTGTTCTTCACATTCTTTTAGTATTTAAACTCGCTTTTACATTACTGTAACCTTAGTCAATAATCAACCAAGTCAGCGTTCTCTCTCTCTCTGTCCGACGCCTAAGTCCTTCGACTCAGCCAGGCGCTATTAGCGAAAGAAGTCCTTAGCCGTCCCGAGCCTTCCGCTTGGACTCCGCTTCCACCGCTGTCATTCTCTCTCTCCGCTCTCCTCTTTACCGGCACGTCATCGGACGTTGTCGGCTCTGTCGGAAATTCTTTCGGTTCCACTCTCCTTCTCAGTCCTGTCTCGCACGGACTTAACACAGGGGAGCAGGCAAGCGTACAAACCTAACAATTTTATTGGGCAGTTGAATTACCTTGTCTATGTGCTCAACAAAATTGACCAATTAACCAGAAGATTGGCCAATATTCACTAATGGTAAGGTTCGAAACACCAATCGAGATAGCGCGTTCAGCTTGCGTTGTCTCGGGAACGTGCACCATCTCGGTTGCTGCATCGGCATTTGCCACATGTGGTTCAGGGCGAGTAGTACAATGCGGAACAGTCCATGAAAGCGTTGGTGAAAACGGAACAACTAGGGCTGTACGAAGGTATGTACTCGTCCCTTCAAAGCTTAAATAAAACTACTCTCGGCACTCAGCATATTCTGCTACGAGGAGCTGAATAAACCTAACGGAAAATGATGCGAAGAGAGGCATACATGCTCTTGCATAACTCATAACTTGCCGACGTTCTTGATACCACCCCCAACCTTCTTGAAGAATGCGCGTGAAGTCAATAGGAATGAATAAGTAGGGCCCGATTGGCTGGAGAAGCAGAGAAGAAATACTCACTAGATCATCTCGTCCAACGATTCCTTCATTATCACGCCGAGCAACAGAATAACCCTATATCTCAGTCAGCGAATAGCTGGGGAATACCAAGACGAGAGACTTACTGCGCCGGGAAGAGCAGGAGCAGGAGCAGCTACAGCTGCAGCCAGAATACTAACCACAACAACAACTGAGAACTTCATAATCCGAAAGAACGCGCGAATGTGCCAAAGACATTCTTAGAGCTACTCTTTAAAGCAAATCGTCGCCCAAGCTCAGGGCTCAAAGGCTGGTTCTAGCCGATCACCGTGAGGCCGAATGGGCGCTGAGCCTGACTAAGATACGAGCGACCCAAGACATCCAAACGAGCTCATGGTATGTTTTAGAGACACCGGACAGGAAGTATGCAGCCGAATACCAACAGCGCCTCCACGGGGTTCAAATAATACTTGAGCCATTTGGAAACACCTTGAAATGACTCCCGAACGAGCCGAAACACTTTCATCTGAGGCACGGCCCAGTATCATTCGCAGAATAGGACAGAATGAAAGGCACAACCACTGGCATGCGTCCTTACCCCATGCTGCTCTCAGACTCCTCGGAGGGCTTGAAAGAATGATTTTTAAAGCTGTGCTTGCTTTTGAAGTTTTGTTATTGGGAACATCACTTGCCTCCATGAGAAGGAATGAGGCGGGTGCGACTCGAAGCCCAAAGCCCCCACTGCCGCAGCCTGCAGGTTGGAATTGTTTATTCAAGATACTCAGTCAAGCACAAGATTGAGCTTGGAATATCCCTTAGTTCATTTAATAGCGCCTGGTGAAGATGTATGTAGTCTAGTTGGTGTCGATGCTCAGAACAAGGGATGGAGAAAAGACCAAAAAAATCTAGGGATATAATCTGAATCTGTCTACAATTTTTTCTTTTTCAGATACGTTGAATAGTAATATACGTTAAATTATATAGATTAAGTTAAGGGTACACATCAAGAGTCTTCTTTCAGGTCATGCAAGATGTACATATCCAACGGTCGGGGGTAATTCACCCATTTCAACCTCTTCACCTCCATCTTTCACCACGAGTCCTCCCAAAATAATGCCAAACGAGGGGTAAGCTGCAGTAATGAGAATAGACATCTGCTTGAAACACCGAATGAAGATTTCCGCCGTGGACAACGTTGTGAGAGTGAATGTGCTTGCGACGAGAAGGCAAAACTGAAGGAGAATAAGGATAGCGCCGGAAGAGAAATATTCGAAACGTCTATAGCGGGTGAATGCACAATCAGACAAGTTGCATGGAACGAGGAAAAAAAGGCGAGAGACCACGAACCTTCGGCGAACAACAATGAGAACAGTGTTGACAATATTGGAGAGAAATGATGTTGCGATGAAAGCTATCCCCCAGCCTTTCAAAGTATCTTCACTTCCAGCCACAGCAAAACCTGGTGGATGTGCAGCTGACAGCACTGCGAGTACTAGGAGGAGAGTTCAGCAAATAAAAAGACGTGGAGGGGAGAAGATCGACGTACCTAGAGACAGACATAAAAGAAAGCTCACGATTGTCTTCTCGGGTGTTGACTTTCGTAGTAGAGGCCATAATTGAGCAACAAGGATCGTATTGCATACAAGGAGCTAAGGGTTTGAATGAGCAATAAAATACAATTAGTCAAAACCTTGAGATAGCTCACATGAATGGGTAGGACAGCGTATTGGAACAACATAATTGGAATATTGTGTTGGATGACTTTGTTGAATTGCTCCTTCAAGTCGTTCCCGGGCAATTCGACGAGAGGAACCTTGATTCCAATGGTGAGATCGAGAAAGAAGGTTGACCAATGGAGCGTTGAAGAGATCAACATGACGAAAAGAAGTGCAGATGTAATCTTTTGGGTTCGAAGCCGTTTTCTAATTATCGATCGATTTATGAAGACGTGGCGAACAAGATATATGAAGTGGACACACACCTCAGAACGAGGAAAGAGAAAACTGCGAGCACAAGATAGAGTCCTTAAAGGGCAGTATCAGTTCCCCGTTGATTGTGGCGGTTGAAGGACGTACCGTAGAACAAAGTTGAGATTGTCAAAAGAACCGCGTTTGCAAGGATGGACGTTCCGTAAAGATGCAGCAGCACTTGATCTTCGGGCGACATGGTAAAAGAGGGCGGACGATACGAAGTGAAGGAGTCTTGCGGGACTCGTTATATGATTTTGGGAAGTACAATGTCGTCGGGTCACGAAAATAGAGATACAATAGCTGCGGGGAAGGGGCGGAGATGGACAAACTCAGAGCCATTACAGTATTTGTCTTTAGTGACTGCTGGTAAGGCATGCGGCACTGTTCCTCGAGAGCATTGCGGTGTGAATGCTGCGGCTAGGAAGGCTGAGATGATGTTGAAGGACTGACACATATGAGATTGGACCTGAAGAGAACAATTTTCGTCAACAAGAAAGGAAGAAAAATTTTGGAACGCACATATTCGCTAAGAAGTAGAAGTTTTCCAGCTGATTTTATCCTAATTCTCCCAAAAAGGTGAGTATCGTTGGTCGCGATGAAGGGCTAGGTTTCACGGGTCCGGCAGGAGAGCGATGACGGCGACTTATTTCGAAATAAATGTTTGCATAGCGGGACACTCGAGTAGAAAAGCAGGACATGCAACAACGGCTGTTAGTGCTAAGAGCAACGATGGTGGGAGAGAGCAAAACCGCCATCACCGGCTTCTTTCAACTCAGCTCTAACTCGCAATTCATCAACCAAGGTATATGCGAGAACCCTATGTAAGACAACAATACATGGTTGAATTCCACTCCTCCTTCTATATACATCCACCCCCTATGATCCTGCTACGAGAGCTCTTGTGTTCGTTTTCCTGTGACCGCTACTTATCTTTGCAATTCCAGAACCCTCAGATGCAAATATGAACACGGGTTTTCAAACAAAATGCTTCGCTTAAACGTGCATTTCGTTCGTTTCCATATCCATTTTGTTCATTGACTCTGCCCGGAACCGTAGTCCAAAGCTCATCCCATAATCACCTGCTACAATGTTAATATCTGCGCCATTTGCGATGAGAAACTCCACAACATCTAGTCTGCTGAGTAGTGCACCAGCCTGCAATACCGCTCCGTGATCCCTCCGACAAGGTTCACGTCTGCACCCTTCCTAAGGAGGAACTTCATAACCTCCAACTTCCCCTCGGAGGCAGTAGCAATTAACGGAGTATTATAATATCCTCTCTCAAGGGTGATCTCAGCGCCGTACGTTACGAGGAACTTAGTTACCTATAAATGGCCTCCAGATGCAGCACTCTGCAATGGTGTGCCAGTGCTCTCATTTAGAGTTTGCGCCCTGCATTCCTTTGTTGGAAGTACAATTCTTGGAAAGACTATATCATCGGAGGTAGAGATTACTTCTCCTCAAGTACTCGTGTACTTACGCAACTTCGACGTTCCTTTGGAGCATGCAATCATGAATTCTACTGCTTTGTTGACTAGTTCTCACTGGTCCCACTCGTTTCCTCCAACATTCTTCCAAACATGAAGACCAAGAACTCATACCACAGCTCGTTGTGCAAACGGTCATTCGAATAGGGAAGAGAGGAAGGGAGCTTCCAAGTTGGAAAAGCGCAACCATGGTACGGACAGAACTGGAAAGAGTCCCCAATGATAGGTTTGTTACACAGGCAATTATTCTTTGTGACTCCAGAACAACGACGTTCCTTCGCACGGGCGATGCGGTGCCACCGGGAGAAGATGTACGGTGCTCGAAGCCAACGGCCTTGACTGACGTGATCACCGCAAAATCGACCGTCCTTCGCATCGTTGGTGCATTGACGCCAGTCCGAGAGGACTCCACAACACCGTGGGAGGAAAGGAGAATGGTCCGATTCTGGGCCGCCATATACTTCCGTTGTGTTCGTGAACCAGGGCCCCAGATCGTTAGCGACACGCTCACAGTCCAAAGTGACGCGGGGAAAGAGCTTAGCCAGTTTTTGCGACAGGGATATATGCCCTCAGTGGCCAGAGCCAATGTTGACAGGGGCTCTTCCTACAGCGTTCACATCCGCGCCATTCTTGAGGAGGAATTCCACAATATCCATTTCTCCTTCAGATGCAGCGGCCAAAATTGGTGTCCCATATTTTCCTCCCACAATGTTCATGTCTGCGCCATTTGCAATGAGGAACTCGGTAATATCCAGACGGCCCATGCGTGCAGCAGTATGCAAAGCTGACCCATACTCGCCTGTCACAAGGTTTATATCTGCACCATTCCTGACAAGGAATTCTACAATTTCTCTCTCCCCTTCGGAGGCCGCAGCTAACAATGCTGACCCATACATTCCCCCAACGATGTTCGTGTCAGCACCATTTCCGACGAGAAACTCGACAATTTGAAGAGAACCGATGTACGCGGCGGCCTGTAACGCTGTCCCATAATCCCCTGCCACAATATTCATACTTGCACCGTTCGCGACGAGGAACTCCACAATGTCCAGCCGGCTTAGTAATGCAGCAGCCTGCAATGCCGTTCCGTGTTCTCTTCCCGCGAGGTTCACATCTGCACCATCTCTAAGGAGAAATTTTATAACTCCCAGCTTTCCCTCAGATGCAGCAGCGATCAATGGGGAATAATAATATCCTCCTTCAAGGTTGACCTTTGCACCTTGCTTGGTGAGAAACTCAACGACCTCCAAATCTCCTTCAGATGCGGCACTCTGCAAAGGCGTGCCAATGCTCTCGTTCAGAGTATTGACATCAGCACCCTGCGTAACTAGTAGCGTAATCACCGTCAGGCTCGCCCCTGCTGCCGTTGCCACGACCAGCGCATGATTCAAGACATTCATGTCTTGCACCATATCCAGCATAATACCCAGGATGTCCACGAGTCCAGCGGCCGCAGCGGCACCCAGCTGGTTCTCAAGTATTTCATTCTGTTTGACATGCCCAATTGCATCAAGAGGGATTTCGAAAGATCTGAGTCGAGACCACGGGAAGGATTGGAACAGAGCAATTTGTTGGGCCAATAGTTGCTCACTACAACTGGGAGAAACATGGCGGTACCACCAAGGCCTAACGTAGGTATCAATTGCGAGCCGATGGTCGACTTGTACAGCCAGGTTGTGAAGGAGTAGTGCAAGGCAGGTGCTGGATATAATCTCATTGGCGAGTTTTTCATTGATATGAGACCAATGAAAGTCATTTTGGAGCAAGTACTCCTTGACCGACGCGTGTGCTAGCCGTAAAAATGGAGGGTGATTTGGTCCCCATGAACGTTCCGTTCGAACAAGGGCTGAGCCTAAACCGATGATGTTCTGAGGTTGGTGGTACCTCGATTCTTTGCAATATCGAGGAAGGTTGGCTTCGTCCAGTGGACTTTCGAATTCAACAGCTAGGAGAGCGGAAAGCTCCCCAAGAGGGATTGGTTCTAATGCGAAAGAAAGGATTGACAATAGAGTGCGAGCCCGAGCGCGAAGGTCTTCTGGAATTGATTCGAGTATATAAGAATATGTCTCTCCGAGCTTTCTAGGAAGGAGCTTCAAGACCCTGCGCAGGTCACCAGACGTTTCTACATGGCGAAGAACTTCGATCTGACAAGCAAGCATGCGAAACCTGGATAATACTGAGCCCCGTAAAAGAAACGGAAATGATTAAAAAAAAAACTTACTGCCCATCAGCTCTTTGATTCAACTTTTCTATCAACATTGTACGTTCCTCGTTTGGCCAAAATTTCCATTTTTCAGATGACAGCTCTTTCTCCACAACAACGGCAATGTCGCGCCGTATCATGACGTCTTCAACAACAATCTCAATGGGAACTTTCCCTTCAAGACGCTTTGATATATCTATCTCGTCTCGGCTTGTCACCATTAGATGCAAATGATCGTGGTGGAGAAATCCGGTCTTCTCAAGCATCTCGAGAAAACAAGCTCGTTGTTGAGGCGGTAGTTCATCGAGAGCATCCATGATCACGAAAACTGGTTCAATTGACGTCGATGCTAGCTCGAAGAAGGTGGCCTGGAGTGTTACGAGCTGGGGCTGGTCGGCACCATGCCTGTGCTTCTCGTATACCGCACGAGCAAGGGTTTCGTTGACGTGACTGAGCTGAGCAACGAGCGAACGAAATAAAGCTTCTTCAGAAAGAGTCTTGAGATTGGTGAAGTCGAAATAGTAATATGCCACCGTATATCTTGCTTGGATGAGTGAATGGACCAAGTAGGAGCTTGGATATGAAGGTCAGTTAGATAGACGCAGAATGATAAGTAGTACTAACATAATCACTGTCTTTCCAGTTCCCACTATAGAAGATATAAAATTGTGAAAAAATCAAGCCTTAGAAACTCACTTGCGCCATGAAACCAGCTGGATCGACCTGGTTCTAATTTCCATTTGACAACTCCAGGATGCTCCAAAAACCATTCGCAAGTCGCTACACCTCGAGCTTGAATATTTTCATCAAGCTTTGCAGTCTGGTCAACTGGCTGAAGCCACTCTTTCATGCGGCGAAAAATGTCTTGATCCACATTTGCGCGGATATAACCTACATCTTCATGTACTGCTTCAACCTGAGCATTGAGCTTAGCTTTTCCATCTTCACCAGCAAGAGAACCTATGTGTAATAGCGTGAGCAAGATTGCGTCCATTGTTGGGAAGTAAAAACGTACGAAAACGTTCTATTGAAACTACACCATGAGGATTAACCAAAATATCAACAATATCATTAATTTGTTCAGACACTTCATCCGCATCGAGGTACTCAATCGTCTGACTGTACACTTCATCGGCTGCATCCATCTCATCTTGTACGGACAGACGAAAGTAGCAGGGACCAAGGTCGTGGTATTGAAGCAACAGGTCTCGAGCCACACCTTCAGCACTGGGATGGCCAGACCCGATATTAACGAAGCAGGCTAAATGGGAACCCTTTGGAAGCACAACAGGAAGCTCCATCATAAGTTCACGTGATGGATTGGCATATCCAATCATCCCATTAACAAGCTGCTCATACTGAAAAACAACAGGAGGAAGGTGGTTCCCATCTGCCAGTGTTGCCCGAAGAGCTTGGCGGATGGTGCAAGGAGAAGGAGGGGATGTGCGAATTCGGTAGTTTCTGAGAGCGCGCATTCGGGTGGTGTTCTTATTCTGAAGACAGACGAAACTAAGAAGATGAGAGTCCAAATTAAAGCTTAAGAAAGAAGACATACCATTTGATAGGCTCTCCTTTTGAGCCGAACGGAGAGTCAAGGTCGATGTGGATCCCACATTGCTCGAGTATCAAGTCCAACGCCGAATCCAAAGCCAGTGAGCAGGCTACATGATCTTCCCGTATCCATGACTCAGATGAAAAGACCTGGTCATATAGAATATTGTGACTTGTGATTACCTGCCCAATTGTCATACTGAGAACGGCGAAAAGAATTGCATCAAATCTTGTACATGATCAAGGTCAGCCACCACACAAGTTTGAATAAGTCCACCTACCCTCCAATGCCTGTCCCCCCGACGACATCAAAAAGCTCACTGACTTGAATGTCGCCTGCTTCACGCTCGTCTGGGTCATTATCAAAAGCCCACCGGTGACCAATATGCTGGACACTAAACAGCCCAGATAGCCCGCTAGTGCACGAGGTAGAGCCATCTACAGACTGACATTAATGGTCGGGAATCAATTAGTAGAAGAAACATGTAGCGGGGCGCACCGAGAGTCAAAACCCTGAGACCATTTCCTGGCGTGCGGGAGGACATGAGGACGGGCGGAAGAAAACAACCGTTCAAATAGCTATAATTTCGAAGAAATACTTCGCTATAGATAAGTATACAGCAGCGGACGTGGCTTATACAGAGGAGCGGGGTTGTCTCGGGCTGTTGGAAGCGCCAAGCGTAGACAGGCGCCGGACAACGGATCGCGTCGAGACCGGGATGGATCTGTCTCTCAAATGGCGGTAGTGGTAAACTGGCGATGAGAAAACTGTTGAGATAACCCAATTACAAAAGCGAATGAGGGTAGAGAAGAGAAGAGATATACTGCCCCCACACAGGGGGTCACGTTCAATCTTCTTGATCGTGTTTGAGCATCATTACATAATCCCAGTGCCACGACAAAAGGAAAAGGAATACTGGCACGGGCACTTACGTTGAGACTCATCTCCTATAGCCTCCATTCTTGAAATCTGCAAATATATATTGTAGTGTCCGCTTTTATGTGCTAACGAACCGCTTTGTCAGTGTCTTGTCTGGCTGACTTTGACTTGCAATTTATCAGGCAAGTCATGTCAGCTCTAGAGACCTTTATAAGACGACAAGAGGTGGCAGAATCTCAATCCTTCTTTCCGTACAAGTCCGCTCAGTTTCTCCTATGAGTCTTCTCACACTATTGTTCCTCTGTGTTGCTCTAGCCGCAGCTTCTGCTCCGGTGAATCCAACACCCTCAGATGCAGATACAGACTTGGGTATCAAACAGAAAGCATGGCTCAAATGAGTACGTTTCGTCCACTTTCATCTACCTGTTGTTCATAGACTCTGCCAAGCTTCGCCGTCCAAAGTTGATAACAATTGGTCATGCTTGGTGTTATTTTCGGAGTATGTCTTCAGTCAGCTGCGTTGCGATCCTTTGTCTCACTTCAAATGGCAGTCATGGATTGAGAAGAATGCAAGCTCGGTATCTAGGCACATCCTTTGTCTTTTGCGTCTTGAGCCCTGCTTGGAATCTTCAATCAGTCTTTACACAATTCAGCGCTCGACATCCTCAAAAGCCTTGCAACTTGGTACATTGCCCAATGCAGTCCACTGTTTGATATGTTGCATAAATGAGGCAAAGAAAGATCAATATAATTATTTACAAGAGGGTTGTAACCTCTTTATTCAAACAAATACGGTTCTTTGCATACGACAAGAAGGAAATGAACCAGAGTAAGTTGTTCCCATGTCCAGGGTCAAACGTATGCTAGGAAGATCGTACTTTCTTGCCGTAAAAAAAGAAGGCCGTTGTCTGTGTGAATGAGCAGAGTTACAGCTTGATCCAAACCACCATGTCATCAACCACGACCCTACCTCATGATATCTTGGAAGTCATTATCGATTTCTCCTCCCTGGATACTGTCTCCCAATGGTCGTTGACATGCAAAGCGCTCCTGACGCGAGCGCGTATGAGCATGTTTTCGCACGTTACCTTGAATTACAACACTTGCCAGCGTGTCCGTGTTCTTCTATCCATTTCACCACACTTGGGGAAGTATATTCACCATATTGCTATTCGTGATATGTATTCTCTTCAACAGGAAAGTGATGGAACGACGTCCATCTTAAACCAGATTTGTGACCTCCGAACAATTTCCTTGCTGCCTGAGCGGTATATGGGGTTCGAATGGAACAAAATCGATGATTTAGTGAAGGAGACCCTTTATGAGTGTTTTCGACGTGAGACACTGCAAGGGGTGGATGCTCAATTCTTTCAGCATTGCCGCTCCTTCTTCGAACGCTGCCCTCGATTGAAACACCTCGATCTTTACCATCCAATCGAGGACTTCACGAGATCTTCACCGCAGGTTGCTCGCATTGAGTTGAGATCTCTCAGGCTGGCGGTGTATGCTGGTGCTGAGAAACAAGCGAGTCTTGACGGTGTTCTTGGAAGCAAAGGCGACCCACTTTTTGACTTCTCCCATCTTGAGAGGCTCGTAGTTGATTCTTGTTCTTGGCATCATAGCAGTACCCGCATATTTTGTTCTGGCCAATGGATTGCCGGAATTGCGCCTTTCGCATTCTCTACCCTCCAAGAGCTCTTTTGGGAAGCCAGCACTCCAGATGTCGCTTCAAAGAGTCAGTCCTTTCGTATTATGCGCGCTCTGGTATAGTCATTTATCCAGCGCTAGCACTTAATTTTCACCTCCATACTGTCCCAACCCTTACGACTCTAGTCGTGCGTTTTAACCTTCAAAACCAACCCATCGATTATGCGGATTGTTGCCGTTGGATTACCCAACTCATGGATTCGCGCCTGCCACTCGAACCTATCAAAAGTTCCGCGTTTTCCTTACCATGGAATGACGACCAAGCACCGCTCTGTAACTTTATTGCCTCAGTCCAGGGTTCCCGTCAAATCAACTTACATATCAGCCCACCACGGAATTATTCACCAGGAATCCTTTCTGAAGCAAAGGAATGTGCCTTGAGACGTCAACCGGAGTTCGATGTGAGGATTATGAGTACTCAATTTCCTTGTTACCTTCTTCGTTTACTGACATATTTCCCAGTAGCCACGGCAAGTTCGATCGATACATTTCGAGTGCTTAGATTGCGACGGCCGTTTGGACATGATCTAGCCTTAGCCTGAGTATTCACGCTTGCACTAGTTGACCCACGATCGGCAAGAATTATCCGGTCGTTTTCGAGAATCTCTTTTTATCTTCTGCTTTTTGGTTGCTGTCTTTCACTTCGGGCGATCATGAGCGAACGGTTCTGGAGCAGATAGTCTCCAAAACCTGTGTACTACCGTTTCCGATTGCCTCGGTGGCCTTGGCAATGTCTATGAAACATGCCAGTGGCTGTTCTTACACCCCAGAACGTTGAATGAATTGGCACAGGTTTCGAGCCACACACCCTGTATCCTGAGTCTCTTAACCCAGTTTTTGATTCTCCTATCCATGTCCTTCACCACGCTCATTCAATCTGACGTGAATCAGCCAAGAGTTTTTTTTGGTCCCTGAACGTTTCTTGGCGTTAAAGCTTTAAAGATCACCGTTCAAGATGAATAGTGGTACACTGTCTTCTCTCCTTTTCACCATGAAGTTTCCGACTGTCTTCGTTTTCACGATTGTCGCTTCCGCAGTAGCAGCCGCCCCCACTCTTCCTAACCCTGAAGTATGTCTCTTCTTTTCATTCTTCCAGCTTACCTTGATCTAACACATCAAAATGCTCAGGGCGCTTCTTTTGGTCATTCATTGAGAGTCCGGAACTTTATTCGCTTTCAATATTGTGGTATTCACCGTTCTTAGAATATCGACATGAGCCAACGTGGGTTGAATGAGGAAATCATTCGGAGGGATGAATTGGTGTGTTTGTTTTGTTTTCGTCATTCCACTCTATATCATTTACTTATTCATATCCCGTTGGTGCCGCGCAAATTTGGATCATGGTTCAAGAAGCCAGTTAACAATGTCAGCAAGGCTACCTCTAAGATCAGTAAGGTTGCACCAGTGGCTGCTGGCATGTATGGGTCTCTTTATCCTTTGTCCTATTGTATCTAACCTTTAATGTATGTAGGCTCCTCTAGTATGTATCACTGGAAGACGCGAAGACTCGAGACTGCTCATTAGTGTATATAATTTGGTGGGACAAACACGGCCGTCCGAATTCTCAGAACACTTACACTCGAATATCTAAAGACCCTTTTCACGAAAAGTTCTCAGATGGACTTGAGTTATGGTACATGTCTCTGATACCACCCAATCAGCTGATTACGTTATAAAGTCTCTCGGGACGTAAACAGGGATCCTCGAGAAATATTCATAACAAAATAAATGGCTCACCTGAATAGTCCGATTTTATCGCCTGAAGGCTAGACTCCATAAGATCCCTTCGCTCCTTATAGGTGACTGTTGCTCTCTCCATCAGATAGGTTCTGCAGTTAGGACTGACGTCGATGATGGACTTGCCGCGGAAGCATCATTTCTGCTCTTGACCATCATGATCACATTGGACCTACTCTTGTTTTTCGCAAAACTCGGAGCTATTGGATGTTTTTACGTCTAACGTTGTCCCCCTTTTTTCTCATCGTGGTGGGAGTTCGTGGTCTGCAAATCTATAAAATGACTGCACCCGCTCGAGAGCCCCTTTCCTCAAGTTTTTTCTGTACATCCACCAGCAAACTACTTCATCTTACACCTCTCAGTTTACAAATGGCTCCCGTGAATGCGTCTTATACCAGCGCACCTATGGCTTCGACTCTTTCCTCTCCTTCTTCCGGCCCACAGATCCAGGTACATAACGTCGTGTTCATCGTCATCTTGTTCTTCGGATGGTTGGGTGTGTACCTCTACCGTATACACAGGAGAACAGTGAGAGAGAGGCGTCAGACACATGAGGTGGATATAGTACTCAACGATTCCGAAAAGGTGAGCTGATGTTTTCTTCGCTGCTACCTACCGTCGTTGCTCATCGTTGCCCCTTTTTTTCTAGGGAGGAATATGGAGTTCAGCATTCCTCGACGATGAACTGCACAAGCAGTACGAGTGTCCCGAGGCTCAATCCCATTCGGTCTTTGGTGCCCTTAAGAAGCATTTTAGTCAAGGGGAAGCTCCCACCAGAGATGAAAAGCCTCAAGAAGATGAGACACTCGATCCGTCGCCCTCAGCCGATCTCTCGATTCGCTGCCAAGGGATTTCTAAAGTCGAAGAAGAAGAATATTTTGAGCTGTCACGAGACGACTCGACGCTGGAGCTGCCCACATTCGATGAATTTGTCGAATGTCTAGCGCAGCGTTCAGTCGAGGATGCGCAGGCAGTCGAAGATGTAGAGGTGAGAGATCGATAATAATTGTGCTTCTTTCGTGTCACTTACAATTATTTAAGCTGGAATTCTCATCTCCCACCTGCCGCTCCTCGTCTGACGCTGCTGGTCAGGTCGACGAGGAGCCTTTTGAGGAAGAGGACGACAGCTTCAGCTGTGTGGATGCATTGCCCACGTCCTTTTCCTCAACCGCTTCCTCTCCTCGCAATGCTCCCCCTCGTTCGGTGCTTGCCCCAATGCTCCAGCGTTGGATAGCAGCAGAATGTGGCGGGTCATGGGGACATCCTCGATTCCCGAGCAGCGAGAGAAGGAGGAAGTGGTGTCCTCCAGGACAATCGCCTCTCCGCAAGACGTACACAGCGAAAGTAGTCACGCCACTTCGACCGTCTCGTGCATTGACGACGGCAAGCATTGCACTTCGTCCACCTCACAATATGAGTGTGAAGCAGGGACCTCGAGTGGTGAAGGCTGCTGCTCCGAAACGCAGGAGAGGCAAAGAAAATATGATTCCTATGACTCGGCCTGGATTCTTTTGATATCTTTGTTTGATTTTTCTTCCTCCTTTCTTTTCTTCTTTTGGTTTTTTGAGATTTGTGTCAGTATACCACGGCTGTGATGATACCCTAATTGGATTCTCTTTGTTGTATGGGTTCTGAAAACTAAATTGTAATTGTAAATACTATCCGTCTCCGATGATACCCTAATTCAGTTCTTTTTTTTTTTGTGTTGGGCTCTCCAAGGCACAATGTGTGCGAATGGAGTAAGTGGTATTCGCTTACATAATCGACTTCAACTTGTTTCCTCACTTCCATGCAAATTTTCCGAAGTGAGAACAAAAAGTGCTCTACCCATCAACTCACTTGTCCCCATTTTAAGCAAATTAAAATGTCTCTGGACTGTATTCTTGTCAGCGGAAGAGTCTCGACTCGGATGACCAGGAAGAGATAAAACCGTTGAGTGCCAATCAACCATTTGCCTGGCATAATGTGACCGTAAAAATGATCCCAAGTTGCTTTCTATGCCTATAAAGTTTTTTCAAATGGCAGCTAAATGGGATTGTTTTTCTTTCACCTTTTGGTTAGCCTCAAAAGTTACTCATCTAGGCATCCCGTTTATTTACTCAAAAGGACCCTTGACGAACGCACAAGGACCTTCTCGAGATAACTTGCCCTTAAAATTGTATCTTGTGTTACTGGGTCTAATAGCTAGGGCGAGTTCGAGCTGTTCGATGTACGTAGGGGACTTCGAAGAATGATGACTTGTTTCTTGTCGGCGAGAGGACCTCCCTTTTATAAAGACCCCTTGGACGCAAATGAGTTGATGCCAAGAAGTAAACTTTTGCTCCTGCTCTTTTTATAAATGCTTGATATTAAATGAATTGTGCAGGTGAGCGATTCCTGTTTGTTTGAATAAAGAGTTCAAGACTGAGTTGGACGTGCAGTAGATTGTACCTTTACGTACCAGAACCAGAGAAGATACGCGTATGTTCTTCCTTTGCTTCTGCCTTTAGTGGTCAGTGTCTGAATAATCTTTAGCTCTATTAAATCAGTATTCTCTCCTATTATAAGGCAAACTCATTGATAACCTTACCTCTGATCTACCCGTTATCATCTTAATGGTCAAGAATGGGTGGTCAACCATCCATGCTATTCATATCAAACAAACGTCGGCCTAGTATTCTTTATATGGATTGTAGACCTTATGCCCCCTTTGCTGCTTAGCCACACCCGAACCTGTGTGTGCGGAGGGCAAAGGGGTCTGTTGGAGAAAGCCATGGTGAGTGAGCGGAAGAGGGGCGGCTGAAGCCTGAAGGATAAGAAGCTGAGAGTTTCTTGATCCTATGGCCGCTTTGTTGAAGAAAGCAGCTGGTGCCGTTTCTGTCAAACACTCGTAGAAAAAGGACGCTTAGCCTTCCCCAGTGAAAAGAACAAGAAGACAGCCCAGAGTTACCTCTTTCTTCAAACCTCAAAATCTTTGACCAAAATCAGACTCGGAATTTACCAAAGACTTTCCACCACAAAGGAAGTCATAGTCGCCGACGCTTTGCGAGGTTTTTAATCTGCGGGGGCTTCTAAGCCTGCCAAGGAGCTCCCTTTGCCAAAGGGTCCGAAACACTCCAGCCTGCCCCCGGCCAAAACACCATCGCTCAAGGTCGAGGCACCGTCGCCAAAAACAGTCCGTACCGATTCCCGCGTGGAGATAGGAAGAAGAGTGTTTCTAACTTTTCCCACAGAGGAGAACCATAAGGCAGACATTCGAGTGGGCATTGTGGAGACGCAAACGTGAAAGGAGTCATCCGAAGAAAACAAAAGATTTAGATTTTCCAGTTTTTTCCGTTTTTTTCTGCTTTGCTATAGTAACCATCGTTGGCTCAGGTGATATGAGGGGTTGGTACCCTCGAACATCAATTGAAACGATCAAAAAGCCAGTCATCCATGTCCTTACCGGAATCATGGAGCTTGACGTCATTCCCTGCCCTTCAGCCTCCTGGAATACAGGTCGTACCGTTTGTCCGAATGGATGCATGCCGGTGACCGAGTGCCGCTCTGTATCAGATATCCAGAATGACCTTTCAATAGCGAATCCGACGAGGAGCGCGAAAACAAGTCAGGTGCATGTATCATATCAATAGATTTCTTAACTTATTTCTCAATGCACTACATAGATATGCCGAAAATTGAACTTGCTCTGTTTGTTTTCGTTGTCGTGGAAAATATGAAAGGCCGTCGACACATGATGTTATCGTCAAGTTGGGATCGGAAAAAAATGTAACAGCTTAGTGTACAGGAGTCTCGCCGTCGCATCGCGACACTCTGAATATTCTCCAGGGCAGACAAGACAAACTGCAAGAGCTATAATAGCTGGAGGTCGTATTGTGATACCGAACTCTTGGTGGCTAAACAGTTCATCCAAGCCTATCGGACAAATGAAAAGAACGAGAACGAGGACTATTGGTGGACGACGAAACATAGAACCATGTTGATAGTGAAACCTCTGGCCGCTCCGTTCAAGCAACCTTTCTTCTAGCTTCTCACTGCTTTTCTCCGCGAGCTATATGTTGGCAAGTTCAACCTTTTACACGAATATCCCGCACGGGAATGTGGCCGTTGGAAAACCTGCCCCCTTGTATGCTCAGTTTCTTTTTCCGTAGTCCTTTTATTCACGAATGCACATTGTTAGGCACTAGGACCGTTTTTCTGGACATATCGTTCTAAAAACGATGGATTCGTGATCAGAATTTTCTCATGAGCTCAAAGGGCGAACTTTGGCATGCGCTCCACATAATGCTGGATTTACAACGTTGAAATTTGCCGATATGCCAGCAAAGCGGCCCTAATACACACACGCATTTTACCATCGGGACAAGTCACGTTGATCTGGTTCTGGCGGAACTCGGCTGCAATTCATGTATACCCTCATGAGATACCTGGAGATAGCTAGGCTTTGAGATGACATCGAGGGGAATTCTCAGGACCTTCTTGTTCCCCTTCGTTGCTGAGTTCTATGCCCATCGGTTCTTAACTCGCCCGAGTTGGCAGCGCTTCTGGCTCTCGACCAGTCCTCTGTACTCAATGCCAGTCTTGAGGCCACCTCTTCCGTACGTCGCTTCACATGATTCGCATTTATCTTGAGGAGTGCGCTTATTCGCCCCCGGCCTTTGAATCATCCAGGTTGGCGTAGGTCTTGTGAAACTGAATTCCTTATTAGGAAATTTTGCACTCACGGACTGTGCATGGCTCTAAAGCTTTGGGGGGACCTCATTTATGCGATGTATCGCATCTTTCATAGTGCCTCTGAAGCGCTGATAAGTCCTTTAGCGATTAGATCATTCAATTTTGCGATACTTGAACCTGCGGCTTCAATCGAGTACAAGGACATAGAGTGACTGAAAATGTCTCAATTTCCCTATATAAGCCATGAGAGTCTTGCTCTTTCTGAATACAAGGAGACCTGTTTTGTCTTCTCCCATTGCCATGTACCGCTCCATAATTTTCAGCGCCCTCATTGTGCTATCCACTGTCAAGGCGGCTTGCACCTCCCCGAGACAGAGAAAAGATTGGTTTGTGCAACATTTACCTTTCGTCCTCTCCTTCATCTAATACAAACCTTAGGACTGCCTTGACTGACACTGAAAAGTCTAGTTACATATCGGCAGTTCGATGCCTTCATACTATCACGCCGGTCTCTGGAATCACTGGGCCTACCAACAAGTACGAAGACTTTGCGGCAACCCACATCGACCAGGTATCCATTATTCACGGTGTTGGACAATTTTTGCCTTGGGTGAGCCGTCGCTATTGCCCTTTTATCGTGCTACTAACATTTAAATATCCTAGCATCGGTATATGGTATGGGCGTATGAAAATGCTCTTAGAACCGACTGTGGCTACACTGGTGCTCAGCCGTAGGTGGATTTATATAAGGTCATCGCTTTCATATTCTCAGATTCCTTCTCAGATACTGGAATGAAATTGCGGATGCCGGTGCATTCACAACCTCCGCCCTACTTCAAGGTAAATTTCATAACGAGTATTCAACTTTCTGTTGATATCACTTGCTTTTTCTCAGCTAATGACCTTTCTTTTGGTGGTGACGGTGTTGCTACGAACAACAACTGCGTCAGCACTGGACCTTTCGCTAACTTGACTCTTCACATTGGACCGGGCAGCCAAGTTACAAACCACTGTCTCAATCGCGCCGTATCGAACCGTGCGAGTCAGTCCGCTGGTCAGTCGTATGTGGATGCGTGTATGGCAAAAACCACATTCACTGAAGCATGGCCTTGCATTGAGAACAATGGCCCTCACAATGCAGGACATGGTGGTGTCGGCTCTGAGGTCAATCTTCTCTCTTGAATATAAAACGCATCGACTCAAATTTTCTTTCATAGATGGTAAACGTTCAATCGTCGCCTAATGGCAAGCATTCCATACCACTTCTTTCATGTGATTTGGATCAACTCACGCCATCCCTAGATCCCCTCTTTTACATGCACCACACCTGGATGTAAGTCTCAATGCTTAACCTTCCATTTGGTTTTTAACCTCCAGGTAGTGACAAGCTTTGGTATGACTGGCAACAAACATCTCCTTCGACCCGCACCAACGACGTGAGGATTATGCCGTATTTCATGACCTTTATTTTGTTTTGCTCACCTTCTTAATATTCAAGATTGCGGGGTGTACCACTCAAGGGATGGGTAATTGCGCAGTGAGCACAACATTAACCTACAGTACGTTACTTTTCATATTTTCTTTTGCTCTCATTGATAAAATTTGCATAGCAATGTCCATGGCAGATATCACTCCAGACGTTACCGTCGGTGATGTTATGGATACTCAAGGAGACTATCTCTGTTATGAGTATGTTTAGAGGTGACGACTCGTAAAACATCGGAAAGCAAGTGGCTATTCAACTAGCAGATTTTCCGAGTCACGGTCGTATTCTGTTCATTTTTCAAACTTTCCCTTGTATTCGCAAACAGAACATCTGACGCAATAAAACATTCTGTATCCCATCATGAAATCAACCATGAAGCCCACAAACCAAACAAATTGCCAATCTCTCTTACCTGAATCGTAGTTTCCGTGACCTTGAAACCATTGCTTGAATACCTTTTCGCAATCTATCTAGCTTTGTGGCTTCAATCAGGGAAGTTTGCGCGCCTCCAGTTTTTGGGATTGACGTCACTGATTGAAATGCCGCGGAAGCATCAATCCTGCTTCTGACGACCATGATCATGATGGACCAACTCTTATCATCATACAGCTGGGAGTCACAGCTTGTTTTGATCTCAAAGTTTACCCCTTTTCTCATCGTAGAAATGTTTTGTCTGCAAATCTATAAAATGACTGCACCCGCTTGAAAGCCCCTTTCCTCAAGTTGTTTCTGTACTTCTACCAGCAAACTACTTCGTCTTACCCCTCTCAGTTTACAAATGGCTCCCGTAACTGCTTCTCCTACCAGCGCACCTATGGCTTCGACTCTTTCCTCTCCTTCTTCCGGCCCACAGATCCAAATACGTGACGTTGTGTTCATCGTCATCTTGTTCTTCGGATGGTTGGGTGTGTACTCCTACCGTGTGCACAGGAGGACAATGAGAGAGAGGCGTCAGAGACATGAGGTGGATATAGTACTCAAAGATTCCGAAAAGGTGAGCTGACGATTTCTTCGCTGCTGCCTACCGTCGTTGCTCATCGTTGCCCCTTTCTTCTAGGGAGGAATTTGGAGTTCAGCATCCCTCGACGATGAACTGCACAAGCAGTACGAGTGTCCCGAGGCTCAATCCCATTCTGTCTTTGGTGCCCTTAAGAAGCATTTTACTCAAGGGGGAGCTCTCACCAGAGACGAAAAGCCTCAAGAAGATAAGACACTCGATCCGTCGCCCTCAGCTGATCTCTCGATTCGCTGCCAGGGGATTCCTAAATTCGAAGAAGAATATTTCGAGCTGTCACGAGACGACTCTAAGCCGGACCTGCCCACATTCGATGAATTTGTCGAGTGTCTGGTGCAGCGCTCGGTCGCGGATACGCAGGCAGTGAAAGATGTAGAGATGAGAGATCGATATTATTTGTGCTACTTTCGTATCACTTACCATTATTTAAGCTGGAATTCTCATCTCCCACCTGCCGCTCCTCGTCTGACGCTGCTGGTCAGGTCGACGAGGAGCCTTTTGAGGAAGAGGACGACAGCTTCAGCTGTGTGGATGCATTGCCCACGTCCTTCTCCTCGACCACTTCCTCCCCTCGCAATGCTCCTCCCCGTTCTGTACTTGCCCCAATGCTCCAGCGTTGGATGGCAGCAGAATGTGGCGGGTCATGGGGACATCCTCGATTCCCGAGCAGCGAGAGAAGGAAGAAGTGGTGTCCTCCAGGACAATCACCTCTCCGCAATACGTACGTAGCGAAAGCAGCCAAGCCCCTTCGACCGTCACGTGCATTGACGACGGCGAGCATTGCGCTTCGTCCACCTCACCATTTGAGTGTGAAGCAGGGACCTCGAGTGGTGAAGGTTACTGCTCCGAAACGCAGGAGAGGCAAAGAAAATATGATTCCTATGACTCGGCCTGGATTCTTTTGATATCTTTTTGTGATTTTTTCCTCCTCTTTTCTTTTCTTCTTTGGTTCATTGGGATTTGCGTTGACATACCACGGCTGCGATGATACCCTGCTAATTGGATTCTCTTTGTTGTAAAGGTTATGGAAAGCGAATGTATAATCACATACAGTATTTAATCTTCATAATGCAAATGCTGTATAACTGACAGTATGAAAATTTCTGCAAAAGCCTGGTCGGTGTGACGTCACACCAAACCAAGGTCTTTCTGAACAACATAGGCACGACGTCTTCATCTCGGTCTCAGATAAAACCAACAGCTTTACTCCCATTATTTGCCCCGATGCCATTCTTCGCTTCCACATCCTTAGGGGATCCAAATTCTCAACCTCCGAATGCCATGGACAGGATCGACGGGACCGATGTGATGCCGACGATATTCACTGTTCAGGACCTTCTTACCTCAGTTTCGACAGGTTCTTTGTCTATTGCGCGCGCGTCTACCTTCTATGTCTAACCACGAAGGCAACGGAATGCAAACCTTGTTTGCTGAAACCCACAAAGAGGCTGTGCAAATGCTAGATTTATTGTCTTCGCTCCACCTTGACAATGTCAACATTGTATGAGCGCGAACCTGCTGTTCTTTAGCTTCAACACTTCTTTGTGTATTGCTAAACTTGGTAATGTGCGTCACACACAGCACTTCTATGTTTGGGGAACCTTGAACTGAAGGCTGGGTTCTTATTGTCGAGCTGGGAACGAGGCAACTCGTCTTCAGGATATATAAAAGCAGATGAAAACTTGGTGGAAGTGCTATCGAAACTTTACCCAGTATTGACAATGGATCCCCCCTCCTGTCCACCTTCTACTCCTGGCTTGATTGTCTTGGCTCTTGGTGTGTACTATGGCTGCACATTATCCGTTCATTGATTTATGCATTGTTTAGATCACGGCAACGTTTCCGGCCACTCTGTCCTCGAGATATTGACCGAGATTCTTCACCGTCTTAACTATGATATTGAGAACCATGAACTCTATCCCGAATGGCGTCGAAGAAACAGCCGCCAATGCGTCCGCGCATGTGATGTTTTCGATGTAATTGCGGGTTCTGGTACTGGCGGGTATATATCATGTTTCTGAGTCCTCTTCTGAGTCTCATTTCGTTCTAGTCTCGTGGCAGGATTACTTTCTGGTTTGAAAATGGATGATAAAAATGCCAGCGATGCCTACAACGGCATAGCGAGCTTCCTCTTCCCAACTGTTACAGGTCGAAAGGAAGGACCTACCAGAATCTTGGGTGCACCCAATGCACCAGACAATAGTGCAACCGAGAAGCTTGAAGCCGCACTCCGAGCTGTAGTTCAAGCAAACACAGAGAACCAACAAGAAAACTATCCACTTGTCAGCACAGACATAAATGGAACGGGGAATGGGTGAGAGCACAATCACAATTTTCAGTCCCTGGTCTAATTTAAGATTTCATGAGATTGATTCTCGCTCATTCCAAGGTCAATGCGCGCAATGAAACTCAGGCGTTGTTTCGAACATACAAAGCACCTCGCGGCCTCGTAGACCCCAATTGTTATCTCTGGCAAGCTCTTCGTGCGACCACAGCAGACCTTGCCAATGGTACTCTGTCTACGTGTAACATCAATGGGGGTGAATATTGGGGCACTTCAATTGCCGACGGGAACCCTACGGAGAGGTTGGTTGCCGAGCTTGAGGCGCGGTTTCCAGACCAGCCGATCGATTTGGTCCTCAGCATTGGCGCTGGTCATCCTTCTACTATTTCTCTCCCTCCTGGCTTAGACACCGTACACATCTATGATACACTGATGAAGATCAACAAGGACTGCGAAGCTACCAATGACCGAATGTACCGGGAGTTTTCACCTTTGTCTGGCAATGATAGGCAGGATCACGGACCCTACTATCGACTCAGCGTGGAGCAGGGAATGCAAGGCATAGAAAAGAAATCTTTCGATGGTTCCATACCTGGTACCGTTGTTACTCATGCCAAGATGTATGTTTTGATGCATGAGACGAGCGAAAGAATCAACAAAATCGTCGATATACTTCACAAGAAGATGGCCTACCAGGAATACGTGCTACTTTCTGAAGCGACCACGTCTCTGCCACGAATGCCCTCAGCGCCTAAACTCAACCCTGAGGACCGCGATTTGATCCCGCTCTCAGAGAGAAAGCGTCTGTTAGCTTTAGGTATGTGAGAAATAAGCTCCCGAGATCTTTCTCATTTCTTATCAACAATTACATTTCAGATGGCGGAGGTCTCTTGGGATTATCTGAGATGATTCTACTCGCAAAGGTGCTTAACGGCGAGGATAAGAAACCTTGCGAATATTTTCATCTTATTGCAGGGTCTGGAACGGGAGGGTGCGATCCTTTTTCACGATATCCATAGGTGCATTTTCACTAACATTTATCTCCAGAATCTTCGCTGTTTTATTGGGAAGGCTTGAGATGACCATTGGAGAAGCCATGGATGCCTTCGATGTCCTCATGGACCCTCTGGAAACACTCGTTCAAGATGGTGAATCCGATATAACGAAGCTGACTGCCGTCTTCAAAGAAAGTTTGGAGAAAATGTTTTCAGACCAGAGGATGGTCGTCGAGAAGGGGAAGAACGCCCAGTGCAAAGCGTATGTTCCTTGCCTCATCCCTTAACATTCTGTTAAAATCAATTTCTTTAGATTCGTGTTAGCGAATGCTTTAGAGAATATTAATGGGAAGCGGTCTCGCTGCTTAGGGACATACCAAGGAAGAGGTCTATGTGACACCAGTGTGTCCATCGTTGAAGCCCTTCGAGCGACAACGGCGAATCGGCATCTCTTCGAGGATGTGATAGTCGGCAAAGGCCGTGCCCTCGAACGTTTCGGAGGGACTGATTATGCAAACAATAACCCTGCAGAGCTTCTCATTGAAGAAGCTAAATCACTCTGGCGTGCCAGCAAACACGATCCTTTCGTGATGAGTCTTGGTGCGGGACAAGTTGGAGCTATCAGTCTGCCAGATAATGCCCCACAGCCTACTCAAGCGTTCTTCCCTGTTTTAGAAGACATCAGCGCCAACTGCGAGCAAATTCATCAGCATTTGCAACGAAGGTTTAAGCGGTCGAATCATCTTTACCAGCGATTCAATGTAGAAGCTGGGCTAGAGGACAAAAACCTATGGTCGTTCTCGGAGATGAAAACGGCCGTAACTTCAGCCACACGGACTTACATTTTGAAGCCTAGCAATATCAAAAGGATGCAGGTGGTCGGAGAGGCGTTAGATGAAGCCATCGGTCTTTTGGAAGAGGAAGGTGAAATGGACTCCTTGCTGAAAAAGTTATGGGAGGTGTCTGCCCCGACAAAAATTCCGGTTGCTATCTAAGTACTTAGAACTGTCATCAATTTTTCTTAGACATTCAAACTATTTCTTTCCATACATTGCATTTACGAGACAAACAGCTAAAATATACCAGGATTCAGAACGGCTCAACTTGAGAGGGGGCCCGGGCTTTTAATGCAATCAAATGCTAATCGTGATCATGAAGAGCGGGGAGTTAGGATTGTTTGTACTATGCTAAGTGAAGCAACACAAGACACACCCAAAACCAGACAACTAGGAAAGCATACGTCTGCAACCCAAAGCATACGGTAGAAAACGAGCGGAAGAAGCAATGGGGTACGAACGACAAGGGGTAAGTAATATAAGGACAAATAATACTTTTGGGCTTGTTATGTTAAAAAAGCGTTCATAGCTCAGAATCCACCCATGCCGCCCATACCACCCATTCCGCCCATACCAGGTGCACCACCGGCCTTCTCCTCTTCTGGTGCGTCAACGACGGAGCATTCACTGGTAGTCAACAGACTTGCAACACCGGCGGCATCAACAAGTGCTGTCCTGACGACCTTAAGCGGGTCTACGATACCCGCCTTGATCATGTCGACGTATTCACCCTTGGCAGCATCGTAACCATAGTTGAACGAATCCTCCTCGCCGTACTTGTTGAGGAGAGTGCCAACGATGACTGATGATTCTTCACCAGCATTCTTGAGGATGGCACGGGAAGGGTTGGTTAATGCACGACGGATGATGGCAACACCAAGCTCTTGGTCAAAGTTGGAGGTAGCGATGGGTTTCGCGGAGGCATGGAATGGTGAAGCGGCTGATGAAGCTCCGGCTCCAGGAGACTGTGTTGCGAGTTGGAGGGAAGCCTTCAACAATGCGACACCACCACCAGGGAGGATACCCTCTTCAACGGCAGCACGGGTGGCATTGAGAGCGTCATCGTAGCGATCTTTCTTCTCGCCGACTTCAACCTCAGAAGCTCCGCCAACCTTGATGACAGCAACACCGCCGCTCAGCTTAGCAAGACGCTCCTGAAGCTTGGAGCGGTCGTACTCGCTGGTTGTAGTGTCGGAAATAAGTCCACGAATTTGCTCGCAACGAGCTTGGATGGCATCCTTGGAACCCTCACCGTTAAGAACGATGGTGTCCTCCTTGGTGATGGTGATTGAGCCAGTAGTTCCCAACAAGTCTGGGGTAGCTTTCTCGAGCTTGATGTCGAGCTCGTCTGAGAAGACGGTACCTCCAGTGAGAATGGCAAGGTCACCAAGGATGGACTTGCGGTTGTCACCGAAGCCAGGAGCCTTGACGGCAGCGACCTGTAGCTGACCACGAAGCTTGTTGAGAATGCAGGCAGCAAGAGCCTCGCCATCTACATCCTCAGCAATAATGACGAGAGGACGCCGAGATTGAGCAGCGGCTTCAAGGGAAGGGAGGATATCCTGCAACAACGAAATCTTTTTCTCACTGAGGAGAATGAGAGGTTTCTCGAACTCGACCTTTTGGGTCTTGACGTCCGTGATGAAGTACGGAGAAATGAAACCACGGTCGAAGCGCATGCCTTCCGTGACTTCAATCTCGTCCTCGATGGTCTTGCCCTCTTTGACGGTGATGACACCTTCCTTGCCAACTTTTTCCATGGCTTGGGCAATGAGATTTCCGACGTGAACATCTCCATTCGCAGAGATAGTAGCGACCTGGGCAATTTCTTCAGTCGTAGTAATCGTCTTGGTGTGAGCTGACAAAAACTCGACGACGCGCTCTACCGCTGCCTGAGAACCCCTGCGAAGGTCCATAGGGTTGCAACCGGCAGCAACGTTTTTTACACCTTCAGAGTAGATAGCCCTCGCAAGAACGGTGGCAGTGGTTGTGCCGTCACCGGCAATTTCGTTGGTCTTCTGCGCAACGTCTTGAACGAGGCTGAACAAATACAAATGAGTTTGGGGTGGTACTAGAAACAAATGAAAAACAATTTACCGAGCACCAAGGTTCTCGAACTTGTCCTTCAGTGTAATGGCCTTCGCGACAGTAACACCGTCTTTCGTAATTTTGGGACCTCCAAACGACTGCTCAATAATGACATTCCTTCCTATACTTGGGTTCAGTAAAAAAGAAACTCGTATACTCTGAATGACTTTACCTTTGGGACCTAATGTGACGCTGACAGCGTCCGCAAGCACGTCGACACCTTTGAGGATGGAGGCGCGGCCTTGGTCGGCAAACCGAATTTCTTTGTGAGCTCCCCGAGTCAACGAGGGCTTGGCTTTTTGAGCCGCACGGCGGACAGCGCGCGGAGAAGAGGTAGACAGGCGGTGCATTATGAAGGAGAAGATGAAGGGAGGAGAAGAGAAGGGTTGGTCAGGTTAAAAAATTTGCTCCCGAGAACTTGAAAGAATTCGCTTTTTTTGATGCGGTGATGTCAGCTCGTTTACGGATGCTATTTCATTTGGTGTTTTTGCGTCTCACATTGAGGCTGGTGTTGAGTGAGGGACGGAAGTAAGCAATTATTGTGATGATATTAGCATTTCCTACAGCCTTGCTTTCCAGTAAGTGAAGGAAATGACACGTCACATATCACGTGAGTATGGTCACTTGTCACCAGCACGCAAAACATACTCTCGAAGAGTCAAGACACCACAATGAGATAAGCTCAAAAAAGTAACTTGGTAAGTATTCATACACGTTATATCCGTTGTTTACTTTGCTGCTCATGTGTCTGAGCACCACCACATGTATACACTGTGAGCCCAACATCCACCCCACCGCCTTGGCCGCTTGACGAAATTTCCAAAATCAACTGGTACAGGGACACCACACTGACACGCTCCTAAATCTCTCCAGAGTACGAATGAGTTCATCGGAAACCCGAATCATGACGCCCATCAAGTTGCACTTGCAACTCAAAACCACTCAGCCACTATCATTCGGCCATAAGCACAAGGATCTCAAGTCTTGAGACGAAATGAAAATGGATTAGCAGACTAGCGAAAAAATATATATCTAAAACCTGGTTATTTGAGTCATGTCTATGACAAGACTGTCTAAACCAGCACCACTGTTGTTGTTACTCTTCCCTTCCTGCTCTATAATCATCAAGACATCCTCAGGATCATCATCAACAACAATTGCCGTCATCCGTCCTGAACCAGAAGACACACCGGGGAAAACACCAGACTCGTCTGAATCACTTGTTAAATCAATCCTTTGTATCTTCCTCGATGGTCCTTCCTCCACTTGGTCTTGGGCATTATCCTCGTCCAAGTCTAACTGTCTCTTCTTCCCCTTGTCCTTATTACTTGGTGTCACCAAATTCAGAGACTGGGATCGTGATCGGGAGGGCATTGGAGAGGAAGGGAAGAAAAGATCTGGATTGGGCGACTGTAATGTCCTCCTCCTACCAGCGGTTGCAGTGCCAGGAGGTCGAACCTGGGTTGGTCCTTGCAAACCACGTACAGGCGAAGGACTCGGAGTACGATCACGAGAAGGAGACAAGGATAGCTGCTGTCGTCTATTATTCGTTGTAGAAGTTGGAGACCTAGAAGGACCAGCCTCAGGTTCACGCCGAGAAGTAGAGCTACCTGGAGTTTGAGGAGAGCTAAAGTAGCGTGGAAGAGGACCGTCGCCGGCGGGAAGCCTTGGACGCTTTGTCAAAGACTTTGGTTGTCTCGTTGGTTTGCGAGGGCTAGGGGTACGAGGGATACGATCATACGCTGCTGTTAGTTCAGGGAGAGCCTGTTCGACTAAGGGACATGGAATCCAGACTGTCCACATAGGTAGCGGTCCTAAATGGGCATCTTCTTCTTCTTCTTCAGAGTATTTCGTTAACCCTTCTGCAATGCGCTCCATAACCAAATTCAAGTTAACGCGGACGTCCCGACCCTTTAACTTTTTACCTAAGGCCTCTTGATGCTGTTTTCCTTTCTGTCCACTGCAAACAGAATCGATGAGAGCTATGTCATCTTCCGACAGGCTCTGACGATCAATAACCATGCGTTCGAGTAGTCGCCATACGAAACCTTCAAGGAATTCGTCTTTGAAGTGGTTAAGAAGATAACGGCGGCCAAGCCAGCGACTGCCAAATCTGGAACAGAGGCGAGCAATCTCGTCAAGCTGTGGCAATTTATCGCAGTCCAGGGGGCCCAGATCATAGCCAGCTCGATTAGAATGATTCATCCCATTCATGTAGTTCAATATGAGGGGAGGAAAGATTGAAGTTGGCACTTTGCGGCTACAATTTTTTTGGCACCAGTTTTCCGCAAAATCGAAAGCTCGGCTTTCCGATAATTCGAGGATATCAGAGAGCGAATCTTGACCTCCCACGGCCAGGTCAACAAGACCAGCCAAGTTGGCAGGTTGACTTCCTATCGGCGGACGTTGGCTCCCAAATGTTGTTTGCTGATTCCCAAACTTTGCAGCCAAGTAGAGAAGTATGACACCAGCGGGCTTAAGACCAAACTTTTGGCCAACAGATTGGAACGAATGCGCAATAAATGGTTCGTTCATCCGTTCTGGCCTAAAGGCTGAAGTGAGAAAAGTAAATTAGAGAGTCCACAAGCTAAAAATACTTACGGTAAAAGTAGAAGTTCGGCACCATATGCCAATGGTTTAAGAGAAGAGCACAAAACGCCATCAATACATTTGTGAGGTCCGGAGTTTAGAGCTGCGAGAACATGTCTCGCATCTCCGTCTCCTGAGGCTTGCTTCCATTCAAACCCAAAGGCTAGTGCATGTTTCTGCATTTCGACAACATACGCTGCTCCAGGACGACGCTCTAATGCTTTCGCACCATCAGCGATGATGACGACACGAATTCTTGGGGTTTTGAGCAGAACACAGAGATTCCAATGGAACAGATAGAAAGCTCTGTCCCTATCATTCGGTGTCGGAGGAATGTTTGGGAAAGGAAACTTGAGTGGCTTTGAAAACAGAGTGTGGGCATCTATGCCGAGCCGGAATGGCGGATTGGGATGCTCAGCTGCGAGTCGTTTGAGGCTGTTGTGAGGTTGGACGGTATCGGAGATGATCTTGAAAAGAGGTCAAATCAGAATTCGTTACTTGAGTAAGTAAGAGTCAGCGAACGTCGTGGAAAGTCCTCATGGTGGTGGTTGCGAGTCAAGTAAGTAAGTAAATGATAAAACCAGTTATACCCCGACACTGCGACAGATGTCGGATGAAAGACCGACCCACTCAAATCCGTAACTTAATGGCAGCCACGACAGCAGTTTTATTTGCTCTGCTTGCTCTGCCTCTCCTTGGTCCCATTTTTGTCTTTATTCACGGGAGACGTATCCGAAATGGTTCCCAATTACAACGGAAACAAATTCTCTCTTCTCTGGGTCTTTCTTTAAACGAAACAAAGATCGTTGCCTTTTTCCATCCATATTGGTTAGTCTCCACCTTAAATAACCTCTCTGCTTATGACAACTTTAATAACTATTCAGAAAAAGTAATGCTGGTGGAGGAGGTGAACGTGTGCTCTGGACGGCTATCGCTGCCATTCAAAAGTCAGACCCGAACATCTTGTGTGCCGTCTACACTGGAGACACCGATGCCACAAAGGACGAAATCATCGCCAAGGTCGATTCAAGGTTCTCCATATCTCTCAAACCATCCCATCTGCACTTTGTGTTCCTGGACAAACGTAGATGGGTCGAGGATGCTGCATGGCCGCGCTTCACTTTAGCTGGTCAGTCCTTTGGAAGCATAGTCCTTGTCCTAGAAGCGCTTCAGAAACTCGTCCCCGATTTATTCATCGACTCAATGGGTTATGCGTTCACATACCATGTTGTGGAACTTCTCGCCAGGATACCCGTCGTCGCCTACACCCATTATCCCACAATTAGCACGGATATGCTAAACAGGGTCAAGGAGAGAAAAGTATGGCATACCAACTCTGGATCCATCTCCTCTTCGCTGATTTTAAGCTCTCTAAAGCTTTTGTACGTCCATTATGAATCTCTTTTTCCCTCACTTTTCACTGAACAAGAATACAAAACAGCTACTACCGACTTTTCATGTATTGCTACTCTCATTCTCTTCGAGCGGCGTCTGTTATGATGGTCAATTCTACGTGGACGAAAGACCATATTGATTCAATCCTCGCACAATCTGATATCCTAATGGATTTCCTTCAGCTACCTCTGACACCTTACCTCGTCTTCAATAACCTCCTCAATCCTCGTCATCCTAAAAAGACAAGTGTTCGAGAAGGAAAGATTGTTTATCCACCTTGTGATACCCGCGCTATGAAGGATTTTCCTTTGGAAGGAAGGGAGAAACTCATCGTTAGCGTTGCTCAGTTCAGGTGAAAATTCTTAAGTCTGCCTAAACTTTTTTTCGATGAATTAACATCTATCTTTTTGTAGACCTGAAAAAGATCATCCAATGCAAGTCAAAGCATTCAATCGTTTCCTAGAACGCTACCCGTCCTATCGCGGCAAAGCCCGTTTGGTGCTTATTGGAGGTAGTCGAAACGAGTCAGATGCAAACCGCGTTAAACATCTCACCCATCTTTCACAAGAACTTAAAATTGATGTAAGTTTCCCTTCTTTACCCTTTTTAATTTTTCTTATTCCTTCCCTAGCCTTTTGTTTCAATTCTACCAAACGCACCATACCCAACCATGCTAAACCATCTCTCTCGAGCAAGCATCGGATTAAACACAATGGTCGACGAACATTTCGGAATCAACGTCGTTGAATACATGGCTGCAGGTGCCATCCCCGTCGCACATAAATCAGCGGGTCCATTGAAAGACATTGTCGTACCCTTTGATGACAAACCCACTGGTTATCATGCTATTGATGAAGATGGATTCGCAGAGGCGTTCAGAGCGGTGTTTGAAATGAGTGAAAAGGAGGATTTGGAGATGAGGCAGAGAGCTAGGAAGGTTGCTGTTCAAAGGTTTGGAGAAGAGCAGTTTATGGATGCTTGGGAAGCGAGTGGGTGGAGGAGGTTTTTGTGATCCCGCAGCAAAGACTTAGTTCCAGTTCTGGCGCTGAAGAGTCAGGCGTGTGGCAAAGTTTCATTTGCAGCCGACTGTCATTATTCATATGTTGGACTTAGGATATTTGAATGTTCAGTTATATACCCTGCACTGCCAATGGCTCAATCGGCACCATTTTAGTGTACAAATCCAACCAATCATCCAATAAAAAATTATCTCAATCTCATACCCCAACTACGTCCTAAAAGTAAGAAAGTCAAATTCGATAAATTTGCACTCCGGGTTTCCTCTACATGATCGATTCAACGGTGCTGCTTCAAATACCCCTAATTATGGATTAAAACGACTGGAGCTTTTTCCCTGCCATGGAATTCACTTACTTAAACAGACGATATTTGTCCTTGCACCAACTTGGCGACATTCTCATATCCCATCTCCAATGCGATCTTCAACGAATCTCCAACATCAGCACCTCTACTCAATAGTAACTCCACGTTCTGAGTCTGACCATCAGATGCAGCAACCTCAATCGCAGTTTCATTCTCAGGACTGCGCACGTTTATATCAGCTGCGCAATCATCGACGAGGTATTGAACAAGGGCAACGTTCGAGGTTCGCGAAGCACACATAAGAGGCGTCCCAAGCTCCTTGTGCATGGTGTTAATGGCAGCTCCACAATTGACGAGTGTCCGAGAAGCCTCCAAATGACCATCAGAACACGCAAGGTGAAGGAGAGTCCCCAAATTCGGATGGGGACATTCGACGTCACTGCCATTGAGCCAAAACCATTCGATTATGTCAGCGTGGCCACTGGAAACAGCTAGGCGAAGGGCGACCTTCGAGGTTGAGGAGGCACCATGGGAAGCCAGTATCTTGAGGACAGGTAGATGACCTTTACGACAGGCAGCTAGAAATGCAGCACCATTATCTGCATCGACATGAGCTCCACCAAGTAGGAGAAGCTTTACAACTCCGACAAGACCATTCTCTGAAGCGATGGTGAGCGGTCGAGCCTGACCGCTTGACGAAGGATTGACATTGGACAAAGGGTGTCCAAGAAGCAATAGAACAATTCCCGAAGCCAGCCCTTGATCATCCCGCAGAGTACAGGCAACTTCCAGCGATGTTTGTAGCCCGCTTTTCGTAACCGCTTGCTTCTCTAGAAGTGCTCTCACTATTTCGACATTACCACATGCGCAAGCGGTTTGCAAAGCGCTCTCTATCATTTGGCCGTTCCGGATTAGACATAGTACAACGTCAACATATCCACGCTGGCAGGCGAAGAGCAAGAGGTCATTTTTGACAAGACCGGGAGATATCCTTAAAAGTCGATCAAGGACATCTACGCTACTATTTTCGCACGCTGCTCGGATATCCTGCGCCTTAATTGTCGCGTCATTTTCAAGCAACACCGCTGCAATAGTTCCATTTCCGGTCACACAAGTCGCATGTAACGGAGTAGAAGTTCCACGATCAACCAGCGCACCTTTGGAGAGCAGAAGTTCGACAATTTTAAGATGTCCTGCAAAGCTGGCCATATACAAAGCAGTGTTCCCGAGATGAAGGGTATTACATTGTGCCCCAGATGCGAGTAGAAATTCGACGAGCTGAATCTGACCCCTGGCACAAGCTGTATGGAGAGTGCCTTTGATGTTGGGATCAGCACCCAGGGAAATGAGTCGTTTGAGGAGAGGGAAAGAATCATTGCGGGCGGACAATAAAGGGGATGAGCAGACTTGGAGAAAAAACTCTGTTGCAGAGCTTCCGCTAATGGTGGCGCCTTTCTCGAATATCTCCTCAGCCATTTCAACATCCTTTTCTTTGAGAACGGTGCGTAGGAGACTGGTGGAGTCTGCTCCCATATGAATAAAAGATCGACAAGAGACTGATCGCTGTCTCGAAGAGCGTGTTCGAAGATGGGGATGTGGCTAGTGGACCGAGGAGCAAGCTTTGCTCCGACCTGCAAGAGGCACTTGATCATGTCATAGCTGCCTTTTCGACAAGCTGACTCTAGAAGCGTTACACCAGAGTGTTCAGCAGTAACATCAGCGCCATGTCGAACAAGGAGTTCAACTAAAACAGTGTTCTCTTGTGGGGAAGCTATCGTGATAAGCAAATTTGTCAATAAACTCTTTGGAATAGCAATAGCGTTCTCGAGTACGGTTCGAACCATCTTTAGATCCCCTTTAGTACAAGATTTTCTCAGGAGATCCTCGCTGAAAGCACCCTGCTTGAGGAAGAGTGAAATTAGATTGGTGTCTCCAGTTTGCAAAGCACGTTCAAACGCAGTGGTATGGGCAGTGGCATGAGGGAGGACTTTAGCTCCGTTCTCGAGAAGACACCTGACGATCTCCAAGTTTGGAAGGGCAATTTCACTGCGACAAGCTAGGCTCAAGGCCGTGTCTCCGCCATTTGCCTCGTTAGGATCAGCGCCCTTCCGGAGGAGTAAACGAAGTAAATCTAGATTCCCTCGTACTGTTGCTATATGCAAGGGAAACTCTTGGCTACGAGATTTGTCATTGATCTTAGCGCCTCGGGATAGAAGGAGCTCAATGAGCGGAATATTCCCGCTGAAGCAGGCTTCATTCAATGGAGAGTTTGGACTCGATGCAGTTTGAACGTCAGCACCTTTATCCAGGAGGAAAGCGATAATATCGAGGTTCGGTTCTGGGGCCGCACAAGCGAGAAAGAGTGGTTGCTTCTTCTCTAGGCCAACGGGGAGGTTCACATCTGCACCGTGCTTGACGAGCAAACGAGCAAGGGCATAGTGACCTGCTGAACATGCAGCATGGAGTGGGCCGTCACGTGCCCCAAGAGTAGCATTCAAATCGATTTTTTCTCTCTCTAAGAAGGGCGCAACTAGCTCCGGTCGTCCAGTTCGACAAGCAGCCTCAATGCAACTGCCGTGGGTTGCAGAACGATATTCGGCATCCGCGCCCTGATCTAAAAGCAGTTGGACGATGGTCGTATAACCTTGCACTGACGCAGCGAGCAGTGGCGTCATATCATTGTCGTCTTTATATTCGAGGGGTCCATGATGCTCTAGGAGGACCTCACAGATGCTGATGTGACCATTCCATGCGGCGAGACAAAGAAGAGGCTCAGAGGAAATGTCTGTTGCAAGAGACAAAAGGCGCTGAACGGTGGCCAGGTTGCCAGCGGAGACAGCTTCTCGAAGGGAGCCCATGTCAAACGAAGGTTTGCTCGCTCGACGGCGCACGGTTGGAGAGGTGGAGATGATAAGGGCAGGTTGTCCGTCAACTAAAAGAAATGAGTTGCGAGAAATAGCCACAAGAATCAACGGACCGGTGTCAACTCGATGAGTGCTTGCTTGAAAGGCGCGAAGGAGGACAGGTTCATATTCGGACAGGAGGGTAGGATCAACTCGAGCCTCCTTTTCGAGAAGACATTGCACAATATCGTGTTGTCCCTGTGTGCACGCGAGGCGCAAGGGAGGAGGTCCACTACAAATCGCATTTGGATTCGCTCCAAATTCGAGCAAAAGCTTTACCAAAGCCAAATTCCCTTTCCTACATGCAATTTGAAGTGGAAGATCTCGGCGAGGGAAGGCTAAGTCTTCGTTGATATCCGCTCCACTGCTGATGAGGAGTTTCACCAGAGGTACGTTGTTCTCTGTGCATGCGATACCTAAAGGAGAAGTTTTCCCTTTGCGACCGTTCACATCCGCACCTTTGTCGAGGAATAGTGAGACAAGGTCGAGGCTACTCGCAGATTCGGGAAGACTACAGGCAAAACAGAGAGGCATCATCGTGACCGACGATGGGCACAGGTTGACATCGAGGTTCAACTCCCATAAAAGAAGGCGCACGAGTTCGACGTTTCCACTTGTGCACGCAGCATTAAGACAATTTCCATGGCTGGATGAAACAGCAGCGATGGATGCACCATGCTTCAGCAACAATTGAACAACCTGTATATGTCCATGAAGCGATGCGACGATGAGTGGAGTTAGACCATTTTGCGTTTGCTCCAAGGGCGTGTCATGAGCGAGGAGGAGTTCGCACATAGCTAGGTCGCCGTTCAATGCGGCAGCATAAAGCAGAGGCTCGAGGGAGATATCCGTTCCTTGTGTAAGGAGGCGTTCGGCGGCTACGACGTTACCAACATGCACTGCGCCTTGGAGTAACTCCAAAGCTTTGGCACTTGTCGGCCGTCGGGGACGTGAAATATGGCTGGTCGAAGGGCCAGCCAACGATTCCGGCAGGGGAGGCGACGTAGATGTTGGCTTAAATCCTAACACTATAGGCGGAGATGCTGAGCTAGAGGAGAAGGAAATAGGGCGAATGGTCGGCGATGAGGAAGGACCAGGCAAAGGTACCTGAATGGGATCTAGGAGTGCCGAGTCTTACACACGATGTGAGAACAACTCAACAGTGGGGTTATCGAAATATAGCAACGTACTGGAGCTTGTCGAGGTGGATCCTTTCCTCAATAACTTTTGAAGAACATCATCCCCATCCTTTACTGCACGTTCAAAAACTGGCAGGTGCACCGTAGACCCAGGAGAAAGTATTGCACCATGCTGGAGCAGTGATGCAATAATATCACGGTGGCCTAACTCGTACGCAATTTCTATAGGTGTTCTATCCTTACACTTGGTGTTCGGATCAGCTTTGTATTCGAGAAGCAGTTCCACTAAACCAAGATTTCGCTCCTGGCATGCAATATACAGTGGAAGTTCTCGACTGTGCGAATGATCATTGACGTTCGCGCCACGTTTAAGGAGAAGCTTAGCGAGGGAAAGGTTGCCTGCTCTACATGCATATCCTAAAGGGGAGGAGGATTCGCTATCGGCCCCATCAATACTGGCTTGGTGATCTAGCAGGAAGGAGATGAGATTAAGGTTGGTTAAGCGTTTAACGCATGCAAAGCACAATGGTGTTTCCTTGTCTGGCTCGGCGGGAAGGTCGATCCGAGCACCAGCGGCGACAAGTAATTCTGCTATTTCGAGGTTACCATTCTTGCAAGCAAGGTGCAACGGTCCGCCATTGTCTCTCCACACCGCATTCAAAGAATGAACCACCAACCGATCCTTTCTTAAAAATTGTTTTACAACATCCGGGCTCCCACTCTGACAAGAAGCGGAGAGGCAGTTGCCATACGCAACTGACCCTTCTGTCACATCTGCTCCCCTGCGCAGGAGAAGCTTGACGATATTGAGATGTCCTCTGTAGCAAGCTGCAATGAGAGGTGATACGTCGCCATCAAACTTGTGTTCTAACGGAGCGTTGTGGGAGAGGAGTAGTTTGCAGATATCAAAGTGCCCATGCCATGCGGCAAGGTAGAGAGTAGGCAGGGATGTAACGTCTGTGCCAAGCACGATGAGGCGAGTGACATTAGCTATGTTTCCTGCTATGATTGCTTCTCGGAAAGAACGTAAAGCTTGAGATGGGTTAGGAGGGGGCCCAGGAGGCACCAGGTCACCGATAGCCCGGGAACCTGGTGAACCAATTAAAGGTGTGGGCGGTAGAGCTCGAGGTGATATGGGAGGAGACAATGGGGGAGCCGAAATGGTCGTGTCTGGATGAGGGGAGAGAGTATCTACAGAAGGAGAAACTTGTTCCATGCTTGGAAGAGATGACGGAGGAATAGCCGAAGTCTCTGGGGCTCGAAATGACGTCGAATTCAAATGAGTAATATTGGATGAGCGTTCGGTAGTTGGAGCTGTTTCTTCTGAATCCACCTGAGAAGGTATATTGTTTCCTGACACAAACATGAATGATCAAAGATCTAACTAATAATTGAAAAATAAACTCGCCAGAATCTTCTTGTCGTGCATCACTGTTCGATTCAACCGTTGCTGACAATTGGGTGCCCTCTGCTGAGTGGAGCAGGTTAGCTTCAAGACCGAATTCCATCTCGATGAGCCCTACCTATAACAGACAGAGTCTCATCCTCGCCAAAGATCACGGAATACGAGGGCGGATTTCCTGCGTATGAAATCTGCCCTGTTGCTTCTGCTTCAGACTCTTCAACAATTGGTGGTATAGGGTTCGGTGAACTATTCCTCCGATCTTAAAAGAAAAAGACAACTGGTCAATGCCCATTCACAAAAAAAGAAGGAGAATGACCAACTTCCGCTTGAACTAGCGCTTGCGCTTGTACCAGAATCTAAGCTCGACGACCTGACCTTCTTGCCACTAAATCCGAGCAAAGAAACTACACAAAAGTGGGCTTAAGATATAATTAGGGCGCTCTGTAAGACATACAGCTCTTCTTCAAAGGCATGAAGTTCAGAAGGAGTCGCTGTTGACGAGATAGGATGAAGGGGGAACCGTCGTCCAGTGATAGCAATCGACCTTTTTTCGGTCAAAGAGCAAGTCATAAACCGGCCCAGCTGTTCCTCCGCGAGATTGCCTGTCAATGACATTTTACAGCCGTTCCAAGTTTGGTAAATGAACAGAAGGAAGTCATGTATGAGGGTGCACGTCTCGTTGGTGATCATTTGGGAGAAGTCGAGAGTCAATATTATCTCGCTCTGACCCAGATACAGGGTTGCCTCTTGTTCTGCTCCCCGAACTATCGGGGGCAGAGCGGTGGTGGAAAGAGAAAAGGTATATTGATTTGGCGCCCGTTCTCCAACAACCGAAACTCAGATTTGCAAGACACCCGATGGCCGATTCCAAAGGACGGCTGCTCTTCGAAGAAAATGGAAGGGGTGTCAAGACATTATTATACAAGTGGCCGCCTACCTTCAGCGGAATTCGGCTTTGATTCTCATAACAACTGCAATCCACGTGGGTTTGAAAGTATTTGAGCTGCTTCCAAATTATTATAATGAGTAAAGTATTTAGCTTGGCGTCTAGATTCTTCTTTGGATAATTTATTTGCAGTTAGCTAGGCGAAGTCACTCGACTTCAACTTCAAGGACCTGGCGTGCTCTCCAAACAAAGCTCTCGGCCAGGACTAGACGTAAATGCCCATATAATCTCGGGCACATACCCAAAACACCATATAAACCAAGGAGAAAATAGTTGAAGAGCAGACCCACGGGTGTCTCAGGTTTGGCGACAAGCCTATGAAGATTATTTCAGCGGGTGTCGAATAAATGGTCGATTTGAGCGGAGGTGTATCATCGAATCGTATTGTTCTGCACCCCAATCAGTAATTAGAAGTCATAGATGAAAAAAGTAACATATACATACCTCGAGGAGGTACAAGCTCGATAAGGAGATCAGGAACACGTTGAGCTGCAGCCTGTCGGATTTCGGCTAGCGACACCGGGTCAAAGGTGAAAGGGTCTTTCTCGAAGGAGAATTTCACTTTTCGAGCGCCTTGGATGAGACAAACAAGATCACGGAAATTGTGACTGTTATCTATCCAAGGCAACGTAAATGTTGCAGATTGGAGAGGATTCTGGGGAGATGAGGTGGCCATGAGTCTTCGAATCTCGGAGCAGCTCTCTGTATGAACTTCTTGGGGCAAACTAGCTCCATTTGGTGAGTGAAAGATTACAGCGAGAATTTCGAGTTTTTGAAACATGTCCAAACGAATAGAACGATCTTGGAAAATTTAATCAGACTGAAGAAACGTTACGGACAATGAATGCACCTAAACCATTTGAATGTATTCGTAGATATAAACTGGTGAGGCTTGACGAGGAGAAAGATATTATATGTGAAAACCATGATGTGTGAAACTCTATGACGAGCGTTTGAAGCCTTGTCAGATCTAGGAAAGGATCCCCGTTTGTTCCAAGAATGGAGTTTACAGGGATTGGCGCGTGACGTAGCGAACCGGATAATCTAAGAGACTCCAAAGAAATGCGAGGAACGGATTTTGATGGCCTGTATAGTAGTTCCCTTGGGTGATACAGGTCCAAATGTCTGACCTTGGGGCATAGTTTGAGGAAGTCCAGAGCGTCTTCAAAGAGCTGTACGTCTACAGCTTGAAGTGGCTCAAGATTGAAGCATCGTATAAGGGCATGCTGGAGAGATTGAGGTACATCAGACCACGCGCAAGCAGACCATTTCCAGTGCACCAAGGACAAGGTGTGGAGGTAATGAAGCTTGCTGAGGACCTTTTCGAAGCATGCAATACTCTCGGGTGTGTAATAATGAGCAAGCTGAATATCGAGAATGGAAAGATGGTGAATTGATGAAGCTAAGTGCGGGGACTGATCCAAAACATGGGAGTATGGAATCCAGTCCTTGTCCGTTAATGTGAGGTTCGAATGTACGTTTGCCTGTGAGCGAGGGACGAGAGCTTTGCAGGTCAAAGACCAAGAGCATGCTGTCTGCAAATCCGAGATGTCCACAATGTTTTCTAAGACTTCAAGAGGAAGCAACATGGAAGTATTAGTCGGCGATGGTAACGGGCGCTTGCACTCCACCAATTTCAAACTGAGACCACGATCGTTCAGCCCCCCTATCCCTATCCACATAAAGTCTCTTGTACCTTGTGTCCTTTTTTTTTTTCCCCAATGCACATCACCTATGAACCTCACGAACTCTTTGTCGGACGCAAAGCTTCATCTAACGCCTCTGGACCTTGGCTTCGACGTCTGGTTATTTATTCTCTCGCTCCTGCAAGTCCATGATATTTTGAGGTTTCGTCAAGTTGAGCTACCCATTCATCTCATTCTCAACGTACAATAATTGACATGATTTCACTTTTGTAGGTATCGAAGCTATTCTATGAACTCACGAAACAGCGCTCCCTATGGATCACACTCTACAAGCAGATCCAACCCTCTGGAACTCCCCCCTCTAGCCCTTCGACTGATTCGATCGAGCGTTTTCTCAAGTTCCACCAGAACTGGACGTCACCTTTTCCGGTGCCCGTGGAAGCTCCTAAAACCCTTCCCCAAGCCCTTTGGCTAAAACATGTTGGAGCAGTCAAATTCGTGAAAGACGAATGCGGAGCATCTTGGCTAGTAGTCATAACAGAGCTCTGGATCTCTAAAACATGGCCAAATGATGAAGTACCCGATTGGGCTGAAGATGTGTCTGTGAATTTCATCCGTGTGCAAGCATTCCTTGCATCAGACACAGAAAAACATTGGGAATTCGGGAAATGGTACTGCTCAGGCGGAGAATACCAACATAGTGAAACCCGAGCAAGTTGGGCATTTGACGAAGACGACGAATCTCCATACGTTTTAGCTCTTGCATGCGCTGACGGCTTGTGAGTTCTTTTTTTCTCTTTTTGACGCACAATTGAAATCCTAACATTACTCTCTAAAGCATCCACACATACTCACTTTCCTCCACAACGGGCTGGAATTGCTCTCGATCTACGCCAATGCCGACGACGCCTGCGAAAATATCCTTCTTGACATTTTCAAGAGATCACGTTGTTGCGGCTTTGGGAACCTGGAACGATTCTACGTTAGCTCTCACAGTCTTGCATGATTCGGGGACAATGACACATCTGTTGAGTGCGGTATGTTCTTTTATCTTATGGCCATTGTTGAATAGGTTCGTGTATTCACTTATATATATTAGGACGGAGCTAGACTCATTGCCAGTGGTAATGATGGCATTTCCGCTAGATTCAGTCGGGAACACGCCATCATATTCCACTATCCGTCCATGCACAAAGACCTATTTGGACACGTCTACGCATTGCGCTCTACGACACAAACTCAGACCCATCCAATTGCAGGACAAAGGTTCCCGACGGGTACCAAGAGCGCCATCTTCTCCCACATTACAACCGAAGACTTGGTCTTTCCCATGCTTATCACCTATTTGCTTACACCCGAAGTAACAAATATGGAACTTAGTCAAACCGAACGTCAAGGTGGTCTTTTCCAATTCAACGAGCGTACAGCGACATACACCACGTTCTCTTTTGCATTCTCCCCTCAAAACCTGATGACGACACTAGAGAGGCAAGAGGATGTTCCCGAGTGAGCAGCGTATCACTTCACTTCTATACCCCTACTTTCTAAGTCAGGGCGGTCGTTACTTCGATGGAGATGTTGGAGAGAGATGAAGTGCGACCATCTTGGATTGGGTGACCAAGAGAAAAGTTCCTTAGTTTTGGAACCTGTGGATGAGACCGGAGAATGGAGTATGTTTGCTGGTATATATACGATCGTTGACATGGATGACAACGATGGGTGGCTTGCGTGGTGGGACTTGGACTGTCCTGTCACTCTGATGAGGTATAGGCATTAGACCTTATCAACACTGACGGCACGATTGACGTACACATGATTTTGAAATCCCTGCAACGAGAACTGGCCATTGTCCTACACATATATGGATCTCATAGTACACTAAAATTTACACATCTTTTCGAGCCTCAATCCCAGTACCTCCCTACTACGAAGTTGAACCCACCTTTGAGCTTAAAAGCATGGGTAATCACTCTAAAGTCGTCTACCGGTTCGTTCTCGGTATAGGGAGGCGTTCGTGCAAAGTAATATTTGTGACGGGCCGGATCGCGAGACTCAAAGTTTGGGGGAACTTGTTGTGTTTTGAAGAACCGAGGTATGGCCCTGTGCCTCCATATTCGTGAGGATGTGCTTGATTATTATGGGCTTGACCTTTCTTCGTAGATGGAAATGCAAGGAATTGAGCTTTGTGAGGTGGTCTAGGAAGCAAACAAGAGGAATAAAGAGCAGCTGGGGCACGGCCAGGGCGTCAGAGCCGTCGATGGCAAGAGTTTCTGTTTTTGGGGAGATCGCACCTGGGTTCGAGGAATCGAAATCGTCTTGGGATTGAGAAAATGGCGAGATTAACGACCGAATCAATGCTGTCAGGGACATTGAAGTGAGTTGGGGAATTACTGGCCAGCGTTTGTCAGAGACTTGAAGGGACAGCAGAATTCCGCTACATAGGAGGTAGGAGGAGATCCAACGTTCAGGAAATCTTGTATTCCACTATTTAACGTCGAGGACGGCATGCAAGTCCATCAACTCCGGCGATACACCTGTGGCCTGCGTAGGAGTATTAAGACTAGTATTAGCGAGTTTTGCATAGAGTCTGGCAGTAAGAGGCTCCGCATTGGCTAGTTTTCTACGCGTTGTTTGGAGTGTTGTGTTGTAGAGCATTGTACAACAGGTAACAGAAGTGGTTCTAACTGATTCAACAATGTGGTGGTTATTACCATCAATGCACGTCAGAGATGATCTGCGCATGCATTTCTACAGGTAAAGCGGAAGATTGGGGGCAGAATAACCGTGGGTTGAACGAGAGGTGACATCGAGCGAGGAGAATTTTGTGGCAAAAAGAGTGAATTTTGACGGTCGAAGGAGAAATGTAGATTGGTGTAATTGACCCATTCCTGACGATCTCAGAAGTAGTAGTCAGCATCTTCCAACTGGCATTTTTTATTGTATTCATTGATATACCTCTTCTATCCCATACTATCGGGCCACTAGATTTTAACACTTTTAATAAGCACCCTTACCATTCTCTTTTTTTTTTTTTTTTTTTTTGGTTGAGCGTTGGTCTTAGGATAAGACTCAATCCTTCCTCATCGGCCCTTCTCAGTGAGGAGGTTTGGTGCGCCGATGAGGGGGATCCGCTATGTTCGTCGTTGGGAATTGAAACCCACCAACTTTGGTGTAAGGGAAGACAAGTAAACCGCGATCGGGAATGCATTACGCACGTTGTGTGGGGCTCCAGGGGAGGGGTACTCTCCGAAGTGGTACTTCCTAAAGTTAGCTCTCGTCTTACCTTCATGCTCCACTTCATCCTCGAGACCCTCCTTTCTCATTGAGACTGTATACCCACTAAACCCACGCTTCGCGACATCCAGTCGCGGGGTAATTCCGATTCTCCGTCGATTTGGAGGATTTTGGACCAGGTCTCTTCGACTAGTTCTTTCGGTATTGCTTTGGACCCGTATCTCACTTCGTCCGTCATTGCTATGTCATATTGAACTCTTTGGAGGATTGCGTGTGTCCAGCGGTTGTGGACTTCTCTTGTGGTGAAGTCTTGGTTCTCGTTCTGGATCACTCTTTCGCATCGGAGTTTCCAGATTAGGTGGCTCGTTTCGGAGACCAGTATTCGAAGGAGGCGGCTGCTTCCTTTGGTTTCAAGTTGTATTGCGGGGGCCCCTAGTATCAGTCCAAGCGATACATCGTTCCATTTGTTTCCGGCTTTTTCCCACAACTTTTTGGTTAGTTCCCATAGGGTCTCTTGTCCTTTCGCCTCACACCATATTTGGATGTGTTCCATGTCTTCGATTTCCTTGCAGTGTGAGCATTCCGCTCGTTTTTGCATCTCAGGGGTCATGTTCTGCCTTTGCCATTTGTCGCTGATCATATACGCGTCGTGCATTGCCATCCACAGGAAGTATTGAGCGTTCTTCGTTATGTCCTTGTTTCGGAGGGCAGACCAAAGGGTTTCGTCTTTTATTAGTTTCTCTTCCCAGTCGTACACTGTATTTCTTGCTTGATCTAGGTTGGTGAGTGTTCTTTCTCTCCTTTTGAGTCGTTTTTTCATCTTTCTTTTTCTGATTTCTTTGTAGGCTAGGGCTTGGGTCAACTTAGTTAGTTTGATTCCGGAGATTCAGTATTCCAGCGGGGTTTCTAAGTCGAGGCGCGTCTTCAGGATAGGAGCGCCTAGGATTTCGCGTGCCTTTTTGTTTGCGGCTTTGAGGAGGGTGTCTTTTTTGTCTCCTACCTTTATGTAGGTAGGGCCTTTTCTTATTCTTACTTTAGTTATTAGTGCGTGGAATAGTTCGGGCCATTTTAATTCAGAGTAGTGTGTGTCTTCCTGTTGTTCCGCGCTTTCTGTGAGGATTTTTGCGAGGGTTTTCGAGCTTGTTATTATCTGGATTTCTTGTTCTTCTGGGGTATTTTTGAGGGCTGTTAAAATTGCACTTGCCTCTCCTATTGTGCGGTTGGCTGTTAAGTCTGGTGGGGTGTATACTATTCCGGCTTGTGTTATTGGGTGCCTGGGGCCCGCGTTAATGGCAAATGATGTTTCTTGGAAAAGCTCCCTTTTATCTGTGCAGTTTCCTGATATGGCTATGATGAGAGGGTCATGTGGCTGCGGTTCTGGTTCGTTTTCCGGCATTGGAGGTGAACGGCGGTTGGGTTGTGTATTTCCAAAGATACGTATGGTATTAGCTAGCGAGTCTTTAATACGAAACTCCTTAGATATTGGTGTCCCGGCTTCCCTGTTTGGGTTTTCTGGTGTGGGTGATGTTTTGTCAAAGGGTTGGGAGCAGCGGGGGTCCCATTTTGGGGGGAGTAGGTCGAGTAGGTTCTTCGCTCTTTTGGCGCAGGCATGTGGCATCGGGCAGTTGTATTCATTCCATGTCCACTCGCAGTCTTTACATGAGCACCGGTTCGATTGCCGGTGGTCATGCGATCCGAGGATGGTCTCGGCGCTAACAGCATCAGCTACTGTTCTCACTCCATGTCGTTCTCGAAGGCATCGGCTGGCTGCGCTGTTCATTAGTCTCCTGGTTCTTTTATCTGCTTTCTTGTGTAGCCATATTGGCATTTCGAGGAGGAGGTCCCGTTCTATTGCGATTCCTTCCAGTCGGACTTCGTTCCTTCTGATGACCTTCAACATTTCTCTTATGTCTTGTGGTACGTCTGCGTTTTTGCTCGTCTTCCACTCTTGTTGAATTATATTAGTTTTTACCGCTTCGGGTATCATCTCTTCTGTTTGTGGTACGTTCTGTCTCATCAGTTCGTCTGCGAAGGTTGCCCATACTGGCCGGCACCCTTACCATTCTCTTTGATTGGACTTGTCAATTTTTAAATTGTCGCTTCGTCATCCTAGGGACTTACTCTCAATTTCCAGGTTCCAGCATGAGAAGTTGTCGGCTGATCGTGCAAACCCTTACCCATGAAGAAAATTAGTCTGCTGCTCTGTTGGACCAGGCGCACCCCAAATTATCACATAACAACCAGCTTGAGCACGGTTCCCGTTTTGGCATTCCTTCTCAAGAGGTCCCGACTGCCATGGACATGTTGCTTAATACTGACTGAAACATCTCACGCCTGTGCCGCTGAGGTTGAATCCGTGAAAGAAGACTCTCTTAGAGCGGCTTTCTCTGGGGATGGTTCTATCCTCCGCTAGCCCACCACAAGCCATCATGAAGGGAGTTCAGAACCACTTAGGGCACACGGAATATAGCCTCTTTCACGAAGCCTCTTGCCTTGAAACTGTCGGCAGCACGTTTTCTCTGAAGTCCGGCAAACTATATCTCATGGAGCCCACGGGTCTATCATTTTTGCTATGAGATACTTCACATCCATAGAAACATCGATGACGCTCAAAGAACGTTCAGTATGTTCGCTATAGCAAGGTAACTTGGCCGCTGGCTCATCTTGACTCTGACTTAGCTGCCGCGTGTCCAAAATCAAGGATTTTAGTTACTCATCTTTCTCACCACCTTCTGAATCTGGCTTACCGGGCCTAACATAATCAAATCTTCAGGTTAAATTTGTGGGTGCCCACAATTTGCAATGCACACTTATGAATCTAACCTCTACTGCGGATTTGATTACGTTGGGCCCAGTAAGCCAAATTCGGAAGGTGGTGAGAGAGGTGAGTAACTAAATCCTTGATTTTGTACACGTGGCGGCTCAGTCAAGGGGTGCCAGCGGCCAATATTATATCTCCTTCAGGAAGATATGAGAAGAAAACGGAAGCAGGGTGCATCGCAAATCGTAGGCCGTACTTCCACTTTCTTTCCGCGTCTTCCTGGGGGAGATAGGATCTTGGATGAACACGAGGTTTACCCCTGCAAAAGAAAGTAAGGCTACTTAAGCCGTGGATACATCTCACCGTTTCTTCATCTCTTGCTTGCTCACTACCTCTTCGCCCCTAAGTTTCCTTAATATCTCTGCTCCTTCCGATGCAGATATTCAAATCTTACACTCTCTGGGCCCCATTTGAAAGCCTCAATGATCCGAATACGACGGACATCGAGCTGGCCCTCAGTGTTAAAGTCATCGTTGACCACTCGAACATTGTCATGACTTGTGTAACTTCTGTTCTGTGCCTATATCCCACTCTCAACTAACATCATGTCGTAGAATGGGATTCTTTGCGGGTCAGCTTATTTCATGTCACCGCCGCAATTATCCCGCTAACCGAGTCTTATTAGAGTGGTCTACCAACAAAATTACCTCCCTGGGTCATTGGACAACGCGTCAAAAGTCCTCGTGACGATGAGTCTCCTTATCGTCACTTGGAACCGTATCCAATACGAAGGTCATTTCATCAACGAACTTAGGGTAAGTTGTCTATTTTCTCGCCTAGCATCTAAGACACGTCTCCTCATAAATTTAGATGAGGGTCCAGCAAACTGGTCCTCTTCTCCCAACCCTGCGTTACATTGTCCCAGAAGTTCTCCTTGGTACCTTACTTATACTTGAAGGATACAAAGCAGGCAGAGCGGCAGGATAAGGAAAGAGGCCAAGATTGAGACTGAAATAATCGCTAGCCCAGTCGCAAGTGCTTAGACCATTGAAAAAAAAGTCATGACCATTTCTAATTGATTAGTTTATTTTATGTTTTGTTTTTTGTTGTGGATATTCACATGGTCAATTTGATCGAAAAGGAATGAAGCCTTCTCTTTTGAGATTCAATGATCCTGGTGAACATCGACGCTAGAATTATGTCGCATCGAACGTGTGCTCGTATATTCGGGCCCAAGATACTTATTGTCAAAACTGATTATGCTAATAGTAAGGTGATAAGTAATGTTATGTTTAGGCGCGCACAGGCCTCGGAAAGAGAGCAGGATACAGCCACCACTCATCGGTTTCCAACCAATCAGCCCTTCGTGGGTCGTCAATGCCATGCAGTTCCAATGGCTTCAGAAGAAGCTTCTACCGTTTCGCATCCCACGATACACGCCATTGGCACTCATCCTTCCCTATCTGTTGCAAAATTCCGAATTCTCGAAGATGTCTGTGAAGCTCCTCTGGCGGAATTTGACCACCGAGTGTGACGCGAACTGTATCAAAACGCTTGGAGAGCGTAAAAGGCCGAGGGATATCCTCGTGGGGAGAAGATCTAGGATCATTCTTATAAAGCAGTCCCAGACTTGTAAGCTAAACGAAAGCTTTGCAAGTCAAAGACCAAAAGCATGCTGTTTGCAAATTCGAAATGTCCACAATGTTTTCTAAGACTTCAAGCGGAAGTAACATGGAAGTATTAGTCGCCGAAGGTAACGGGCGCTTGCATTCCACCAATTTCAAACTGAAACCACGATCGTTCTGCCCCTGTCTTCGTCCCTATCCCTGTCCATATAAAGTCTCTTGTACCTTGTGTCTTTTTTTCCCCCAATGCACATCACCTATGAACCTCACGAACTCTTTGTCGGACGCAAAGCTTCATCTAACACCTCTAGACCTTGGCTTCGACATCTGGTTTTTTATTCTCTCGCTCCTGCAAGTCCATGATATTCTGAGGCTTCGTCAAGTTAGCAACCCACTCATCTCATTCTCAATGTACGATAATTGACATAATTTTCCTTTTTGTAGGTATCGAAACTATTCTGTGAGCTCACAAAACAGCGCTCCCTATGGATCACACTCTACAAGCAGATCCAACCCTCTGGAACTCTCCCCTCTAGCCCTTCGACTGATTCGATCGAGCGTTTTCTCAAGTTCCACCAGAACTGGACGTCACCTTTTCCGGTGCCCGTGGAAGCTCCTAAAACCCTTCTTCCCTCATCCCGTCCTTTTCCAGAGGTTGTGGCTGTCAAATTCGTGAAAGACGAACGCGGAGCATCTTGGTTGGTAGTCATAACAGAGCTCTTGATCTCTCAAGCATGGCCAAATGATGACGTACCCGATTGGGCTGAGAATGTGTCTGCGGATATCATCCATGTGCAAGCATTCCTTGCATCTGATACAGAAAAACGTTGGGGATTCCAGAAATGGCACTGCCGAGGCCAAGATTACCAAAATAGTGAAACCCGAGCAAGTTGGGCGTTTGACGAAGACGACGAATCTCCATACATTTTGATTCTTGGCTGCATTGACGGCTTGTGAGTTCTTTTTTTTTTTTCTCTTTTTGACGCACAATTTGAAATCCTAACATTTACTCTCTAAAGCATCCACACATACTCACTTTCCTCCACAACGGGCTGGAATTGCTCTCGATCTACGCCAATGCCGACGACACCTGCGAAAATATCCTTCTTGACATTTTCAAGGGATCACGTTATTGCGGCTTTGGGAACCTGGAACGATTCTACGTTAGCTCTCATAGACTTGCGTGATTCGGGGACAAGGACACATCTATTGAGTGAGGTATGTTCTTTTATCTTATGGCCATTGTTGAATAGGTTCGTGTATTCACCTATATATATTAGGACGGAGCCAGACTTATCGCCAATGGTAATGATGGGATTTCCGCCAGATTCAGTCGGGAACACGTCGTCATATTCCACTATCCGTCAATACACAAAGACCTATTTGGACACGTCTACGCATTGCGCTCTACGACACAACCTCAGACCCGTCCAGTTGCAGGACAAAGGTTTCCGGTGGGCACCAAGAGCGTCATCTTCTCCCATATTACAACCCAAGACTTGGTCTTTCCCATGCTTATCACGTCTTTGCTTACACCCGAGGTAACAAATATGGAACTTAGTCGAACCGAACGTGATAATGGTCTTTTCCAATTCAACGAGCGTACAGCGACATACACCACATTCTCTTTTGCATTCTCCCCTCAAAACCTAATGTCGACACTAAAGAGGCAAGAGGATGTCCCCGAACGAGCAGCGTATCACTTCACTTCTATACCCCTGCTTTCTAAGTCAGGGCGGTCGTTGCTTCACTGGAGATGTTGGAGAGAGATGAAGTGCGACCATCTTGGATTGGGTGACCAAGAGAAAAGTTCCTTGGTTTTGGAACCTGTGGATGAGACCGAGGAATGGAGTATGTTTGCTGGTATACATACGATCGTTGACATGGATGACAACGATGGGTGGCTTGCGTGGTGGGACATGTGCTATCCGGTCACTCTGATGAGGTATAGGTATTAGATCTTGTCAACACTGGCGGCACGATTGACGTACACATGATTTTAAAATCCCTGCAACGAGAACTGGCCATTGTCCTATACATCCATGAATCTCATAGTACACTAAAATTTACATATCTCTTCGAGCCTCATCCCAGGACTTCCCACCACAAGGTCGAACCCACCTTCACGCTTACAAGCATGGGCAATCATCCTAAAATCGCCTACCAGTACATTCTGTGTTTTGAAGAACCGAGGCAAAGTGATGATGATCAAAAAAAGGGCAGTGTGCCTCCATACTCACGCAGGTGTGCTTGATCGCTTAGCGTTTTGACCTCTCTCCATAGATGGAAATGCAAGGAATCGAGCTTGGAGAGCTGGTCTAGTAAGCGAACAAGAGGGAAAAGGAGCAATTGGGACACGGCCGGGGCGTCAGGGCTGTCCATCGCCAGAGTTTTCTGGATTGGGGAACATGGTCGATATCGCACCTGGGTTTGAGGAATCGAAATCGTCTTGAGATTGGGAAAATGGCGAGATTAACGACCGAAATCAATGCTGCCAGGGGCTTTGAAGTGAGGCGGGGAATTCGTGGCCCGCGTTTGTCAGAGACTTGAAGGGGTCCCACTAGGAGGGAGGGAGGAGTTCCAACGTTCGGAAAATCTTGCATTCCACTCCTCGAACGTCGAGAACGGCAAGCAAGTCCATCGAGTCCCGCGATACATCTGCAGCCTGCATGGGAGGATTAAGACTGGCAGTAAAAGGCCCGGTTTTGGCCAGTTTTCTGCGCGTTGTTTGGAGTGTTGTGTTGTAGAGCATTGTACAACAAAAAAGGTACTAACAGACTCAAAAATCTGGTGGTTATTACCATCAATGCACGTATCGACATGTAATCCTTCAGAGTTGATGTGGGCATGCATTTCTGCAAGTAAAGCGAAAGATTGGGGACCAGAGGCAGAAGGACCGTGGGTTGAACGAGTGGTGACATATCGAGCGAGAAGAATTTCATAGCAAAAAGAATGGATTTTAATAGTCGAAGGAGAAATGTAGATTGCTGTTCAACATGGAGGTGTACAAGCAACAAGGGAAAATATTAGCGCCGCTGCCAATTTCAAACTGAGACACCCATGATCGTTCTGCCCCTGTCCTTGTCCCTATCCCTGTTCTTATAAAGTCTCTTGTAACCTGTGTCTTTTATTACCCAATGTACATCACCTATGAGTCTTACGAACTCTTCGTTGGCCGCAAAGCTCCATCCAACACCTCTCAATCTCGGCTTCGACATTTGGTTATTTATTCTCTCGCTCCTGCAAGTCCATGATATCCGGAGGTTCCGTCAAGTTAGCTACCCACTCACCCCATTCTTAATGTATGAGAGTTGACATGATTTTCCTTTTTGTAGGTATCGAAACTATTCTATGAACTCACGAAACAACGCTCCCTATGGATCACACTCTACAAGCAGACCCAACCCTCTGGATTACTCCTCTCTTGTCCTTCGACTGAGTCAATCGAGCGCTTCCTCAAGTTCCACCAGAACTGGACATCACCTTTTCCGGTGCCCGTGGAATCTCCTAAAACCCTTCCCAAACCCCATAAGCCAAGATATGTTGAAGCAGTCAAATTCGTGAAAGACGAATGCGGAGCATCTTGGCTAGTAGTCATAACAGAGCTCTGGATCTTTAAAACATGGCCTGAACATGGAAAACCCGATTGGGCTGAGGATGTGTGTGTGCGCTACATCCATGTACAAGCATTCCTAGCATCGGACACAGAAAAACATTGGGAATTCGGGAGATGGTATTGCCCAGGTGAAGTTTATCAACGTAGCTTAGCTCGAGCAAGTTGGGCATTCGATGAAGATGAGGAGTCTCCGTACGTTTTGGCTCTCGCATGCGCTGACGGATTGTAAGCTCTCTCTCTCTCTTTTTCGACATATAGTTTTGAGATCCTAAAATTGCTTCCCCTTAAAGCATTCACACGTACTCACTCTCCTCCACGACAGGTTGGAGCTGCTGTCGATCTACGCCAATACCAACAACGCCTGTGAAAATATCCTTCCTGTCCTTTTCATGTAATCACGTCATTGCCGCTTTGGGACCATGGAATTCTTGTTCGTTTGCTCTTATAGACTTGCGTTATTCAGGGGCGGTGACATATTTATTGAATGAGGTAATGTCCTTCATCGAACAGCTTTTTTTTTTTTTGGAACGAGCTAATATATACATTAGGACGGGGCTAAGTTCTTTGCTAATAAAAATACCGGCACTTCTGCCAGATTCAGTCGAGAACACGTTGTAATATTCCACTATCCATCAGCAGACCAAGATCTTCGTGGAAACATTTACTCAATGCAATCAACAACGCAAGTTCATATCCGTCCAATTACAGTACAAAAGTTCCCTGCGGGTACCAAGAGCGTCGTCTTCTCCCATATTACAACTCAAGACTTAGCCTTTTCCATGCTTATTACCCCCAGCTTACAGTCAAGGAAGCCAATCTAGAACTTGGTCGAACCGGTCCTCGAAACGGCCCTTTCGAATTAAACGAGCGTACGGCGACATATGCCACGTTCTCCTTTGCATTTTCTGCTCAAACACTGGTAACCACACTCAACAGACAAGCGGATGTCCCCGACAGAGTATTGTATCACTTCAAACATGCACCCCTACTTTCTAAGTCAGGACGGTCGTTGCTTCACTGGAGGTATTGGAGAGAGATGAGGTGTGAGCATCTTGGGTTGGGTGACCAAGAGAAGAGTTCTGTAGTTTTGAAACGTCTGGATACTGAATCGTCTCCACTCCCTGGAATGGATATGATCGTTGACGTGGACGATCACGAAGGGTGGCTTGCATGGCGAGACGAGAAGTGTCCAGTTACTCTGATAAGGTATGGGCAATAGGTGCGTTTGGGTGCAAGGTCTTCTCAGAGCACTTGTGGCTCTTGTATTCAAGTTTATTTTTATATATAATACTTCTAAATTGTGCTTGTTTTTGATATTATACCTACATACTGACCAGGTCTCAACTCACATAAACTCTCATAACACAGGTTGTTGGGCACTGTCGAAGTATACGCAATTTTAAACCACTGCAGCACAGGCCGTCCATTGATGAATATTGCTCGTCCACAACTCACATCCAGTACTACTGCTTTAGAAACTTCGCAGCCCAAACTGTATACTGACATACGATGCCATTCACCCATTTACCTTATCTGGTACATGGGACTCTTTCAGGACCTCCTTCCAATACTCGCCATCCAAAAGATTGAACCCACCTCGGAGCTTGCGAGGATGAGTGACCATCCTAAACTTGCCTTTAGGCTCATCGTGCTCATAAGGAGCCGTGCATCCCACAGAGATCTTGAGATGTCTTCGAGAGGCAAAGTTGAAGGTCGGGACTGGTTGGTTTTCGAAAAATTCTCCTAACGTTACGATGATCCAGAGGGATTCGTGCTCGCAATTTGCATCTATATTGTTGAAAAAATGCGTAATTTCATTTTCGTCCAGTTCCGTTCGCAAGAGCACATGAACTGAGTTAAGTTTTTTGAACACCTTAGCAGGGTGGGAAGAGGAGATGAAAACATCTGGGATACGGCCCCGGCGTTCAAGGCGTCGATTACGAGAACTTCTGTTGAAGGAAATATGGTCTCAAGTTTGTTCTCATTCTCGGGAACAAGAGGGGTGATCGGATAGCGATTGTATTCGAGGGGTTGGCTCAAGGTTAACCTGAAGACGGGCTTAATGGGAGACGCGTAATACCTTGGATTACAAAACTCTTGAAGGTTTACGCCTTTGAAGGAGTGCCAATCCTCATGAAAGAGTGTTTGATACTCACATACATCGTGGAACCTGAGCGATTCAAGCACAAAGGGGGTGTGTACTATGTTCTCAGCGCGAATAGGAGGCTCAACGCTGATGTCGAGGAGTCTGGGGTGCACGTATTGAGGGTATATTTTGAACCCTTGCCTATATATGTTATTTGGATTGTTAAAAGCGTTGTAAACGGCTAGCAAAATAGAGGTCCTGATACGCTTCTGATATACCTGTTGGTCCCTGCCATTGCCCACACTGACGCAAATTCTATCATTGTGATGATGAAATCAAGAAATTCTGTTGGTAATCGCAAGATTAAGGCCAAATGAATAAGAAGTGGAGGAACGAGAGGTGGAGGGACGTAAGTGGAGGGACTGAGGGCTGAAAGACTGGAGGCATAGGCGAGGATAGCTGTGTAGCAAAAAGGAGTGGATGTTGATGATAGTTGGAGTAGAAGCGTAGGTTGGTGCTGCAATCAAGTCGCCTCCGATTAAATACTCTGGGCGCAGGTGATCGCCGGGTTTGACTTTCTGGCCCCCAAAAAAACACCGCCACCTCTGACCTCCACCATTCTATGATGTTTTCTCTCTCCCACTTTCTGCCTCCCTCTATTCCCATCTTCGTCGCCATCGTCATTTATCACCCCCTCCGCGTCCTCAATGAGCTTCGCAATGGACGATACACTCGGTCATTGATGAGGTTGACCTTGCGAAGGTTGTTGAGTACTTTTACGCATCCCAAATCCTGGTCTCTTCAGAATTATTTTGTAAAAGTACCTATTTTGTATTCGTACTGCTATTCAATACCCAAGATTTTGCTACGTGCACGTCCTGAACATTGTATCTCCAGCACACGACGCGTCCAAGTCCCCACACGGTTCATTCTGCGCAATTGTCCTTCCGAGTTTCTCCACAGATGCTAGTATATGATATCGCTAATATCATTCTGAAGTATCTACATGAATTTGCTATTCAGGCGTTCGATGTTCTTTAGGCGCCGAACTATCCACTTGTCCCCGAACGTACATGAGCAAGGTTGGCAGCGCCATCCAGCTGCAGAATATGCCTGTCTTGAAAACGGCAGCCGCGGCATCATCATCGTCTCTCCGAAAATACCACAATAATCCACAGAATGAGGAGAGCACAGGTCTTCTTGCTGACCCGGACATTGACGAAGAAGAAGACCTAGTCGTATTCGAACATGAACAAGAGCAACCACCTCCTCCACCCCCTTCCCACCGCTCTCGAAAGAAGGACAAATCACGAACCATCCACTTCCAACGAAAGACGGGCTCCTTCCCTGCTAACATCATCCGAAACCAGAAGTACAACATCTTCACCTTCCTGCCGATAGTTCTCTACGAGCAGTTCAAGTTTTTCTTCAACCTCTACTTCTTGCTCGTTGCTCTCTCCCAGTTTATTCCGGCTCTCAAGATAGGCTTTATTCTGACGTACATCGGTCCACTTGCCTTCGTGCTGTTCGTAACAATGGGCAAAGAGGCGTATGACGACTACAAGCGTAACCTTCGAGACAGGGAAGCAAACTCGGCGCGCTATCTCATCGTAGATTCTCCTTCTTCGTCATATTCACCACGAAAGAAGTCCAGCCAACAGTACACAAGTCTTCCGTCGGACGAAGAGCAGGGACTAGCCTCTTTCATGACACGCAGCGTTCCTAGTTCTTCCCTCCAAGTCGGCGATCTCGTTATCCTTCAAAAGGACCAACGTGTACCTGCAGATCTTGTTTTATTGCGGACAACAGATGGTTCGCAACATAAATCCCCAGTTCCATATAGCAAAGTGGCTGAGATATTTTGTTTTCAGAGAGTGGCACTTGTTTCATTCGAACGGACCAGCTTGACGGAGAGACTGACTGGAAGGTTAGTCCTGCGTACCATATCGTCTACGCTTTTCTCTTAAATTCCCGCTTCTTTAGCTTCGTGTTGCTATCCCAGAAACACAAAAGATCGCTTCAACAGGTGAAGGTGGACTGGCCCAGAAAGAAATCGCCTCTCTTGATGCTGAGATTTATGGTGCGCACTTGTTGCTTTAAGTTTCCCTCATTTTATCTCACTATCTCACTAGCCGACGCCCCGACAAAAGACATTCACGCATTCATTGGCACCTTCACTCTTAACTCTACGATCCCTCATTCCGCCTCTACTGCTAACTTTCGTTCCCAAGAAGAAGGTTCATCCAACGTCCCGCTAAATCCGATACCTCCCAAAGTTCTACCCCTGAGCGTAGAAAACGTTTTATGGTACGTGGTGTCCTTGTAGCTCTCGTTAACTGTATTCAGTCTCTCCAAGGGCAAATACGGTTCTCGCAAGTGGTAATGCTATTGGCATGGTTATATATACTGGTCCGTAATACACTAACCATGTTTTTACGTTTCACCTTATATCGATGCCTCTCTAGGTCCTGAAACCCGCGCCGTCATGAACACTTCTTCCCCGGAAAACAAAGTTGGTCTGCTTGAAATCGAAATCAATCGATTAGCCAAGATCCTTTGTGCCGTCACATTTGCCCTTTCACTCGTCCTCGTCGCTCTTAACGGATTCCGTGGAGAGTGGTACGTTTACGTCCTCCGTTTCCTCATTCTTTTCAGTAGTATCATTCCAATCTCGTGAGCATTGTTTCTTCATTTCACTTTAGCTTCGTTATCTGAATCCTCGTAAGCTTGCGAGTCAACCTGGACATGGGCAAGACAGTCTACGGCCATCATATCATGAATGATCCCGAGATTCCGAATACGATTGTACGCACGTCGACGTTACCAGAGGAACTTGGAAGAATAGAGTATTTGCTTAGTGATAAAACGGGGACATTGACACAAAATGGTTCGTCTTTTTGTATACTTATCTCGAGCCCTCGCTGAGATGAATTCCTTGTAGAGATGGAAATGAAAAAGTTGCATATGGGTACCATGTCATTTGGGTTCGACACGATGGACGAAGTGGCTAGGCAGCTTGCAGTTGCGTTTGGTGGAGACAGTCAACAAGGTAAGCGTGGACGTATCCTCAAGCGACTTTCGATAGCTAAACCTCTTTCGTTCACAGCTCATCGAAAGACTGGCTCGCTTTCAACTGGGATGCAATTGGCGACAGCAGCAGCTGGTGGTAGAGGAAGGAGAGATATGAGCTCAAGGGTTCGAGATGTCGTCTTGAGTCTTGCCTTGTGTCACAACGTTCGTAATTGTTATCCTCCGACCTTCTACGAGGTTTTGACACTTATTTTTGTAGGTTACACCTGTTACAAACGACGATGGTTCTGTTACATACCAAGCAGCATCCCCAGACGAAGTCGCCATCGTCCAGTGGACATCCTCCATCGGTCTCACCCTCACCTACCGTGATCGAACCACCATCGAACTCTCTACTCCTACTGGTCAGACCCTCTCCTTCGAAATTCTCGACATCTTCCCCTTCACCTCCGAATCTAAACGTATGGGCATCATCGTCCGTGACAAATCCACCGGCGACGTTCTCTTTTTACAAAAAGGAGCAGATGTCGTAATGAGCAAAATCGTTCTTCGAAACGATTGGCTGGAAGAAGAAACTGGGAACATGGCACGAGAAGGTTTACGTACTTTGGTCATGGCACGCAAACGACTTCCTTTGCCTCAATACGAAGCATACAAGAGTGCTTATGCTAAAGCGTCGATTTCCGTGCAAGATAGAAATGAGAAAATGCAAGCTGTTGTTGCGGAGTATTTGGAGAAGGAGTTAGAGTTGCTTGGGTTGACAGGTGTTGAGGATAAATTGCAGGATGATGTGAAGAGTACTCTTGAGCTGTTGAGGAATGCGGGGATTCGGATTTGGATGTTGACGGGGGATAAGATCGAGACGGCGAGGTGTATTGCGATTTCGACGAAATTGGTTGCGAGGAATCAGTATATTCATGAGGTTGCTAAGCGTACGTGTTCACCTTTTTTTCAAAAGAGTTGCACTTTTGACTGTTTTATTTTTTTTGGGAACAGTGAAAACATCGGATGAAGTTCGTGATCAGCTGGAATTCTTACAGGAGAAACTGGATTGTTGTCTCGTCATCGACGGTGAATCGCTACAGGTCTGTGTTTAGTTTCTCACAGTTTCTTTTTTCTCCCCTCTGAGTAAGCGTATTTTGAAATAGCTTTGCCTAAACCTCTTCAAGAACGAATTCATTTCCATCGCCACCAAACTCTCCGCCGTCGTCGCCTGTCGATGTTCCCCAACTCAGAAAGCCGACGTCGCTCGCCTCATCCGCTCTCACACCAAGAAACGTGTATGTTGCATTGGTGACGGTGGCAACGATGTCTCCATGATTCAAGCCGCTGACGTCGGTGTCGGTATTGTTGGAAAGGAAGGCAAACAAGCATCTCTCGCTGCCGACTTTAGCGTCACTCAGTTCAGCTTCCTAACAAAACTCCTCTTATGGCACGGTCGAAATTCTTACAGACGAAGCGCCAAACTCGCGCAATTCGTCATTCATCGTGGTTTGATTATCAGCGTGATGCAAGCTGTTTTCAGTGCGATTTTCTACTTTGCGCCGATTGCGTTGTATCAAGGGTATCTCATGGCTGGGTATGCGACGGTGTATACGATGGCCCCGGTGTTTTCGCTTGTGTTGGATAGAGATGTGAATGAAGATTTGGCCTTGTTGTATCCGGAGCTGTATAAAGAGTTGACCAAGGTTCGTTTCATTTACTTTGTTTTTGAGATTATGACTGAATTGTGGGTTAGGGTCGTGCTCTGTCGTACAAGACGTTCTTCCAATGGCTTATGATTAGCGTGTATCAAGGTTAGTGTTTTGAACATCCCAGAGTTAGTGTCGAAAATTGATCTTGCCTGGCAGGTGCCGCCATTATGATCGTGTCTCTGGTTCTGTTCGAAAACGAATTCCTACACATCGTGTCCATTTCGTTCACGGCCCTCGTTCTGAACGAACTGATCATGGTTGCATTGGAAATTACAACATGGTGAGCTACCAATTCACCCTCTCAATCTTTGTTGTACTTAACTAACAAACACAATCTCTTAGGCATGTATACATGGTCGTCGCCGAAATAGTGACTCTTCTGTTGTATGCAGTTAGCATGATATTCCTCCCCGAATACTTTGGTATATTTGCTCCCTCTACTTCATCCCATATTTTTCTAATATCACGACTTTTTAGATCTCGCATTCGTAGTAACCGTGCCATTCGTATGGAAGGTTGCAGTCATTGTTGCTATAAGTGCAGTTCCGCTTTGGATCATCAAGCTCATTCGGAGCCGTTTTGCCCCAGCTGCGTCTGCTAAGCTACTATAATGTTTATATTTATTCGCTTAATATCTCTGTACTACCGTTACACTATGTCTTTGAGTGGATTTCGGACGGAAATTTTGGTGTGCCGATTGAGCTATTCGTTGGTGGTGGAATATCGCGAGGAAAGTCCTGAGGTTCAAATTTTGCCTTGCTGACATGAACTCAAGAAGATGAATGAAGGAGAAATGAACGGCCATGAACGCGGATCGAATAGTAAAACCCAATGAATTATCAATCTTGTACCTACAAGACGAATTCATATCAAACCCCTTGAATATCTCTTTTACTCTTTCATCCCTCTGCTAATTGGTCCGGTTTTTAGGAGAACAGTTTCCCAAGAAGGGTTCCAAGGACTTCTCCTAAACCACCTTGACGACGCTGAATTGTGGGGCCGACGGTTCCAGTCTTACAGTCACCGTTCACGCACACGTAGCCTCTAACTCTGAGATCAGAACAGAGGAGAAAAGGAAGAGAAGGCCAAATTGAACGTACGCGCCCCAGGTCTGTACTTCCCTGGCTTCGATTTTCTGGGGGCCAACACTTGCAGTTTTACAGTCCCCATTGACGCAAACGTAGCCACTAGCGCTATAAGAGCGACTCAACCTCCAACACAGCGAGAAAGGGTGAAGCGGAAGACTTACGCTCCCCAGCCTTGCATCTGTCTCTCCTCAACAGAGGCGACACTTCAGCCATAGTCACTCCAGTCAGCACAACATATCCTGCATTCCATCCAAGATGGGAAAGAAAAGAAACTGAGCTCACGGAGCAGCTTGAACACTCAAAACAGCAGCACCAACAAAAAGAATGACATGAGAGAGTTGAACCATGATAAGCAACTTAGGTCAAAAAAAAGACAAAATCAAGTGGATGTAGATGTGGGGGATGATGAGCACAGCTAAAGAATTCATCGTCGCAACCATCCAGCCCTTTTATATGTCCCGCGGATGGATTGATATGATGGCGGTATAAAAATCGAAACAATGTGATCCATCATGATCGTCGGAGACAATGCTTTCGTGACATTGGTGACACTTCCACACTTCTGGGTATTATTTGAATGTTAGTAGGGAAGGAAGAGGTTTATGGCCATCGAACATGATATCATTTAGGAGGTTAATTCAAGAGGGAAAGTCGTTCCCAAATTCACGACCGAGCTTTGACTTAGCCACAAGTGCGAAGCGGTTTAAGAAACACGTTAGAGCGCTATTACAAGCATCAGCAACGGCGACGTCCAATTCTACTTGAACTTAAAGAATCGACCAATTGGATTAGTGGAGGGACAGAAGGGAAATGTTTGAGATAGCAGGATATGGTGGTAGAAAGCAATTTGCGTTGTAAGTTCAATAAAATAGATTTGGTTCCTGTAAAGAAGTTTGGGTTGATATACATTGAGAGGGGGGCGGTACTCACTTGATGTAACCGTAACATGTCGCAGACTTCCAGCAGTGGGGAGAGAGCATAACACGACTGTTGGCCACTACTCCAACGGAGTCAGACGTTCTTGAGGATAGGCATCATTGATGATGTTGTCTATACATCGTTTGGGAACTGTAATGCTCGGACAGCCGAATGAAGGGGAGAGTGCTCTCAATTTGATAAAAAGGCGTGGGGTGAGTTAGACGCATTGTTTGTCGACGCTACCCCGAGTCACACTTGACTTGGTGAAGGTATTTTAAGCCTCGTGGGACGACGCTTAAAATTATAGGCACTCGTTCAGTGAGCTTATACCTAGAGCATACCCCAGAAGATATGCGATTGGGAGATGATATGTTGGACGGTGACGAAGTGAAAGAAGAATACAGATGGCGACAAACGCCTAAAGGTGTTTGAGATGGGATGAAGCATGTCGAAAAACTTTGATCTGTGGATTTTGAAGCACTGGTCAGTCTGTATGATGTAGGGATATGTACGAAACAGGATGATTCCCGTATCCAAGCCTCTTTGCTAAAATCTTCTCTCCCGCTTCCCAAAGCGCATCCTGACATTCCCATCGGGCAAACTGCGAATCAAGTCCATATCCCAGATGCTCTGTTCTATCGCTAAGCGCAACAGAACGGTGTTTTGAGAGTGGCAGCGTCTGAAGGAACTTATCAATTGGAGAAACATTATGCTGCTCGGTGAGGAAGATGTTTAAATGGAGTGTAGGAGGGAGGTCTTCACAAAAGTCGCGGAGAGCTAATAAGTCCGGAAAATTAGGACAATGATACAGTAGGTGTGTGAGAGCGCGAAAGAGTCGAATACCGTCTCGTGGCGGTTTCTGGGTTGTATGACCCCACTGAACCCCTAGGGAAAGGTGTGTGACAGTACTAAAGGCGCTATTGGTGGCCAAAGCATGAGCTTGAGTGTGGCTCGGAGAACTAACAAGCCCGTTCCATTTAACGTAATTGAATGACGGGTGGAGAGAGAGGTGGGTAAGGTTCGGAAGAGACAAAGTAAACGAAAGTGCTTGTCTATGACAATATGAGACATACACCCATGCATGCCGAACAGACCCAAAATTCGTGGGACGAAGAGACAATGAGAAAGATTTCAGAGTCTGAATTGGGCAGCAACCCCGTGTAAGATTAAGGAAGAGACAAGATGTCCTTTGACCAACATGTTGCGCGTTGGTATTGAGATAGGTCTCCAAAGAAGCGACATCCCTAGTTTGAGAATTCGACGTATCAAACACTATGGTTTCGAGAAATATTGGATACACGCTTTCGTTTAACAAATTTCAGGAATGGCTGAAACAAAACCATTGACAACTTACGACTGCAATGATTCCTTGCACACACGTAGAAGTTGGCACTGATCTCGTTTGGTTCCGCCATCTGCTGCCTCCATCCAAACAAGGTGACGCAATTCCGGTGGAAAATCTGGGAACGAGAGTAGGGACATCGGCATATGGACTGTGGAACAGAGTGGTTTGGAACAACAAGAGTTCGGCGCTTCCACGCTTCGCCTTGTTTCGAACTGAGTATCACGAATTCTTTAGATTTTGTTATCCATATCTATCTCTATCACTAAAATCACACCAACTAACATTTCTCACTGTTATGGTTCCCAGAATTCTTGCTTCACCTTACAGCGCTCGCCAGCCCCACGCTTGTACACGGTTGTTGCTTGATCAGGAGACGAAGGACGGGCTGGTGTACACAAAATAATTCAGTACAAAGAAAGGCGTGAGGTATCGCTAACAGCAGCCTGATGTAATAAATGTCGTAAAAGCACACGCACACAAAGTTTAAACCCGTAAAATAATGAAAACAGTCCGAGAATAAACAAATCTCAAAAACAACAATACTAGGTACAACACTTCACTCCCATGCAGTCCGATATGCTGATTGCCTGCTATTATATGAACCACCCTCCTGAATACTATCCAGCCTTGTACCACTGGGTCGAGCAGCCCCCAGAGGATACCCCTGCTCTTGCATAGGAATCTCAGTTGAGAGCGAACTACTCGCCGTGCTAGTCCTCGACCATTGTGGTCTTTTCCCGTTGGAGCCAGGGCTTCCAGGATAATCAGACTGTGTAGGTGTATGCGCGGTAGAATGTGCAGCGGGCGACCGAGGCCAATCCGTCCCAGCCGATTTCGCGCTAGGAAGAGCATATGCTTCGTCGATATCCGCCAAGTCCTCGTCAGCTACGATTGCTCCAGTTCGTTTATCTAGAGTGAACTTGAGACCTTTAAGTCTTTCGAGCATTTGTTCGGGAGTATCGTAAGGAACAAGAAGTTGGCCGAATCCAGAGTGAGCTGTGAGAGCGACGGTATGGGCAATGGTTCCAGGTGGAGCGTAGAGATGGAGTTGGTTTCGGTAACGGCGGAATGTGAGATGAACAAATATGCCCACGAAACCAATTGAAAAGAGGAGGATTGCAAGGAAATGGCCAGGGATGGGACTGTCAAGTACGTTGTCAGACACGTCGCTGACTTTCAAAAAGAATATCAAAAACTTACTTAATAAATAACCTTGGGCTAAAGCTGTTTTCATCCGACTCAATGGTTGAGTTTTGGTTGACAAAATATATCGATTTGGCCGAAACTGCAAGGTGCTTCGTCTAGATGGTTTGGAATTAGGTCTAGACAAGGAAACATCAAGACCTTGAAAAAACGCACATAAATCCTTGTTGTCAAGTCAAGGAATCCATTCGGTAAGTCGAATATCGATTGTGGTCCACCCTGTGCCAGCTGGGCAGCTTTAAAGACAGCTCCAGACACACTTGTCCTCGTAGTGACCGATCGTGCTTTCACAAATGCATTGAAATTCGTTTCATCGAAAATCACACTAAATAACGGTGTTTAGGAAACAGGTTTGAACGGAATTGCTCTTGCCAAAGACGTACGAGTTAAAAGGATCCGTGATATTGTGTGCTGAAGTATAGCCGGAAATCTTTTCGCAGCTCTGCATCTTTCCACTGTCAAGAACGGCTACTGCGTGCACATTAAACGGTTGGACGGTAGGAGCGCAGAATATAGCATCTGCCTGATTCGCATTGGTGTCAGAACGGGGAGAGAAGTACCAAAACATGACAGGTTGGAAATTGCGACTCTTGCCAACACTGTCTCCACATGGGGCAGCAGCAATACCATATTGAGAAACAGCGTCCTAAGATGAATTAAAATCGAAGTTCTTGGTACAAGAGAGTTAAACGTACACCTGGTGTCAATGTTGCTGTTGCAGGGCATCCTGATGTCGACGTAGCGGTGAGAGTGAGGGTGCCATTGCCCAAATCGGTAAGTGTTGGTTTCGCGGTTGCACCCTGACAGTTGGGATTGGTGATGATTCCAGTAGTATTCACAGCCATAGTGCCGTTCAATGCAGGTTCAAGGAACTAGAGCGCAAGGTCAGAACAGTGCAGCAAACCAAGTTAAAAATATTTACACTGAATTCAGCAGTCGCCCAGCCATTCCTCACAAAGGGAGGATCGTCTAGCCCATGAACAACAGCCGCATCTGTGAACTAAGGAGGATTAGATTTTTGGAGTGTCAGAGTCCAAGATCTTCAGACGTACTCCTGCAGCAGCAACGAAAGATGAAAGATCGTTCACGTCAGGAGAAACGCCGAGAGTTTTCATGCTTGTGACGGATGAGGCTGCGAACAGGTTAGATGGCATTCATCAGATTGCCTGGGAACGTACGTTTTGTGTTCATAGCGGCGCCAATGCTGAAAATAGAGCTACCTACTTTGGGTCAGCCAAAGATACAAAATAAGTGGCTCGATGTCTCACCGAGTGGTTGGAGGGCGAAGGTGGCAATGGCGGTAATAGAAGATATAGTGACGATGCGGTGTTTGTGCTTCATGGAATAGAAGATCGACCACCATGTTCTGAAGCGCAAGTTAGGAAGTTGGTAACAGCATTTCAACACGGCGCATACCCTGTGGCAACCTGCAAGAAGGTAAGTGACAATGAAAAATACCAGGAATAAACGGACGAACGTAGTCTAACAACAATGTCTCATCCGCAGATGCTTGACCTCTTTGCAGTACAATGTATGGCTGTGGAACATTCAGGAAGGCACAGGATTCACATTAAAGTAAGACATACCTGGTAGTAGCGAACCATCCAATCTAATTCTCTGTATAATATGGCATTCGGAATGATCAATCTGTATGTCTTGTGTGTAAACGTCGGCATGGGGGTGGTAACCTGGACGGCTTACATTAAGGGTGCAACCGACTGGCAGGGGATTAAGCAGAGTATAACTAGACAGGACAAATAAAACGTACAAGTAAAAATGATTGTCCTCCAATAAAGCCCAATTTGTTCTCTTTCGGAACAGGGAAACCTGAGACAGAATGAGCGACAGAGAGAATGCGGGCAGAGCCTCGATACGGACCATTATCGCGATTGGAAAAGTAGATTCCAACTTCAAGGCCGACACCAAGAAAGAGAAGAGATAATGTTGTTCCGAAAACGATGAAGATATTGGTAATAAAAGGCGCCTGGACGCAGTTCCGGTCAAATCCAACATTGGAAAGCGAAGAGAGAAACATACAAAACGTTTTGGAGGCTTTATTCCATCTTTCTTGTTTCGTGATATATATGATTTAAATGTTGATTTCGGGTAGGATGGACGGTCCGGGATGAGGTAGACAGACTCCTGGAATCGGTCTGAACCTGCTGAGCGAGTGATGGACAAGGCAGCGCTGCTTCGGTTTCCAGTAGAATACAGGAGATGGTCTTCCGCAGAGTCGTGTGAAGACGACATTCTGTGGTTGAAAGGGAAAGGAAGAGGGAGGGAATAAAAAGGGAAAGGTGGTGGTAGTCGTTAACAAGGGTGCATGCGCGCAAGGGCGTCTGAGACCCAGGCCTATCAAATCACGCTGATCGCTGATCAGGCTGTGACGAGCAGTGCTGTGACAGGGCTCCTTCACTTTCACTGCTTTTGTCTGTTTTCCCTGTTCTACTTCCTGGAAGAATGAGACAAGAGAGGTAATAGGGTTCAAAACCAGAGAAATTTGCGCCCGCCATTCCCTTTTAAAGTGACTGTTTTTGAATCATTCCCGGAATGCATGGAGAAAAGCGCCTTGGGCGTGGTTTCAGTAAGAAGTTCCTAGGCCGAGATCTCCTCAAGGCGCTGTGAAATGTGGAAAGTCGCAGACACCTAATAGTGATTAATGTTTTGGCGGTGAAATTCCTTGCGCTTCCCCTTTACAGACAATAGTCTGCTGATTAAGCTATGTCCTTTACGAGTTCCTGCTGAGCGAAGTTGAGTTTCCGTCACAGTTGAGTGTGTCATTGCACGGTGCTTCTCCGGGTTTCCGTCAATCGCCGCTAGCCTCCATAAGTCGTCTCTTTCATCAGCTGTAAATACGAAGGAATTTTACGAGCCCCAGGTAAACAGTGAAGATGCAGAAGCGAGGACGTTTTATTCTTGTTGACTATTTCCGCGAGGTGCTCTTTAGATCTTTGGTGTAAAAATCTCCTTCCGATAGTACCAGAAGGGTCGAATCGGTCATACTGGCCGAGACACCATTTCACACCTCTTTCTCCATTCCATCACGCTAAACACGACGAAGACGCACTGCAGACAGCACGGTGTTCATGTTTCCTGACCAATGCTTTCCACAACCAAACTCTCGTAGGATTATAAACATATTTCGTCGTATATGAAGTGTCCTAGACTTGGCTTTCACGCCCGTGTGTCCGGCTCAATTTTCTGGCGACTTATTCAAACTCGTATCTCTCCGCTGAAGACCAAGGATCACCAGAGCGAAAACGATCATACGAGTCATATCGAGACGGCATTGTCTCTGATGCTTCTCCGATTTCGCTTGAACTTTTAATTTCTTGAGTTCCATTTTGGCCATGTAGCGTTCGTGCGCTTCGTGTTCTGAAGTTACATTGCGTAATTCTAGAAGCCTCATAGGACTGTGAGCAATTTCTAGACCTCTTGTTGGCGCTTTGGTTTTGGCTGGTAACAGGACACTGCTTTTTGAAGTGACAGCCTTTGAAACAACGAGGTAAATACATATAACGAGGTCCAGAAAGTATAGCTCACAAGGTCGACAGGAATAGTATCTTCGAGGATTTGATAGTCAGCCTGACTCGTCGTGCACGCAGGAACTCCGTTCCCCGCAGCGTCCTTCCTGGTCTCCTGTAAATCCATTAGCATGAAGAAGAAAAAATGGTAGAAAAGACCTCACTGAGAGGGAAGAAAGGACCTTGGCTCTGTCTTGTCCGACTGAGGGTTTATCGACTGGAATGTTTATCACAAACCGTGCAGTTCCTTCCTTCTGGCCATTCTATGGTTGAGTTAGCTGCATAATAAATCAAAAAAGGTAGCAGGTTACGGGAATCGAGGAATGATCTCTAGTCTTTCCCTTCCTAGTCATCCCTCTGCTCGTCTCGGGAGAACTCTCAGATATTTGACCTGTTCTCGATATTGTAGCCGTGTTCTAGGCATAGTCTGGGGTCAACTGGGGAAAGCTGTTTCGAAAGCACGAGTCCCTCACTGCAACAGATACGGTTGACACATTTTGAGAATTCTCTGTCTGGGTAGCATGTGTAGAATCACAGGCTGCTGTATCATCTTTCGCCTGCCCTGTGGCCATCGATTAGCTTTAGCATGCCATGATTTTAGAATGTAGGGATACCTTTCCTGTCCTTCGACTGGCTCTCAAGCGCATTCCTGGAGGCCTTCGCAGCATCGGGGGCCTTCACTCGAGGCGACCAGTCATCTTCACCTGGTGGCATCAGATTATCACTCAACTTGCTTTCGGCTGTAGCCTGCACAATATTTGCCTGCGGATTTTCCATGCTGGGATGCGCTTCCAGGCTCGTTTCTAGGCAAACTAAGGAATACAGTTGTTCAAATGTTTGCACCAAGCGCGTGTTACCTTCAGAGGGAAAGCTACTATTGCGTACAACTCGGTATCCTCTCTCAATATACCGCCGTCCATCATCTACTCGATCATGGTTTAGGCAGTTCATGGCGTGGCCAAGGATATGCACAACGGTTACCGGATGGAATTCTCCCATGATCCCGCTGAAAGCCTCAACCGCAATTTCTCCTAGCTCAATAGCGTCATCCCATCTCTCTTCTAGCGTGTACTGCACAACAGCATTCGCAATCCTACCGAGTTCTTCTCCATCTGAGCCGGATAGCGTTGCCACGTCTCCGAATTCAAATCCCGTTGGGCTCTTCCCAAGCAAATGCTTCAGAGTTAATGTGATGCGATGGTCAGATCCTAAAACACGGACTGCAATGCCCAAAGCAGGAATCAACAAGTCAACTGCTTCTGTGTGCCTTTCGAGCTTGTTGTACATTGATGCAAGGTTGGTGATGCTGTCCAGCGTGTCGGGATGTTCATCACCCAGAATGTGTTGTCGGTGTGCCAACACTGAAAAGAGCAAGTCAAGCGCCTCTGTGTACCTTCCAAGGTCTTCATACATCAATGCAAGATTGCTTATGCTAACAAGGGTGGTAGGATGTACATCACCCAGAATGAGCTTCTGGTTTGCAACCACTAACAGCTGCAAGTCAAGTGCCTCTGCGTGCCTTCCAAGCCGTCCGTAGATCGACGCAAGGTTGTTCGTGCTTGTCAGCGTGTCGGGATGTGCATCACCCAGAGTCCGCTTCTGGCTTGCGACCACAGAGAGATACAGGTCAAGTGCTTCTGTATACCTTCCAAGCTCTTTGTATATTGTTGCAAGGTTGTTCATGCTCATCAGCGTGTGTGGATGCTCATTACCCAGAGCGTGCTTTCTGTTTGCAACCACTGAGAGCTCCAAGTCAAGTGCCTCTGCATGTCTTCCAAGTTTTCCGTACAATGATGCGAGGTCGTTCATGCTCGACAGGGTGTCGGGATGTCTATCACCCAGAGTCCGCTTCTGATGTTCAAGCACTGAGAGATGCAAGGCGAGTGCCTCCGCGTGTCTGCCGAGGTATTGGTATGCCACGGCAAGGTTAATCGTGTAAAGCTCTGTGTTCTGCCCACCCCCAGATCGGCTGGTTTCTAGGGCATATTCCCAGATATTAGCTAAATCATTCCATCGAGCAGCTTGATTATATATCGCGGAGAGACGAACAGCCATTCGTTCAGAAGTGATGTGGGTTGTAGTTGGCACCAGTGAATCAAGGTGGGGAAGTAGGCGCCTCTTCAACAACACCGATGCAGAAGAGCTGTCATTTGGGGTGGGAGCAGAAAGGGAAACTAGTTGAAGAGCGCATTGGCTGTCTGGAAATTCTTGACCATAGGAAAGTCGAATTGCCTCGCGTGTCCAGTCGTGGACGAGAGGATGGAAAGAGAACGTCCTCGTTTCTGGATCATAATCGACAAGGGAAAACGACATCACATTTCGGATTAGATTATCAAACGCTATGGCGTCCCACCGCCCTTCCTGATTTCGAGTGTGGTCCATAAACTCAGAAAGCCAGATCTGAGCCTTTGCGTCAACGTCTATCAGTGGCTGCGACTCCGCAGCACGTATAAAGAGATCCTTTGGGATACTAGAAAAATGCAGATACGAGCAGATTTGCATAAAATGGCGGGGAGCGGTCTTAAGCTGATTGAAGCTAATGGCCCAAGTTGTATAAACACTCCAGGGGTAGTTATCTGGGACATGGCCTTTGCGCTCACGCAACAGTCGAGGTCGCTCCGTCTGGAAAAGCTCGACATATTCCTGATATCCGCACCCGGTGGTGGCGATATAGGATCCGGCCTGAATAACGGCAAGAGCGAAACAATTAAGCATCTATGCTTTGTGAGATTTGAACGATGTAAGGGGAAAACAAACAAAACATACATCGGCGACCTGCGCGACGAGCGAGTCTTCGCTACCAAAAAGAGCTTCTCTCCGTCCCACCAGTTTCCTCAACAGCTTTTCGGCAGCCCATTTCTCCATGTCTCCAATCCGTCTGGTCGCCGAATCCTTAGAGGTCAAACCTGTGAGCTCAGGGTTTCGGGACGTGATGATGACATTGCAGTGGCTCGATGATGGTATGTACTTCTGAATGGAATACGTTTTGTCGTCCGCATTGTCCAAGACGAGAAGCCAACTGTTAGTCTGGCAGCTCAACCACTGGACAGCTTCAGCAGCAGTTTCGCCCACTTTTTGATCAATAGCAATAGCCTTTAGATCCGTTTCAAGCGTAGTCTCGAGAGACGCGTCCGCAAAAAAGACAACATCGAACCTGTTAACGCATCAGGGGTCATTTTGCAAGTATTTTTTAACTTAATACTTACATCTGCGGAGATTGGGATTGGCATTCCATTACGAACTGAAGCAAGAGCTGGGTCTTTCCAGAACCTCCCAATCCATAAATTACATAGATGTGGGAAGAAGATCCTTTGGAAGAAGAAAAGTAAGTGTGCATATGGTGCAATTCCGTACGGCGACCAGTGAAGTTAGGACTAGGCAGAGGACATTTCTTCACCCACACAGTAGCAGTTGCCTCTACAGGAAGAAGTCCGTCTAAGGCGGAGTCAGAATGGGTACATAGGTTAGGAGATTGCAACATACCAAGCTCGGAAGCTTTGATCAACGGAAGCCGTTCGGTCAGCTGCTTCACTGCGGAATCAATTGTATCGGACGTTTGGTCTTGTCCAACATATGCTGTGATATGTGCTTGAATTTCACCAAACGTGGGGTTGAGCTTTAGGACGGGACGTTCAAGACCGTATGGAACATCAAAGCGGAAGTACAAATTCGGTATTCCCACAAGTCGACGGTATGTCTGCTCGGCGGTACGAACACTATCCATGGCAAGCTGGACAACGGCACGTATCGCATCCTCCTGGACATCTTTGATCTGAATTGGCCCTGGGTGTCCACAACCTAAGCTGATTATGCAGGATATGGCACGGCTAGGGAATGCCGCCTTCGCTTCTTGACGGACTTGGTCGATCGGATTATTGAAACCATGGCAAGCAGGGGAGATGTAGTCAATTTGTCGGTGAGGCGGTCCAAGAGTGACCGGTGTGAAGAGTTCTGGCATCGCCGTCGTAGCTCGGATAGCTTCGACAAGGGTAGATTCTGGAGGATCAAGGTCCATGCGAGAACGATAAGTTCGAAGGAGGATGGGATGTTGAAGATTCAACGCGTGCATCGCGGTGACGAACCTATCAACGACCAATAAGAGAGCTAAAAGAGAACACACAAATAAGATTTACACTTTACATCTAGAAATTTCTTCCCCCGGTCCTTTCAGAGGTTGATCTTCGTCACTAGGGCTGGTATTGGAGGCAATAAGCACTTTCAATGCGGTCTCGAACTTCTGAGATCGCTCATCCTTAGTCCAACCAGCCGCATCAGGATGTTGGTGGATAGCCTCTAGTATCCCAGTATACTGGTAGATCGCCTCGTTGATACTGACGCCGAAATGGCCAAGCATGACGGCGAGCAATCTGTACGGAAGGCTTAGCATCCGCTCAGGAAGGAAGCAAAGTCATGTTACGAACCCTCCGTCTCCAACGCCTCCAATCATTTGAAAAGTTTCACTAGCTCGAAACGAGCCCGGAAGCAACTCTTTGTCAACTTCGTACCTAGAAGCGATTTCTTGAAGAATGAGGAGCGGCGGCATAACGCCAGATTGGTGCATAGAGGCACCATCTTCCAACCCTCGTCAATTCGGGCATGAGTTAGGACGAACATTGCGCTTACCTATGGAAAGTACAGTGAGGCCTTGGGTGTCTTCGCTCATTTTTATGCAGGGAGATGGCGATAAACTGAAGACAAGCTACTGTCTTATATAGTAGAAGCAAATAGGCTTTAGACGTCGACATCGAAATACTTTTGACGACAGTTCATTTGATGGAGGCCGCAGAGGTGTGTACATGTGTTGTACTTGGGCGACAGCCGAGAAGTTGCGGAGCCTGCGGACCTATATGTGGTCTTGGTACAAAATCAAAATGTCGATGCTAAGTACATTTCTTGAAATGTAGTAATGAAAAACCCAACCTCGTGTTATTCCCTGCACTGCAAATAGGAAGTCCGTCGTCGACTGGGCTAATAGGCTAATTGGCAGAGACAGTGTTCATGGCAATCTCAGCAGAGTTCAACGAGGACTGTGATAACGGAAAAAAATCAATTACATTGTACCATATCTATGTCGGATGGGGTAGAGATTTTCCGCTGGCCAGCTCGCGAGAACTAGTCATTTCAGGCAGGACAAGCCAAATTACCGACTCGGACCCGCGTTCATTTGTCGACTAAGAGCCCAATCATAGTGACGATGATTGATAAGATTGTGAACGCCCACGTTGGAACAGCAGTGACTAAAAGGGAAAGGTAATGGGCGAAGGAAGGAAGTGTCTGGACAATCGCTTCCGACTATTTGGCCCATTTGCCCGCGGTGATCGTATATATAATATTCCGTCATAGGTCTAATGGAGCTATTTGGAAAGCGTGGGTTTCAGAAGTGGAAAATAAACAAGTTTAGAGAGATAGAGCGGAAGAAAAGAAATGAGCCTGCCACGGTCGAGCCTATGATATGACCGTTGACCTGGAATGCTTTGAAGTCCATGTTGGCGTAGAACACCAAACCAAGAGGGAATGCCAGCTTTAATTTGTCAAGAGAGCATGTGAATCCAGCTAGCGTACATAAACTAACCTATCTGCACTCCCAGTCAAGATCAATGCTCGCCTACGTCAAGGGAATTCTTGCTGAAGTGCTTGACAAAGAAATAGCTCAAATTTTTGCAACATTGTTTGCTGGATGGAGTCAGCCTGAGTGAGATCTGTTCCGATGCTCCTTGCACTTCCCACCATACTGGACATAAGTTTGGTGATTAAAGAACAATTAGTACGTCCTTTTCGAGCACCCGCTAACTGTTGAGTTTCATCGCAGAACTTGTGATTGTACGACGCTTCTCCAGTCTCCCGTCACCGATAACCTCTCTAAGCTATCCCTTTCATTAATCGAAAAATATGAGGGATTTCACGAGCCTTGCGTTATCAGCGAAGATGTAGAAGCGAGGACGCTATATTTTGGTTGACCCTATAAGCGAGGCTGTCCTTTTTGGTCTAAATTTTTTTTTACGCTGGTACCAAGACGCTTTTAACATTTCTTTCTCCATTTCAATCACTCTAAACACAACAAAGGAGCACAGCAAGTAACACTGTCTCCATGTTTCTCGAGCAAAATATTTCGTAAGTCAACTTTCATAGGTGTACATACTAGTATATACTACATCATATACGAAGTGTCCTAGACCTGATTTTCATGTTCTTGTATTTGGCTCAATCGCCCTGCGACTTATTCGTATATCTCCACTGAATACCAAGGATTACCAGGACAATTCGCAACGGTTTGATCTGTTGTTGGTCTTATAGTTTAGTATCTGCTTTGAGGAGAAAACGAGGTCATAATACGAACCCTCCGTCACCAACACCTCCAATCACTTCAAATACGTCGCGAACTCAAAATAAACCAGGAAGTAAATCTTCGTCGGTCTCGTACCTCGAGACAATTCCATTAATGGTATAGAGGGGGTGCAACAGCACCGGTCGGTGCATATAGACGCCATCCTTCAACACTTGTCGGTTCACGCACGGACCACGGTGGCTAATGGGCTCATCTATTGAGAGGATGGCGAGACCTTCAGCTTCTTCACTCAAGGTTACACAAGGCAAAGACAGGGGCAGAAGGGAGGCAAGCGATCGTTTTATACATCATACCCAAGCGTTTGACCCTTTAGACCCCGCGGTATTTTGAAGACAGTACGAATTCCGAAGATGAAAAGGACAAAGTGGAGCATATAAATGATGCATATGCATGATATTCCGGTGACTGCAGACTTTGTAAGCTAACGGTGCTTAAATGGGAAAAAAATGGGAGAGATGGAGAGAACATATACAGATGCCGACGCAAAGCACGGTTGTCGCGAGCCTCCATTGCGGGTCTCGTTTATTTTCCGAATCCATAGATGTGATTTTTGCTGTCTATGAGGAGATTATCTGGCGGAAGCGTGGATTGCATACACGTCGCGACGTGCACCAAGCTTAACGACGACAAAGTCTCGGAAATTTGGTGCTCATCAGTTGGTCAAGTGCAACCCAATCATCGTAACGAGGATAAAATTTGAAGACGTGTGCGCAACTTGAAGATGACATAAGAGCAGATAAAAGCGGAAAGAAAGTTGGAGGACGAGGTGTGAGAACAGGATAAAAGCTCAAGTTTGAGATACGACAGCTTCCGAATCCGTCGTACCTGCGTTTTCCTCAACTTCCATACCTTCCACGAATGAACTTACCGCGACGAACACTATGCGCTTTCTTAATCCGACCTCTTCTCTCATAAACTGTCTTTCCCTCTGTTCTAAATCATGAATTCCGGTTCAGCCATGTCGTTGGTGCATCGACTGTGAAAGAACCGATCCGGATTCGCTAGAAGTCAACAAATGGCTGTTAGACGCACAAGTTGAAATGTATCAGAGCCATATACCCCGTTCCATTGCTGTCACAAGCTCTCCACTGTATGACGCGTAGCTGACCTTCTTCAAATTCAACGACGCGATTCAGCTCTCCTCCGGTGCCTTCCCTCCGTCTCCTATGTTCAGGTCGCTCATCAATGATATAGGCTTATATAAAACTGAATGTTTTTACCCGCGCCTCTCAAGGCCTGCTCGCATCCCAGAAGATGTTCTCATCCAGTCTATTGCAAAGTCAAGTCAGCACTTCGCAACTGAGTCGACTCGATACCCTGGTGGCACAAGAACGCAGCTATATTTAATATCCCGCGTTTCCCAATGCCCGGTCATTCTACGCGTTCCTTCACTGAATTCGTCTCTACCAGCCAACATTTAGTCAACACTCAAAACTGGTCGCAAACTATTACCCTCTTGGAAGTCGCTTTCACATTCGAATGCACATTGAAGCCTTCTCAATTTCCAGATGTCTATCTGTATTATTGACTGTGATGTCCAGCAACATGGTGACCACTCCTAGCATTTCGTAGCCGGATATCAACGAGAGGTCAACAACACTTAGAAAGATGCGGAGATCGAGGGAAACTATAGGCCGAAGGTGTGTATGCGAAACTCTAGCGTCCGAGATGAGAGCTAAAGACACGAAGGACAAGTACAAACTGAATTCAACAGCAGCGAGTAAGGCGCTACCCTTGCACCCATCCTGCCTAGAATTTCGACCAACCCATCCATCCACCTTTATATATCCAAGGTACATTTTTCTCTCGCGTTTTACCAAATATCCTAATCCTGCACAGGTCTCCAAACGTTTGTATGACACCCACTGAACTAAGGACTGTCGACCACGTCCTCATCGGTGAGATTCATGAACTTTTTCGAATTCCCATCCTTCAATACCAACACCTTTTAATGATCGGAGGTGGAAGTGCCTTGTGGAATAGGACAGATGGAAATTGTCGACGTTGGATGTGGCTGTGTTGCAACCTCTTTGTTATTGGCTCTGATGGTCCGACTCTCCCCTGCTGAGCGAGAGGCTGCAAAAGCAAGAGCCAAGAAAATATTCGAATGGGAAAGGATCTGTGAAGAACATGCCGCCATCCTTCGTGCGGATCCTGATCGCATGGCAGAGGCTCACGAAAAGTGCAGCGCGAACGCGCCACCAGAGGGTTTCACTCCACCTCGCGACGAGTACGACAAATATATGGCTAACGCTGAAATGATCATCAACAAACCCTGCGAGGATTTTGTTGAGTGATTTTATTTTATTTTCCTAACTGCTCCAGCTTTTTTTTGACTTTTTTCTGCTAATCCACCCACCCCCTATTTAGCCATGTTAACGTCGTCAGCGCATGCCTCTTTCTCTGCCGCTTAGAAATGGGAATCTCGGCTGAAACCAACTACAATGCTCATTTGGAAATGATGCGTATCAGAACAACTCTACAGTGAGTCTTTTTTGGGGGGTTTTCGTTTCCCTGAAATCGTTGCTCTCATTCTACTTCCAGCGACAATCATTCTTATCAACCATCGCATACCGTCATTCCCCAAAATTCTCATCCCCATCTTGCTCGAGAGCTAGGTCTCAGAACCGTTGGTCAACCTAGCCCAGTAACGCCAGCTGTACTCGATCTCGAGGAATTGGATTACCCACCAACTATGCCCGCCCGCCCTTTCCAGTCCCAAACCTACACATTATGCACTCGTGCACCGGTCACCCGTGAAGAGGTTGAAGCGTATCGGCGGAACCCAGAGCGTTTACCCTCTCATGTTTTCGCCACTCCAGCTTCAGATGGAGAGGACGAGGAATTTTTTCGAGTGGCAGCTGCCATGATCACCGGAAAGGACAAAGTGTTCTATCTTGTCTTTGCAGATGAAAGTTCAGAGGCTGTTGCCTATTCAAGCGAGGATTTCTTCTCCCTCTTAGCCTCGTCTGAACAACTCATTATGTGAGACAGCGGTCGCCAAACTTCAATGATAGTTTTTTCTTCTTCATGGTGCATTGGTTGTGTTTATCGAACTCATTTTGGCCGCTTCTGGACGTACCGCAAATAAGTAGGACATGCAGATGAACATTTACCCTTAACCGTGATCCTGAAATCATATATAAGACATGTCTCCTGGAAATTCCTCGTGGTACAAAGATGAAGATGAAGATGATGCTATATCACTCACTATCTTTGGTGTACATGTGGATGGCAAGTTTGTTGATATTGATTCCATCGAAGAGTTACAACAGCTTCTTTACACCACACAGCTCGATCGGAGAGGAAGAAGAGGGTGTCGTTGACGACAATATAGTTGAGAGCATCGTGTAGTTGTGCACTATTGTTCTCATCCATGGTAACATATTGACGTCTTCAACTTACACTCACTTCTAATTGGTACACCAGCTGAATTTATAATGCTCTGTTCGCAATTTTATTACAGTCCTAGAGCGACACCAAATAGAACAACACCCCATGAGCCATTCAAATTAAATCCTACCCTGTCGACTTGTCCTCTGAAAACGCTCTTTCCAAGAGAAAAGAGTTCATGAGAATGTCTGCAGGGCTCTTACAGACAAAGAAATATCAGCTGGTAGAAACAAAATTATGTGTTAGTCCCGGGTTCAAGGGGCGGCGTCTCAAATCCCGAGGTCGCTGCAAAATTGAGGGTGGTACGAAGCCGATAATTATAACAAAAGTGCATACAATCAAGTTTCAAGGGCGTGAAGTGGGGAGACAAAGGGGAAGCTAATTTACGAAGCCAAAAGTACAGTGAAACAATGAGGTAGGTAAATTTCCATGTGTTGGCGGCCTGGGGATGTAATAGTATATGGCTGTAAGCAAGTACCTGGTGCTGAAACCCCATCAATACATCACGACAGATGGTCTAATGTAACGTGATATCTACGATCCTAAAGCACAATAAACTGGTTTACAAATAAAAGAAACAAGTAAGCAAAACACAAGTTGCCATGCCCACTGTGGAAATGAACAAGTTGGTTGCTTGTCGATGCCTGTGCATCATTTCAAGGTTTCTCCTGGCTGTCAGCGTGTGAGGATGGTCGTTACCCAAAAGGCGCTCCTGGCTTGCAAGCACTGAAAGCTGCATGTCAATTGCCTCTTGATATCTTCTGAGGCTGTAGTAGGTGCATGAAAGGTTGTTCATGCTCGCCAAAGTGCTGGGATGCTCGTCACCCAGAACACGCTTCTGGGCCGCAAGCACTAAGAGATGTAGGTCAAGTGCTTCTACATACCTTCCAAGGTTTTGGTATGATAAGGCAAGGTTATTCATGCTCGTCAGTGTGTCAAGATGTTCGTCACCGAGAGTGCGCTTCTGTGTCAAAAGCACCGAGAGTAGGAACTCGAGTGCCTCTTTATCCCTTCCAAGATGTTGGTATGTCATAGCAAGGTTGTTCGTGGTCACCGCCGTATCAGGATGCTCGTCGCCTAAAGCTACCTTCTGGTGAGCAAGCACTGAGAGCTGTAAGTCAAGTGCTTCTGTGTGCCGTCCAAGAGATTGGTACGTCAATGCAAGGTTGTTCATGATCACCAGCGTATCGGGGTGCCCGTCGCCTAGAGCTTGCTTCAGGCCTGCAAGCGCTGAGAGATGCAAGTCGAGTGCCTCTCCATGCCTTCCGAGACTTCTATATGTTACTGCCAGGTTGTCCATACTCCTCAGTGTATCAGGATGCTCATCACCCAGAATGCGCTTCCGGTTTGCAACTACGGAGAGTTGCAATTCAAGGGCCTCTGCATACTTTCCGAGACTTTTGTATGTCGACGCAAGATTATTCATGCTACGCAGCGTGTCGGGATGCTCACCACCTAGAGTCCGCGTCCGATTTGCAAGCACTGAGAGTTGTAGATCAAGTGCATCTGCGAGTCTTCCGAGGTTCTGGTATGTTAATGCGAGGTTGTTCATGGCCGAAATCGTGTCAGAATGCTCATCACCCAGAATGCGCTTCCGGTGTGCAAGCACTGAGAGCTCCAAGTTGAGTGCATCTGTGTGCCTTCCGAGATACATGTATGTCGATGCAAGGTTGTTCATGCTCGTCAGTGTAGAGGGATGCTCATCGCATTGGGTTCTCTTCTGATTTGCAAGCACTAAGAGCTGCAAGTCAAGTGCATCTATGAACCTCCCGAGATGTTGGTATGCCATTGCAAGGTTGCTCACGTAAGCATCCATGTTCCATTGACCTCCAAATCGACCGTTCTTGGCACGTTCGAAGATGTTAGCCACATCATTCCATCGGCCATTCTGGTCGTAAATGGCTGAAAGATAAATCGCCGTCGGCACAGAGCTGATGTGGGCCGCACCTAGCACCAGGGAATCGAGGTGGGGTAGTAAACGCCTCTTCAACAAAACCGATGCAGAGGATTTGTCATTTGTATCCGGCGTGGAGAGAGCGACCAGCTGAAGAGCACACTGAACATTTGGAAAATCTTGACCATAGGCAATTTGAATGGCCTCACGAGTCCATTCATGAACGAGGGGGTGATACGAGAACAACTTCTGTTCTGGGTCATAATCGAGAAGGGAAAACGACATGACATTTTGGACAATTTCGTCAAATGATATTGGGTTCCATCGTCCTTCACTGTTTCGAATGTGAGTCATGAACTCGGAAAGCCAGATCTGAGGACCTTCGTCAACGTCCTTCAGAGGTTTTGACTCCGCAGCGCGCATGAAGAGATCTTTTGGAATGCCAGTGTAGTGGAGATGTGAGCAGATCTGCATAAAATGGCGGGGAGCGGCTTTAAGTTGGTCAAAACTAATGGCCCATGTCGTATAAACACTCCAAGGGTAATTGTCGGGGACATGGCCTTTGCGCTCGCGGAGCAGACGAGAGCGCTCCACCTCAAAGAGTTCGATATATTCTCGATATCCACGTCCAGTAGCACACATATACGATCCTGCCTGAGTAACAGCCAAAGCGAAACAATGGAGCATCTAATCCACCAATGAGGATTGAATTGCCAGGTCGAAAATAAATGGAACATACTTCAACGACTTGCGTGACAAGTGAATCCTCGTCATCAGAGGGTGTTCCCTTCGATCCTACCAACTTCTTCAACAGTGTTTCTGCAGCCCACATCTCCAAGTCTTCGATCCGGTTACTTCCAGAGTCCTTAGCCGTTAAGCCCACAAGCTCGGGATTTCGGGACGTGATGATGACACTGCCATGGATCGACTTCGGTATGTACTTCTGGATAGAAAAGCTTTTATCGTCCGCATTGTCCAGTACGAGGAGCCATCGATTGGTCTGACAACTGAGCCGTTGAACAGTGTCAGCAGCACTTTCGCCAATTTTTTGGTCAATAGCGATAGCTTTCAGATCCGTTTCAAGCGTGGTTTCGAGGGAGGCGTCAACAAAGTAAACGAAGTCGAATCTGTTACGTCATTAGCAACCATGCTGCAAGTATCTTATACCACTACTCACATCCGGGGAGACCGAGTCTGGCACTCCAGTACAAACTGGAATAACAGTTGGCTCTTTCCAGAGCCTCCCAACCCGTAGATTATATAGATGTGGGAAGTAGATCCAACGCCAGAAGAAAAGTAAGCGTGCATGTGATCCAATTCATCACGACGACCGGTGAAGTTGGGACTAGGAAGAGGGCACTTCTTAACCCAAACCGTGGCAGTAGTCTCGACAGGGAGGGTGCCGTCTAGGATGAGGTCAGAATGGGTACATATGTTGGATAGATGTAACGTACCAAGCTCTGAAGCCCTGATAGAAGCAGGCCGCTCGACTAGCTGCTTCACTGACAAATTGATTTGATCGGAAGTCTGCTCTTGTCCGACGTACGCTGTGATATGCGCTCGAATTTCGCTCAGCGTGGGATTGAGTTTCAAGACGGCACGCTCGAGGCCGTATGGAACATCGAAACGGAAGTACAAGTTCGGTATCCCAGCGAGTCGACGATAGGTCTGCTCTGCCGCACGAACACTGTCCATCGCAAGCTGGACGACTGCACGTGCAGCGTCCTCCTTGACATCTTTGATCTGAACTGGTCCAGGATGTCCGCAACCTAAGCTGATGATACAGGAAATGGGATGACCAGGGAAAGCCGCTTTTGCCTCCTGACGGACCTGGTCGATGGGGTTGTTGAACCCATGGCACGCTGGTGAGAAGTAGTCAATTTGCCGATGAGGTGGTCCAAGGGTGACGGGCGTGAAGAGATCTGGTATGGCTGTTGTGGCGCGGATAGCTTCGACAAGAGTGCATTTCGGCGGATCAGCGTCAATTCGAGAACGGTAGTTTCGAAGGAGGATGGGATGTTGAAGATTCAGGGCATGCATTGTCGTGACAAACCTACAAGGGATTCCAGGGACTTGTTACAAGGCGGAATTACAGAACGAAAAGGTGACGTACACTTTGCATCTGGGGTTGTCGTCCTTCGTTTTGATCAGCGGGTAATTTTCGTCACTAGGACTGGTCTTGGATACGACAAAGGCCTTCAAGGCGCATTCGAACTGCCGTGATCGCTCATCCTTCGGCCAGCCAGCTGCATCTGGATGCTGGTGGACAGCCTTTAAGATCTGACGATACTCTCGAATCGCGTCGTTAACGCCAATACCAAAATGACCCAGCATAAATGCGAGCAAACTGCAGGGTGGATTTAGCACTCGCTTGCAATAAAAGTAAGACGATAATACGAACCCTCCATCACCAACACCCCCAATCATTTGAAATGCTTTGTTGGCTCGGAATGAACCAGGAAGCGAGTCCTTGTCGGCTTCATATCTTGACGCGATTTCTTGAAGAATGAGGAGCGGGGGCATGACGCCAGACTGGTGCATAGATGCACCATCTTCCAATACCCGTCAGTTTGTGCATGAAACAAGATGGGCAATGCGCTCACCAATAGAGAGCACAGTGAGGCCGTTTGTGTCTTCACTCATTCCTGAATGTGCGTAAGTGGTAACGAACGGGGGACAAGCGACTGGTTTATATAGTAACACGTGGCGCCAGACGCCGAAATGTCAAGACCGTTACAAGACAGTTCATTTGAGGGACTCCAACTAAAGGCAGGTTAGGGCAGGAGTAGTGTGTAACACTTGAGTATAGAAGCTGTAGAGTTCGTGAAATGTGGTTCTAGGAGAGAAAAAGCAGGGGATGAAAACGTACATGCACCACGATAAAGGGAGCTTCAAACCCATAGTCGCCGTACACTTCCTTCCATCACTAATAGATGACGGTCCGTCGCCAACTTACAGACTAATAACAGGCAGCCAAAAATTTCACAGCTTATACATTACAGAGTCTGAAGAATACTGTGAAGCAGCAAATTAATTGGCTTTACCATATCCGCGTCGAGGGTAGGTCGAAATCCTTCGCTGGCCAGCCAGAACTAATAATCCCAACGGGGATAACGTATTGCCTCCTGGTGTTCATTCCCCGGCCAGGTGGAACATAATATTCATAAAGACTCTAGAATTGCGAGTGCTTAGATGAAACAGCAACGAGTAGAATACTAGGCGAAGGAAGAGTGATGGGAGCGAACGAATGAAATTCATCCTTCTGCAGACAGCTCCCGATTCCTTTGCGTCCAACTCTTCTTCAACCTCCATAACCTCTTCGCAAGAAATCTTACATGCTTTCTGATCCTTCTTCTGAGGATCCTGTGCGACATTTTGTCTCTTGAATGCTCACTTCTGTTTTCGTTACGCTTTCGTTACCCCAGTCAAACCGCACTCTCCACCCTTTTGCTGCATCAAGCTTCCGTTTTGCATCGTCTTACCAACTGCTACTCAAACTCTAAATGAAGCATTTGGCATTTCCTGGTACGCTTCATCCCCTCGCTCTCTTTCGCATCGTTACTATGCTCAGCATTAGTTTTGGCTTAGATAACCACTCCATGTTTTTCCTTTTCCGCCGTAAATGTTTGCTTAGCATCCAATTATACTGTCCTAATTCAGCCTAATGAAAGATCAGGTCGAAAATTCACAGCTATAGTCGCTAGTGACCTTGATACCTTTGCGCGATATTAGAGGAACCAGCAATCCCTGGTATGCCGAATCGACCAAAGCACTGTCGCCGTTGCGTGCGATCCTGTGCCGACAGCATCTCTGCCAGCTCTCAATTTTATCAGCTATCGTGCCTATATAATTAGTCTCCCCCAAAAAGACACATTCACCTGGTCTCAGGTGCGTGTATTTCACTCACAGAAGATTCTAAAAAAGACTAACTTACCATAACCTTATCTTCAGGAGCATAATGTAGATTAATGTAATTATATTGCGCTTCCAGATCTTCTGCAGACGTTTGTTCTAGATGAGTACGTTACTCCTTCGCACCTCTCAGTGACTGGATGTCCTGACCATTCGTTATCCTAGTGATTACCAAATCCTCAATGGCAGCATAGACAAGCTCCTTTTGAGACAGGAATCGCTTTGCAAGACGCGGTAACGTCGCCTTCAAGGAATTTCGGTGGCCAGCTTGAGAGTGTGTGGAGAGGATGATGCCAAGCAGTTGGCCCAGGAGTTGCCACAATTTCAGGGTGAGTCTTTTTCTACGCTGTTCAATTGTTGGTCCTGTTCGTATCTTCATCGAATAAGTATGTATGTTCTGATGGCAACTAATACTATCCTGAATGTTGATAATATTTTGCGTACCGTCGTGAGTGGGGAAGCGAGAAACGACGTAGCGGTACAGGAGCAGTGCTGGAGAGTTCAGACTAGAAAGAAAAACGGAAGAAGGAAAGTCGGAGGCTTAAAAGTTTTGCGAAAGGTTACAAAACCAGCTTGCAGCTTCGTCAAAGGTGCTTCCTCAGACGTTGTCATCCCTCGAGTGGGCCCTCATTTGTTGCTGCTGATAATACGTTCAGCGTTGGATCTTCCTACCAGGCTTTCGAGATCCATGTCACCCATGATCGCTGCAGCCGAAGTACCTGTAGACATGGCAATGATCGTGCACTCTCGTATCAACGACTAAACCAACCACAACACAAACGCTCGTTGAGAGCGTCCGTCTGAGGAGGTAAGAAGTCGACGAGAAGCAACTGAGAGTTCGTCACTCGGATCGTTCACTCGTTCAGAGGCTTCGTTTGGCTCTCTAGCGGGAAACGGTGTCCTTTGGTAGGTAGATACTTCGTCTATGTGGTAGTTACTATACAAATCGATTGTTCTTTTAGCGCTCTCAAACCCGCAGCTTATATACCCTAGGCTCGACTCAGCCGCAGTACTGCTGCTACTGTACAATACTCTGCCGTAGTAGTTTTCGTAGTAATAAAATTAAATATGTAGTCTTCCTCAGTCTAAACGCAGTAGCGTCCTGCGTCTCAGTCAACCACGGCTGCGTGCGAAGCCATGTCACAAATGTGTGACTTTGTTACTTCGCTCGAACACATTTCGTCGGGCCGTTTCGGCTCATCCTTCAATTATATACTTACTAATAAAATGCCGCTTTTCGTCTGTTCTTACACTTGAAAACTTTGGTGGGTGATCAGCAAAGCAGCGCTCGATCCATAGCAGGGGCACTAAGATACTCGTTATGCTCATTTTTAACTTCGCTCACCAAGTTGCTTGGATGATAGACAGTAATCAATTAAAATTGACCGTAGATTTAGTATTGGCAGCGCGTCGGTAGGAAAAACATGAAAGAGGCACCTGTGAGTCACTGACTGACAGGTCCCACCGACAAGGCGTAAAATTGTGGAAGTACGAAAGTTGGTACGGCCTCACGGTCGAATTTAAACCCCATAGAAGCCTGAACAATTGATGTTACCCCCGTATGACCGTTGAATGGTGCGGACGAAGTAACAGTTGGAAACACATACTAACTTGAACATGGCTGACTCTTTTATCCTGATTTTTGTTACCGGGAAACGAGCTTCCATAGTACATCTTAATAGAAAAGCAAAAGAAAAAAACACACATGTAGATTTTGAAGGTGTGATAGAGTGTCATCCGAGCGAGAACCACCTGGAGAACAACGCATATAGATGGCGGCTCAAAGATAGGAACACGAGCCGAGGGGGAACGGTCACGTCTCTGAAAAAAATCACTAAAGGTAGACGATAGAGGTCTTAAACTTCCGCAACGATCCTATAGGCGCGGAGTTCATAAGTTCGTTCGGCTCGGGAAGAAATTGAAAATGAAGAGAATATACGTTTCATTTAGTGTGTAACACAGTCAGAATCAGCAAACATCACGTCTACTTGCTGTCTATTTGTGGAGGCGCCTGATCCAAGAGGGATAGAGTAAAGTGAGCAAGGCAGGCCTTCTGTGGAATTGTGAGGGCGATGGTCACGTGGTTGAAGGAAAAGGCGGTGATAGCGGTTGACGAATGTGCAGGCACTCAAGACCATCTAACTGTTGATCTGGCTTTGAGAAGTGGTAGCTCGAAGTGGACAATTGTCTCTGAGGTCTTGGTCGTACAGCCTTCGACGGCGACGGGACCTTCTCCCCTGCACTCCTAAAGCCTTCTGCGTCGATGAGTGAGAGCGAACCAACGACCTGGTTTGGCGGCGAAAGCACTTGAGGTTCGTCATCTAATCCAAAGTGGCAGTGGGGGGTCCTGCTTCTTGTGCTTATTCTTTCCTCGTTTTATCAACATTTTTCTATAGGTATCCTCGAGAAATTGAGCAAGCCATGTCTGTCGTATGGAACATCATGTAGCTTAACACGAGAGCCATCTGATGAAGATAAGATTTCGTTAAATGTTGTCAAACTTCAACACAGCTTAGGCTACTTACTCATACAGCCACGATGACGAGACAAGGTAAGAACTCAGAGCCATCTGCTCTAGAACCTAAGAGCGTCAAAGTAAGCTCAACATTCATTGAACATTGGGCAGACCTACTGATTGGAGAGAAATCAGCGACGCTCCGCAGCTGTGGCATCGAAAGCAAAGCTGCATTATATCACATCAATACCTAAAGGACAATATTCAAGACAGGGGCTTACGGGTAATGGGAACTAAGAGCAAGGTCTCGATTGAGAAAACCCAAACTTTCTTCGAAGGATCCGGGTTATGCGGCAGAGCACCCACACTGAAAGCAGATTGACAACCAGCATGATAGACCGTGAAAAAATCCCACACATTCAATTAGGATTAAAGGGTAAAGAATAATAAGAAAGCGAGAACTTACGACTCACGGCAAACGAAGCGCTAATTACAAAAGTGATCACAGCAGACGGTCTCTTTAAGCGTATGCCAACACCGAGAACATCGGTGGAAACGGATTCTGCTGTTGTATCGTTCGCGCTTCGCAGTCTCGAAACATCATATTCGTTTGAGTTGACAAACCATGGATCTCGAGTTGATGAGAATATTGTTACCGGACGAATCGGTAAAATCGCATTGGAGTTTGTGGATAGGGACTCCATGTTGTATAGCTTCAATGGGCATACTTCAAAAACGACGTCGACGATGACAAGCAAAACGTACTGATTGTGAGGAAAAGCATACCCAGCTGTGAGGCGAATCAATATCTGATGTGCGAAATCCAGAGGCTGTTGTCCAGCGAACGCCATCTTATTAACGTATCAGCTGAGCTACAGTATCAGATATAACCACTCACGGGGCATACAATGCTACGGTGTGTACCTCCGTATGAAGAGACTCGGGAGGTTGTCACTCTGGTTGGATCCGATCCATTGAAAAAGCCATCTCTACATTGCTCAATACAAACCAGAGCAGATGTTTCACAAAGTACCTGGACCGCAGTCCAACTACAAGTTCTCGCGAACGGGAAGCGAGTGCACCCTTATCCCAACCTTTGACACGACCGAGGTTCTCGGTGTCACTGAGTAGTGGTAGACCTGCCAATTCATCTTGTGCTTCGTTGACAAACGGAATCGAGGCAGCGAGAAACGAGATGACGCAAGGGCGCGACTACGGTGATCCGACGTAGTATGGACCTAGTGGAAGACAAAGCGGTCAGTCATCGTTTTCCGAAGAACGGCAGGGAGAATGTACGAAACAATATGCATTTGGCAAACATATTAGTTGGGGTGTTGTATTGCGTCTTGCTCAGGGGCAGTCTTCTTGAACGAAAAGGAAACTAACAAAACGAACTTTGAGATGGAAGAACGCAACAGTCAGGTTCGACGTGCATAAGAGAGAAAAAAAGAGCAACTCACGAAAGGTTTAGATATTTTCAATCAACCCTTCTTCGCTTGGCTCAATTAGACGAGATAGATAGAATTCGTGGAATTCTGAACCAGTCGAGCGATGAACATGGGTGGCTTTGCTTCAGTTTCCAGCAAGAACGATGGAGATAGCGAATCGCGTGAACATGATGGATGAGAGGAAACGGGTGTAGGATAACCAGGAAAGAAAAGGGTGGTCGTGGTCGTGAACAAAGTTTCGTGCATTAAAGGTTGGCTGTGACGGACGGCGTCGTAACACTGGTTATGCTTCTTCTTGCCACCACTTGGTTTTCCTTTCACCTCTTGCAAGGGCAATTGAAGCCAGCTGAAAGAACTAAAAGAGTCAATAAAAGCTTCAATTAAAGTTCTATGCTTGTCACCCCGATGTAACACAAATATTTTGAACGAAACCTAGAATGGCGAAGGTACCTTCGCTGTAGGTTCAGTATGAATTCTCTAGGCCACAGTCGTGCCCACCTGACAGAACTGAATGTTTTGCGTACAGGTCCTTCTGCTTCTAACCGGAGGCCATCAACTCTTCCACTTATGTAAGTGTTAAGTAAAACGCTCGTGGTCTTCCTCCTTGAGGTCTTACCGATAGTCGAGTCTCATACTAACTGAATGTGACATTGTCCAGTGCGTCTCTATTCGTCTATTCATCGCCGTCAGGCTCCGCAATCCCTCTTTTTCATCAGATATAAATACAAGAGGATATCCCTTACCTCTAAATGTTGCAAGTCTTCATAACTATTATAGATTCAGAATGAGGGACGTTGCAAATCTGCTGTAAATGCACACAAGGTACCATTTCTGGAGTAAAACCGTATTGGTATGACACCCAGAAAGGTCTAATTGGCCAATTATCGAGACTCCCTCGAAACCTCCAAATCTCCTCCTCCGTTCCATCACGTCAGATACAATGAAGATGCACCGCTGAAAAGCTTTGTATACTTCGCCTTTCTCAAACTAATACTTTTACGGGCAATTTCATGTTGTTTACATACAAAGTGCCAAGGTGCCAACTCTCTCGTTCTTACATCTCCCTCAATCGTCTCGTGGCCTCTTCATATCCCTCCACTGAATTCCAAGAATCACCAGAGCGAAAAGTATTATCCGCGTCATCTCGAGACGGCACTGTCTCTGTTGTTTCTCTGACTTTGCTTTGACTTGAATTCTCAGCGTCTCCAAATTCGCTTCGACTTTCAGTTTCTTGAGCTCCATTTTTGCCATGGACAGTTCGCGAGATCCATCTTCTGAGGGTATGTTGTGGAGTTCTGGAGCGATCGTATGACAGTGAGTGGTTTCCGGCTTTGCTATTTGCGCTTTGGTTTCAGATGGCAGCATAGTACTAATCGTCGAAGCAACAGCCTTCGAGCCATGAGGTAAGTACAAATAGTTAAATGCATAAGATGGAGCTTACAAACTCGGAAGTGACACTAGCATCGGGTTCTTGAGGGTCGTTGCTCGTTGTGCGAGCATGAACCTCGTTCGTCATAGAGTGTTGTTCGGTCGTCTATAAATCTGCTAGTATCAGAAAATACCTGAAAGAGATGCATACTCACTGAGGTGGAAGGAGAGACTTCAATCTTGGTTCGATCAAGAGACGAACTGGTTGCTGGAGTGTGTGTCGCCATCGGCGCTGCCAGTTCGTTCTGCTCGCTGTGACTGAGTTAGCAGGTGAGAACATCAAATCGAGTGCCAATTTACGGGAATATACGAGTGGTCTCTAGCTTTTCCCTTCCTTATCCTCTCTTTACTTGTCTCAGGAGCACGGGCAGCCGTCTTACCAGCCCTATCAGCAGTCGCCAAGTCCTCGTCATGGTGTCAGTTGGATCCTCGACACTTGCTCCAGATCTCACTCACTGCAACAGCTATATCAGCCGATATATTGAGAGGTTTCTCTGTCTCAGTTGCGCGTCTAGAACCGGAGGAGGTTGTACCCATTTTCACCGCTGTAGTTATCCATTAGTTTTGGCATTTTGTAGAATACAAAACATTAAAATACCTTTCGTGTCTTTCAATTGAACATCGAGCGCCCTCCGAGCCTCTGCAGCATCCGCAGCCCTCACTTGAGGTGGCCGTTCATCATTAGTTCTTGGCCTCGAAGTCTCACCCATGAGGCTCTCCGTCTTCGTTGGGTCTGGCTTCACTTGCAGCTCCGCCAGGTACGTACTTAGACCAAGTTGAGAATATAGCACTTCAAACGCTGGCATTATCTGTGAACGAGCCGCAGTGGGAAACCTGTCGTTATTGATGAGCCAGTATGCCCTCTCCATGTGACGTATCCCATCATCCATTCGGCCAAGCTGCGAACAGTTTTTGGCAAGATTGACCACTTGCATAAAAGTCTTCGGATGAAATTCTCCCAGAATCGCACTGAAAGCGTCAACGGCAATTTCACCGTGCTCAATGGCCTCTTCCCATCTCTCCTCTTGCTCGTGCTGCTCAATGGTAGCGGCCATGGTATCGAGCTCTTCATTAAACGAGTCGTCAACTAGTTCTCCAGAATCGCGCGCCAAACATCGCTCCAACTGTCGTTGCATGTTCAATGTGATGGAATGCTCGGCTCCCAGGGCATGAGTTGCAATGCTCACGCCAGGAATCAACAAATCAATTGCATCTGAGAGTCGTCCAATTTCAATGTATGATGCTGCAAGATTGCTCATGCACGTTAGTGAGTAGGGATGCTCATCACCCAAAATCTGCTTCTGTTTTGCAAGCACTGCGGCCTGCAAGTCAACTGCCTCTGCGTGCCTTCCTAGGCCTTGGTATGTCAATGCAAGGTTGTTGATGCTTGCCAGCGTGTTGGGATGCTCATCACCTTGAGTCTGCTTCTGTTTTGCAAGCACTGAGAGCTGCAAGTCAAGTGCGTCTGCATGTCGTCCGAGATTTCTATATGTCGATGCAAGGTTACCCATGCTCGACAGAGTGTGAGGATGCTCTTCACCGAGAGTCCGTTTCCAGTTTGCAAGCACTGAGACCTGTAAGTCAAGGGCCTCTGCGTGCCTTCCGAGATGGAAGTATGACGTTGCGAGGTTGTTCATGGTCCCCAGTGTGTCGGGATGCTCATCACCTAGAATCCGCTTCCGATTTGCGAGCACTGAGAGTTCCAAGTCAAGTGCCTCTGTGTGCCGTCCGAGACACCCGTAGGTCGATGCAAGGCAGCTCATACTTGAAAGAGTGCGGGGATGCTCATCACCAAAGGTTCGCTTCAAGTTTGCAAGCGCTGTGACCTGTAAGTCAAGTGCCTCTGCGTGCCTTCCGAAATGTGTGTATGTCGTTGCAAGGTTACCCATGCTCGATAGAGTGTCGGGATGCTCATCACCAAGAGTTCGCTTCTGGTTTGCAAGCACTGCGGCCTGTAAGCCAATTGCCTCTGCGTGCCTTCCTAAGCCTTGGTATGTCAATGCGAGGTTGTTCATGCTGCTCAGCGTGTCGAGATGCTCATCACCTAGAGTCTGCTTCCGTTTTGCAAGCACTGAGAGCTGCAAGTCAAGTGCCTCTGTGTGCCGTCCGAGATGTTTGTATGTCGACGCAAGGTAATCCATGCTCAACAGAGTGTAGGGATGCTCATCACCAAACGTTCGCTTCACGTTTGCAAGTGCTGTGACCTGTAAGTCAAGTGCCTCTGCGTACCTTCCGAGGGCCTGGTACGCTGTGGCAACGTGCATTGCGCAATTATCTAAATTCCAACCACCTCCAGATTCCACAGATTCCTTAGCACGTTCAAAGATGCTTGCATAGTCATTCCATCGACTAGCCTGATGGTAAACTGGGGAGAGGCGAACAGCTATTGGTACAGAGCTGATATGTGCAGCACCTGGGACCAGTGAATCGAGGTGGGGTAGTAGATGCCTCCTCAGAAAAATTGATGCAGAGGAATTGTCATTTAGATCCGGCGTGGAGAGAGCGACTAGCTGAAGAGCGCAATGAATGTCTGGAAAATCCTGGCCATACGTGAATTGAATCGCCTCACGGGTCCATTCATGGACCAGGGGGTGATACGAGAACAACTTCTCTTCTGGGTCATAATCAAGAAGGGAAAATGACATGACATTTTGGATAATTTCGTCAAATGATATTGGATTCCATCGTCCTTCACTGTTTCGAACGTGATTCAAAAAGACGGATAGCCATATTTGAGGCCCTTCGTCGATGTCGTTCAACGGTTTCGACTCCGCAGCACGCAGAAAGAGATCTTTTGGAATACCAGTGTAGTGGAGATACGAGCAGATCTGCATAAAGTGGCGGGGAGCCGGTTTAAGCTGGTCGAAGCTAATAGCCCAAGTTGTATAAACACTCCAGGGGTAATTGTCGGGAACGTGGCCTTTGCGCTCTCGTAGCAGACGAGACCGCTCTACCTGAAAGAGCTCGATATATTCTTGATATCCGCAGCTGGTAGCAGACATATACGATCCTGCCTGAGTAACGGCCAGGGCAAACCAATGAAGCATCTAATACATCAATGAGAGCTGAATTGCACAGGTAGAGAGTCAATGGGACACACTTCAGCAACTTGCGCGACGAGTGAATCCTCATTATCAGAGGGTGCTTCTCTCGATCCTACCAACTTCTTCAATAGTCCCTCTGCAGCCCATTTCTCCAAGTCTTCAAGCCGTCTACTTCTAGCATCCTTAACAGTTAATCCCGCAAGCTCAGGGTTCCGGGATGTGATAATGACGCTGCCATGGATCGACTTCGGTATGTACTTCTGAATGGAAAACGCTTTGTCGTCCGCGTTGTCCAAGATGAGGAGCCAACGGCTAGTTTGATAACTCAGCCACTGAACAGCATCCTCAGCATTTTCTCCGACTTTTCGGTCAATGGCAATGGCCTTCAAGTCAGTTTCAAGTGTGGTTTCAAGGGAGGCGTCAACGAAATAAACAGCGTCAAATCTATCAAAAGGTCAGCAACCATGTCGCAAATATTCTTATACCCATTACTCACACCCGGGGAGACCGTGTCTGGCACTCCAGTACAAACTGGAATAAGAGCTGGCTCTTTCCAGACCCTCCCAACCCGTGAATTACATAGATGTGGGAGCTAGATCCAACGTCGGAGGTAAAATAAGCATGCATGTGGTCCAATTCGTGACGGCGACCAGTGAAGTTGGGACTGGGAAGAGGGCACTTCTTGACCCATACCGTGGCTGCAATCTCGACAGGGAGGAGACCGTCTAAGATGAGGTCAGAATGAGGTCATAGTGAGGATGAAAGTAACCTACCAAGTTCAGAAACTTCAATAGACGCCGGCCGCTCGACTAGTTGCTTCACTGCCGAATTGATTTGATCGGACGTCTGCTCTTGTCCAACGTACGCTGTTATATGCGCTCGAATTTCGCTCAGCGTGGGATTGAGTTTGAGGACGGCACGTTCGAGACCGTATGGAACATCGAAACGGAAGTACAGATTCGGTATTCCGGCAAGTCGACGGTACGTTTGCTCAGCCGCACGGACGCTGTCCATCGCAAGCTGGACGACTGCCCGTGCAGCATCCTCTTTGGCATCTCTGATCTGAACTGGTCCTGGGTGTCCGCAGCCTAAGCTGATGATACAGGACATGGAACGACCAGGGAAAGCTGCTTTTGCCTCCTGGCGGACCTGATCGATAGGGTTGTTGAACCCATGGCATGCAGGAGAGAAGTAGTCGATTTGTCTATGAGGTGGCCCGAGAGTGACGGGCGTGAAGAGATCTGGAATAGCCGTTGTAGCACGGATAGCTTCGACAACGGTACATTTCGGCGGATCAGAATCAATGCGAGAACGATAGGTTCGAAGGAGGATGGGATGCTGAAGATTCAGGGCGTGCATCACGGTGACGAACCTATGGATGATGGGTTAGAAGGTCTCAGCGACGAAATGGCAAGATGGCTTACACTCTGCATTTGGAATTTTCCTCCTGTGGCTTGACCAGCGGGCAATTTTCGTCACTAGGGTTGGTCTTGGACGCGACAAAGGTCTTCAACGCGGCTTCGAGCCTTTGCGATCGTTCTTCCTTCGACCAGCCAGCTGTATCGGGATGTTGGTGGACGGCTTTTAAGACACGACGATACTCGCGAATTGTGTCGTTGACGCTAATGTCAAAACGACCCAGCATAAAGGCGAGCAAACTGCAGGATGGATTCAGCACTCGCTTGGGACGAAAATATGGCGATAATACGAACCCTCCATCCCCAACACCCCCAATCATTTGAAACGTTTTGTTGGCGCTGAATGAACCTGAAGGCGACCCATTGTCGGCTTCGTACCTTGACGCGATTTCTTTAAGAATGATGAGCGGCGGCATGACGCCAGATTCGTGCATTGATGCACCATCTTCGGACATTCGTCAGTTCGTGTATGAAGTAAGATGGGCAGATGGGTATTGTGCTCACCAATAGAGAGGACAGTGAGGCCGTCCGTGTCCTCACTCATTCCTGAACGTGTGTAGATGGTAACAAACGGAAGACAAGCGACTAGCCTATATAGCAACACCCTGGCACTAGACGCCTAGATGTCAAGACATTTTTACAAGACACTTCATTTACATAAGGGCGTCTCTAACTAAAGGCAGGGTATGTACGCGTGTAATCCTTGCGCGACGGTCGAGAAGCTGTAGAATTCGCGAATTTGAGATTCTTGGAGAGGAAAAAAGAAGAGAATAAGTACATTAGATGAGCTGTGGCAGTGAATACCCCTACCTCATGGTCGTCTTGCATTCCCGTGCATCACCTCTGTCGTCAACTCGGCGGCTAATAACAGGCAAACATGACTTTCACAGCAATTGCAGTACAGAGACCGACGAATACTGTGAAGCAGCAAATCAATTAGATTTTACCATATCTGTGTTGGAGGCAGGTCGACATCCTTCACTAGCCAGTCAGAACTGGTAATCTGAACGAGGATAAGGTATAGCTTTCTGGTGTTCATTTGCCGGCCAGGTGAAGCCCAATATTCATAAAAACTCTAGAATTGTGGGTGTTTAGAAAGAAACAGCAACGAATAGAGTTGTGGGTGAAAGGAAGAGTGATGGGAACGGACGAAGAAGTTCACGGTTCCAAAGATAGCTTGCGGTTTAACCCTTCTTCAACCTCCATACCTTTTGCGATTGATCCCTCCGCGAGAAATTCTACACGCTTTCTGACCCTTCTTCTGTGCATGCTGTGCGACGTTTTTGTCCCTCTCCTGAAAATCCTCAACTCTCTTTTCGTTACCCTTTCGTTACCCATTGGACCTCATCCAGATCCCACCACAAGACTTGAAACGCATTAGAACTGCTTTCCCAGCTCTTCTGCTGCTGCGACCCGCATATGTTGTGCATCGAATTCCCAGCTGTTGCTCCAACTCCAAACGAAGCATTCGGTCTTTTCTGTTACGTTCGATCCTCCTCCCCTTTCGCATAGTCATTTCGCTTAACGTTGACCTTAGTTTAGATAGCCACTTCGTGATTTTTTCCCGTCCCCCGTAAATGCCTGTTCGGCATCCACTTACACCGTCCTATTTCAACCCACTGCAAGATCAGGCCAGCACTCCGTCGCCATAATGAACTCGATACCTCTGTGCGATAGATGGGCCAGTAATGCCTAGTATGCCGCATAGACCAAAATACTGTCGTTGTTGCACACGATCCTTTGCCGACCTCACCTCTGTTATCTCGCATTTTCAGCGGTTAATGTGTGTAAAGAACCAGTCGCTCCCTCTCAGATACACATCCACTGGATCTCAGGTATGTACTGTCTTTGATTGAGTGAAGGTTCTGAAAAGACTAACTTTCCATAGCCTCAGCTTTCTGATCTTCAGGCTCATAGCGTAGGTCGATATAATTCCCTTGCGCCTCTAAATCTTCTACAGATGCTTCTTCTAGATGAGTGCGTTCCTCCTCCGCACTTTTAAACGGCTGGATGTACAGACCGTTCATTATCCCAGCAATTATCATATCAACAAATGACAACGTGAACAGGCTCCTTTTGAGGCAGGAGTTGCTGCACGAGAGGCGGTAGCGTCGCCGTGAGAGAATTTCGGTGGACAGCTTGAGAGAGTGCAGACGGGATGATTTGCCAATCAGAAAGGGTAGGCGGTCGGCACAGGAGTTGCGGCAGCTTCAAGGTAAGACCTTTTCTTCGTTGCTTAGTCGTTTGTTCCATTCCTATCTTGTTAAAATAAGTGCGTATGTCCTCATGGTAACTAATAATATCCTGAATATTCCCACTATTTCGCGTATAATCGTGAACGGAGAGGCAAGAAGCGACGGACTAGTAAACAGCAGGACGTGAGAGTTTAGACTGGGGGAAAAAATAGAAGAAAGAAAGTGGGAGTCTTATGCGATGTACACAAAGTTACCAATCCAACTTTTAGCTTCTTCAAAGATACTTCCCCAGATGTTGTCATCCTGCGAATGGCCCCATTCGTTGTCGGTGATAGCAAACTCGGCACCAGATCTTCCAATGAGGTTTTCCAGATCCACGCCTCCCATGATCGCCAGTCGGAGTACTTGTAGACCTGACGCCTTCCAGCTCGCGGTCTGCATCGTAGTAACTCGCTTGATTGCTCCCAAGTCTTCTACGTTAACGAGTACGTGGATAACCATAGTTACGAGATTATTTTTTGTTACAATAGTACAATTTCTTTCAATGTACAATATTTTCTTATCAAGTTTACTTATAACTCGTGCTAAGTAGCAGCCTGGCCGCAAGAACTCTTTGCTCCAAAAACTTGAGGCGCTCGAGAGGAAAGCAGCAATAGCATGTTGCTGGGCACGGCACCCCAAAGGTAATGGTTCGTGAGAAAGGGGGAGGAATGGGTATAATGGGGTAGAGTTGGTGGAGACATGTTCGGTAATGCAGGCGTCGTACGAACTTGCGGTTTTGAGCTGGCCTTCTTCTATGACAAAGACGATGACGAAGTGTCTCCTCGTTCGTCATTATCTTGATTGTCCCGTGCAGCCCCCATGACACCTGAGTATGGATCTCAAGGATGGGATAAAGAGGAGTCCACTCCGTCGAGGTAATAAAGGAGATTGGATCCCTTGGGACATTCATTCCGCCGCCAGGCACATCGAGGTATTCTCCAGTCGAAGGGCTCTTCCCAAATTCGAGAGAGGTGGGACGCTTCACGAACAGGAGTCGCTGAGCTTTTCGAAAACGCAGATGACCTGGGACTTGGAATAGGGGACGTCAGAGAACGCCCCTCGTGAGATTTAGGAGATGGTGAGAGACGGGGCCGGATTAACGCAGCCAACCCAACGTTCATCCTCTGCGCAGCGCGAACAGCTACTGCTTCTTCTTCCATCATCCAAATATCCGTCTCATCATATTCCGACATACTTGTTGTCGAACTTCGGAAACCCAATTTTTCTTGGAAGGATTTGGGTAACGCGGTACAACGACCACGCTGAAAGTAGAACAACATCCAGCGCGATACACCCTAAAAAATATCCACACATTCAATTAGCATTAAAGGGTCAATAATAATCGCCAAGTGAGAACTCACCAATACATGGCAAACAAAGCACCAAATTACAAAGGTGATCACAGCAAAACGCCTCCTTTAAGCGTGTGCCAACACCTCGAAAATCGGGAAAAACGGATACTGCTGTTGAATCGTTCGCATTTCGTAGTCTCGAAAGATCATGTTCGTTTAGAGTTAACAAGCCATGCATCTCGAGTTTGATGAATATATTGTCAGCGGACGCATCTGTAGAATCACATGTGGGTTCGTGAATAGCCACTCCATGTCGAATAACTGCAATGGGCATACTTCAAAAAAATGACGTCTATGAAGACGGGCAACACGTACTCATCGCGAGGAACAGCGTGCCCAGCTGTGCCGCGAATCCATTCCCGATGTGCGAATTCCACAGGTTGTTGACTGGTGAATGCTAACGCATTGACACATCAGCTGAGGTACAGGATCGGATATATTCACTCACGCGACATACAATGCTCCGGTGTGTACCTCGTGTATGAAGAGACGTGGGAGGTTGTCCCTCTAGTTGGATCGACCCATTCAAAAAGCGATCTCCAAATTGACCAATAGAAATCAGAGCAGATGCTTTCCAAAGTCCTTGAACCGCCGTTCAATTTCAAGTTCTCGCGAACGGGAAGCGAATGCATCCTTGTCCCGACCTTTGACACAACCAGAGTTCTCGGTGTCACTGGTCAGTGGTGGACAGGTTATTTCATCTTGAGCCGTATTGGCGAACGGAATCGGCGCCGCGGGAACGAGACGACGCAAGGGCATGACTATGGTGGTCTGACGTTGTATGAGCCTTGTGGAAGACAAAGTGGTCAGTTATTTTTTTCAAAGAACGGCAAGGAGGACGGACGAAACAATATGCATTCGGCAAACATTTAGTCCGAGGGTTGTATTGTGTCTTGATCGGGAGCGAGGCTCTTGAAGGAAAGGAAAACCAAAAAAGGGACTTTGAGAGATGGAAGAACGCGACAGTCAGGTCCAGCGTAAGTGAAAAGAAGAGAGGAACTCACAAAAAGTTTCAAATATTCTCAATCTACGCTTCTTTGATTGGTTGAAATGGATGAGATGCACAGAATTCATGGAATTCGTCTGAACCAGCCAAGCGATTGACATGGTAGCATTGCTTCGGTTTCCAGCGAGAACGAAGGAGATAGTCTTTCACAGAATCGTGTGACAGCAATAGTTGAATGGAAACGGGAGAAGGAAAACGGTGGTGGTAGTCGTGAACAAAGTCCCATGCACTCAAGACTCGCTGTGACATTCGGCGTTATGGCACTGGCTTGCTTCGTCTTTCCACCTTTGTTTCTGTTTACTTCTTGCGATTGTGCTACAGGCAGCTAAAAGAAGCAATAGAGTCAACTAAGGTCCCGAATGGAACTCTATGCTTTATCATCCTGATGCAACGCAACGATCCCCCCACCTGGAAGGAATGAATAAGCACCTTCGACAGAGATTCATTGCGACGTCTCCAGGCTACCGTCGTGCTCACCTGACAGAACTGGATGTTTTGCATGCAACTCCTTCCGCTTCTCACTATAGACGATCGACTCCTCTTAAGTGTAAGTAAAACGCTCACGACCTTCCTCCTTGAGCTCCTACTGACAGTCGAGTTCTTCCAAATCGAATATATTATACTTCGGTGCGTCTCTGGTCGTCTATTGCTTGCTAGCCTCCTTTCTCTTTCTGTTTCATCAGGTGCAAATACGAGGGCGTATTCCTAGTACACCCAAATTTTACGGGCTCTTCATAACCACCTGAGATCTTGAAGGAGGGTCTTCGTATATGTGCTTAGTAGGTGTAAAGGTGCCATTCTTTGTGTAAAGTCTTGTTTCGATGGGACTAGAATAGCCTAATCGACCAATTGTCGAGACTGCTCAAACCCCCAAAACCTCCTTCTCCGCTCCATCACTTCGGACACAACTGAACGCACTCGCGAAAAAGCTCGGCATAATTCATCTTTCTCCAAATCGTACTTCTATGAGCAATTTCAAGTTGTTTTACATACACAATTTTGTCTTTGGCAGAGTGCCTTGGTGCCAACGTCTCGTTCTGACATCTTTCTCAATCGTCTCGTGGCTTCTTCATGTCCCTCCACTGAATTCCAAGAATCACAAGAGCAAACAGAATTATACGCGCCATCTCAAGTCGGCACTGTCTCTGCTGCTTCTCCGACTTTGCTCCGACTTGAAGTTTCAGTTTCTCCAAATCTGCTTCGACTTTCAGTTTCTTGAGGTCTATTTTGGCCATAGAGAGTTCGTGAGATCCGTTTTCTGAAAGAATGCTGCGTAGTTCTGGATCGCTCATATGACTATGAGTGATATCATGTCCCTCTGTTGGCCCTTTGGTTTCAGCGGGCAACAGGGTACTACTCGTCGAAGAGACAGCCTTCAAGCCATGGGGTAAGTAAAAAAAGTCGAACGCAAAATGTATAGCTCACGAAGTTGGAAGTAACGCTGACGTCGGGATCTTGAGAGTCAATTCTGCTGGGAGTGAGACTACGAACTTCGTTCGTTACAGTATCGTGTTCATTTTTCTAAAAACCGGTTAGTATCATACAAGCATCGAAACAAAGCTTATTCACTAAAGTGGAAGACGAGATTATGATCGTAGGTTGGTCGACAAAAGGACCGGTAACCGGAGTGTTTCTCCCGACTGGCGCTGCCGGTTCGTTCTGGTCATTCTATAGATCAGTTAGCCGCCAAAGACATCGAAGAAGGTATTGAGTTACGGGAATAGAGGAGCGGTCTCTGGCCTTTCCCTTTCTTATGCTCTCTTTACTTGTCTCAGGAGCATTGGTCACTGTCTTGCTCATTCTTTTGGCGGTAGCCAAGTCCTAGTCATAGTGTAAGTTCAATCCCGGAAACTTGTCCAAAACGTCACTCACTGTAACAGCTGCTTCAGCAGATGCATTTGAAGATTCCTCTGCCTCGGTAGCTTGTGTAGAACCGGAGGCAGTTACACCATCTTTCACCACTGTAGTTATCTATTAGTTCTGGCATCCTGTAGAAAACAAAATGTTGAGGTACCTTTCGTGTCTTTTAATTGAACATCGAGCGTCCTCCGAGCATCTGCAGCATCTGCAGCTCTCGTTTGGGGTGGCCGTTCGTCGTCGGCTTTTGGCCTCGAAGTCTCACCCGTGGAACTCTCCGTCTTCGTCGGGACTGGTTTCACTTGCGGCTCTGCCAGGTATGTGCTTAAACCAAGATGAGAATACATTTCTTCAAAGACCGGCAACATCTGCAAACGAGCTGCAGAGGGAAACTTGTCATTTTTGATGAGCCAGTATGCTCTCTGCATGTGACGTTGCATATCATCCATCCGGCTGAACATCATACAGTTCTTGGAAAGATTGAGCACTTGCATGAAAGTCTTTGGATGAAATTCTCCCAGAATCGCGCTGAAAGCGTCGACGGCGATCTCGCCGTGCTCAATAGCCTCTTCCCATCTCCCCTCTTGCTCGTACTGCCCAATGGTAGCGGCCATGGTATCGAGCTCTTCGTGAAATGAGTCGTCAACTTGTTCTCCGGAATCAATCGCCAAGCTGCTCTCCAACCTTTGCTGCAGAATCGATGTGTGGGGATGCTCGGCTCCTAAAACCCGAAGTGCAGTGCCAACAGCGGGAATCAACATATCTGTCGCCTCTGCATGCCTTCCGAGGTCTTGGTATGTCGATGCAAGGTTGTTCATGCTCGTCAGGGTGGAGGGATGCTCATCACCTAGAATCCGCTTCCGATTTGCAAGCACTGAGAGCTCTAAGTCAAGTGCTTCCGCATGCCTTCCGAGATGTGTGTATGATGTTGCGAGGTTGTTCATGGCCGTCAGCGTGTCGGGATGCTCATCACCTAGAATCCGCTTCCAGTTTGCAAGCACTGAGAGCTCCAAGTCAAGTGCGTCTGCGTGCCGTCCGAGATGTGTATATGTCGATGCAAGGTTGCCCATGCTCATCAGAGTGTCGGGATGCTCATCACCTAGAACCCGCTTCCGGTTTGCAAGTACTGAGAGCTCCAAGTCAAGTGCGTCTGCGTGCCGCCCAAGGTGTGTGTACATCGATGCAAGGTTGTTCATGCTCGTCAATGTGGAAGGATGGTCATCACCCAGAGTCAGCTTCTCGTTTGCAAGTGCTGAGGCCTGTAAGTCAAGTGCCTCTGCGTGCCTTCCGAGGGCCTGGTATGCTGCGGCAAGGTTGCTTTTGCACGTATCTAGGCCCCAACCAACTCCGGATCCCCCAATTTCCTTAGCACGTTCAAAGATGTTTGCATAGTCATTCCATCGACCGGCCTGGTCGTAAACTGGGGAGAGGCGAACAGCGATCGGTACAGAGCCGATATGGGCAGCACCTGGGACCAGGGAATCTAGGTGGGGTAGTAGACGTCTCTTCAGCAAAACTGATGCCAATGATTTGTCATTTGTACTCGGCGTGGAGAGAGCGACCAGCTGAAGAGCACACTGGACGTCTGGAAAATCCTGGCCATAGGCGAATTGGATTGCCTCACGAGTCCATTCATGGACCAGGGGGTGATACGAGAACAACTTCTGTTCTGGGTCATAATCAAGAAGGGAAAATGACATGACATTTTGGATGATTTCGTCAAATGATATTGGGTTCCATCGTCCTTCACTGTTCCGAACGTGATTCATGAACTCGGAAAGCCAGATCTGAGGCCCTTCGTCAACGTCCGTCAGCGGTTTTGACTCCGCAGCACGCATAAAGAGATCTTTTGGAATGCCGGTGTAGTGGAGATACGAGCAGATCTGCATAAAGTGGCGGGGACCAGGTTTAAGCTGGTCAAAGCTAATGGCCCACGTCGTGTAAACACTCCATGGGTAATTGTCCGGGACATGGCCTTTGCGCTCGCGTAGCAGACGAGACCGCTCCACCTCGAAGAGTTCGATATATTCTTGATATCCACGACCAGTAGCGGACATGTATGAACCTGCTTGAGTAATGGCCAAAGCGAAACAATGGAGCATCTGATCTAGTAGTGAGGATTGAATTACCAGGTCGAAAATAATGGAACATACTTCAACAACCTGGGTGACAAGTGAATCCTCGTCATCAGATGGTGGTCCCCTCGATCCTACCAACTTCTTCAACAGTGTTTCTGCAGCCCATTTCTCTAAGTCTTCGATCCGTCTACTTCCAGAGTCTTTAGATGTCAGGCCTGCAAGCTCAGGGTTTCGGGAAGTGATGACGACGCTGCCATGGATCGACTTTGGTATGTACTTCTGAATAGAAAAGTTTTTATCATCCGCATTGTCCAAGATGAGGAGCCAACGATTGGTCTGACAACTAAGCCATTGGATGGCGTCAGCAGCACTTTCGCCAATTTTGTGGTCAATAGCGATAGCTTTCAGATCCGTTTCAAGGGTAGTTTCGAGAGAGGCATCAACAAAGTAAACCAAGTCGAATCTGTTACGACATTAGCCACCATGCCGCAAGTACTCTTATACCCATTACTCACATCCGGGGAGACCGAGTCTGGCACTCTAGCACAAACTGGAATAAGAGCTGGCTCTTTCCAGAGCCTCCCAACCCGTAAATTACATAGATGTGGGAAGTAGATCCAACGCCAGAAGAAAAGTAAGCGTGCATGTGATCCAATTCGTCACGACGACCTGTGAAGTTGGGACTAGGAAGAGGGCACTTCTTGACCCATACCGTAGCAGTAGCCTCAACAGGAAGAATGCCATCTAAGATGAGGTCAGAATGCGGACATAGGTTGGACAAATCTAACATACCGAGCTCCGAAGCCTCGATAGAAGCAGGCCGCTCAATCAGCTGTTTCACTGCCGAGTTGATTTGATCGGACGTCTGCTCTTGTCCAACGTACGCTGTTATATGCGCTCGAATTTCGCTCAGCGTGGGATTGAATTTGAGGACGGCGCGTTCGAGACCGTACGGAACATCAAAACGAAAGTACAGATTCGGTATCCCAGCAAGGCGACGATAGGTCTGCTCGGCGGCACGAACGCTGTCCATGGCAAGCTGGACGACTGCCCGTGCAGCATCCTCCTTGGCATCCTTGATCTGAACTGGTCCAGGGTGTCCACAACCTAAGCTGATGATACACGATATGGAATGACCAGGGAAAGCCGCCTTCGCTTCCTGGCGGACCTGGTCGATAGGATTGTTAAAGCCATGACACGCGGGTGAGAAATAATCGATTTGTCGATGAGGTGGCCCAAGAGTGACGGGCGTGAAGAGATCTGGCATGGCTGTCGTAGCTCGGATAGCTTCGACGAGGGTACATTTCGGCGGATCAGCGTCAGCTCGAGAACGATAGGTTCGAAGGAGGATGGGATGTTGAAGATTCAAGGCATGCATCGCGGTGACGAATCTATGGCTGATGAGTTAGAAGGTCTCAGCGACGAAATGACAAGACGACTTACACTCTGCATTTGGGATTTTCCTCCTGTGGCTTGACCAGCGGGCAATTTTCGTCACTAGGGTTGGTCTTGGAGGCGACAAAGGCCTTCAACGCGGCTTCGAACAGTCGAGATCGCTCATCTTTCGACCAGCCAGCTGCGTCGGAATGTTGGTGGACGGCCTTTAAGATACGACGGTACTCTCGAATTGCATCGTTGAGACTTATGCCAAGATGGCCCAGCATCAAGGCCAGCAAACTGCAGGATGGATTCAGCACTCGATTGGGACGAAAGTATGGCGATACTACGAACCCTCCATCCCCAACACCACCAATCATTTGAAATATTTCGTTGGCGCTGAACGAACCTGGAGGCGACCCTTTGTCGGCTTCGTACCTTGACGCGATTTCTTTGAGAATGATGAGGGGCGGCATGACGCCAGATTCGTGCATAGATGCACCATCTTCAGACATTCGTTAGTTTGTGCATGAAACAAGATGGGCATGATGCTCACCAATAGAGAGCACAGTAACGCCGTTCGTGGCTTCACTCATTCTTGAACCTGTGTAGGGGTAGCAAACGGACGACAAGCGACTGGTTTATATAGTAGCACTTTGGCATTAGACGCCTCGACGTCAAGACATTTTTATAAGACAGTTCATTTGAGGGACGATAACCGAACGGAGAGCGCAGTGTGTAACACTTGTGCGACAGTGTAGAAGCTGTAGAATTCGTGGATTAGTAGTGCTTGGCGGAAAACAAAAGAGCAGGAGATGAGTACCTTACATGAACTGTGGCGGTGAACACTCCAACCTCAAGGTCCTCTTGCATTTCCCTGCATCACCAATAGACGGCCCGTTGTCGACTTGGAGGCTAATAACGGGTCAACACGACTTTTACGCCAATCGCAGCACAGAGTCCAACAAATACTGTGAAGCAGCAAATTCATTCGGTTTTACCATATCTGTGTCGGAGGCAACCGGAAATCCTTCGCTGGCTAACCAGAACTGGTAATCTCAACGAGAACAGGTCATTGCCTTCTGGTGTTCATTTTCCAGCCAGGTGGAGCCCAATGTTCATAAACACTCTAGAATTGTGGGTGCTTAGACGGAAACAGCAGCGAATAGGTAAGGAGAGGAGTGATGGGAAAGGACGAACAAGTTCACCCTCCTAAAGATAGCTTCCGAGTCCTTCATGCCCGACTCTCCTCCAACCTCCATACCTTTCATGATTGATCCCTCTGCGAGAAATTCTACACGCTTTCTGAACCCTTCTTCTATGCATGCTGTGCGACATTTTTGTCCCTCTTTGGAAAATCCTCAACTCTGTTTTCGTTACCCATTGGACTTCATTCAGATCTCACCAGAAGACTTGAAACGCATTAGAACTGCTTTCCCTGTTCTGATTCTGCGACAAGCATCTGTTTTGCATCGAATTCCAGACTGTTTCTACAACTCCAAACGAAGCGTTTGGCCTTTCCTGGTACGTTCGATCCTCCTCCCCTTTCGCATATTCATTTCGCTCAGCGTTGACCTTGGCTTATATAACCACTCCATGTTTTTCCCCGTCCCCCGTAAACGCCTGCTCGGCATCCAATTACACTATCCTTTTTCAGCCCACTGCAAGATCAGGCCAACACTTCGCAGCCATAATGAACTTGATACCTCTGTGCGATAGACGGGCCAGTAGTGCCTTGTATGTCGCATAGACTAAAATACTGTCGCTGTTGCACATGATCCTTTGCCGACGTCATCTCTGTTAACTCGCATTTTCAGTGGTTAACGTGTGGAAAGAACCAGTCGCTCCTTCCCAGATATACGTCCACCTGATCTCATGTATGTACTGTTTGTTATTGAGAGAAGATTCTAACAAGACTCACTTTCCATAGCCTCAGCTTTCGGATCTTCAGGCGCATAGCGTAAGTCGATATAAGTCCCGTGCGCCTACAAATCTTCTGCAGACGCTTGTTCCAGATGTGTACGTTCCTCCTCCGCACTTCTAAACGGCTAGATTTACAGACCATTCATTATCCCAGCAATTATCAGATCATCAACGACAACGTGAACACGCTCCTTTTGAGGCAGGATTCGCTTTACGAGATGCAGTAGCGTTGCCCTCAGAGAATTTCGGTGGACAGCTTGAGATAGTGCGGACGGGATGATTTGCCAATCAGAAAGGGTAGGCGGTCGGCAGAGGAGCTGCAGCAGCTTCGAGGTGAGACCTTTCCTTCGTTGCTTAGTCGTTCCTTCCATTCCCATCTTGTTAGAATGAGTACATGGTAATTAACAATATCTTGGATATTCACACTATTTTGTGTACAGTTGTAAGTGGAGAGACCAGAAGTGATGGACTGGTAAGCAGCAGGAGGTTAGAGTTTAGACTGGGAGGAAAATAGACGAAAGAAAGTGGGAGTCTTAGGCGTTGTACAAAAGGTTGCATATCCAACTCGTAGTTTCTTCAAAGGAACTTCCCCAGGCGTTGGCATCTACGAATGGCCCGATTTGTGTATTGATAGCACACTCAGCACCAGACCTTCCAATGAGGCTTTCGAGATCCACGTCTTCCATTATCGCCGCAGTCGGAGTCCTTGCAGACATGACGCCTTCCAACTCGTGGTCTGCATCGTAGTAACTTGCTTGATTGTTCCAAACTCTTCTACGTTGACGAGGATGTGGATCACCATGCTCACGAGACTGTTTGTTGTTACAATAGTACAATTTCTTTCAATGCATAATATTTTCTTATCAAGTTTGCTTATGATTCATGCTAAGTAGCGGCCGAGCCGCAAGAACTCTTTGCTCCAAGAACTTGAGGCGCCCCGAGAGGGAAGCAGCAATAACATGTTGCTGGGCAAGGCACCCCAAACGTAATGGTTCATGATAAAGGAGAGGAATGGGTATAATGGGATAGAGTTGGTGGAGACATGTTCGGTAATGCAGGTGTCGTAATGCGGATTTGCAGTTTTAAGCTGGCCTTCTTCAATGACAAAGACGATGGCGAAGTGTCTCCTCATTCGTCATTATCTTGATTATCTTGTTCAACCTTCATGACACCTGAGTATGGATCTCAAGGAAGGGATAAAAGGGAGTCCACTCCGTTGAGGTTATAAAGGAGATGGGATCTCTTTGAGCATTCATTGCGCTGCCAGGCATATCGAGGTATTCGCCAGTCGAAGGGCTCTTCCCAAATTCGAGAGAGGTGGGACTCCTCGCAAGCAGGAGACGCTGGCTTTTCGAAAGCGCAGGTGACCTGGGACTTGGAATGGGGGACGTCAGAGAACGCCCATTCTTGAGGTTTAGGAGATGGTGAGAGACTAGGCTGGATTAACGCAGCCAACCCAACGTTCATCCTCTGCGCAACGCTCACAGCTACTGCTTCCCCCCCAATCATCCCAATATCCATCCTATCACATTCCGACATACTTGTTGTCGAACTTCGGAAACCCAATTTTTCTTGGAAGGATTTGGGTTACGCGGTACAGCGACCACACTGAAGGTAGAACAACAGCCAGCGCGATACACCCTGAAAAATACCCCACACATTCAATTAGCATTAAAGGGTCAATAATAATCACCAAGTCAGAACTCACCAATACATGGCAATCAAAGCACCAATTACAAAGGTGATCACAGCAAAAACGCCTCCTTTAAGCGTCTGCCAACACCTCGAAAATCGGGAAAAACGGATACTGCTGTCGAACCGTTCGCATTTCGTAGACTCTAAAGATCGTGTTCGTTTAGTGTTGACAAGCCATACATCTCGAGTTTGACGAATATATTGTCAGCGGACGAATCTGTAGAATCACATTTGGGTTCGTGAATAGGCACTCCATGTTGAATAACTGCAATGGGTGTACTTCAAAAAATGACGTCTATGAAGTCGGGCAACACGTACTCATCGCGAGAAACAGCATGCCCAGCTGTGACGTGAATCCATTCCCGATGTGCGAATTCCAGAGGTTGTTGCCTGGTGAATGCTAACGCATTAACGCACCTACTGAGGTACAGGGTCGGATATATCCACTCACGCAACATGCAATGCTCCGGTGTGTCTCTTGTATGAAAGACGTGGGAGGTTGTCCCTCTAGTTGGATCCGACCCGTTCAAAAAGCGATCTCCGAATTTCTCAATAGAAATCAGAGCAGGTGCTTCCCAAAGTCCATGAACCGCCGTTCAGTTTCAAGTTCTCGCGAACGGGAAGCGAATGCATCCTTGTCCCGACCTTTGACACAACCAAGGTTTTCGGTGTCACTGGTCAGTGGTGGACAGGTTATTTCATCTTGTGCCGTATTGGCGAACGGAATCGGCGCCGCGGGAACGAGACGACGCAAGGGGATGACTATGGTGGTTTGACGTCGTATGAGTCTTGTGGAAGACAAAGTAATCAGTCATTTGTATTTCAAAGAATGGCAAGGAGAACGCACGAAACAAGGTGCATTTGGCAAAAATATTTTGTCTGGGCTGTGTTGTGTCTTGGTCGGGAGCGAGGTTCCTGAAGGGGAAGAGAAACCAACAAAACAGACTTTGAGGTGGAAGAACGTGTCATTCAGATCCAGCGTAAGCGAAAAGAAGAGAGGAACCCACAAAAAGTTTCAAATATTCTCAATCTGCGCCTCTTTGATTGGTTGAAATGGATGAGATGCACAGAATTCATGGGATTCGTCTAAACCAGCCGAGCGATTGACAGAATAGTATTGCTTCGATTGCCAGCAAGAATGAAGGAGATAGTCTTTCACAGGATCGTGTGAAAACCATAGTTGAAAGGATAAGGGTGGTGGAAGTCGTGAACAAAGTCCAAGACTCGCTGTGACATTCGGCGTTATGGCTGGCTTGCTTCGTATTTCCACCTCTTGTCTCTGTCTACCTCTTGCAATTGTGCTACAGGCAGCTAAAAGAATCAAGAGAGTCAACTAAGGTCCCGAATGGAACTCTATGCTTATCATCCTGATGCAACGCAACTATCCCCCCACCTGGAAGGAGTGAATAAGCACCTTCGACAGAGATTCATTGCGACGTCTCCAGGCTACCGTCGTGCTCACCTGACAGAACTGAATGTTTTTCATGCAACTCCTTCCGCTTCTCACTATAGACGATCGACTCCTCTTAAGTGTAAGTAAAACGCTCACGACCTTCCTCCTTGAGCCCCTACTGACAGTCGAGTTCTTCCAAATCGAATGTATTATAGTTCAGTGCGTCTCTGGTCGTATATTGCTTGCTAGCTTCCTTTCTCTTTCTGTTTCATCAGGTGCAAATACGAGGGCGTATTCCTAGTACGCCCAAATTTTACGGGCTCTTCATAACCACCGGAGATCTTGAAGGAGGGTCTTCGTATATGTGCTTAGTAGGTGTAAAGGTGCCATTCTTTGTGTAAAGTCTTGTTTCAATGGTACTAGAATAGCCTAATCGACCAATTGTCGAGACTGTTCAAACCCCCCACACCTCCTTCTCCGCTCCATCACTTCGGACACAACTGAACGCACTCGCGAAAAAGCTCGGCATAATTCATCTTTCTCCAAATCGTACTTCTATGAGCAATTTCAAGTTGTTTTACATACACAATTTTGTCTTTGACAGAGTGCCTTGGTGCCAACGTCTCGTTCTGACATCTTTCTCAATCGTCTCGCGGCTTCTTCATGTCCCTCCACTGAATTCCAAGAATCACAAGAGCAAACAGAATTATACGCGCCATCTCGAGACGGCACTGCCTTTGCTGTTTCTCTGACTTTGCCTTGACTTGAATTTTCAGTTTCTCCAAATCTGCCTCGACTTTCAGTTTCTTGAGCTCCATTTTGGCCATGGATAGTTCGTGAGATCTGTTTTCTGAAGGAATGCTGCGCAGTCCTGGAACGCTCATATGACTATGAGCGATTTCACGTCCCTCTGTTGGCACTTTGGTTTCAGCGGGCAACAGAGTACTATTCGTCGAAACAACAGCCTTCGATACATGGCGTAAGTAAAAAGGTCGAACACAAAAGACATAGCTCACAAAGTCGGAAGTAACGCTGACGTCGGGTTCTTGAGAGTCAGTTCTGCTGGGGGTGAGATTACGAACTTCGTTCGTTACGATATCGTGTTCATTTTTCTATAAATCCGTGAGTATCACACAACCATTGAAAGGAATGCTTACTTACTAAAGTGGAAGAAGAGACTTCCACCGTAGGTTGGTCGACGGAAGGACCGGTAGCTCGAGGGTTTCTCCCGACTGGCGCTGCCGGTTCGTTCTGGTCATTCTATAGATCTGTTAGCCGCCGAAGACATCGAAAAAGGTACTGAGTTACGGGAATAGAGGAGCGGTCTCTGGCCTTTCCTTTTCTTATGCTCTCTTTACTTGTCTCAGGAGCGTTGGCCACCGTCTTGTTAGTTCTTTTGGCGGTAGCTAAGTCCTAGTCGTCATGTAAGTTTGATGGTAGAAACTTGTCCCAAGCGTCGCTCACCGTAACAACTACTTCAGCAGATACATTTGGAGATTTCTTGGCCTCGGTCGCAGATGTAGAACTGGAGGACGTTGTACCATCTTTCACTGCTGTAGTTATCCATTAGTCTTGGTATCCTGTAAAATACAAAATTTTGAAATACCTGTCATGTCTTTCAATTGAACGTCAAGTGCCCTCCGAGCCTCTGCAGCATCTGCAGCTCTCGATTGAGATGGCCGCTCATCGTCAGTTCTTAGCCTCGATGTCTCACCCATGAGGCTCTCCGTCTTCGTTGGGTCAGGCTTCTCTCGCGGCTTCGTCAGGTACGTGCTTAGACCAAGTCGAGAATACATTTCTTCGAAGCCTGGCATTATCTGCAAACGAGCCGCAGAGGGAAACTTGTCGTTATTGATGAGCCAGTATGCCCTCTCGATGTGACGTAGCCCATCATCCATTCGGCCAAGCTGCGAACAGTTCTTGGCAAGATTGAGCACCTGCATAAAGGTTTTCGGATGAAATTCTCCGAGAACCGCGCTGAAAGCGTCGACAGCGATCTCACCGTGCTCAATAGCCTCTTCCCATCTCCCCTCTTGTTCGTACTGTTCAATGGTAGCGGCCATGGTATCGAGCTCTTCATGAAACGTGTCATCAACTTGCTCTCCAGAATCAATCACCAAGTTGTGCTCCAACCTGTGCTGCAGGATCGATGTGATATGATGTTCGGCTCCTAAAACACGAAGTGCAAGGCCTACAGCGGGAATCAACAGATCAGTTGCCTCTGCATGCCTTCCTAGGTCTTGGTATGTCGATGCAAGGTTGTTCATGCTCGTAATCGTATCGGGATGCTCGTCACCTAGAATCCGCTTCCGGTTGGCAAGCACCGAGAGATGCAGGTCAAGTGCGTCTGCGTGCCGTCCAAGCTTCTCATACATCGATGCAAGGTTATCCATGCTTGACAGAGTGTGGGGATGTTCATCACCGAGAGTCCGCTTCAAGTTTGCAAGCACTGAGACTTGTAATTCAAGTGCCTCTGCGTGCCTTCCGAGATCTAAGTACAACATTGCAAGGTTGTTCATGCTCGTCAGCGTGTCGGGATGCTCATCACCTAGAATCCGCTTCCGGTTTGCAAGTACTGAGAGTTCCAAGTCAAGTGCCTCTGCGTGCCGTTCGAGATGGAAGTACGACATTGCAAGGTTGTTCATGCTCATCAGTGTGACGGGATGCTCTTCACCTAGAGCCCGCCTCTGGTTTGCAAGTACTGAGACCCGTAAGTCAAGTGCGTCTGCGTGTCTTCCGAGACGTGTGTACAACGTTGCAAGGTTGCCCATGCTCGACAGAGTGTCGGGATGCTCATCACCTAGACTCTGCTTCCGGTTTGCAAGCACTGAAACCTGTAAGTCAAGTGCGTCGGCGTGCCTTCCGAGATGTATATACGACGTTGCAAGGTTGTTCATGCTCGTCAGTGTGTCGGGATGCTTGTCACCGAGAGTCCGCTTCCGGTTTGCAACCACTGAGAGCTCCAAGTTGAGTGCGTCTGCGTGCCGTCCGAGATGTGTGTATGCGGCGGCAAGGTTGATTGTACAAGTATCTAGATTCCAACCCATTCCAGATCCTCCAATTTCCTCAGCTCGTTCGAAAATGTCTGCACAGTCATTCCATCGACCAGCCTGATCGTAAACTGGGGAGAGGCAAAGTGCTATTGGTATAGAGCTGATACGGACAGCACCTGGAACCAGTGAATCTAGGTGGGGTAGTAGAAGCCTCTTCAATAAAACTGATGCCGAGGAGTTGTCATTTGTACTCGGTGTGGAGAGAGCGACCAGCTGAAGAGCACACTGGACGTCTGGAAAGTCCTGACCATAGGCGAATTGAATCGCTTCACGAGTCCATTCATGAACGAGGGGGTGATACGAGAGCAACCTCTGTTCTGAGTCATAATCAAGAAGCGAAAATGACATGACATTTTGGATGATTTCGTCAAATGATAGTGCATTCCATCGTCCTTCACTGTTTCGAACATGATTCATGAACTCAGAAAGCCATATCTGAGGACCCTCGTCGACGTCTTCCAGCGGCTCCGCCTCCGCCGCACGCATGAAGAGATCTTTCGGGATACCAGTGTAATGCAGATACGAGCAGATCTGCATAAAGTGGCGGGGAGCCGCTTTAAGCTGGTCAAAGCTAATGGCCCATGTCGTGTAAACACTCCAAGGATAATTGTCCGGGACGTGGCCTTTGCGCTCGCGTAGCAAACGAGACCGCTCCACCTCGAAAAGCTCGATGTATTCTTGATATCTACGTCCAGTAGCACACATATATGACCCTGCCTGAGTAACGGCCAGAGCGAAACAATGGAGCATCTAACATATTGATGAGGATAAAATTCCCAGGTCGAAAATAAAAGGAACATACTTCAACAACTTGGGTGACAAGTGAATCCTCATCATCAGAGGGTGTTCCCCTCGATCCTACTAACTTCTTCAACAGTGTTTCTGCAGCCCACTTCTCCAAGTCTTCGATCCGTTTACTTCCAGAGTCTTTAGATGTAAGGCCTGCAAGCTCAGGGTTTCGGGACGTGATGATGACACTGCCATGGATCGACTTCGGTATGTACTTCTGAACAGAAAAGTTTTTATCGTCCGCATTGTCCAAGACGAGGAGCCAACGATTGGTCTGACAGCTGAGCCACTGAACAGTGTCAGCAGCACTTTCGCCAATTTTGTGATGAATAGCGATAGCCTTCAGATCCGTTTCAAGTGTGGTTTCGAGGGAGGCGTCAATAAAGTAAACGAAGTCGAATCTGTTACGCCATTAGCAACCATGCCGCAAACATTCTTATACCCATTACTCACATCCGGGGAGACTGAGTCTGGCACTCCAATACAAACTGGAATAAGAGCTGGCTCTTTCCAGAGCCTCCCAACCCGTAGATTATATATATATGGGAAGTAGATCCAACGCCAGAAGAAAAGTAAGCGTGCATGTGATCCAATTCATCGCGACGACCAGTGAAGTTGGGACTGGGAAGAGGACACTTCTTGACCCAGACCTTAGCAGTATCCTCGACAGGGAGAATGCCATCTAAGATGAGGTCAGAATGGGGACATAGGTTGGATAAATCTAACATACCGAGCTCTGAAGCCTCGATAGAAGCAGGTCGCTCAATCAGCTGCTTCACAGCGGAATCAATTCGATCCGACGTTTGCTCTTGTCCAACGTACGCTGTTATATGCGCTCGAATTTCACTCAATGTGGGATTGAATTTGAGGACGGCACGTTCGAGACCGTATGGAACGTCGAAACGGAAGTACAAATTGGGTATTCCAACGAGTCGACGGTATGTCTGCTCAGCAGCACGGACACTGTCCATGGCAAGCTGGACGACAGCGCGCGCAGCATCCTCCTTGGCATCCTTGATCTGAACTGGTCCAGGGTGTCCGCAACCTAAGCTGATGATACACGATATGGAATGACCAGGGAAAGCCGCCTTTGCCTCCTGGCGGACCTGGTCGATGGGATTATTGAATCCATGGCACGCGGGAGAGAAGTAGTCGATTTGACGATGAGGTTGGCCAAGGGTGACGGGCGTGAAGAGATCTGGCATGGCTGTTGTTGCTCGGATGGCTTCGACAAGTGTGCATTTCGGCGGATCAGCGTCAGTGCGAGAACGGTAGTTTCGAAGGAGGATGGGATGTTGAAGGTTCAAGGCGTGCATCGCAGTGACAAACCTGCAAAGCGAGTTAACTGGCTAGTTCCAAGGATGAACAACAAAGCGAACGTACACTTTGCATCTGGGATTTTCCTCCTTTGGTTTGATCAGCGGATAGTATTCGTCACTGGGGTTGGTTTTGGAGGCGACAAAGGTCTTCAACACGGATTCAAATTTTTGAGAGCGCTCATCTTTCGACCATCCAGCCGCATCGGAATGTTGGTGGGTGGCCTTTAAGAAATTACGATACTCTCGAATCACGTCATTCATGCCCATGCCAAATTGGCCCAGCATTAAGGCCAGCAAACTGTCGGGAGGTTCAGTATCCGTTTGGGAAGATAGCAAGGTATCAATACGAACCCTCCGTCTCCAACGCCCCCAATCATTTGAAACGTTTTGCTAGCTCGGAACGAACCTGGGCGCGACTTTTTGTCGTCTTCGTACCGCGCGGCGATTTCTTGAAGAATGAGGAGCGGTGGCATGACGCCGGATTGATGCATAGATGCACCATCTTCCGGCATTCGTCAGTTCGTGCATGAAATAAGACGGGCAAATGGGTGTTGCGCTCACCAATAGAGAGCACAGTGAGGCCGTTCGTGTCCTCACTCATTATTGAACGCGCGTCGGTGTTGACAAACGGAAAGCAAGCGACCGTCTTATATAGTAACACCCTGGCACTAGACGCCTAGACGTCAAAGCATTTTTACAAGACAGTTCATTTAAGCGACTCTAACTCAAGGCAAGGCGTGGACTCGTGTAATCCTTGCTTGACAGTCCAGAAGCTGTGGAATTCGTGAATTTGCGATTCTTGGAGAGGAAAAAAGAGCCAGAGATAAGTACATTTCATGAACTGTACCGGTGAATACCCCTACCTCATGGTCGTCTTGCATTTCCCTGCCATCACCAATAGATGGTCCGTCGTCGACTCGGCGTCTAATAACAGCACTACTTTCAATTGCTGTTCAGAGTCCGACGAATACTGTGGAGCAGCAAATCAATTAGATTTTACCATATCTGTGTCGGAGGCGGGTCGAAATCCTTCACCTAGCTAGCTAGGACTAGCAATCTCAACGAGGATAAGGTATAGCTTTCTGGTGTTCATTTGCCGGCCAGGTGAAGCCCAATATTCATAAAAACTCTAGAATTGCGGGTGCTTAGATGGAAACAGCAGCGAATAGAGAGTAGTGGGAGAAGGAAAAGTGATGGGACGGACGAAGAAGTTCATCCTTCCGAAAATAGCTCCGATTCCTTCAGGTCCAACTCTTCTTCAACCTTCAGGATTGGCCTTTCTGCAAGAAGTCTTATGAGCTTTCCGATTCTTCTTCTGAGCGTCCTGTGCGACAATTTGTGTCCCTCTTCTGAATGCTCGATTCTGTTTTCGTCACTCTTTCGTTACCCCATTAGAACCGCATTCCCCGTCTCACTGTGAGTCTGCGACAAGCATCCGTTATGCATCGTATTCCCAACAGTTACTCCAACTCCAAAATGAACCATTTGACTTTTTTGTACGTTCCATCCTCTCGCTCTCTTTCATATTTTCACTTTACTCAGCATTGATCTTAGCTTATACACCTACTTCATGTTTTTCCTCCTCCCCATAAATTCCCGCCTAGCATCCTATTACACGGTCCCATTTCAGCGTACTGCAAGATCAGGCCAGCACTCTACAGCCTTAGTGAGCTCGATACATCTATGCAATAGAGGAGCCAGTATACCGCATCGACCAAATTACTATCCCAGTTGCGCGTCCTTGGTTGACCTCATCTTTTTCAACTCACATTTTACGCGGTTAATCTGTCTACAGAACTGGTCTCTCCTCCCCAGATGCACACCCACCTCATCTCAGGTACTCTATTTGATTCAGACAAGATTCTACAACGACTGACTTTCCCTTACCTCATCTTTCTGATCTTCAGGCGCATAAAGTAGACCAATGTAATTGGTTTGCTCTTTCAAAGATCTTCTACCAACACTTATTCTACACGAGTACGTTCCTCCTCAGCACCTCTAAATGTTGGTTATACTGACCAATCATTCTCCCAGTAACTAACGGATCAACAGTGACGATAGGAACACGCTCCTTTTGATGCAGGAGTCGCTTCATGAGACGCGGTAGCGCCACCTTCAGGGAATTTTGGTAGACAGCTTGAGAGTGTGCGGGCGGGATGGTTGGAACATGTAGGCAGTCAGCACAGGAGCTGTAACAGCTTCAAGGTGAGTCCATTTATTCGTTGTTCAATAGTTCGTTCCATTCCTATCTTGTTCAAACAAGTATGTATGTTCTCATAGTAACTAATAATATCCTGAATATTCACACCATTTTGCGTACTGTCATGAGTGGGGAAGCGAGAAACGATGTAGTGGTGAAGCGGCAGTACTTGCAACTTCAGACTGTAAGGAAAAGCGGAAGAAAGAAAGTAGAATGTTTAGATGAAAGGTTACAAAACCAACTTGCAACTTCGTCAAGGTGCTTCGTCAGAGGTCGTCATCCCACGAATAGCTCCCATTAGTTCCTGATGATAGCAAGCTCAACATTAGATCTTCCAATGAGGCTTTCGCGTTCCATGATTGCCGCAGTGGGAATATGGCTGAGCAGCCCTCATGAACTATGTTAGAGCCCCGTTCCGCAGCAACAAGACCAACACTGTAAGCAGTCTGACGACCAGCGAGATGTACCCTGAAACACTCCGCAAATTCGATTAACATCCCAGATTCAAGGGGAAAGAGAGGAGGAAAGAGGGCTCACCATTCATCATAAACAGAGGCCAGTTACGACGGCCTCATCGACTGCGCACCAAACATTGGGAAAAATTAGAATTGTTCACACTTCGCGGCCTTGGATGATCATATTCGTCATTGTCGGCAAGCCATACGCCTTGATTTAACGAATGTATTACCAGTATGCCAGTCGATGATTTGCGACCGTCACAGTTGAGCTCGCAGATAGGAAGAAGGCACTCGATATAACACAATTATAAGCAATATATAATTCAAGAATAAAGTCTTTGATCAAAGGGGTAAAACTTACTCGTCGCGAGGAAAAGCATCCCAAGTTGCGATAAGCGTCCTCCGATGTGCGAAATCCAGAGGATGTTGTATGGTGAATGTTAGAGTATGAACGAGTCGGCCGAGGTATAGGACAGATATCTCCACTCCTAGAAACTTCAGTGCAACGGCGCGTACCTCTTATATGAAGAATCTGGTGGGATTGTCACTCTGGTTGGATCTGTCCCATTCATAGAGAGCCATCTTCCATTCGATTTTCGCCAATCGGCCACCAAATCGCTAAGCACGAGAGGAATTAAGGCGTATAGTACTGCCCAGTTTCCCCACTGGTCTTGGTGGAGTCGACGAGCGAAGTGTACGTGCGCTTGTCGTTCTCGAGAACTTGAGATCGAAAGGCGGGTGGAGAATTGAAAAAGAAGCTGCTCATGCTCTGAGGCGTCGACGAATAGAATCAGGGGTGAAATTTTGAGGAACGGAATCGAAACTCTGCCAGGGGATGACGACGTTGGGTTGCGAGCTGGACTTTGTGGAAGACATGGCGGTCGGCCATCGTCTCAAGGAATGGCAAGGAGAATCCTATGGAACAGCGCAGTCGTAAAATATATTAGTTCCGAGTTGTATCGTGTCTGGTCGGGAGTGGAGTTCTTGAGGAAAAGGGAAACCAAAAAAAGGGCTTTGAGATGGAAAGATGCGACAGTCATGTCCGACGTAAGAGAAAAAGAAGAGAGAAACTCACCAAAGTATTCGTACATTTTCGATCTACGCTTCCTCGCATGGTTGAAATAGATGGGATAGAGTCAGAATTCGTGGAATTCTGAACCAGTCGAGTAATGGACATGGGTCGTGTTGCTTCGATTTCCAGCAAGAACGAAGGAGACAGCCTTCCTTGGAATCGCGCGAAAGCCATAGTTGAAAGGAAGCGGAGAAGGAAAAGGATGGTGGAAGTCGTGAACAAAGTCTCATGCACGCCAAGACTGGCTGCCAGTGTGACGTTCGGCGTTATGATACTGGCTTGCTTCTTCTTTCCACCTCTTGTTTCTGTCTACCTCTTGCAATTGCGCTAAGGACAGCTGAAAGAATCAAGAGAGTCAACTAAACTCCCAATTAGAACTCTATGCTTGTCATCCTGGTGTAACGCCATTATTTTGAACGAAACTCGGACAGAACGGGGAAAGCAGCTACGACATGGATTCAGTGTAAAGTCCCTGGGTCACTATCGTGCTCACCTAACAGAACTAAATGTTTTGCATGCAACCCCTTTAGCTTCTCACTGTAGACGATCGTCTCCTCTTAAACGTAAGTAAAATGCTCACGATCTTCCTCCTTGAGCTCCTACTGACAATCGAGTTTCTTCCAAGTCAAATGTATTATAGTTCAGTGCGTCTCTGGTCGTCTATCGCTCGCCAACCTCCTTACTCTTTCTGCTTCATTAGGTGTAAATAAAAGGGCGTATTCCTAGTATGCCCAAATTTTACGGGCTCTCCATAACCATCGGACATCCTGAACGAGGGACCTCGTATGTGAGCTAAATATGTGAAATATGTGCCATTTTTTGTGTAAAATCTTGTTTCGATAGGACTAGAAACGGCCTAATCTGCCAATTGTCGAGACTTTTCAAACTCCCAAAATCCTCCGTCTCCGCTCCATCACCTCGGATACAACTGAACGCACTGCTGAAAAAGCTCGGTATAATTCATCTTTCTCGAACTAATATGCAAATTCGCGTTATCTACATGCCCATTATGTCTTGGACAAAGAGTCATGGTGCCAACATTCCTGTCCTGGCATTTCTCTCTCAATCGTCTCGTGGCCGTTTTATATCCCTCCACTGAATTCCAAGAATTACCAGAGCAAACAAAATTATACGCGTCATCTCGAGTCGGCATTGCCTTTGCTGTTTCTCTGACTTTGCTTCGACTCGAATTTTCAGTTTCTCCAAATCTGCTTCGACTTTCTTTTTCTTGAGCTCCATTTTCGCCATAGAGAGTTCGTGAGATCCGTTTTCTGAAAGAATGCTGCGTAGTTCTGGATCGCTCATACACGCACCCCAAAAAAGTGACCGGACACCTGCTAGCAGGATGAGCTAGACGCAAGGGTCAAAATCGTTTATTGTACGAAGGTTTTTTAAGTCCAGGAATTCAATTTTGAACTCCTTCTGGCCTGAAAACCCAGCCTTGGTGAGGAATGGGTCAATTCCACTGATTTAGCGCCGGTCGTCAGCCAAATTAAACCGTGTACCAAAGGCTAACACAATCGCTTCACCCCAAAACCTTTCAGTATGAGAAACTAGGTGATCAATAAAATACATTGAATCACTGGGGCCACCCCTTCAAATTGTCTACCATGTCAAACTAGGTGGGTGTCCGGTTACTTTTTTGGGCCACTAGTATGACTATGAGTGATATCATGTCCCTCTGTTGGCCCTTTGGTTTCAGCGGGCAACAGGGTACTACTCGTCGAAGAGACAGCCTTCAAGCCATGGGGTAAGTAAAAAAAGTCGATCGCAAACGACATAGCTCACAAAGTCGGAAGTAGCGCTGACGTCGGGATCTTGAGAGTCAACTCTGCTGGGAGTGAGACTTCGAACATTGTTTGTTACAGTATCGTGTTCATTTTTCTATAAATCCGTTAGAATCACACAATCATTGAAAACAATGCTTACTTACTAAAGTGAAAGAAGAGACTTCGACCTTAGGTTGGTCAAAGGAAGGACCAGTCGCTGGAGTGCTGGTTGCCAATGGCGCTCCCAGTTCGTTCTGTTCACTCTGTGATTCAGTTAGTTGCTGAGAACATCAAAGTATGTGCTAAGTTACGGGAATAGATGAGCGATCCCTAGCCTTTCCCTTCCTTATGCTCTCCTTACTTGTTTCGGGAGCGTTGGCAGCCGTCTTGCCAGTTCTTTTAGGGGCAGCTAAGTCCTAGACGTAGTGTAAGTTCAATTGTAGAAACTTGTCCCAAACGTCACTCACTGTAACGGCTGCTTCAGCAGAAGCATTTGGAGATTTCTCTGCCTCGGTAGCTCGTGTAGAACTGGAGGCAGTTGCATTATCTTTCACCACTGTAGCTATCCATTAGTTTTGGCATCCTGTAGAAAACAAAATTTTAAGATACCTTTCGTGTCTTTCAATTGAACATTGAGTGTCCTCCGAGTCTCTCCGGCATCTGCAGCCCTCGCTTGAGGTGGCCGTTCGTCGTCAACTCTTGGCCGCAAATTCTCACCCATGGGGCTCTCCATCTCCGTCGGGACTGGCTTCACTTGCGGACCTGCCAGGTACGTGCTTAGACCAAGATGAGAATACATCTCTTCAAAGCCCGGCATTATCTGCAAACGATCTGCAGAGGGAAACTTGTCATTGTTGATGAGCCAGTATGCCCTCTCAATGTGACGTAGCCCATCATCCCTTCGGCCAAACACCATACAGTTCTTGGCCAGATGGAGCACGCGCGTAAAAGTCTTCGGATGAAATTCTCCCAGAATCGCGCTGAAAGCATCGACAGCGATCTCACCATGTTCAATAGCCTCTTCCAATCTCCCCTCGTGCTCGTACTGCTCAATAGTACTGACCATGGTATCGAGCTCTTCATGAAAAGAGTCATCAACTTGTTCTCCAGAATCAATCGCCAAGCTGTGCTCCAACCTTTGCTGCAGAGTCGATGTGTCGGGATGCTCAACTCCTAAAACACGAAGTGCAATGCCTACAGCAGGAATCATCAGATCAGTCGCTTCTGCATGCCTTCCAAGCTCTTGGTATGTCGATGCAAGGTTGTTCGTGCTCATCAGCGTGTGAGGATGTTCATCACCCAGAGTTTGCTTCTGATTTGCAAGCACTGGGACCTGTAAGTCAAGTGCCTCTGCGTGCCTTCCTAGGTGAAAATAAGACGTTGCGAGGTTGTTCATGCCCGCCAGCGTGGAGGGATGCTCATCACCTAGAATCCGCTTCCGGTTTGCAAGCACCGAGACCTGTAAGTCAAGTGCGTCTGCATGCCTTCCGAGATGTGTGTATGTCGATGCAAGGTTACCCATGCTCGACAGAGTGTGGGGATGCTCTTCACCGAGAGTCTGCTTCAAGTTTGCAAGCACTGAGACCTGTAAGTCAAGTGCCTCTGCATGCCTTCCGAGATGCATGTACGATGTTGCAAGGTTGTTCATGCTCATCAGCGTGGAGGGATGCTCGTCACCTAGAACCCGCTTCTGATTTGCAAGGACTGAGAGCTCTAAGTCAAGTGCGTCTGCATGCCTTCCGAGATGTGTGTATGTCGATGCAAGGTTGTTCATGCTCGCCAGCGTGGAGGGATGCTCTTCACCGAGAGTCTGCTTCCAGTTTGCAAGCACTGAGACCTGTAAGTCAAGTGCCTCTGCGTGCCTTCCGAGATGCATGTACAATGTTGCAAGGTTGTTCATGCTCGTCAGCGTGGAGGGATGCTCATCACCTAGAGTCTGCTTCTTGTTTGCAAGCACTGAGACCTGTAAGTCAAGTGCCTCTGCGCGCCTTCCGAGGGCCTGGTATGCTGCGGCAAGGTTGCTTTTGCATGTATCTAGGCCCCAGCCAACTCCAGATCCCCCAATTTCCTTAGCACGTTCAAAGATGCTTGCATAGTCATTCCATCGACCGGCCTGCTCGTAAACTGGGGAGAGGCAAAGAGCGATTGGTATAGAGCTGACATGGACAGCACCTGGGACCAGTGAATCGAGATGAGGTAGTAGACGCCTCTTCAGCGAAACTGATGCAGAGGAACTGTCGTTTGGACCCGGTGTGGAGAGAGCGACCAGCTGAAGAGCACACTGGATGTCTGGAAAGTCCTGACCATAGGCGAATTGAATCGCTTCACGAGTCCATTCATGAACGAGGGGATGATACGAGAGCAACCTCTGTTCTGAGTCATAATCAAGAAGCGAAAATGACATGACATTTTGGATAATTTCGTCAAATGATATTGGGTTCCATCGTCCTTCACTGTCTCGAACATGATTCATGAACTCGGAAAGCCAAATCTGAGGACCTTCATCGACGTTCGACAGCGGTTCCGCCTCCGCCGCACGCGTGAAGAGATCTTTTGGAATGCCAGTGTAGTGGAGATACGAGCAGATCTGCATAAAGTGGCGGGGGGCGGCTTTAAGCTGGTCAAAGCTAATGGCCCACGTTGTATAAACACTCCAGGGGTAACTGTCCGGGACGTGGCCTTTGCGCTCGCGTAGCAAACGAGACCGCTCCACCTGGAAGAGTTCGATATATTCTTGATATCCACGTCCTGTAGCAGACATATATGATCCTGCCTGAGTAACGGCCAGAGCGAAACAATGGAGCGTCTAATTCAGTAGTGAGGATAGAGTTGTCAGGTCGAAAATAAATAGAACATACTTCAACAACTTGTGTGACAAGTGAATCTTCGTCATCAGGTGGTGTTCCTCTCGATCCTACCAACTTCTTTAACAGTGTTTCTGCAGCCCACTTCTCCAAGTCTTCGATCCGTTTACTTCCAGAGTCTTTAGATGTCAAGCCTGTAAGCTCAGGGTTTCGGGACGTGATGATGACACTGGCATGGATCGACTTCGGTATGTACTTCTGAATAGAAAAGCTTTTATCATCCGCATTGTCCAATACGAGGAGCCAACGATTGGTCTGACAACTGAGCCACTGAACAGTGTCAGCAGCGCTTTCTCCAATTTTGTGGTCAACAGCGATAGCTTTCAGATCCGTTTCAAGAGTGGTTTCGAGGGAGGCGTCAACAAAGTAAACAGAGTCGAAGCTGTTATGTTATCAGCAACCATGCCGCAAGTATTCTTATACCCATTACTCACATTCGGGGAGACCGAGTTTGGCACTCCAGTACAAACTGGAATAAGAGTTGGCTCTTTCCAGAGCCTCCCAACCCATAAATTACATAGATATGGGAAGTGGATCCAACGCCAGAGGAAAAATAAGCGTGCATGTGATCCAATTCATCACGACGACCTGTGAAGTTGGGACTAGGAAGAGGGCACTTTTTGACCCAGACCGTAGCAGTTGTCTCGACAGGGAGAATGGCGTCTTAGATGTGTCAAAATGGGGACATAGGTTGAATAAATCTAACATACCGAGCTCCGAAGCCTCGATAGAAGCAGGTCGTTCGACCAGCTGCTTCACAGCGGAATTTATTCGATCCGACGTCTCTTCTTGTCCGACGTACGCTGTGATATGAGCCCGAATTTCGCTCAGCGTGGGATTGAGTTTGAGGACGGCACGTTCGAGACCGTATGGAACATCGAAACGGAAGTACAGATTCGGTATCCCAGCAAGTCGACGATAGGTCTGCTCGGCAGCACGGACACTGTCCATGGCAAGTTGGACGACTGCGCGTACTGCATCCTCCTTGGCATCTTTGATTTGAACTGGTCCAGGGTGTCCGCAACCCAGGCTGATGATACAGGATATGGAATGACCAGGGAAAGCCGCCTTCGCTTCCTGGCGGACCTGGTCGATGGGATTATTGAATCCATGGCATGCGGGAGAGAAGTAGTCGATTTGACGATGAGGTGGGCCAAGGGTGACGGGCGTGAAGAGATCTGGCATAGCTGTTGTAGCTCGGATGGCTTCCACAAGTGTGCATTTCGGCGGATCAGCGTCAGTGCGAGAACGGTACGTTCGAAAGAGGATGGGATGTTGAAGATTCAATGCGTGCATCGCGGTGACGAATCTACGAGTGATTAGTTAGAAGGGCCTAAAGCTCGATAAAGGAACAAGACTTACACTTTGCATCTGGGATTTTCCTCCTTTTGATTGATCAGCGGGTAATTTTCGTCACTGGGGCTGGTCTTGGAGGCGACAGAGGCTTTCAATGCGGCTTCGAATTTTTGAGAACGCTCATCTTTCGACCAGCCAGCCGCATCGGAGTGTTGGTGGACGGCCTTTAAGATATTACGATATTCTCGAATCGCGTCATTGACGCTTATGCCAAATTGGCCCAGCATTAAGGCCAGCAAACTGTCGGAGGTTTAGTATCCGTTTGGGAAGATAGTAAGGCATCGATACGAACCCTCCGTCTCCAACGCCTCCAATCATTTGAAACGTTTTGCTGGCTCGGAACGATCCTGGGCGTGACTTTTTGTCGTCTTCGTACCGTGTGGCGATTTCCTGAAGAATGAGGAGCGGTGGCATGACACCAGATTGGTGCATGGATGCACCATCTTCGGACATTCGTCAGTTCGTGCATGAAACGAGATGGACAATGTACTCACCAATAGAGAGCACAGTGAGGCCATTCGTGTCCTCGCTCATTCCTGAACGTGGGTAGAGGGTAACAAACGGAAGACAAGCGACTGGCCTATATAGCAACACCCTGGCAGTAGACGCCTCGATGTCAAGACATTTTTACAAGACAGTTCATTTGAGGGGCGATAACTGAAGGCAGGGCGTGTATTTGCTGGACAGTCTAGAAGCTGTAGAATTCGTGAATTGGTAGTTCTTGAAGAGAAAAAAGAGCAAGAGATGAGTACATTTCATGAACTGTGTCAATGAATACTCCAACCTTGTGGTCGTCTCACATTTCCCTGCATCACCAATAGACTGTCCGTTGTCGACTCGGCGGCTAATAACAGGCAAACACGACTTTCACAGCAATTGCAGTACAAGGTCCGGCGAATACTGTGAAGCAGCCAATTAAGTAGATTTTACCATATCTGTGTCGGAGGCAGGTCGAAATCCTTCACTAGCTAGCTAAGGACCGGCAATCTCAACGAGGATACGGTACAGCTTTCTGGTGTTCATTTGCCAGCAAGCTGGAGCCCAATGTTCGTAAAAACTCTAGAATTGTGGGTGTTTAGACGGAAACAGCAGCGAATAGAGAGTAGTGGGAGAAGGAGAAGTGATGGGACGGACGAAGAAGTTCATACTTCTGAAAATAGCTCCGATTCCTTTAGGTCCAACTCTTCTTCAACCTCCATGATTGACCTTTCCGCGAGAAGTCTTATGCCCTTTCTGATCCTTCTTCTGAGCGTCCTGTGCGACATTTTGTGCCCATTTCCTGAATGCTCGATTCTGTTTTCGTCACGCTTTCGTTACCCCATAAGAACCGCATTCCCCGTCTCACTGTGAGTCTGCGACAAAGCTTCCGTTGTGCATCGTATTACCACCTGTTACTCCACCTCCAAATGAACCATTTGAATTTTTCTGGTACGCTTTATCCTCTCGCTCTCTTTCATATCTTCGCTTTGCTCAGCATTGGATCTTAGCTTAGATAACTACTCCATGTTTTTCCTCCTCCCCCATAAATGCCTGCCTGCCATCCAAGTACACAGTCCCATTTCAGCTTACTGTAAGATCCGGTAAACACTCCACAGCTATAGTGAGCTCGATACATATGCGCGATAGAGGAACCAGTATACCGCATAGTCGAAATTACTGTCGCAGTTGCGCGTCCTTCGCTGTCCTCATCTTTTGCCAACTCACATTTTAAGCGGCTAATGTGTCTATAGAACTAGTCTCTCCTCCCCAAATGCACATCCGCCTAATCTCAGGTATGTACTGTATTTGATTTGATACAGGCAAGATTCTTCAACGACTGACTTTTCATTTGCCTCATCTTTCTGATCTTCAGGCACACAATGTAGATCAATGTAATTATTATGCTCTTCTACAAATCTTCTGCTGATTCGTGTTCTCGACGAGTAGGTTCCTCAGTACCTCTAAATGGTTCGTTATACTGACCGTTCCTTATCCCAGTGATCATAAAATCAACAATGGCAATGCGAACACGCTCCTTTTGATGCAGGAGTCGCTGCATGATATGTGGAAGCGTCACTTTCAGTGAATTTTGCTAGACAGCTTGAGAGTATGCGGACGGGATGGTTGGAACAGGTAGGCAGTCGGCACAGGAGCTGCAACAGCTTCGGGGCGAGTCCCTTTATTTTTTGCTCAATCGTTCATTTCATTCCTATCTTTGTTCAAACAAATACGTATCCTGAATATTCACACTATTTTGTGTTCTGTCATGAGTGGGGACGTGAGGAATGATGTAGCGGTGAAACGGCAGGACTGACAAGCTCAGACTGGAAGGAAAAACGGAAGAAAGAGAGTGGGAGGTTTAGACGAAAGTTTACAAAACCAACTTGCAACTTCGTCTGAGTGCTTCCTCAGGTGTCGTTATCCCACGAAATGGCCCCCATTCGTTCCTGTCGATAGCAAATTCAGCATTGGACTTTCCGATGAGGTTTTCGTGTTCCATGATCCCCGCAGTCGAAAATACTTGTAGACATGACTGAGCAGTCCTCATGAACTACACTAGAGCTCTGAGTTTCCCCGTGCTGCAACAACATCGCCAGAACTGTAAGCAGTATGACGACCAGGGTGATGCACCCTGAAACACTCCGCAAATTCGATTAACATCACAAATTCAATAGCAATGAGAGGGTAAAGGAGAGCTCACCATCCATGGTAATTACAGAGGCCAGTTACAGGATCCAAGCAGACAACCTCAGCGACTGCGTACCAAACATTGGGAAAAATTAAAATTATTCACATTTCGCGGCCTTAGATGATCATATTCGTTATTGTCCACAAGCCATACGTCTGAAGTTAACGAATATATTGCCATTATGGCACTCGATGATGTGCGACACTCACAGCTAAGCTCACGGATAGGAAGAAGACACTCGATATGACATAACTAGAAGGAGTATATAATTCAAGAATAAAGTCTTTGGTCAAAGGGGTAAACATACTCGTCGCGAGGAGAAGCATTCCCAGTTGCGATACGCGTCCTCCGATGTGCGAAATCCAGGCCATGTTGTGTGGTGAATGTGAGAGTATGAACGAGCTGGCAGAGGCATAAAGTTATATATTACCACTCCTCGAAACTTCAATGCTATGGCGCGTACCTCTTGTATGAAGAGTCTCGTGAGGATTGTCGCTCTGGTTGGATCCGACATGTTCATATAGCCATCTTCCAATTCGATTTTCGCCAATTGGCCACCAACTCGCAGAGAACGATTAACGCGTATAGTACCGCCTAGTGTCCTCACTGGCCTTGGAGAAGTCGACGAGCGTGTTAAGTACATGTTCGCTTGTCGTTCCCTAGAACTTGAGATAGAAAGGCGGATGGAGAATTGAGGAAGAAGCTGCTCGAGCTTTGAGGCGTTGACGAATAGAATCAGGGGTGAAATTTTGAGGAGCGGAATCGAGACTCTGCCAGGGGGATGATGATGTTGGGTTGCGAGCTGGACGTGTGGAAGCCATGGAGGTCTACCATCGCCTCAAGGAGTGGCAAAGAGAATCCGATGGAACAGCGCAGCCGGAAAATATATTAGTTGCGAGTTGTATCGTGTCCAGTCGGGAGTGGAGTTCTTGAGGGAAAGGGAAACCAAAAAAAGGGCTTTGAGATGGAAGAACGCGACAGTCAGGTCCGACGTAAGAGAAAAAGAAGAGAGAAACCCACCAAATTATTCGTACATCTTCGATCTACGCTTCCTTGGTTGGTTGAAATAGACGAGAGGGACAGAATTCGTGGAATTTTGAACTAACCGAGCGATAGACATGAGCAGTGTTGCATCGGGCTTCCAGCAAGAATGAAGGAGATAGTCTTCCGCAGAATTGTATAAAACCCGTGGCTGAAAGGAAACAGGAGAAGGATGACCAGGAAAGAAAAGGGTGGTGGTGGTCGTGAACCAAGTTTCATGCATTCTAGGCTGGCTGTGACAGTCAGCGTTGTGACACTGACTATGCTTCTCCTTTCCACTGCCTTGATTCCGTTTACCTCATGCAAAGGCACTGAAGGTAACTGAAAGAACCAATAGAGGCAATGAAAGAACCAATTGGAGCTCTATGCTTGCTTTCCTGATATAACACAATTATTTAGAACAAAACCTAGAAGGAATGGAGAATACATCTTCGACACAGACTCAGCCTAAAGCCCATGGGCAACTGTCGTGCTCACATTTACTAAGGCTAGTGTTTGGCATGTAGCTCTTTCAGCTTCTCACCGCATATGATTACCTCGTCTACTTAAATGTAAGTAAAACGCTCACGGTCTTCCTCCTTCACTGGCAGCTCCTACCGAAAGTCGAGATTCTTGACAATCGAATGGGTCATAGTCTAGTATGTCTCTTGTCCTCTATCTATCGCTGCTAGTCTCCTTAACTCTTCTATTACATCAGATGCAAATGCAAGGGCATGTTCCTACGGCTAAAATTTACGAGCTCATAACTATCGGAGACCCTGAACGAACGCCTTTGTATACCTGCTGAAAACACGCACAAGGTGTCATTTCCTGTTTAAAATCATGTTACGATGGTATTCGAAAGGTCTCATCAGCTAATTGTTGAGACTCCTCAAAACCTCCATACCTCCTACTCCGTTTTATCACATCGGACATAGCCGAGACGCACTCCAGAACAAGCTTGATATAAATAATCTTTCTCGAACTCATTCTTTCATAGGCAATTTCACGTTGTTTACATACAAAATTTGTCTTTGACAAAGTGCCATGATACCGATATTCTGGTTCTTACTCCCTCAAGCGTCTCGTGGCTGCCTCATATTCCCCCACTGAATGCCAAGAATCACAAGAGCAAACAGAATTATACGCGCCATCTCGTGTCGGCGCTGTCTTTGCTGTTGCTCTGACTGTGCCTTGACTTGAATTTTCAGTTTCTTGAGCTCCATTTTGGCCATAGACAGTTCGTGAGATCCGTTTTCTGAAGGAATGCTGCGTAGTTCTGGATCGCTCATATGACTATGAGCGATTTCAGGCCCACCTGTTGGCGCTTGGATTTCAACGGGCAACAGGGTATTATTCGTCGAAGCAACAGCCTTCGAGTCATGGGCTAAGTAAAAAAAGTCGAAAGCAAAAGACATAGCTCACGAAGTCGGAAGTAACGCTGGCGGCGACTTCTTCTGAGTCAACTCTGCTGGTGGTGAGATTACCAACTTCATTCGTCACAGTATCGTGTTCATTTTTCTATAAATCGGTTAGTATTACACAAACATTGAAAATAATGCTTGCTTACTAAAATGGAGGAAGAGACTTCGACCTTAGGCTGGTCGAGGGAAGGACGAGCGGCTGGAGTGTTGGTCTCAATTGGTGCTGCCGTTCCGTTCTGGTCACTCTGTGATTCGGTTAGTTGTTGAGATTATCAAAGCAAGTGCCAAGTAACGGGAGTAGATGAACGATCCCTAGTCTTTCCCTTCCTTATGCTCTCTTTACTTGTTTTAGGGGCATTGATACTCGTTTTGCTAGTTCTTTTGGCGGTAGCCGAGTCCTGGCCATGGTGTAAGTCCGGCCCTAAAAACCTGTCCCAAACCTCACTCACTGTAGCAGCTGCTTTAGCAGATGCATTTGGAGATTTCTCTGCCTCGGTAGCACGTGTAGAACCGGAGGCAGCTGCACCTTCCTTCACCACTTTAGTCATTCATTAGTTTTGGCAGCCTGTAGGGTACAAAATGCTGAGATACCTTTCGTGTCTTTTAATTGAACATCAAGCACTCTCCGAGCTTCTACAGCATCTACAGCCATCGATTGAGGTAGCCGTTCATCGTCAGTTCTTGGCTTCGAAGTCTCACCCATGGGGCCCTCCGCCTTCACCGGGACTGGTTTCGCTTGCGGCTCTGCCGGGTACGTGCTTAGACCAAGTTGAGAATACAGTTCTTCAAAGCCTGGCATCATCTGCAAACGATCTGCAGAGGGAAACTTGTCATTTTTGATTAGCCAGTATGCCCTCTCCATTTGACGTAGCCCATCATCCACTCGACCAAACATCGCATAGTTCTTGGCAAGTTGGAGCACGCGCATAAAAGTCTTCGGATGAAACTCTCCCAGAATCGCGCTGAAAACGTCGACAGCAATCTCACATTGCTCGATCGCCTCTTTCAATCCCCCCTCTTGCTCATACTGCTCAATGGTAGCGACCATGCTATCGAGCTCTTCATGTAACGAGTTGTCAACCAGTTCTCCAGAATCATGCACTAAGCTGTGCTCCAACCTTTGCTGCAGGATCGATGTGGTATGGTGCTCGGCTCCTAAAACACGAAGTGCGACGCTAACAGCAGGAATCAATAGATCAGTCGCCTCTGCATGCCTTCCGAGGACTTGGTATGTCGATGCAAGATTGTTCATGCTCGCCAGCGTATCGGGATGCTCATCACCTAAAATCCGCTTCTTGTTTGCAAGTACTGAGAGCCCCAAGTCAAGTGCGTCTGCGTGCCGCCCAAGATGTTCGTATGTCATTGCAAGGTTGTTCATACTTGATAGCGTGTGGGGATGATCATCTCCTAGAATCCGCTTCTCGTTTGCAACCACTGAGAGGTACAAGCCATGGGCCTCTGCATACCGTCCGAGACATGTATATGTCGATGCAAGATTGTTCATGGTCGACAGAGTGTCGGGATGCTCTTCACCGAGATTCCGCTTCTGGTTTGCAAGTACTGAGCCTTGCAAGTTAAGTGCCTCTGCGTGCCTTCCGAGCTTGTGGTATGCCGTTGCAAGGTTGTTTGTGCAAGTATCTACGTCAAAATCACTTCCATATCCCCCAATATCCCTAGCGTGTTCGAAGATGTTTGCACAGTCATTCCATCGACCGGCCTGATCGTAAACTGGGGAGAGGCGAAGAGCGATTGGTACAGAGCTGATATGGACGACGTTTGAGACAAGTGAATCTAGGTTGGGTAGTAGACGTCTCTTCAGCAAAATTGATGCCAATGATTTGTCATTTGTACTCGGCGTGGAGAGAGCGACCAGCTGAAGAGCACACTGGACGTCTGGAAAATCCTGGCCATAGGCGAATTGGATTGCCTCACGAGTCCATTCATGGACCAGGGGGTGATACGAGAACAACTTCTGTTCTGGGTCATAATCAAGAAGGGAAAATGACGTGACATTTTGGATTATTTCGTCAAATGATATCGGATTCCATCGTCCTTCGCTGTTTCGAACGTGATTCATGAACTCGGAAAGCCAGATCTGAGGACCTTCGTCGACGTCTGTCAGCGGTTTTGACTCCACAGCACGCATAAACAGATCTTTTGGGATGCCAGTGTAGTGCAGATATGAGCAGATCTGCATAAAGTGGCGGGGGGCGGCTTTAAGCTGCTCAAAGCTAATGGCCCACGTCGTGTAAACACTCCAAGGGTAACTGTCCGGGACATGGCCTTTGCGTTCCCGCAGAAGACGAGAGCGCTCCACCTCGAATAGCTCAATATATTCTTGATATCCACGTCCGGTGGCAGACATATATGATCCTGCTTGAGTAATGGCCAGAGCGAAACAATGGAGCATCTAATACATTGATGAGCGCTGAATTGTGTGGACAGAACAAAAATGGAACATACTTCAGCGACTTGGGTGACAAGCGAATTCTCGTCATTGGAGGGTCTTCCTCTTGATCCTACCAACTTTTTCAACAGCGCTTCTGCAGCCCACTGCTCCAAATCTTCAATCCGTCTACTTCCAGAGTCCCTAGTAGTTAAGCCTGCAAGCTCAGGGTTTCGGGATGTGATGACGACACTGCCGTGGATCGAGTTCGGTATGTACTTCTGAATAGAAAAGCTTTTATCATCCGCATTGTCAAAGACGAGGAGCCAACGATTGGGCTGACAACTAAGCCACTGAACAGTGTCAGCAGCAGTTTCTCCAAATTTGTGATCAATAGCGATAGCCTTCAGATCCGTTTCAAGCGTGGTTTCGAGGGAGGCGTCAACGAAGTAAACGAAGTCAAACCTGTTATGCCATTAGCAACCATGCCGCAAGTATTCTTATACCCACTACTCACACCCGGGGGGACCGAGTCTGGCACTCTAGCACAAACTGGAATAAGAGTTGGCTCTTTCCAGAGCCTCCCAGCCCATAAATCACATAGATGTGGGAAGTAGTTCCAACACCAGAAGAAAAGTAAGCGTACATGTGATCCAATTCATCACGACGACCAGTGAAGTTAGGGCTGGGAAGAGGGCACTTCTTGACCCAGACTGTCGCAGTAGCCTCGACAGGAAGGATGCCGTCTAAGATGAGGTCAGAATGGGGACATAGGGAGAATGAATGTAACCTACCAAGCTCCGAAGCCTCGATAGAGGGAAGCCGCTCGACCAACTGCTTCACAGCGGAATTAATTCGATCCGAAGTCTGTTCTTGTCCAACGTACGCTCTGATGTGAGCTTGAATTTCACTCAACGTCGGGTTGAGTCTGAGGACAGCGCGTTCGAGACCGTATGGAACATCGAAGCGGAAGTATAGATTCGGTATGCCAGCAAGTCGACGATAGGTCTGCTCGGCAGCACGAACACTGTCCATGGCGAGCTGGACGACTGCGCGTGCAGTATCCTCTTTGGCATCTTTGATCTGAACTGGCCCAGGGTGTCCGCAACCTAAGCTGATGATACACGATATGGATTGGCCAGGGAAAACTGCTTTCGCCTCCTGGCGGACCTGGTCGATGGGATTGTTGAACCCATAGCATGCGGGTGAGAAGTAGTCGATTTGACGATGAGGTGGCCCAAGGGTGACTGGCATGAAGAAGTCTGGCATGGCTATTGTAGCTCGGATGGCTTCGACAACGGTACATTTCGGCGGATCAGCGTCAGTGCGGGAACGGTAGTTTCGAAGGAGGATAGGATGATGAAGATTCACGGCGTGCATTGCGGTGACGAATCTACTAATAGTTGGTGAGAGCTCAACGACAGGGCAAGGCGATAGATTACACTTTGCATCTGGGACTTTCTTCCTTTGGGTCGACCAGTGAGCGATTTTCATCACTAGGATTGGTCTTTGAGGCAACAAAGGCCTTCAACACGGTTTCTAGCCTTTGGGATCGTTCTTCTTTCGACCAGTCAGCCGAATCAGGGTGTTGGTGGATGGCTTCCAAGACCTGATGATACTCTCGAATCGCGTCATTAGCGCTTATGCCAAATTGGCCTAGCATTAAGGCCAGCAAACTGTCGGGAGGTTGAGTATCCGTTTGAGAAGATAGCAAAGCATCGATACGAACCCTCCGTCTCCAACGCCCCCAATCATTTGAAACGTTTCGCTGGCTCGGAACGAACCTGGGAGTGACTTTTTGTCGTCTTCGTACCTTGAGGCGATTTCTTGAAGAATGAGGAGCGGCGGCATGACGCCGGATTGGTGCATAGATGCTCCATCTTCCAACATTTGTCAGTTCGTGCATGAAACGGGATGGATAATGTGCTCACCAATAGAGAGCACAGTGAGACCGTTCGCCTCTTCACTCATTCCTGAAAGTGTGGAGGTGGTGACAAACGCAAGACGAGCGACTGTCTTATATAGCAACACCTTGGCACTAGACGCCTACATGTCAAGAGATGTTACACGACAGTTCATTTCCCGGACTCTAAATGAAGGCAGGGCAGAGCGCGTAGGGGTAAATAACACTTGCGAGACAGTGTAGAAGCTGTAGAATTCGTAAACTTGTGGTTCTTGAAGAGAAAAGCGAGCAGGAGGTAAATACGTTACATGGACCGCGATAAGGAGCACTTCAACTACACTTCCGTCCATCACCAATAGATGGTCCGTCGTCGACTTGAAGGCTAATAACAGGCGGAGGCAGGCTTCACAACATTTGCAGCACAGAGCTCATGAATACAGGAAATTAATGACATTTTACCACACCCGTGTCGGAGGCGGGTCGAAATCCTTCGCTAGCTTGCCAGAACTGGTAATCTCAACGAGGATAGGGTATTGCCTTCTGGTGTTCATTTGCCGGCTAGGTAGAGCCCAATTTTGATAAAGACCGTAGATTTGTGGGTGGTTAGATGGAAACAGCAGCAAATAGAGCAGTGGAAGAAGGAGGAGTGATGGGAAAGAACGAACAAGTTCAACGTTCTAAAATCAGCTTTCGATTCCTTCGCGTCCGGCTCTTCCTCAACTTCCATCTTACCTTTCACGATCGATCCCTCTGCGAGAAATTCTATGCGCTTTCTGATTCTTCTTCTGAGCGTGCTGCATGACATTCGTCGCTCTCCTGAATGCTCAATTCTGTTTTCGTTACGCTGTCGTTAACCCAATGAGAACCACATTCCCAGTCTTGCTGCGACAAGATTCTGTTGTGCATCGTATTCCCGACTCTTACTCTTACTCCAACTCCAAATGAAGTATCTGACTTTTCTGGTACGATCCATTCTCTCGCTCCCTTTCGTACCGTTACTTTGCTCATCATCGTTCCTGGCGTAGCCAACCACTCCATCTTTTTCCTCCTCCCCTATAAACGCGCCCAATTACATCGTTCTATTTCAGCCTACTGCAAGGTCAAGCCAACATTCCACAACCGTATTGAGCTCGATACCTCTGCACGATAGAGGAAACAGCGATGCCTAGACTGCTGCATGGACCAAAGTACTGTTGCTGCTACGTGCAATCCTCCACCAACATCATCTCAGCCAATGGATATGTTCAGCGGTGGACATGTTGTTCGAGTTAGACTAGCCCTCCTCCCGCCTAGATGCACATCCGCCTGGTATAAGGTGGAGAGAATTCTAAACCAACCAACGTTCCTGAGCCTCATCCTCCTATTCCTCAAACTCATAATACTGATTATAATAGTTATCCCACGCTTTCGAATCTTCTATAGATGCTTGTTATAAACGAGTACGTTCACCCTTCGCACCTCTAAGTGACTAGATGTACTAACCATTCATTATCCTAGTGATTACTTCATCCTCAATGATAGCATGAATACACTCTTTCTGATGCAAGAAGTCCCTTTGCGAGCCGTGGTAGCGTCACCTCCAGGGAATTTTGGCGGTCGGCCTGATAGAATGCAGATGGGATAGCTACCAGCTGCAGTTGGAGTAGATAAGCGGTCGGCCCAGGAGTTGCGACAGCTTCACGGTGAGTTCTTTTCTTCGTTGTTCAATCGTTCTTTCCATTTCTATCATATTCGAATATGTATGTATGTCCTTATGTCCTCATGGTAGCTAATAACATCCTGAATATTTTGCGTACCATCGTGAGCGGGGAAGCGAGAAATGATGTAGTGGTAAAGCGGCAGTACGGGAGAGCTCAGACTGGAAGGGAAAACGAAGAATAACAGTAGCGGGCTAAGACGTTGTACGAAAGGTTACATAGCCATCGTGCAGCTCCCTCAACAGTCCTTCCCCAAACGTCGTCATCCCACTAATAGACTACGACTCAAAAGACAGGACGGTCACATCTCCGGAAAAAATCACTAAGGGTAAAAGATATGGGTCTTAGAATGTTTGTGATGGTCCAACAGATACAGGGTTCGTAAGTTCATTCGGCTTAGAAAAAAAATTAAAAATGAAAAAAGAGAAAGGATATACGTTTCATCGGTGTGTAACGCAGCCAGAATCAGCAAACATCATATCTACTTTCCGTCTACTCGAGGAGATGCCTTGTAAGGACTGGGTTAGACTGACTGGAGTTTGGGGAAATCGGATCGTCGATACTTACTTACACAAGCTCTTCTTTTCGTCTTACTATCATGTCGTTCACTTGCTCTTACAAAATGACACTTTGGGTTACACAGAATCTCTTGGTATCGCGGTCTTCTACAGAGTTGCGCGAAAACGACTGTCCGTGGTTGAAGGAAAAGGCGGTGATGGTCGTTGACAAAGATGCATATACTCGAGAGCATCGAACCATTAATTTAGCCGTAACAACCGGTAATTCGAGTGGAAAAGTGACTCTGAGGTCTTGGTCGTAAAGCCTCCGATGGCGACGGCCCCTTCTCCCCTTGCACTCCTAAAAGCCTTCGTCGATGACTGAGAGTGAAAGCACTTGAGGCTCATCGCCTAATCCAAGTAGCGATGGAGGTTCCAGCTTCTTGTGTTTATCCTTCCCTCGTTTTGCCAAGAATTTTTCATAGATATTCTCCAGAAATTGGGCAAAGCCATACAGCCAAACATGAGAGCCTTTTGATGGGAAAAAGATTTCGTTAAATGTTGCCCAATGCCAATACAAGATAAGCTACTTACGAATACAGTCACGATGATTAGACACGGTAAGGACCCCAGACCCATATCCTCTGGAACCTAAGAGCATCAAGGTAAGTCGATCATTCATTGAAGATTTGGCGGACATACCAATTGGAGAAAAGTCAGCACCGCTCTGTAGATGTGGAGTCGAAAAAAAAGCTGGATTATATCGCGTCAATAACCAGAGACTAGAGTAAAACCTTCAAGACAAAGACGTACCGGTAGTGAGAACCAGGAGCAACGTTTCGACGCAGAACTTGATTTGCCACGGAAGGATCCTGATTTCGAACCGACAGCGGTACACCCTGAAAACACCCCACGTATTCGATTAGCATTACTGAGTCAAGAGCAACGAAAGAGAAATAAACTCACAACTCAACGCAAACATGCCGCCAATTACGAAAGTGATCAAAGAAGACGACCTCTTTAAGCGTGTACCGACACCTGGAACATCGGAGAAAATGGATTTTGCGGTTGAATTGTTCGCATTTCGCAGTCTTGGAAGACCACATTCGTTTGAGTGGACGAGCAATGCATCTTGAGCTAATGAATATATTGCCACTCGGCGAATTCGATAGAGTCGCATTTGAGTCTTGGATAGGAAGAAGGCACCCGATGGCATAAAACTGTAAGGGGTTCGACTGAGGGATGGCATCTACGGTGAAGGGGCAAATACATACACGTCGCGAGGAAAAGCATGCTCAGCCGTGACGAGAGTCCATATCTTATGTGCGAAATTTATATGTTGTTCGTGGTGAGTGCGGGCATACTAACGCGTCGGCTGTGATACGAAGTAAGATGCCTTTACTGCTAGAAACACAAGGCTTTGGTGCATACCTCTTTTATGAAATTGCACTGTATGGATCTGACGTATTGTCCTACTCGATTGTCACCAATCTGCCCCCCACCTGCACGCAGAGCACAAGAGGATGTAGTACGTCCACCACTGCTTAGAATCCCCGCTCGCCTTGATGGAGTTGAAGAGCATGCCAACTGTGTCTTTGCGTCTCTGTCCAAGAACTTGACGTCAAAATGGCGATTGAAAACTACAAAAGGGCCTGACAACGATGGTTCGACATGGTATTAGTCTTGTGGAAGGAAATTCGAAGAATGGCAAGAGGAATTTGATAGAACAGTGCATTTGGGAAAAGTGAAGAAAGAAACTGAGTGATGGAAGAATACGACAGTTAGATCCAACGTAAGCGAAGTGAAGAGCGAACCTTACAAAAGGTTTCGAATGTTTTCAATCCTTGTTGCGTTGCGAGACGAATGACGCAGACGAATTCCTGGAATTCGTATGAAACAACAGAGTGAGCGATGGACAACGTAGCGTTGCTTCGATTTCCAGCAGAAAATTCTCCCACAGAATTGTGTAAAAGCCGTGTTTGAAGGACAAGGGAGAATGATTGGAAGAAGTTGGTGGTGGTCGTGAATAAACACTCAAGGATGGCCGTGTGACCAGCGTCGTGCCGCTGACTTTCTTTCTTCTTTCCATAACTATGATGCGCTGCCGACAACACTAAAGCTCGGGATGGTGCATATTTCTCAACTGATACGTATTATAACCACATTCTCATTATTTACAAACACATTTTTGCCTGCCATAACACCAAAAGTTCTCATTCTTGCGTCTTCCCTCATTCATCTCCGGACCTCTTCGTATCCCTCCACTGAATTCCGAGAATTACTAGAGCAAAAAGGATCATACGCGCCATCTCGAGGCGGCACTGTCGCTCTTGTTTCCCCGATTTCGCTTGGAGTTTCATTTTTTTGAGCTCCATGCTGGCCATGTAACGTTCGTGAGCTCCGTTTTCGGGAGGTGGGTCATATGTGTGTGGAAGGCTCATAGGATTGTGAGCGATTTCTAGCTCTCTCGTTTGCACTTTGGTTTCAGCAGGCAACAGGGTACTACTGGTCAAAGCAATAGCCTTTAAGCTATGGGGTAAGTGAAAATATTCGAATGCCAAATACATGACTCACGGTGTGGGAAGAGACACTGGCATCAAGTTCTTGAGGGTCAACGATGCGAGTTGGATGAGTATGAACTTTGCTCGCCACGCCGTATTGTTCGGTCTCCTGCAGCTCTGTTAGTATCACGAAATCATTGAAAAAGAGGTTCACTCACTAAAGTGGAAGAAGGGGCTTCAACGTTTTGTTGCTCTACGGAATGACCATCAACTCGAGGGGTCGTTATTACCGGCGCTGTTCGTTCATTCTGGTCATTCTATAAGTCAATTAGCCGCTGCTAACATCAAGGGAGGTGCTGAGTTACAGGAGGAGATGAAAGATCTCTGGCCTTCCCTTTTCGATTGGTTTCTTGACTCCTCTTGGGAGTATGAGAAGGTGGTTGACTCGTCCTCGGACCATTAACCAAGTTCTAGGCAAGATTCAAGTTATAAGTCTGAACAGTACTTCGCAAATCACTTACGGTGGCAGGTGGTACAACTGAAGCATTCTGGAGATTTTCCGTGCGCATAGTAGGTTTAGAACTACTGGCAGTCTTATTATCTTTCACCTCTGCGGTTATTGATTAGTTTTGGCGTGCCGTAACTTGTGAAGGTGGGCATACCTTCTTTATCCTTCAACTGTTTATCGAGCGCCTTCCTTCGAGCTTCCGCGGCATCAGCAGCCTTCGCCTGAGGAGACCGTTCATCCTCGGCTTTTGGAGTCAGCGTCACAGCCATCTCTCTTTCGGGTTCAACCGTCACAATATCCACTGGCGGCTCCGCCGAGTTGAGCCGTGCTTGCGCGGTCGTGCCAAGAAAAGTCCTGGAATATAGTTCTTCAACCATCTGCACCTCATTGGGACATCCTTCGGAGGGAAAGTTGTCATCTTTGACAATCCCGTACATCCTCTTGACATAACGCCGTTCGTCGTCTGTTCGACCAAGCCGCCGCCAATTCTTTGCAAGGCTAGACACGAACAGAAGCGTCTTCAAATGGTGTTCTCCCAGAATCGCACTAGAAGTTTCAACAGCAATCTCTCCTTGCTCAATAGCATCTTCCCATCTCTCTTCTTGCTCGTACTGCTTAATGGTCTCGTTGATGGCATCGAGCTCTGCTACAAACGAGTTGTTGTCCGACAAGCACCCATGAAGACTTTGCTGCAGAGACAGCGTAGTGGGGTGTTCCGCTCCTAAAGCACGAAGGGCAACATCTACAGCAGGAATCAACAGATCGATTGCCTCTGCTTGTCTTCCGAGGGCTTGGTATGTTGATGCTAGGTTGTTCATGCTCATCAGTGTATCAGGATGTTCGTCACCCAGGATTCGCTTTTGGGACGCAAGCACTGAGAGCTGCATGTCAAGGGCTTCTGCACGTTTTCCGAGATCGGTGTATGTCATAGCAAGGTTGTTCATACTCGTCAGTGTGAGGGGATGCTCATCACCTAGGGCCTGTTTCTGGCTTGCAAGCACTGAAAGCTGTACATCAAGTGCTTCTGCATGCCTTCCAAGATCATTGTACAACAGTGCAAGGTTGTTCATGTTCGCCAACGTGAAAGGATGCTCATCACCTAGAGTTCGCTTCGCGTCTGCAAGCACTGTAAGATGCAGGTCAAGTGCTTCTGCGTGCCTTCCTAGATATTGGTATGACATTCCAATGTTATTCATGCTCCTCAGCGTTTCGGGATGCTCATCACCCAGAATCCGCTTTCGGTACGCAAGCTCTTGAAGCTGCAACTCAAGTGCTTCTGCATGCCTTCCAAGGCGTTGGTATGTGCTCCCAAGGTTGTTCATAGTCAACAGCGTATGGGAATGCTCATCACCTAGAATACGCTGCTGGTTTGCAAGCACCGAGAGTTGAACGTCAAGTGCCTCTGCATGCTTTCCAAGGGCAAGGTAAGTCGCTGCAAGATTGTTCATGCTCCGCAGCGTGTCAAGATGCTCTTCACCCAGAGTCTGCTTCTGGGTTGCAAGCAGTGAGAGCTGCAACTCAAGTGCCTCTGCATACCTTCCGAGGTGTGAGTATGTTGATGCAAGGTTGTTTATGCCCATCAGCGTATCTGGATGCTCATCACCCAGAATCCGCTTCGTGTTGGCAAGCACTGTGAGGTGCAATTCAAGTGCTTCTGCGTGTCTCCCGAGGGCTTGGTATATCATGCCAAGGTTGTTCATGCCCCCCAGCGTTTCCGGATGATCCTGACCCAGAGTCCGCTCCTGGTTTGCAGTGGATGAAAGCTGCAAGTCAAGAGCTTCTGCATATCTTCCGAGATGTAAGTATGCCATTGCGCGGTTTCTTGTGCAAATATCTATGTTCCACCCATGTGCATATTGGCAATTCTCTTGAGCACGCTCAAATATGTTAGCCACATCATTCCATCGACTGTTCTGGTCATAAACTGCGGCGAGACAAACAGCCATTGGTACCGAGCTGATCTGGACTGCACCTGACACCAAGGAATCAAGGTGGGATTGTAAATGTCTCTTCAGAAAAACTGAGGCGGAAGCATTGTCATCTCTTCTTGGAGCAGAGAGAGCGACCAGCTGAAGAGCGCACTGGACGTCTGGAAACTCCTGGCCATGGATGAATCGAATAGCCTCACGGGTCCAGTCATGGACCAGGGGGTGATAGGAGAACATCCTTGTTTCTGAATCATAGCCAACAAGGGAGAACGACATGGTATTTTGGATAATTTCGTCAAATGCTACTGGGTTCCATCGCCCTTCATTGTTTCGAGTGTGATTCATGAACTCGGAGAGCCAGATTTGAGGACCCTCGTCAACGTCCGGCAGCGGTTGCGACTCTGCCGCACGCTTAAAGAGATCTTTTGGAATGCCAGTGTGGTGCAGATACGAGCAGATCTGCATAAAGTGACGGGATGCTGTTTTGAGCTGGTCAAAGCTAATGGCCCAGGTCGTGTAAACACTCCAGGGATAATTGTCTGGAACAAGGCCTTTGCGCTCACGCAACAGACGGGTGCGTTCCACTTCGAAGAGTTCGATATATTCCTGATATCCGCGCCCAGTCGCAGACATATAAGACCCTGCCTGAGTAATAGCGAGAGCAAAACAATGGAGCATCTAATCCAGTAGTGAGGATAGAATTCCCATGTCAGTAAATGGAACATACCTCAGCAACCTGCGTGACAAGTGAATCCTCGCCATTAGATGTTGTTCCCCTCGATCCTACTAGCTTCTTCAACAGCGTTTCTGCAGCCCACTTCTCCAAGTCCTCGATCCGTCTACTTCCAGAATCTTTAGATGTCAGGCCTGTGAGCTCAGGATTTCGAGAGGTGATGATGACGCTGCCATGAATCGACTTCGGTATGTACTTCTGAACAGAAAAGCTTTTGTCATCCGCATTGTCAAATACAAGGAGCCAGCGAGTGCTTTGACAACTCAGCCACTGGACGGCGTCAGCAGCAGTTTCGCCGACTTTTCTGTAAATGGCAATGGCTTTCAGATCGGCTTCGACTGTAGTTTCGAGGGAAGCGTCAACGAAGTAAACGGTGTCAAACCTGGTTAAAAGATCAGTAACCACATCGAATTTATTCATTGATGTATTGCTCACGTCCGGGGAGACCGAATCTGGCACTCCAGCACAAACTGGAATAAGAGCTGGCTCTTTCCAGAGCCGCCCAATCCGTAAATTACATAGATGTGGGAAGAAGATCCAACGCCAGAGGAAAAGTAAGTGTGCATGTGGTCCAATTCATCACGACGACCCGTGAAGTTGGGACTGGGAAGAGGGCATTTCTTGACCCATACCGTAGCGGTAGTCTCAACAGGGAGAATGCCGTCTAATGTGAGGTCAGAATGGCAACATGGGTAGAATGAACATAACCTACCTAGCTCTGAAGCCTCAATAGAGGGAAGCCGCTCGACTAACTGCTTCATTACAGAATTAATTCGATCCGACGTCTGTTCTTGTCCAACGTAGGCTGTGATATGAGCCCGAATTTCGCTCAGCGTGGGATTGAGTTTGAGGACAGCGCGCTCAAGACCATATGGAACATCAAAGCGAAAGTATAGGTTCGGTATTCCGGCAAGTCGACGGTACGTTTGCTCAGCGGCACGAACACTGTCCATCGCAAGCTGGACGACTGCCCGTGCAGCATCCTCTTTGGCATCCTTGATCTGAACTGGTCCAGGGTGACCACAACCTAAGCTGATGATACAGGATATGGAACGACCAGGGAAAGCTGCTTTCACTTCTTGGCGGACTTGATCGATAGGATTATTGAAGCCATGGCATGCGGGCGAGAAATAGTCGATTTGTCGATGAGGTGGACCAAGGGCGACGGGCGTGAAGAGATCTGGCAGTGCAGTGGTAGCTCGGATGGCCTCGACTACGGTGCATTTCGGCGGGTCAGAGTCAATGCGAGAACGATAGGTTCGAAGGAGGATGGGATGTTGAAGGTTCAAGGCGTGCATTGCCGTGACAAACCTACAAGTTAAGCAAGCGATTAGTTACAGCGCCGAACGATAGAATGGAAAATTCACGTACACTTTGCACCTGGGATTTTCTTCCTTTGGTTTGATCAACGGATAATTTTCGTCCCTGGGGTTGGTCTTGGAGGCGACAAAGGCCTTCAACGTTGCTTCGAACTGTTGAGATCGCTCGTTTTTTGACCAGCGAGGTGCATCGGAGTGTTGGTGGACAGCTTTTAGAATATGGCGGTATTCGCGAATCGCATCGTTGACGCTCATGCCAAAATGGCCTAGCATGAACGCCAGTAAACTGTAGGAAGGTTGAGTATTCCGTTTGCGAAGAAAGTAAGACCAAGATACGGACCCTCCATCTCCAACACCTCCAATCATTTGAAATGTTTTTCTGGCTCGGAATGAACCTGGAGGCGACTTCTTGTCGTTTTCGTACCTTGACGCGATTTCTTGCAGAATGAGGAGTGGAGGTATGACACCGGATTGATGCATCGATGCGCCATCTTCCAGCATTCATCAGTTTGTGCATGAAACGAGATTGGCATTGCGCTCACCGATACATAACACAGCGAGACCGTTCGTATCTTCACTCATTCCAGAACGTGCGGAGATAGTGACAAACGAAGGCAAGAAACTGTCTTACAGTAATCCTAGCGCTAAACGTCTAGACGTCAAGATATTTTCTGAAGACAGTTCATTTGAGGGGCACGAATTCAGGGCAGGGTATGAAAGCGTATATTATACTTGCATGACGTCCTGGAATTCGTGAATTTGTAAATCTTGAGGATGAAACGGAAGAGGATAAGTACACGCACCATGCGTGAACTTCGCACATTTCCCTGAATCCCCGGTTGGTGTTCCGTCGACGACTTGGCGGCTAAAAACAGGGAAAGACAGCTTTCACAGCAATTGCATTGCAGATTCTGGCAAACACTGTGAAAGCAGGAAACCACGCGTATTTTACCATATCTGAGTCGGAGGCAGGTCGAAATGCTTCGTAACACTCTCCATGTATATGCCAGCCGGAACTGGTAATCTGAACAGGGACAGGACATTGCCTACTGGTATTCATGTGCCTGCAGGTGGAGCCACGTCACGATAAATATGTCGGATTTGTGGGTGCTTAGAAGGAAACAGCAGCGAATAGGAAGGAAAGGGAATGGAAGAAGAAAGAGTGATGGAACGGATGAAGTGGTGTTCCTCAAAACAGCTTCCGCCTTTCTTTCCTTGTCTCTTCGGCAGCCTTCATACCTTTCACCATGGAACTCATCCCAACTAGTTTTATATGCGTTCTGATCATTTTTCCAAGCATGTTGTGAGACTTTGTGCTAATTTCCTCCCTCTTAAGCCTTAAGCACTAATTTAGTGTTATCAACGCTGTCGCTTCCAAGCGGGACTCCTACCAGGCCGACTAAGAGACCATAGCAGACAGGCGTCTGGCTGGAAACGCATTAGAGCCGTCCGCCCGTAGCACACGGTTCACAACCTTGAAGTCCCTCTAGACAACTTGAATCTTAGGCGCAGACCTATCGTCTTTGTTAGTAGAGAGTTGATGACTACAAATTGATTTTTTTTGTCGCCTGTGGAAGAGTATCTCTGAGGTCTTGCTCATATAGCCCTTGAAGATCCCTTCATTTTCTTTCCTCGCTTGGTTAAGAATATTTCATAGATATCTTCTAAAAATTGAGTAAAACCATGTCCCGCTGTAAGGGACACGCTATAGCCTAACATGAGTGCCATCTGAAAGAGATAGGATGTTGTTGAACGCGTCAAGACTAATACAACTTCGACTACTAACACATACAATAAGGATAATTAGGCAGAGTAAAAACCCAGAGCCATTGGCTTAAGAACCTGGGGACACCAAGGTAAGTCAATGATTCATTGTCATCTACGCTAACGTACCGACTGGAGAGAAATTAGTCACCGTTTGCAGCTGTGGGATTAAGAACAGAACAGAATGATATGGAATCCATTACCCAATTGAGACATTCACGCTAGAAACAATACCAGTAATCGGAACCAAGAGCAATGTCTCGACAGAGGGCACCCAGCTTTTTTTTGGAAGGATCCAGGGTACACGGCGCAGCACTCACACTGAAAGCTGAACGATAACTAGCGCGATACATCCTGAAAAACATCCCACCCATTCAATTATCATTAAAGAGTCAAATAATAAGAGGAAAGCGAGAACTCACAATTCAGGGCAACCAAAGCGCCAATTACAAAAGTGATCAGAGCAGACGAGCGCTTTAAGCATGTGCCAACACCTAGGGAAAACGAATTCGGCTGTTGAATCGTTCGTACTTCGCAGTCATGGAAGATCGTAGCGGTCGAGTCGGCCAGCCATGCGTCTTGAGCTATTGGATATGACATCACTGAGCGAACTGGGAGAGTGTCATTTGAGTTCATAGACAGGCAATCGATGCCGTATAACTATAACTCAAGAATGGCGTCCACGATGAAAGGGTAAAAACTTGCTCGTCGCGAGGAATAGCATGCCCGGCTGAGACGCGAGTTCATACCGTATGCGCGAAAACTCACATGCCGCTGTGTGGTGATTGTAGGCATACTAACGTGTTAGCTCTGATTCAAGGTCAGACGTCTTCACTGCTAAACACTCAAGGCAATGGTGCATACCAGTTCGATGAAAAAGTTTAAGGAGACTATCGCACTGGTTGGATCTGATCCAAAATCCTACTCAATTGTTGCCAATCGGCCACCTGCTTGCAGAGAACAAAAGGAAGTAGCATGTCCACTACTGCCCGGTTTCTCGGCTCGTCTTGGTGGAGCTGAAGAGCAGCCAGGAGAGCGCTCGCTTGTCGTTCCCGAGAACTTGGCATCAAAATGGCAATTGAAGGTCACGAAAGGGTACAGCAACGATGTTCCAACGTGGTATCAAGTCTTGGGGAAGGCAATCTCGAAGAGTGGCAAGAGGAATCCGACGGAACAGTGCATTTGGGAAAGTTCAACCCCCCCAAAAAGAGAGACTGAGAGATGGAAGAATACAACGTTCTGTCCGACGTAAGCAAAGAGAAGAGGTAACTTTCGAATATTTTAAATCTACCCTTGCTGCGTTGTGAGATGGATGACGTAGACGGATTCCTGGAATTCGTCTGAACCAACAGAGTGAGCGATGGGTAAGGTATCATTGCTTCGGTTTCCAGCAGAATAGTCTCCCACAGACTTGTGTGAAAGCTATGTTTGAAAGAAAAGGGAGAACGATGTGAACAAGAAGGTGGTGGTAGTCGTGATTAAAGGTTGGATGCGTGACCAGCCGTGGGGCTCGTGACGCTGACTTTCTTTCTTCTTTCCACAACTACGACGTACAACCGACAACGCTAAAACTCGGTATGGGACATCTTTTTCGAAATAATACGTTATATGGGCACATTATCCTTATTTACACACAAATTTTTGCCCCCGGACAAAGTGTCACGATACCAAAGTTCTCATTCTAGCATTCTAGCGTCTCTCCCCTCATTCGTCTCCGGACGTCTTCGTATCTCTCCACTGAATACCAAGGATTACCAAAGCAAAAAGGATCATACGCGCCATCTCCAAGCGGCACTGTCGCTCCTGTTTCTCCGATTTTGCTTGGAGTTTCATTTTCTTGAGTTCCATTTTGGCCATGTAACGTTCGTGAATTCCGTCCTCTGAAGGTACGTTGTATAGGTTTGGAGCTCTTGCTTGACTGGGAGCAATTTCTGGCCTTCTCATTTCCCCTTTGGTTTCAGCAGGCAACAGGGCACCGCTGGTTGAAGCGACAGCCTTCAGGTCATGCGGTAAGTGAAAATATTCGAATGCCAAAGACATGGCTTACGGTGTGGGATGAGACACTGGTATCAAGTTCTTGAGGGTCAATCGTGCGAACTCTCTGAGTATGTACTGTGTTCGTCACTGCCTGTTGTTCGGTATCCTGTAACTTCACTAGCATCGCAAAATCAATGAAGAAGACGTTTACTCACGACAATGGACGAAGATACTTCAACCTCTGGTTGTTCTACCGAAGGATTATCAACTCGAGTAGTTGTTATCACTGGCGCTGTTTGTTCGTTCTGATCACTCTATGGTTCAATTAGTCGCTGGTAACATCACGAGGGGTGCTGAGTTACGGGAATAGACGAACGATCTCTGGCCTTTCCCTTCCAAGCAGCCCCTTGACTCCTCTTGGGAACATGAGTAGCAGGTTGACGCGCCCTTGGTTCGGTAGCCAAGTTCTAGGCAAGATTCAATACGTAAATCTGGAAGTTACTTCGACCGTCACTTACGGCAACAAGTGGTACGACTGACGAATTTTGAGAGTTTTGTGCTCGAGGAGCAGGTGTAGAACTATGGGCAGCTGTATCGTGCTTCACTTCTGTGGCTATTGATTAGCTCTGGCGTCCCGTGAATGGTACTCGTAAGTATACCTTTCTCGTCTTTCGATTGGTTATCAAGTACCTTTTTCCGAACTTCTGCAGCATCCGCAGCTCTTGCCTGAGGTGTCCGTTCATCTTCAACTTGTGGCACCAAATTCTGCGCCAAATTCTCATCCATCTCCCTTTCTTCCTCAGCCGTTACAAGATTCATCTGCGGCTCTGCAAGGCCAAGCTGTGCTTCTGTGCTTGTGCCTAGGCAGACCTGGGAATATAAATGTTCGACCATCAGCACCAAGTCCAAATGACCTTCAGGTGAAAATCTATCGTCTTTGATGAGCCGGTGTGCCCTCTCGATGTGACCTCGTGCGTCGTTGAATCGACTAAGCTCTGTGCAGTTCTTAGCAAGATTGAGCACGTGGAGAATAGTCTTTGGATGACATTCGCCTAACATCGCGCTGAAAGCTTCAACAGCGATTTCTCCATGCTCAATCGCTTCTTCCAATTTCCCCTCTTGCTCACACTGCCCAATGGCAGCAGTGATGATCTCCAAGTCTTCGTTGAATGAGTCGTCAACCTGTTCGCTAGGTTTATGCGTCAAGCACTGCTCCAGCGTGCTCTCCAGATTCAATGTAATGGAATGCTCTGCGCCAAAAGCGCGAAGTGCAACACCAACGGCAGGAATCAACAGGTCGGTCGCCTCTGCGTGCCTTCCAAGATGTTTGTATGTCAACGCAAGGTTGTTTGTGCTTATCAGCGTGTAGTGATGCTCATCGCCCAGAATCCGCGTCAGATGTGTTAGCACTGGGACCTGCAAGTTAAGTGCCTCTGCGTGTCTTCCGAGGGCTTGATATGACATTGCAAGGTTACTCATGCTCAATAGCGTGTCCGGATGCTCATCACCTAGAGTCCGCTTGCGGAACGCAAGGACAGAGAGGTGCAATTCGAGTGCTTCTGAGTGCCTTTCCAGGGTTTGATATGTCGATGCAAGGTTGCTCATGCTCAACAGCGTGTCGGGATGCTCACCGCCTAGAATTCGCTTCCGGGTTGCTAGCACTGAGAGTTGAAGGTCAAAGGCCTCTTCGTGCCTTCCGAGGGCCTGGTATATCAATGTAAGGTTGCTCATAATCGTTAGTGTGGTGGGATGTTCGTCGCCTAGACTCCGGTTCGCGGTTTCGAGAGCTGAGAGCTGCAATTCAAGTGCCTCTGCATGTCTTTCAAGGGTTTGGTATGTCATTGAAAGGTTGCTCATGCTCGACAGCGTGTCTGGATGCTCATCACCCAGAGTCCGCTTCTGGTTTGCCAGCACGGAGGTCTGCAAGTCAAGTGCGCCTGTGTGCTTTCCAAGGGATCGGTAGGTCTCTGCAAGGTTGCTCATGCTCGACAGAGTGTTCGGATGCTCATCGCCTAGAGTCCGCTTTTGGTTGGAAAGCACGGAGAGCTGCAATTCAAGTGCATCTGTAGGCATTCCAAGGCCCTGGTATGTTTTCGCAAGGTTGTTCATGCTCGACAGAGTCTCGGGATGCTCATCACCTAAATTCTGCTTGAGGGTTGCTAATACTGAGAGCTGCAATTCAAATGCTTCTGCATGCCTTCCGAGAATGTGGTATGTTGATGCGAGGTTACCCATGCTCCCCAGTGTGTCGGGATGATCGTCACCTAGAATCCGCTGCTGGCATGGAAGTACTTGGAGGTGCAAATCAAGTGCCTCCGTGTGCCTCCCAAGGGCGTGGTATGTCTCCGCAAGGTTACCCATGCTCAATAGTGTGTTCGGATGCTCATCACCCAGGGTCTGCTTCTGGTTTGCAAGCACGGAAAGATGCAATTCAAGTGCTTCTTGGTACTTTCCGAGGGCTTGGTATGTTGATGCAAGGCTGTTCATGCTCGATAGCGTGTCGGGATGCCCAGCACCTCGGATCCGCTCCGTGGTTGCAAGACCTGAGAGCTGCAGGTCAAGTGCCTCTGCGTACTTTCCTAGGGCTTGGTATGTCATTGCAAGGTTGCTGATGATCGTCAGTGTCTTGGGATGCTCATCACCTAATTTCTGCTTCAATTTTGCAAGTACCGAGAGCTGTAATTCAAGTGCTTCTGCATGTCTTCCGAGGCGTCCGTATGCCAATCCAAGACTATTTGTGCATGCCTCTATGCTCCACCCACCTACAGATCTGCCGATATCTGTGGCACGTTCGAAGATGCTAGCTAAATCGTTCCATCGACCAGTCTGCTCATAAATTGCAGAGAGACGAAGGACCATTGGTACCGAGCTGACGTGGAGTGCACCTGGAACCAGGCAGTCGAGATGGGGTAGTAGACGCCTATTTAGCAAAACTGATGCAGAGGACTTGTCATATGTAATTGGAGCAGAAAGGGCGACCAGCTGAAGAGCACATTGAATATCTGGAAAATCCTGACTGTAGGCAAATTGAATTGCCTCACGAGTCCATTCATGAACGAGGGGATGAAACGAGAACAGCCTCATTTCCGAATCATAGTCAATAAGGGAGAATGACATGACATTCTGGATCATTTCGTCAAATGCTACGGGGATCCATCGCCCTTCACTGTTTCTAGTGTGATTCATAAACTCGGAAAGCCATATCTGAGCGCCTTCGTCAACATCCTCCAGAGGTTCTGCTTCTGCTGCACGCATGAAGAGATCTTTAGGGATGCCGGTGTGATGCAGATACGAGCACACCTGCATAAAATGGCGAGGAGCTGTTTTCAGCTGGTCAAAGCTAATCGCCCAGGTCGTGTACACACTCCAAGGGTAATTATCCGGGACGTGGCCTTTGCGCTCGCGTAGCAGACGCGACCGCTCCACCCCGAAGAGTTCGATATATTCTTGGTACCCACGTCCAGTAGCGGACATATAAGATCCTGCTTGGGTAATAGCGAGAGCAAAACAATGAAGCATCTAACACCTTAATGAGCACTTGATTACGCGGGCAAAAATGCGACATACTTCAACAGCTTGGGTGACAAGTGAGTCGTCGTCATCAGTGGGTTTTCCCTTCGCCCCTACCAGCTTCTTCAAAAGCACTTCTGCAGCCCATTTCTCCAAGTTCTCGATCCGTCTACTTCCAGAGTCCCTAGTTGTCAATCCTGAAAGCTCGGGATTTCGGGACGTGATGATAACATTGCCATGGATCGAGGTCGGTATGTACTTCTGAATTGAATATTTTTTGTCGTCCGCATTGTCCAATACGAGGAGCCAGCGATTGGTCTGACAACTCAACCACCGGACGGCATCTGCAGCAGTTTCGCCTATTTTTTGGTCAATAGCGATCGCCTTCAGATCCGTTTCAAGCGTGGATTCGAGGGAGGCATCAGCAAAGTAAACGACGTCAAACCTATTGAAATATTAGTCATTATTTCGCTGATATTTTTTGTCCACTACTTACATCCGGGGAGAATTTGTCTGACACTCAAGAACAAACTGGAGCAAGAGTTGCGTCTTTCCGGAGCCTCCCAGTCCGTAAATTATGTAGATATGGGGAGAAGATCCGACGCTGGAAGAAAAGTAGGCATGCATGTGGTCCAGTTCGTCACGTCGACCGGTGAAATTGGGACTGGGAAGAGGGCACTTCTTGACCCAGACGGTAACAGTAGTCTCGACAGGGAGGATACCGTCTAAGATGAGGTCAGACTAAGGGCATAAATTGAAGAGATGCAACATACCGAGCTCCGAAGTTTCGATAGAAAGAGGTCGCTCGATCAGCTGCTTCACCGCAGAATCGAGTCGATCGGAGGTCTGCTCCTCTCCAACATACGTTGTGATATGAGCCCGAATTTCACTCAATGTGGGATTGAGTTTGAGAACGGCGCGCTCAAGACCGTACGGAACATCAAAGCGGAAGTACAAATTGGGTATCCCAACAAGTCGCCGATACGTCTGCTCAGCGGCACGAACACTATCCATCGCAAGCTGGACAACAGCACGTGTCGAATCTTCCGTAGCATCCCTGATCTGAACCGGCCCTGGGTGTCCACAACCTAAGCTGATGATACAGGATATGGAACGACCAGGGAAAGCTGCTTTTGCCTCTTGGCGGACCTGATCGATAGGATTGTTGAAGCCATGGCATGCGGAGGAAAAATAGTCGATTTGTCGATGAGGTGGCCCAAGGGTGACTGGTGTAAAGAGATCTGGCATTGCTGTTGTAGCTCGGATGGCTTCTACAATAGTGCATTTCGGCGGATCAGTGTCAATGCGAGAACGATAGGTTCGAAGGAGGATGGGATGCTGAAGGTTTAAGGCGTGCATAGCCGTGACAAACCTACAAGTGAGCCAAGTGACTAAGTGCTGAACAACAAAACGAGAAAGACACATACACTTTGCATCTTGGGTTCTCTTCTTCTGATTTTATCAGCGGGTAATTTTCGTCACTGGGGCTGGTCTTGGAAGCGACAAGGGCTCTCAATGCGGCTTCAAATTTTTGAGAGCGCTCATCTTTTGACCAGCTAGCCCCATCGGAGTGCTGGTGGACAGCTTTTAAGATACGACGATACTCTCGAATCGCATCGTTAACACCTATGCCAAAGTGACCCAGCATTAAGGCCAACAACCTGCAGGAAGGTCTAACATCCGTTTAAGAAAGAAGTAAGCCAGGGATACAAACCCTCCATCTCCAACACCCCCAATCAATTGAAATGTTTTGTTGGCTCGGAACGAACCAGGAAGCGACTCCTTGTCGGTTTCGTATCTTGAGGCGATTTCTTGAAGGATGAGGAGCGGCGGTACAACCCCAGATTGATGCCTAGATGCACCATCTACAGACACTCATTAGCTTGCGCATGAAACAAGATGGGCATTGGGCTCACCTATTGAGAGCACGGTGAGCCCAGTCGTGTCTTCACTCATCCCGAGGGTGTGGAGCTGTTGACAAACTGAAGGCAAGCGACTGTCGTGTACGAAATCACCCTGGCGCTCAACGTCGAAACGTCAAGATATTTTTGAAGGGAGTTTATTGAAGACCCTGCTCCAATGCAGGGTTTGTACAACGTGTTCCACTTGCTTGGCAGTCTAAAAGTTGCAGAGATCTGGGGGATAAAGGTAGAGCATGAGTACCTTATGTGAAATGTGGCAATGACAATTGAACCTCATGAGCTTGATCCATTTCCTGCATCATTGATAGGTAGTCCGTTATCGACTTGGGAGCCAATAGCAGACAACGACATCTTTCACAGCAATCGCCGTACCGAGTCCAACGAAAACCACAGAGGACCGGAATATGTTTAATTACGCTTTAATGTCTCCATCCGAAGCAGGTCGGAATTTTTCTGCTCTCCACCTAGAACTAGTTTTCTCAGCGAGAACCGTGAGTCAATGCCTGCTGGTGTTCACTTGTCGGCCAGGTGGAGCCAATAGCCACAAAAATGCTAGATTTTATGTGTGTGTAGATGCTCAAATAAAATAGGAGCGGATGAAAGGAACAAGGAAATAGGAGAAGAAAAGCAGAGTCATGGTTTGAACGGATAAAGCTGGTACTCCTGGGGATAGCTCCCGATTCATCCATCTGTCTCCATGAACCTCCATGTCTTCCATTAACCTCCTCAACGCAAGAAACAACTACATCGTATTAATCACTATTTCTTTGTGTTAGCTTCCCCTCTGCTCCAAGTTCTTAATTCTGTTCAGTTAGACATTTATTTTCCAGTGGACTCTGTGGGATAAAGCGCGGGGTAATGGACGTACTATTTGAACCATGGATGTTCCACATCCCCAAACACCGTCAAACACTTCTTCTTCCTCGACTGTTGAGACTATAAAGACCTAGCGGGGCGCAGAACACGCCACACTGTTCAGTACACTGCCCACTTACGACGGTCTTTCGATGACGGAAGTACAAATCATGGAGAAGTTGAGAAGTATCATCTCGGATGACGCTGCCAAAGCGCTTTAGTCCAAGATCAAGAAGTTTGGGCAGGTTGCAAAGTGGGCATGTTTCGTGGTCAAGAATTTGGGGACGGGAAATAAGGCTGCTGTCAAGGAGACGGTACGAGTTTGTCTAGCGCGTTCATTCCACCCAACCTGACCCGCTGTAGGACTTGGCCCGCCAACGTCGAAAGGAATTCATAGTCAACGAGATTCTCGTTATGAAAGAGTCTGATCCCCAAAATATTGTTAGCTTCTGTGAGTCCCACCTAGTGACAAGCGAGCAATCCGTGGGTGGTGATGGAATTCATGGAAGGTGGCGCATTAACCAACGTAATTGAGAAAACCACGTTGGGTGAGGACCACATTGGCTGCGTCTGTTTGGAGGTTAGACTCTTCTCCCCTCATTTCAACCTCCTAAAGTCTCAATTTCATCTACAGACGTGCAAAGGCCTCAGTCATTTGCATTCACGGGAGTTTATCAATCGTGACGCCAAGTCCAATGGCATGCTACTCGATGCCCATGGACGGGTGGGGATCATGTACTTCGACCTTACGCCATGTTGACTGATACCACGCCCAACCGCGCTATGATAGTGGGCACTTCCTACGAGAAGGCTCAGGAAGTCGTAATGCCGAAATTGTATAGCGAGAATGGTCGGTATTTGGAGTTCAGGCATCATGGTCATCGAGATGATTGAAACTGAACTGCCTTATTGTACAGGTCGGCTTTGAAGGTCTGTCTCTTACTTCAACCCAATCTGTTCCCCTGCTCATTTCTCAAACCTTAGACTTTGTACCTCGTCACCGTAAACGGGAACCTAGGCTCAAGAAACCCGAACCATCATCCAAAAAGCTCAAGGGCCTCTTTGCTGTTTGTTTGTGGTGCCATGTTCAGCCGCGTGAGGTCAACATATTATTGGATCGAAATTTTTTGAGGAAGTCGTGTGCTTTAGGAGGACTCATGCGAGTTTTCGTATGTGACTCATCTGCATTTTGAGATGTTGTTTGATTGTTTTCGATGAGAGACATCCAAACGAACTTTTCTGTCGTACAAACTACCTTGCCTGACAAATGTTTATCCTTATTCAACGTACTCTCACTTTCATGATGGACACTTTGTACCTGTCCCCTCGTTCGCCTTAGTTCTCACCCCGTACTCTTCCCCTCTTTGTTTTCGACCCTTCTTGCCACGTAGAAATAAGACTGCCCTTCACCTACACTACCTCATTGAGAGGGCTTGTGTTTCGTCTCTATTACTATTACGACCGAACTCTTGTTGTTGTTTTATTTGGAAATGGAACGGCATTCTTTGACTCTGAAGGGTAGTCACATACTTAATACGATATCAGGCCTTGTCATACTAAACACCTAGTGTGTCATATGTTGGTTTCAACATCTGAGGCTCCGAGGGGTTGACCGGCAATGAGTGATGTTGGGGGAGACACTCGATTCCTTAAGGACTGCTTACGATAAACTTAAGTTCTAGAGAACGAAGGGCTGGGATCTGAGTTCGCTAGGTTGGAAAGGAAGCGCGTGCCGCGCTTTCCATGTGGCCTTGAGTCAGGTAGTCCAATGTACATGTTCATATAGCCAAATCAGTTGTTCTTCAATAGCACACACTAATCTGAGAGGGGGGACATCAGTCTTAATTTAGGAAACTCGTTTTTCCTTTTATGCTAAATGCTAAATACTTCCAAAATCCTAAAAGCATATACGTTCTCTAATATACTGACTTGTTTACCGCGTTAATAACCGCCCCAGTATATCTTTCTGACTTTCCAATTGCCGCGCAGCAGCACAGACGCATGTACACAAACACATGTAGCCCCACAATCTCCAAAACTGTGACGATTGATCACGCGGAGCCATTCATCGCGTTACCAGTCGCGTTTCCTCAGCACTCTTCACCTATCCCTATAAAAGAAATCGGACAACCACCTGTCTTTGATCAAATATACAAGTTAGGGAAGCAGTACCGATGATCCAACCCTTTTTATTGAAAGCAAAGTCTCTTATAATGAAAGGTTTGGTATGAGGAGATTGTATTTGATGCTGTTACGAAGCCCCAATTTGGCTGACAGGGAGCAAATCGGTATAATCGTCTCGTATCTCGGCAAATCCGCATTTTCAAGCCAAAGCAAATTCGTTAGTGAGCTCTTGGACTCAGAGAACATTCGTAGACAACCTGGTTCGACCCCGTTTATTTCTAACATGCTGCTGGTGACTGGTTACTTTGTTGGGGATTGCGTAGTGTAAGTATCTCGCTCAACAACCTTCTCCTCGTGCTTTCAATTAGAGTTGAATTTTACCCTAGTTGGATCTGTCATCGCATGTATAGGGATCACCCGGTCCTCTCGAGACCGCCGCCAGACATCCTGACTCTTATTTTTCATCAGAATATCTACCTCCAAGTTTGCCGGTCCTTCGTAAGCAGTGGAGATTCTGACACAGCATTTCTATTTACCATGCATGAAAGGTGCCATTTCACGTCGAAAATCTTTTGCCGACGGCTGCAGAAAAGTCCAACATGCCAATCGTTGAAACCTCCAGCATCTCGGTTCCTTCACTGATTTCACTCGGATACAACTAAGAGGCACTGCTGACAACGTCCGGTATAGTTCTGAATACTCAATTAACATGTTTTATAAGCACATTCTCGCTATCTAAATACACGTTTTCGTCTTGGAGGTATCGTCAAAGACTCATGTGCCAACGATCTCTCATTCTTATGATCCACTATTCAATCGTCTCGTGACCTCTTTGTACTTCCCCACCGAAGTCCAAGAATTATAAGAGCAAAAAATATCATACGCGCCATTTCCAGACGATACTGTTGCTCCTGTTTCCCCGATTTCGCTTGGACTTTCATTTTCTGAAGCTCTATTTTGGCCATGTAGCGTTCGTGGGCCCCGTTTTCTGAAGGTACGTTGTGCAGGTCTGGAACTTTCATATGTGCTGCGGGTGCTTTGGCTACATCAGGCAATAAGGTATTACTCGTCGATGCAGCAACCTTCGAACCACAGGTAAGTTCGATTAATCGAAGGGAAAATGAATAAATTACCAGGTCGGAGGGTGGACTAACATCGAGCGCGTGAAAGTCAATCTTCCTAGTCGTGCGATTATGAGCTTCATTCACTAAATTGTCCCGTTTGGCCGCCTATGAATCTCTCAGCATTACACAGATTCGAAGAAGACATCAACTCACTATAGTGGAGGAATACACTGCAACGTTGTGTTGGTCGACAGAAGGATCGTCGTCTACTGGGGCGCTTGCCACCAACAGTGCCGTTCGTTCGTTCCGATCATTCTAGAATTCAATTAGTTATCAAAGACCTCGACTCAGGTTCTTAAGTTACGGGTGCAGGCGAAATATCTCTGCTCTTTTCATTTCTTAGACTCTCACTGTTAGCCTCAGAAATATCGGCAGCCGCCTTGCTGGTTCTTGATGCAGTAGCAAAGTTCTAGTTACAAATGAAGTTCTATGCGAAAAAGCTCTTTGACAAATCACATACTATTTCTGGTGATGCGGCTGATGTTCGAGAAATATCTGCCTCGGTCGCCCGCGTAAAGCCAGAGGCAACTGTATCGTTTGCCTCTGTAGCTGTCAATTAGTTCTGGTATGCCAGAGTTTAGAACGCAGACATACCTATCCTAACATTTGATTGGGTACCGAACGCGGCCTCCCGAGCCTCAGTAGCATTAATAGCCTCCTTCCGGGGCGATTGTTCCCCTGCAGCCAGTGGCATGGAGCTTACACCTATCTCCCTTTGTGCCTCAGTGGACACTAGATTCACCTGGGACTCTACCAGGCTGGTCTGTGATTCGGTATTTGTGGGCAAGCAGTGACGAGCATATAACTGTTTGATTTTCAGCACCTGCTGTTGTAAGTGACTTTCGGAAGGAAAGCTATCGTCGTTTACGAGCCGGTACGCCCTCTCAATGTGAGGTAGTGCATCATCCGTGAGACCGAGCCGTAGAAGGTTGAAAGCAAGTCTGTATACGAGCTGAACAGTCTTCGGGTGGTATTCTCCCAGCATCGCACTGAAAGCTTCGACAGCAATCTCTTGCTGCTCAATTACCTCTTCCCATTTCCTCTCTTTTTCGTATTGTGAAATCGTAGCCGTGATACCATCGAGCACGTCTCCAGACGAGTTGTCGTCCTGTACCCACGAATCGTGTGTTGATCCCCATGAGTTATGGTTCGGTCCCCATGAGTTATGGTTCGGTCCCCATGAGTTATGGTTCGGTCCCCATGAGTTGTGGTTCGGTCCCCAGTGATTAAGCGATATGGAATAATCCAGTCTCCTTTGCAAAGTCGATGCTATTGAATGCTCGGCTCCTAAAACACGGGTTGCAATGCTAACAGCAGGAGTTAACAAATCAACCGCCTCTGAATGCCTTCCCAGGGCTTGGTATGTCGTTGCAAGGTTGTTCATGCTTGTCAGCGTGCTGGGATGCTCATTACCTAGAATCTTCTTGGATGTTTCAAGCTCTGAGAGCTGCAAGTCAAGGGCTTCTGCGTGCCTTCCGAGATGTGTGTACGTCGCTGCAAGGTTGCTCATGGTCGTCAACGTGTTGGGATGCTCATCCCCCAGAGTCTGCTTCCGGGTTGCAAGCACCGAGAGCTCCAGGTCAAGTGCATCTGCGTGCCTTCCGAGATGTCCATATGAAGTTGCGAGATTGTTCATGGTCATCAACGTGTCGGGATGCTCATCACCTAGTGTCCGCTTCCGATTTGCAAGTATTGAGAGCTGTAAGTCAAGTGCCTCTGCGTGCTTTCCGAGATATGTGTATGATATTGTGACATTGTTCATGCACTTTAGTGTCTCAGGATGCTCATCACCTAGAGTTCGTTTCATGTTTGCAAGCACTGTGAGATGCAAGTCAAGGGCTTCTGCGTGCCTTCCTAGATGTATGTACGACATTGCGAGGTTGTTCATGCTTGTCAGCGTGGCGGGATGCTCATCACCCAGAGTCTGCTTCCGTTTTGTAAGCACTGAGGCTTGCAACTCGACTGCCTCTGTGTACCTTCCAAGATGTGTGTATGATGTTGCGAGGTTGCTCATGCTCGCTAGCGTCTGGGGATGTTCATCACCTCGAGCCTGCTTCCCGCTTCTAAGCACTGAGTCCTGTAACTCAAGTGCTTCTGAGTGCCTTCCGAGGGCGTGGTATGCAAACGCAAGGTTGTTAGTGCAAATGTCTGAATTCCAGCCACCTCCAGATCCCCCGATTTCGCGAGCATGTTCGAAGATGATTGCATAGTCATTCCATCGACCGGACTGCTCGTAAACTGGGGAGAGGCGAAGAGCCATTGGTACAGAGCCGATATGGACAGCACCTGTGACCAGTGAATCTAAGTGAGGTAGTAGACGTCTCTTCAATAAAACTGCTGCAGAATACTTTTCAGCTTGTTTTGGAGCGGAGAGAGCAACGAGCTGAAGGGCACACTGGACGTCTGGAAAATCCTGGCCATAGGCGGATTGAATCGCCTCACGAGTCCATTCGTGAACCAGGGGGTGATATGAGAACAGCTTCTGTTCTGGGTCATAATCAATAAGGGAAAATGACATGACATTTTGAATAATTTCGTCAAAGGATATTGGGTCCCATCGTCCATCATTGTTTCGAACGTGATTCATGAACTCTGAAAGCCAGATCTGAGGACCTTCGTCAACTTCCGTTAACGGTTGCGACTCGACCGCGCGCATAAGAAGATCTTTTGGAATGCCAGTGTAGTGGAGATACGAGCAGATCTGCATGAAGTATCGGGGAGCCGCTTTAAGCTGATCAAAGCTAATGGCCCATGTAGTGTAAACGCTCCAGGGGTAATTGTCGGGAACGTGGCCTTTGCGCTCGCGTAGCAGACGAGAACGCTCCACCTCGAAGAGTTCGATATATTCTTGATACCCACGTCCAGTAGCAGACATATATGATCCTGCCTGGGTAACGGCCAGAGCAAAACAATGGAGTATCTTGGTCCACTAATGAGCGCGGAGTTGTACGACCGAAAAAGAGGTGGAACCTACTTCAACAACTTGCGTGACAAGTGAATCCTCATCATCAGAGGGTCTTTCTCTCTGTCCCACTAGCTTTTTCAACAGTGCTTCGGCAGCCCACTTCTCCAAGTCCTCGATCCGTCGACTTCCAGAGTCCTTAGCTGTTAAGCCTGCTAGCTCAGGGTTTCGGGACGTGATGATGACGCTGCCATGGATCGACTTCGGTATGTATTTCTGGATAGAAAAGGTTTTATCGTCTGCATTGTCAAACACGAGGAGCCAGCGATTGGTCTGGCAACTAAGCCACTGGATGGCGTCTGCAGCAGTTTCGCCAATTTTTTGGTCAATGGCAATGGCCTTCAAGTCCGTTTCAAGCGTGGTTTCGAGAGAGGCGTCAACAAAATAAACGACGTCGAATCTGTTAAAACACTTTAACGAGCCTCTCGCAAGTATTCACTTAACCACACTTACATTCTAGGAGATCGAATCTGACACTCCAGAACAAACTGGAGCAACAGTTGCGTCTTTCCAGAACCTCCCAGCCCATAAATTACATAGATATGGGAAGAAGATCCAACGCCGGAAGAAAAGTAGGCGTGCATGTGATTCAAGTCATCACGGCGACCAGTGAAGTTGGGACTGGGAAGAGGGCACTTTTTGACCCATACCGTGGCCGTGGTCTCGACAGGGAGGATGCCATCTAAGACGAGGTCAGAACGGGAACATGGGATAGACAGAGTACCATACCTAGCTCCGAAGCCTGGATGGAGGGAGGCCGCTCGACCAGTTGCTTCAGTGCGGAATCAATTCGATCCGACGTCTGTTCTTCTCCCATGTACGCTTTTAAATGAGCCCGAATTTCGCTCAATTTAGGGTTCATTTTGAGGACGGCACGTTCGAGACCGTACGGAACATCGAAACGGAAGTACAGATTCGGTATCCCGGCAAGTCGACGATAGGTTTGCTCAGCAGCTCGGACACTGTCCATAGCAAGCTGGACGACTGCGCGCGCAGCGTCCTCCTTGGCATCCTTGATCTCAACTGGTCCTGGGTGTCCACAACCTAAGCTGATGATACAGGATATGGAACGACCAGGGAATGCCGCCTTCGCTTCCTGGCGGACCTGGTCGATAGGGTTGTTGAAACCATGACACGCGGGTGAAACGTGGTTGATTTGTCGATGAGGTGGCCCAAGAGGAACGGGTATAAAGAGATCTGGCATGGCGGTTGTAGCCCGGATGGCTTCAACAAGCGTGCATGGAGGAGGATTGGCATCACTTCGGGAACGATAGGTTCGAAGGAGGACGGGATGTTGAAGATTCAAAGCGTGCATTGCGGTGACGAATCTAAGAAAGACTCATTAGAGAGCTGAATCACAGAACGAAAAATTCACGTACACCTTGCATCTGGGATTTTCTCCCTTTGATTTGATTAGCGGGTAATTTTCGTCACTAGGAGTGGTCTTGGAAGCGACCAAGGCCTTCAATGCGACCTCGAATTTTTGAGAGCGCTCATCCTTTGACCAGCTAGCCGCGTCAGAGTGTTGGTGAACGGCCTTCAAAATCTGACGATATTCTCGAATCGTATCGTTAATGCTTATGCCAAAATGGCCCAGCATGAACGCGAGCAAACTACAGGGAAGTTTAACATCTGTTTGAGAAGAAAGTATGATGATGATACGAACCCTCCGTCTCCGACACCTCCAACCAGTTGAAATGTTTTATTGACTCGGAACGAACCAGGAAGCGACTCTTTATCGGCTTCGTACCTTGAGGCGATTTCTTGAAGAATGAGAAGCGGAGGCATGACGCCGGATTGGTGCATGGATGCCCCATCTTTGGACACTAGTAAGTTGGCGCATGAACAGAGACAGTCATTTCGCTCACCTATAGAGAGTACACTGAGACCGTGAGTGTCTTCACTCATTCTTATGCGGAGGAAGATGAGAAACCCGAAGAAACGCCAACGACTATCTTATATAGTAACATTTGCGCTGGACGTCCAGACGCCAAGATAATTCTGAAGGCGGTTTATTTGAGGTGTTCTGCTTGCGGGGGTTGTATTTTGCGCGACAGCCGTAGAAGCTGGGGAGTTTGTGGACCATGCACTGGAAAGTAAAACCGTAAAGCAGAACGTTAGTTCAATGCAGGAAACAGGAGGATGAAAAACGCTAACTTCGTGGGCTTTGTCCATTTCCCACAATCACCGACTCCGTCGACGACTTGGGGTTTAATTAACGCTTAATAGGCTTACAGGCTTTCCTGTTTGTTTTTGTTTTTGATCTTTATTTCTACCCCGCAACGGCCTACATTGGGCAAGATGCGGTGTCTACTCAGTAACTGCTATGTAAATGTTTCCTACTATTGAGTGTTCAGCTTTATTTTGTCACCGACTCAGAATGGAAATAGGCTTACAGGCAGAATCCCTTTCACGGCAATCGCGACGGGGATTTCCAGGCGGGGAGTTAGATGTTTCCCTATCTGTGTCAGAGGCTAGTTAGGATCCTTCCCAGCTCAGCCATAATTGGTTATCTCAACGAGGACAGATTAGTGCCCAGCCCGTTTGCCGGATGGATGGCCGCCAATATTCATAAAAATGCTAGATTGCACGGGAATGGGTGTTTAGACCGAGACAAGAGCGATTAGAATAGTGGGGTAATGGGAGAAGTTAAGAAGAGTTATGGGGCACAGTGGGCACTTTCAGACAGCTTCCGATGCCGCGACCCTTTGGGGTAAACTTTCATGTCTCTCACCACGTTATCACGAGAAATTCTACCCGCTTTCTGATTTTTCCTTTGAGTCTGCTTGCGCGATCTTTTGGGCTTGTTTTGTCCATTCTCAGTTCTCGACTACCCAAAAATCGTCAACTTCCTTAAGTCCTACCAAGCCTTGCGTGGTGATGGAATTCATGGAAGGTAGCGCGTTTTGAGAAACCACACGAGATGATGACTAGATTGGCTGCGTTTGTTTGGAGGTTAGGCTCTTCTCCCCCTCGTTAAACCTTGTAAAAAGTCGTGTTTTTCATCTGCAGACGTGCAAAGGCTTTGGTCTTTTGCGTTCACAGGAAATTATTCATTGCAACATCAATTCTAATAACACCCTACTCGACGCCCGTGGACAAGTCAAGATCCTTCTATGCCAAGTTGACTGACACCAAGTCCAAACGCGCTGTACTGGTGGGCACTCTCTGGGATGGCTCCGGAAGTCGTAAAGCCAGGATTGTATAGCGAGAAGGTCGGTATTTGGAGTTGGGCGTCATGGTGATTGAGATGATTGAAAATGAATTGCTTTTATGTACACGAGGAGTCTTTGAAGGTTTGCCTCTTACTTCTGCTCAATCTGTTCTCCAGCTCATTTTTCAAATCCTTAGGCTCTGTACCTTATCGCCACAAACAGAAACCGGGCTCAAGAAATTCGAAGCATTGTCCCAAAAGCTCAAGGGCTTCCTGGTGGTGTGTTTGTGTTGATGTGTCCAGCTGTGCGACATAACCAATTATTGGACCAAGAATTTTTAGGAATTCGTGTGCTTTAGGAGGACTCGCACTGTTACTCAGATTCAAAAACAAGAGTTCATGTTAGTTTTGGTACGTGATTCATATCTACATTGAGATTTTTGGTCTGACTGTTTTCGATCAGAAATATATTCAATTTAAACCTCCGTGTCGTACAGCGATGTCGCCTGATCAATGTTTATCCTTATTCAACATACTCTCACCTTCGTGATGGACACTCTGTACCTGTCCCCTCGTTCGCCTTAGTTCTCTCTCATGTGCTCTAGTCCTCTTCTACTTTCGACCCTTCTTGCCACGTAGGATAGGATCTGCCTCTCACCTATATTATCTCATTGAGAGGGCTTGTGTTTTATCTGTATCATTATTACGACTGAACTCTTGTTGTCGTTTTATTTTTATGTGGCATGGCATTTTTTGATTTTGACGGGTAATCGCAAAGAAGATATGACGGCGTATCATATTGAAGCCAAATGTGTCAAAGGTTTGTTCAACATCGGACGTTCTGAAGGGTTGCCTCGTGATGGTTGATCCTGGGAGAGACACTCGAATCCTTACAATAACGTCTGCTTACGGTAGGCTTGTGTTGACGCGCTGAAATCTGACCTCGTTGTGCTGGAAAGAGAGCGCTCGCCGCGCCCTCTCAGTGGTTATCAGTTGGGTAGTTCAATGTACACATTCATGTAGCACAATCAATTGTCCTCGAATAGGACCCACTAATATGAGGGGGAAAATCTGTATATACTCGGTCTCCCTTTTATAAGTACCTCCGAAATCCTCAAACCTCTCTCCAGAATTGTGACGATGAGTCACGTGAAGCCACCGACGTGTTACTAGTCGCGTTTCCTCAGCGCTCTTGATGCATCTTCACGTTATTTGCCAATTTCAGCAGTGATCCTCGGCACGAGAAAACGGATTCTGCTGTTTAGTTGTTTGCATTTCGCTGTCCTGGAAAATCGTACTCGTTCGAGTCAACAAGCCATGCGTATTGAGTCAATGAATGTATTGCGAACTCGACGAACTGGTAGAGTTACATGGGAGTTGATAGCCAGGTGCTCAATGGTACATAGCTGTAAGGAGTTCGACTCAGGAACGTCTCATACGATGAGGGGTGAAATTTACTGATCAGAAGGAATGGCGTGCCAGATGTGACACAGGTCCATATCCCATGCGCGAAATCCAGAGGTTGTTGTGTGGTGAATGTAGCTGTATTAACGGGCTGGATATGGTAATAGGTTAGATATTTTCACTGCTAAAACTCAAGACGATAGTGTGTACCTCTCTGATGAAAGGTTTACGGGGACTATCGCTCTGTTCGAAACTCACCCGTTGTCCTACTTGACCACCAACCCGCCACCTGCTCACAGAGTACAACAGAAAGTGGCGCATCCACCACTGTCTTGCTTCCCCGCTCGCCTTGGTGGAGTTGAAGAGCACGTTAAGTGCGCGTTCACTTGTCGTGTCCGAGCGCTTGATGTCAAAATGGTGGATGAAGGCCACGAAAGGGTGTGAAACCAACGGTACGATGTGATATCAGTCTCGCGGAAGGCAAATCAATCGGTCATTGCCTGAAAAGAATGACAAGAGGAGTCCTATGGACCAGTGCATAGGAAAAGTGGAACCCACAAAAAAGGCTGAGACAGAAGAATGCAACAGTCGGGTCCGACGTGAGCAAAGAGAAGAGTGAACCTTAAAAAATATTTCGAGTATGTGTTTTCAGTCCATCCTTGTTGCTTTGTGAGATGGATGACGTCGACGGATTCCTGGAATTCGTCTGAACCAGAGGAGTAAGCGAAAACAAGGTACCGCTGATTATGTTTCCAACAGAATAGTCTCCTACAGAATTGTGTGAATGCTGCGTTTGAAAGAAAAGGGAGAACGATGAGAACAAAAAGGTGGTGATAGTCGTAAATAAAGGCGCACACACAAGTTTGGATGTGACAGGTTGTAGGCGTCCAGTCGTAACGCTAATTTTCCTTCTTTCCACAACTACGACGCACTGCCGACAACACTAAAGCTCGGAACGGGGCATCTTTCTCGACTAATACGTTTTATAACCACATTCTCGTTATTTACACAAACATTTTTGTTCTAGACAAAGCGTCATGATACGAAAGTACTCACTCTCGCGTTTCCCCTCATTCGTCTCCGGACCTCTTCGTATCTCTCCACTGAACTCCAAGAATTATCAGTGCGAAGACTATCATACGCGCCATCTCCAGGCGGCACTGTCGCTCCTGTTTCTCCGATTTCGCGTGGACTTTTATTTTCTTGAGGTCCATGTTAGCCATGTAACGTTCATGAGCCTCGTTTTCTGAAAGTGTGCTGTATATGTGTGGAGCGCTCATATGACTGTTAGCAATTTCCGGCCCTCTCGTTTGCCCTTTGGTTTCAGCAGGCAATAGGGCGCTACTGGTGGAAGCGACGGCCTTCAAGCCAGGGGGTAAGTGAAAACAATCGAATGTTCAATGCATGACTCACGGTTTGGGAAGAGATACTGGCGTCAAGTTCCTGAGGATCGTTCGTGCGAATTGTCTGAGTGTGAACTTTGTTCGTCAACGCCTGTCGTTCGGAGTCCTGGACCTCCATTAGTATCGCGAAATCATTGAACAAGACGATAACTCACTACAGTGGAAGAAGGAAGTTCGAGATTTTGTTGTTCTACAGAAGGACCATCAACTCGAGTGTTTGTTATCACTGGTGCTGTTCGTTCGTTCTGGTCACTCTATGGTTCAATCAGTCGCTATTAACATCAAGAGAGGTGCTGAGTTACGGGAATATGTGAACGATCTCTAGCCTTTCCTTTCCAAATAGTCTCTTGACTCCTCTTGGGAGCATGAGAAGCGGGTTGACTCATTCTCGGAGCATTAACCAAGTTCTAGGCAAGATTTAAGCTATAGGTCTGGATGCTACTTCGAACGTCACTTACGGTAACAGGTGGTACGACTGACGCCATTGGAAAATTTTCTGTCTGGGTAGGTTTAGAACTACTGGCAGTCTTATCATCTTTCACCTCTGTGGGTATTGATAAGTTTTGGGGTGCCGTAACTTGTAAAGACAGACATACCTTCCCTGACCTTCAACTGTTTATTGAGCGCCTTCCTTCGAGCCTCTGCCGCGTCAGCAGCCCTTGCCTGAGGCAACCGTTCATCTTCAGCCAGTGGGACCAAATTCTCATTCGTATCTCTTTCCACTTCAGGCGCCGCAAGGTTCACCTTCGGCTGTGCCAGGCTCAGCTGTGCTTCCTGGGTTGTACCTAGGCAGAATCTGGAATAAAGTTCTTCAATGATTAGCACCTGATGCAGAAATCCTTCAGAGGAAAAATTGTCGTCTTTAACAATGCGATACATCCTCTCAATATGAAGTCGTGCATCCTCCATCCGACCAAGCTGCAGGAAGTTCTTAGTAAGATTCATCATGCACAGAAGAGTCTTCAGATGGTGTTCCCCCAGAATCGCACTGAAAGTTTCCACAGCAATCTCTCCTTGCTCGGCAGCTTCTTCCCATCTCTCCTCTTGTTCGTACTGTTCAATGGTAGCATTGATGGCATAGAGCTCTTCATGAAACGATCCATCAGCCGGTTCTCCAGAATCATGTGTCAAGCCGTTCTCCAGCCTTGATTGCAGAATCAATGTCGTGGAATGCTCAGCTCCTAGAACACGAAGTGCGACGCTCACAGCCGGAATCAGCAGATCAGTCGCCTCTGCATGCCTTCCGAGAGCTTGATATGTTGAAGCAAGGTTGTTCATGCTTGTCAGCGTGTTGACATGCCCGTCGCCCAGAGTCCGCTTCCAGTTTGTAAGCACTGAGAGATGCAGGTCAAGTGCATCTGCGTGCCTTCCGAGATGTGTATACAATGATGCAAGGTTGTTCATACTCGCCAGCGTGTTGGGATGGTCATCACCTAGAGTCCGCTTGAAGCTTGCAACCACTGAGAGTAGCAAGTCAAGTGCCTCCTCATACCTTCCGAGGGCTCGGTACGTCTCCGCAAGGTTGTTCATGCTTGTCAGCGTGTCGGGATGTTCATCAATTAGAATTTGCTCCCGGTTTGCAACCAATGAAAGCTGCAAGTCAAGTGCCTTTGTGTGCATTCCGAGATTTGTATAGGACAATGCAAGGTTGTTCATGCTTGCCAGCGTGTCGGGGTGCTCATCACCCAGAATCCGCTTCTGGTTTGCAACCACTGAGAGCAGCAAGTCGACTGATTCTGCATGCCTTTCGAGATGTATGTATGTCGCTGCAAGGTTGTTCTTGCTCGTCAGCGTGTCGGGATGCTCGTCACCTAGAACACGATTACGGTTTGCAAGCACAGAAAGCTGCAAGTCAAGTGCCTCTGCATGTCTTCCGAGTGCTCGGTATGTCTCTGCAAGGTTGCTCATGGTTGTCAGCGTGTCAGGGTGATCATTACCCAGATTCCGCTTCTGGACTGCAAGCACAGAAAGTAACAAGTCAAGTGCCTCTGCATGTCTTCCGAGATATTGGTATGTGGATATAAGGTTGATCATGCTCGTCAGTGTGTCGGAATGCTCATCGCCTAGAATCCGCTTCCGGCTCACATGCACTGAGACCTGCAAGTCAAGTGCCTCTGCATGTCTTCCAAGGGCTCGGTATGTCTCCGTCAGGTTATTCATGCCTGTTAGCGTGTAGGGATGCTCCTCGCCTAGGGTCTGCTTCCAGCTTGTAACCGCTGAGAGCTGCAAGTCAAGAGCTTCTGCGTGCCTTCCGAAATGATGGTACACCGATGCAAGGTTGATCATGGTGTGCAGTGTATCAGAATGCTCATCACCCAGAGTCTGCTTCTGGTTTGCAATCACTGAGAGGAACAAGTCAAGTGCCTCTTCGTGTCTTCCAAGGGCTCGATATGTCGTTGCGAGGTTGTTCATGCTCGCTAGCGTTTCGGAATCCTTTTCACCTCGGGTCTGCTTCAATTTTGCTAGTACAGAGAGCTCCAACTCAAGTGCCTCTGCATGCCTTCCGAGGGCCTTGTATGCTGTTGCAAGGTTGTTTGTGAAGGTCTCTATCTCCCACCCACTTATAGGTCGGCCAAATTCTTTAGCACGTTCGTAGATGTTAGCCACATCGTTCCATCGACCAGTTTGGTCGTAAACTGCAGAGAGACGGAGGGCCATAGGTACGGAGCTGATGTGGACTGCACCTGGCACCAGGATATCAAGATGAGTTTGTAGACGTCGTTTCAGCAAAACAGATGTAGGTGATCTGTCATTTGTGTTCGGAACGGAGAGAGCAACCAGCTGCAGAGCACATTGGACATCTGGAAAATCCTGACCATAGGCAATTTGAATCGCCTCACGGGTCCAATCGTGAACGAGAGGGTGGAATGAGAACAGCCTCATTTCTGAATCATAGTCAACAAGAGAGAAAGACATGACATTTTGGATGATGTCGTCAAACGCTACTGGGTTCCATTGTCCTTCATCGCTTCGACAGTGATTCATGAATTCGGACAGCCAGATCTGAGGCCCTACATCGACATCCTCTAGCGGGTCCGCCTTCGCCACATGTATGAAGAGATCTTTTGGGATGCCAGTGTAGTGGAGATACGAGCAGATCTGCATAAAGTTGCGAGAAGCGGTTTTAAGCTGGTCAAAACTAATGGCCCAGGTCGTGTAAACACTCCAAGGGTAATTATCCGGGACATGGCCTTTGCGTTCGCGCAGCAGACGGGTGCGCTCCACCTCGAAGAGTTCGATATATTCCTGATATCTGCAGCCAGTAGCACACATATATGATCCTGCTTGAGTAACGGCCAGAGCGAAACAATGGAGGATCTAATAAGCTGATGAGCGCTCAATTGTGCTGTTAGAAAATAAATGGAACATACTTTAACAACTTGCGCGACAAGAGAATCCTCATCATCAGATGGTCTTCCTCTCGACCCTACCAACTTCTTCAGCAGCGTTTCTGCAGCCCATTTTTCCAAGTCTTCGATCCGTTTACTTCCAGAGTCTTTAGATGTCAAGCCTGTAAGCTCAGGGTTTCGGGAGGTGATGATGACGTTGCCGGAGGTCGATTTCGGTATGTATTTCTGAATGGAAAAGTTTTGATCGTCCGCATTGTCCAATATGAGAAGCCAACGGTTGGTTTGATGACTCAGCCACTGGACAGCGTCAGCAGCAGTTTCACCAATTTTGTGGTCAATAGCGATAGCCTTTAGGTCCGTTTCAAGCGTAGTTTCGAGCGAGGCGTCGGCGAAATAAACGACATCGAACCTATTAAAACATTAGCAATCGTGCGACAAGTATTCTTCTACCCATTACTTACATCCTGGGTGATCGAGTTTGACATTCCAGTACAAACTGGAGCAGGAGCTGCGTCTTTCCTGAGCCTCCCAGCCCGTAAATTATGTAGATATGGGAAGAAGTTCCAATACCAGAAGAAAAGTAAGTGTACATGTGGTCCAACTCATCACGACGACCAGTGAAGTTGGGGCTTGGAAGCGGGCACTTTTTGACCCAGACAGTGGCAGTAGTCTCAACAGGGAGGATCCCGTCTAAGGTGAGATTAGAATAGGAACCTTGGTGAGACGAAGGTGACATACCTAACTCAGAAGCCTTGATAGAACGTGGCCGCTCAACTAGCTGCTTCACAGCTGAATTGATTTGGTCGGTAGTCTTCTCTTGTCCAACGTACGCTGTGATATGGGCCCGAATTTCGCTCAACGTGGGGTTGAGTCTAAGGACGGCGCGTTCGAGACCGTATGGAACATCAAAGCGAAAGCTCAGATTCGGTATTCCGGCAAGTCGACGATAAGTCTGCTCGGCGGCACGAACACTGTCCATGGCAAGCTGGACGACTGCGCGTGCAGCATCCTCTTTGGCATCCTTGATCTGCACTGGTCCAGGGTGTCCACATCCTAAGCTTATGATACAGGATATGGAACGACTAGGGAAAGCCGCTTTCGCTTCTTGGCGGACTTGGTCGATAGGATTGTTGAACCCATGGCACGCGGGCGAGAAATAGTCGATTTGTCGATGAGGTGGCCCGAGGGTGACGGGGGTGAACAGATTTGGCAATGCTGTTGTAGCTCGAATGGCTTCGACGAGAGTACATTTCGGCGGATCAGCGTCAATGCGAGAACGATATGTTCGAAGGAGGATGGGATGTTGAAGGTTCAGGGCATGCATCGCAGTGACGAACCTACAAGTCAAATAAGTGGTCAGCTACAGGGGCCGAGCAACAGAATGAGCAAGTGACGCACACTTTGCATCGTGGACTCTCTTCCTTTGGATTGGCCAGTGGGTGATTTTCATCATTAGGACTAGTTTTGGAGGCAACAAAGGCCTTCAACACGTTTTCCAACCTTTGAGATCGTTCTTCCTTCGACCAGCCAGCCGAATCGGGGTGTTGATGAACAGCTTTTAAGATTTGACGATACTCTCGAATCGTGTCGTTAACGCTGATGCCAAAATGGCCCAGCATCAAGCCAAGCAAACTGCGGGGAAGTCTAGCACCCGTTTAGCAAGGAGGTAAGTCAACGATACGAACCCTCCATCTCCAACACCTCCAATCAATTGAAATGTTTTATTGGCTTGGAACGAGCCAGGAAATGTCCCCTTGTCGACTTCATACCTTGAGGCGATTTCTTGAAGAATGAGGAGCGGCGGCATGACGCCGGACTGGTGCCTAGAGGCACCATCTACGGACACTCATCAGCTTAGGCATGAAACCAAATGGGCACTACGCTCACCTATTGAGAGCACAGTGAGGCCAAACGTGTCTTCCTCCATTCCTGCCTGCGTGGAGATGATGACAAACAGAAGACAAGCGATTGTCTTAGATATCCACACCCCAGCGCTCAACCTCTAGATGTCAAGATATTTTTGAAGGCAGTTCATTGAGGGTCTTTGCTCCAAGGCAGGGTAGGTACAGGCGCATTGCACTTTTGCTGAGCAGTCTGGAAGATGTAGAGCTTTTGGAAAGAACGGAAAAGGATAAGTCCATTGTACGAAATGTGGTAATGAAAACTCCAACCTTATGGGTTTCGTTCATTTCCCTGCATCATAGATAGGTATTCCGTCATCGACTTGGAGGCCAGTAACAGACAACGACATGTTTCACAGCATTTGCTGTACCGAATTCTACGAAGACTGCTGAAAAACAAAACTACACTTTACCGTTCAATCAGAAGCAGGTCGATTTTTTGCTACCCAGGCAGAACTGGGGATCTCAGCTAAAACGCTGCCCGCTGGTGTTTAGCCAGGAATAACCCAATCATCATAAATATGCTAGATTTCATGTGCGTGTATAGACGTTCAAGCAACACAGCAGCGAATAAAAGGAACAAGAAGATGGGAGAGCCAGGAAGAGTTGTTCGAACGATACTTTTTGAACATAGCTTCCGGTTCCTTCGCATATGACTCTCTTCAACATCCATGGCTTCCACTCGCGACGTTAACACAAGAAACAAATACACGCGTTCTAATCATTATTATGACTGTGCTTAGAATTTCTTATATTATTATCTCCTCTAGTGTCCTACGTTCTTGATGCTGCTTTGACCGCGCATTTGCTCTCCAAAGGTCTTCATTTAAAATCTGCCGTAAGATGAAAACGTGGCGCAATATATTCACGATTTGAAGTGTGTTAGACCCAGCTACACACTATGTAAAAACCAGGAAAGCGGTTCAGAAAATTCGACACCAGAAACTGTTAGTTTTCGTTCGGAACAGCCGAGAGTTAAAGGGAGTGAAAGGCCAAGAAGAACATTGGGAATTCAAGGTCACATTGGGGCGAGAAGGCAAGGCTACACCCAGGGTACATGAAACCCTGCGATTCGGCTCATGTCTGCACTGAAATGCATATATTAATATTTGGAGATAAGCCCCTCACAGAGTTGTGTGAACGAATACTTTCAATCCATCCTTGTTGCGTTGTGAAATGAATGACGTAGACGAACTACTGGAATTCGTCTGAACGAATGGAGGGGGGGATCAACAAGGTATCATTTCTTCGATTTCCAGCAGAAGAGCCTTCCATAGAGTTGTGTGAAAGCGGTGTTTGAAAGAAATGGGAGAGCAACGAGAACAAGAAGGTCGTCGTCGTCGTGAATAAACACGCAAGGTTGGATGTGACTGGCCACCCGCATCTGTTCATGACGCCTTTTTTCCTTCTTCTGTCCACCTTTACGACACACTGTCGATGACGGTAATGCTCGGGATGGGGTATCTTTCTCAAACCAATACATTATATAACCACATTCTCGTTATTGATACAGATTTTTGTTTTGGACAAAGCGTTATGATGCCCAAGTATTCATTCTTGCATCCCCCTCATTCGTCTCCGGACTTCTTCATATCCCTCCACTTAATTCCAAGAATTACGAGAGCAAGAAGGATCATACGCGCCACCTCTAGGCGACACTGTCGTTGTTGTTTGACCGATTTTGCTTGAACTTTCATTTTATTGAGCTCCATATTGGCCATGTAGCGTTTGTGAGCTCCGTTGTCTGAAGGTATGTTGTATATGTCTGGAATTCTTGCATGACTGTGAGTGAATTCTGGCCCTCCCATTTGAGGTTTGGTTTCAATTTCAGTTCGTAGCAGGGTACGACTCGTTGAAGCGACAGTCTTCGAACCATAAGGTTAGTACAAATAAACCAAAGCAAATACACAGCTCACGAGGTCGGAAGGGACGCTGGCGTCGGGTTCTCGACGGCCAACCTTGCTAGTTGTGGGAGTATGAGCTTCATTCACCATATTGTCTCGTTTAGCCTCCTATGGATCTACTAGCATCACATAATTCTTGAAGGCGAATTTTACTCACTAAAATGGACGAGATGGTTTCGACATTGGTTTGGTTGAGTGAAGGACTGGTGGCTGGAGTGTTTATCACCGCTGGCGATGTTTGTTTGTTCTGGTTGTTCTATGGTTCAATTAGCAGCCAAGAACATTGGAGAAGGTATTAAGGTACCGGAAAAGATGTATGCTCTTCACCGTTTCCCTTCCTAGCGCTAGTTTCTCCGCTTCTTTGGAGAGCATTGGTAACGGCCTGACTTGTCTTTGGCGTGGTTGCGGAGTGCTAGACATAATTAATGTTCTATCGCGAATAACTCTTTCAAAAATCACATACTATTTCTGGTGATATGGTTGACATGTGTCGAGAATCCTCTGTTTCGATCGCACGCGTAGAACCAGAGGTAGCTGTGTCATCTTTTACCTCTATAACTATTGGTTAGGTTTTTGGTATCTCATAATTTTAGATGTTTGCATACCTCTCCTGTCCTTCAAAGGAGCATTGAGCGCCTTCCTCCGAGTTTCTGCAGCATCCGCAGCCCTTACTTGAGGTGACGGTTCATCTTCAGCCACCGGGATTAAAGTCTCCACATCCCTTCCTGCCTCAGTCACTACGAGATTAGCCTGATGCTCTGCCAGGCTGGCCTGTTCTTCTGGGTTTGTAGCTAGACAGAGTCGGGAATGCGCGGCTTCAATCCTTAACACCAATCCAAAATGACCTTCGGAGGAAAATTTGTCATCTTGTATGAGCCGGTATGCTCTCTCGATGTGCCGTCGTCCGTCATCTGTTCGACCGAGCTTCAGGTTGTTCATAGCGAGGCTGAAAATGAGCAAAACCGTATTGGGATTGTACTCCCCCATAATCCCGCTGAAGGCTTCAACTGCAATTTCTCCTTGCTCAATAGCATCTTCCCATCTTTCCTCTTGCTCATACTGCAAAAGAGTAGCCATGACGCTATCGAGCTCTTGTACAAGCGAGTTGTCGTCGTCCCGTTCTCCGGGATCACATCCCAAGCACTGCTCCAACCGGTGCTGCAGATTAAATGTGAGGGGATGCTCGGTTCCTAAAACGCGAGTTGCGGTGTTCACAGCGGAAATCCATAGATCGGTTGCCTCCTCATGCCTTCCGAGATGTGCGTATGCTGATGCAAGGTTGTTCATGCTCGTTAGCGTGTCAGGATGCTCATCACCTAGAGTCCGCTTCAGGGCTGGAAGCGCTGAGAGCTGCAACTCAAGTGCCTCTGCATATCTCCCGAGGTGACAGTATGTCAATGAAAGGTTGTTCTTGCCCGCTAGCGTATGGGGGTGCTCGCCCCCAAAAGCCTGCGTCATGTTTTCAAGCACTGGGACCTGCAAGTCAAGCGCTTTTGCATGCATTCCAAGGTCCGTGTATGACATTGCGAGGTTGTTCAAGCTCAACAACGTATTGGGATGCTCATCACCCAGAGTCTCCTGCATGTTTGCGAGCACTGAGAGCTTCAAGTCCAGGGCCTCTCCATGTTTTCCAAGCTGACGATATGTTGATGCAATGTTGTGCGTGCTGATCAGCGTTTGGGGATGTCCATCACCTAAAGCTCGTTTCTGGTTCGATAGCACCAAAAGCTGCAAGTCAAGTGCCTCCGTGTGCTTTCCGAGGGCTAGGTACGTCCCTGCAAGGTTGTTCATGCTATTCAACGTGTCAGGATGCTCATCACCCCAAGTCCGCTTCATGTTGACAAGCACCGAGAGATGCAGCTCAAGTGCCTCTCCATACCTTCCAAGGGCTTGGTATGACTCTGCAAGGTTGTTCATGCTACGCAATGTGCTGGGATCTTCATCACCTAGAGTCTTTTTCCGGCTTGTAACCACCGAGAGCTGCAAGTTAAGTGCTTCTGAGTGTCTTCCGAGATGTCTGTATGATGATGCAAGGTTGTCTGTGCAAGTCTCTACATCCCATCCACCCCTAGATCCACCAGATTCCCTAGCACGTTCGAAGATGCTAGCAAGGTCATTCCACCGACCAGCCTGCTCATAAACCGGAGAGATACGGAGAGCCATCGGTACAGAGCTGATATCGGCCCCAGCTGGAACCAAGGAATTGAGGTGGGGTAGTAGATGCCTCTTCAGCAAAAAGGATGTAGAAGATCTTTCGTCTGGTTGCGGAACGCAAAGAGCGAGTAGCTGAAGAGCACATTGGACGTCCGGAAAATCCTGGCCATGAGTAAAGTGAATCGCCTCACGGGTCCAATCGTGGACGAGGGGGTGGAATGAGAACAGTCTCGTCTCTGAATCATAATCGAGAAGGGAGAACGACATGACATTTTGGATTATTTCGTCAAATGCTACTGGGTTCCATTGTCCTTCGTCGTTTCGAGTATGATTCATGAAATCGGAAAGCCATATTTGGGCCCTTTCGTCCACTTCTGTCAGCGGCCTCGACGTCGCCGCGCGCTTAAAGAGATCTTTTGGGATGCCCGTGTAGTGTAAATGTGAGCAAATCTGCATAAAATGGCGGGGAGCCGTTTTGAGCTGTTCAAAGCTAATGGCCCAGGTGGTGTAAACGCTCCAAGGGTAATTGTCAGGGATATGGCCTTTGCGCTCCCGGAGCAGGCGAGAGCGCTCTACCTGAAAGAGTTCGATATATTCCTGATATCCGCATCCAGTGGCAGACATATACGATCCTGCTTGAGTTATGGCCAAAGGAAAACAATGCAGCATCTAATATATCGATGAACGTTGAATTGCGCGGGCAGAAAATGAATAGAACATACATCAACAACTTGGGTGACAAGTGAATCCTCACCATCAGAGGGACTTCCTTTCGATCCCATTAGCTTCTTCAACAACTCCTCTGCAGCCCATTTCTCCAAATCCTCGATGCGTCTACTTCCAGAGTCCTTAGCCGTTAAGCCTGCAAGCTCAGGATTTCGGGAGGTGATGATAACGCTGCCATGGACCGACTTCGGTATGTACTTCTGCATAGAAAAGCTTTTGTCGTCTGCATTGTCCAATACGAGCATCCAACGATTTGTTTGATAACTCAGCCATTCAACAGTGTCAGCAGCAGTTTCGCCAATATTTTTGTTAACAGCGATCGCCTTCAGGTCCGCTTCAAGCGTAGTTTCGAGGGAGGCATCAGCAAAATATACGTCGTCGAACCTGTCAACACATTATCAAACTTGTCGTAAGTATTCTCCTCACCATTACTTACATCCGGGGAGATCGAGTCTGGCACTCAAGAATAAACTGGAGCAAGAGCTGAGTCTTCCCACAGCCTCCCAACCCGTAAATTACATAAATGTGGGAAGAAGATCCAACGCCGGAAACAAAGTAAGCGTGCATGTGATCTAATTCATCACGGCGACCGGTGAAGTTGGGACTCGGAAGAGGACATTTCTTGACCCAGACTGTGGCAGTAGTCTCGACAGGGAGAATGCCATCTAAGATGAGGTCATAATGGGGACGTAAGTTAGATAGATGTATTATACCAAGCTCTGAAGCCTTGATAGAAGCAGGCCGCTCGACGAGCTGCTTCACAGCAGAATTGATTTGATCGGACGTCTGGTCTTGCCCAACGTATGTTGTGATATGAGCCCGAATTTCGCTTAATGTGGGGTTGAGTCTGAGAACGGCGCGTTCGAGGCCGTATGGAACATCGAAACGGAAGTACAAGTTTGGTATTCCAACGAGTCGACGGTACGTCTGCTCGGCAGCACGGACGCTGTCCATGGCAAGCTGGACGACTGCTCGTGCAGCGTCTTCCGTAGTATCCTTAATCTGAATTGGCCCTGGGTGACCACATCCCAAGCTGATGATACAAGATATGGAATGACTAGGGAACGCTGCTTTCGCCTCTTGGCGGACCTGGTCGATAGGATTGTTGAACCCATGGCACGCGGGTGAGAAATAGTCGATTTTTCGATGAGGTGGCCCAAGGGTGACGGGTGTGAAGAGTTCTGGCATTGCTGTTGTAGCTCGGATAGCTTCGACAAGGGTACAATTCGGCGGATCAGAGTCAATACGACCACGATAGTTTCGAAGGAGTATGGGATGTTGAAGGTTCAGGGCATGCATCGCAGTGACGAACCTACAAGTCAGGTAAGTGGTTAGGTGGAGGGGCTGAACGACAGAACGAAAAAGTGACGTACACTTTGCATCTGGGACTTTCTTCCTTTGGTTTAGTCAGTGGGTGATTTTCATCACTAGGACTGGTCTTCAAGGCAACAAGGGCCTTTAACACAGTTTCCAGCCTTTGAGATCGTTCTTCCTTCGACCATCCAGCCGAATCAGGATGTTGGTGGACAGCCTTTAAGATATGACGATAGTCTCGAATCGCATCGTTAATACTTATGCCAAAATGGCCCAGCATCAAGGCCAGCAAACTGCAGAGAGGTCTAGCATCCGCTCGAGAAGGGAGTAAGCTAACGATACAGACCCTCCGTCTCCAACACCTCCAATCATTTGAAATGTTTTGTTGGTTCGGAACGAGCCAGGAAGCGACCCCTTGTCGGTTTCGTACCTTGAAGCGATTTCTTGAAGAATGAGGAGTGGTGGCATAACGCCCGATTGGTGCCTAGATGCCCCATCTACAGACTCTCGTTAGCTCGTGCATGAAACAAGGTAGGCATGGCGTTCACCTATCGAGAGCACAGTAAGGCCGTCCATGTCTTCACTCATTCTGAGCAGAGGTAGTGACAAACAGAAGACAAGAGATCGTCGTGCATGGTAACACCCTAACGCTCAAGGTCAAGACGTCAAGATATTTTTGAAGGCAGTTCATTAAAGGACCCTGCTTCAAAGCAGGGTATGTATAATGTGCTGCACCTGCTCGGCAGTCTAGAAGTTGCAGAGTTCTTAGAAATAAAGGTAGAGTCTAAGCACCTTGTGTGAAATGTGGCAATGAAAATCAGACCTCACGGGCTTCGTCCATTTCCCTCCATCATAGATAGGCAGTCCGTAATCGACCTGGGCCAAGAACAGACGACGACATCTTTCACAGCAGTCACTGTACTGAGTCTAATGAAGACTACAGAGGAGCGGAATATTAATCACACTTTGCCGTCTTCACCCGGGGCAGGTCGAAATCTTTTCGCTAGCTAGCCAGAACTGGTTTCCTCGGCAAGAACCGTGGGGCATTGCTTACTGGGGTTTCACTTGTTGGCTAGGAGGGGGCTGATATCCATAAAAATGCTAGAGTTTACGAACCTGTAGATGTTCAAGTACAGCAGCAGTGGATGAAAAGCACAAGTAAATGGGAGCAGCAAAGCAGAGTTGTTGGTTGAACGGATAAAGTTTGTACTCCTGAGGACAGCTTCCGAACCCTCCGTCCCTTCAAACCTTCATGTCTTCTACTAACTACCTCAATGCAAGAAACATCTCCACCGTCCTAAGTATTATCAAGGTTATCTTTTAAGTTTCCTTAGACTATTCTCCCCTCTGTTCTCGGCTCCCAATTCCGCATCAGCTAGATATTTGCTATCTAGTGGACTTCATTGAAACTCTGCCGTACGATAAATATGCAAGGTGATAGACGCAGTATTTGAAGCTCATTAGACGTAGCTAAACACCGTCCCAAAGCTTCAGCCTCTCATCATGGGGTATACGACTTGTATTCAATGCTCTTTGTTGCGCTCTCTCTCCTCCTCTTTCTCAAACAGTCAGCTTACTCATCTATTATGTTGGCTCAGAAATGACTACCTCGTTTTCTCTTGTCTCCATGGCTTTACTATCCTATTACACCATCTCATTCCAGCCTTTCTCGAGATCAGGTCTGCACCTTCTCAGCTGCAGTGGGCTTGGTACTTGCATATAATAGAAGTATCCGCAATACTTTGTATGCAGCCCAGGCTAAGGCACGGTTACGTTTGCCTTCGCTAATTCATCTCTACCTTTTAACGCTCGTTCAGCGACGAACTTCACTCAAAGGCAGTCGCAAAACCAGTCCCACTCTTGGAGGTCAATTCAGATTTGGATATAACTTGTGAACATCTTATCTTTTACAGTAGCTACAGGTGCCGTCTGTCAATGAAGCTTTTTCGCCACCTTGACGAAGTTGGTCGCATGGTCAGATTTGTGAAAGATAAAGCGATAAGTTACCGTATCAAAGGTTGGCAAGGAGGACTCCACGAACGGTTCATACCTCAATGTCATTCAAGAAACATATCAGTCCCACGTGTATCGTGCTTGGTCCAAGTCAGGAGGGGGTTCTTAGGAGAAGGGTGAGCGTAGACAGAAGAATGAGACGGTCCGCCCCATGTAACAAAAGGAGGGAGAAAATACAGAACGGTTCAGAGATTTCAATCCATCTTTCATGAAATAAAAGTTTTTAAAAGTGCATTTCAGAGACGATGGGAAGGTCTGAATGGAGTTCTGAACGCGTTGAGCGAGCAATAGTCATTAATAAGGCAGTGGTCACTTCAAATCCTAATAGAATAGTGGAGAAGGACAGAACGGAGGTGGTGGTAGTTGAGAACAAGGGCACATGCCAGGGTCATGAGCGGTTGGTGGGGGGTCTACTTTCGTTCTTGACTACCACCCCTGGTCGGCCATACCAGGGTCATCTAATCCGGTCGATTTAATTTTGCAAGTATGTCCCTGTCTTAGTCTTCAAAGTGCGGGCAGGGCTACTCTGATGTGAATGTTACGGAAGTTGTTGGCTCTCGACCAGCTACAAATACGGCTAGCGATGCATTGTGGCGTCCTTCCTTGCCTCCGGACCCTGGTTTTGGAAGTAACACGAATTCGTTATGGCGATTCCGACCCAGCCGTCGCCAAATCTTGCAGCCGTTGCCGCCTTTTCCCAAGACCACAACAATATGGTTATGAGCGCGACTACTGACCTCAATGATCCACCACCTCCCTCCTCTCACCAACCTCGACCGACATCCTCTCGAAGAACCCTAACTCGCGCTTTGGAGCTTGCTAGACATGCCGTGCAGCTTGATACCGCGAACGGCAGCCCTGAAGATACGGTCAAGGCGTACAGCCTTGCGGTTGCTTTGCTCAGCGAAGTCCTAGAGCGCGCGAGAAGAGGTGAGGATTCAACAAAAGTCCAACGGCTTCAGAACATTGTAATATCGTTTCTCTCCTTCTCTTTCTCTTTTTTTAATTCCATCCCATGTTTAGCATGACACATACGCGGATAGGATGAACATTCTGAGTATAATACATAGCATTCCACCCGTACCATACTCCCCATCAAGCTTGTCTCCGGCCACAATGGACACAGGCAACGAAGATCCGTCAGCCAGCGAAGAATTCATGCCGCCCGAATCTGCAGAATCTGCCCCAACCAGTTTCCCCACGCACAAAAAGCTGTCTGCTAACGGAATCCACCGTCCTACCAACCATGAACGAGAGGACAGCGCAGAATTCATTGGTTCCATGACGTTTTCACTTGGCGATATTCCAGGTCTTCCGACTTCCTCTTCTATATCCCATCCGTATGCCCAGCCGTCATATGAGCCACCAGTGCACGCCAATAATCATCAAGTCTTCCCTTCCCCACCATCCTCCTCATCCAACCGGTCCTCCAGTCTTGCTCGCAGATCTCGAGCAAATTCTGCAGCCTTGCCTCCTCCTGCTCCTCCACCATCAAACGTTCTCCCGCCTACACCAGACGGCTCTCCTCCCACTGATGCCTACACCTCCCTCCTTCATGCTGCCGCTCTTGGCGGCCCCGGCAAGCTGGATCCTCTCCAGGAAGATGGAGAGACATCGGGATGGAGACTGTCCATAACTCACGCTCCTGATGACTTCGACCCTCTCACGGACCTCTCTCAAGCACCCCCACCTCCGCGCTCAAAAGCCACTGTATCTCGGCCTAGAGGATCTTCGACTCTCATGACACGAGCAGAACTTGCCACTCAACATCAGCAGCAGCAGCAGCAACTTGCGATCAACACAACGCCAGGCATGAGCGCCCTCCACATGCGACGATCCAAGTCCTCAACATCCCTCGCAGAGTCTTCGAACTCTGCGAACTCAGGCCCCTCAGTTCCTCACTCTCTGGCCTCGTCAGAGGTTGGCCTATCCCGCAGTCGCTCGTTGTCTCAGCCTGGTCGTCCACCAGTACGACCTTCTAGATCGCCTCCTGAACTCCCCCCATTGCCACCGTCAGGTTCTTCACCAACAACGTCAAATAATTCAAACACTACTCCGCAACGTTCTTTATTCCTGCCCAAAACAACCGTTGGAGGTCTGGCCGTTCCAACAGACCTTCTCCGGCCCCCAGTCTTTGGCCGTCCAAACACACATGTATCTCCTCTCCCTCCCACTCCTCCTTCGGATCCTTTACGAAAGCCTTACTTCATGATGAATCTCTTGTTATATACAATGGAGTCTGCGACTGGTGGTTACGTTACTCGACGACTACATGTTCCTCGGGAAGTTTGGTCCCAAGGAGGAGCCCAACTGGCAAATACCCCAGAAAAAGAGCGAGCTGTTGGAATCCTTTGTCAAGCATTAGACGAGCTGCAAATTACCAGTTCAGAGTTTTTTGGAGCTGGGAACGTGAGCTCAGGTTTAGCAGCAGGTATAGGCAGCGTCGGGAAAAGAGAGGCAGAAGCATGGTTGGCAAAGTTGGATGAATTCTCTGGGATCTGTGAAGCTGTTGTTGCCAATTTTGGTAAAAAGCTGAGAGTGGGAGAGGGTTTTGTTTCGAAGAAATCGACTTGGGGAGATCGTGTGTCTAGACGGTTTGACAAATTTACAAATGGGAAGAGGTATGTAACCCACAACCCTCGCTCAAATTGTCGACTAACAGCCCCCTCCTCTCTAGTCTGGACTCTCCACAGTCCCACACTGATGGTCTACGAAAACTCTTCAGGAACGCGCAACTACTCGATGAGCATACTCAAGCCATATTCGCTACTCCCATTGCCGAAGCGTACAGCGGACTTTCGCCCGACCTTCGCATGGCTATTGAAACGAAGCTCAAAAGGACTTCGCAGTTCTTTGCTAGCGTCGTCTTGACTTTCGTCATTCGAGACCTTTCTCAGCTCTTGGATAAATATGCCAAAAAGTGTGAGAAATGTTTGGGGGAATAAATTATTTACCTCTTTTGATTTTTTTGGGACATTTTGGGACATTTTGGGTAATATTGTGGAATACTGTGTTCTCTCTCTCTTCTCTTATAGATCTTCCTCGTTCATTTCTATTCATTTAAGATTCGTCACCCCATTACTTTTTCTTCTTTACTTTGTTTTTGTGTTTGTGTTTGGCAGTACTGGATTTTCCCCTGCTTTCCTCTCTTCCAAATGTAACCTTGACCGCTCGCCAAGCTGACGACATGTTCTGCAACATCTGTTGCTTTGCAGATGATCTGATTAAGGATACTGTGCCCGACCAGGTACTGGGACAACAGCCTTATACCTCGATGGACGGCCCAGATGTCTATTCGGGAAGCATTCCAGCGTATTACGATGATACAGGAAGATGAATCATCCGGTCGTCGAAACTCACATTCGAATGTCTTTCTCCATTCTATCACTCTGGACACGTCTTAGGCGCAGTAATGACAGCATTTGGTATTAAGCCTCCCATGTTTCTCGACGACTAGGTTTCATAAGCAAATTTTTTGGAGGTCTACATACGTATCTCGTCATATGCGAATCGTCACGGTGCCAGCATTCTTAAGGCTCCATCGTCTTTTGACGTCCTCATATCCCTCCGCTGAATTACAAGAATTACCAGAACAAAGAAGATCATCCTCGCCACCTCGAGACGGCATTGTCTCCGCTTATCCTCCGACTTTGTTCTGGCTTGAATTTTCAGTTTCTCCGACTTTGCTTCGACTTTCATTTTCTCAAGCTCCATTTTAGCCATGTAACGTTCGTGCGTTTCCTTTTCTGAAGTAATGTTGGAAGAATCTTGATTTATTGCTTGACTCTGGGCAACTTCCCTCGCTTTAGTTTCAGCAGGCAACAGGGAACTACTCGTCGAAGCGACAGCCTTCGAACAGGATATAAGTAAACATAGTCGAATGCAAAAGCCGTAGCTCACAGGGTTAGCGGCCACATCGCCATCGAACTCTTGAAAGTCAGCCTTACTTATTGTGTGAGTATGTGCGTCATCCAATACAGGATATCGGTCGACCCCCTATAAATCAGTTACACCATACAATCTTCGAAGAGACGTTAACTCACCGAAGTGGAAGAAAGGATCCCAGCGTTCGGTTGGTGGACAGAAGGGCTATCATCAGGGGTGCGTGTCACAACTGGCATAGCTCGTTCATTCTGGTCATTCTGTGGCTCAGTTAGCCATTAAGGACATCAAGAAGGTATCAAGTTACAAGACTGGATGAATGGTCTCTGGCCGTTCCCTTCCTAGTAATTTCTATACTTGTTTTGAGAGTATTGGTAGCCGTTTGGCTTGTTCTGGGTGTGGCAGTGAACTTCTATGGATGATTTAAAGGCTCTCCCAGAAATGTCTATGAAAGGTCGCTTACTGTAACTGGTGGTACGACTGACGTACTTGGAGAATTCTTCGCCTTGGTTGCATTTTTAGCGTCGTAGGCAGCCGCACCATCCACCACTTCTAGCTATCGATTAGTTTTAGCATGCCATAATTTCAAAGTAGATGCATGCCTTTAGCACCCCATAATGGGCCATTGAGCGCCTTCCTGCGAGCTTCTGCAGCATTCGCAGCCTTCGCCTGAGGTGATCGCTCATCTTCAGCTGGTAGCATCGAGTTCTCACCCGCCTCCATTTCCTCATCAGCTGACACAAGATTTACCTCAGGAACTGTCAGACAGAGCTGTGCTTCCGGACTCATTCCTAAGCAGAATCGGGAATGTAGCTCTTCAACCATCAGCACCACTTGCAAATGCTCAGAAGGAAAATTGCCATCTTCAACTATCTGATAACCCCTCTTGATGTAGCGTCGTACATCGTCCATTCGATCAAGCTGCAGGCAGTTTTTAGCAAGATTGAGCAGACACATAAGAGTTTGCAGATGACATTCTCCCAGAATCGCACTGAAGGCTTCAAGAGCAATCTCCCCTTGCTCAATAGCATCTTCCAATCTCCCGTCTTGTTCACACTGCAAAATGGCGGCCACAATGCTGCCAAGCTCTTCTCCAACCCAAGCGTCGTTCAGTTCACCAGAATCCCGAGACAAGCATCTCTCCAGCCTTTGCTGCAGAGTCAATGCGATGGGATGTTCGGTTTCTAAAACACGAGTTGCAATGCTCACAGCGACAATTAACAAATCAATTGCCTCTGCCTGCCTTCCGAGGGCTTGGTATGTCGCAGCAACGTTGGCCATACTCATCAGCGTGTTAGGATGCTCGTCGCTGAGAGTCTGTTTCCGGCATGTGAGTACTGAGAGGTGCAAGTCGAGTGCCTCTGCATGCTTTCCAAGGGCTTGGTATGTCTCAGCAAGGTTGCTCATGCTCGTCAGCATCTCAGGGTGCTCATCGCCTACAGTCCGCTTCCAGCTTGCAAGTACCGAGAGATGCAAGTCGAGTGCCTCTGCATGCCTTCCGAGTTCTTGGTATGTCGTTCCAAGATTGTTCATGGTAATCAGGGTGTCAGGATGCTCGTCGCCGAGAATCTGCTTCGAGTTTTCTAGTACTGAAAGCTGCAAGTCCAGTGCCTCCGCATGTCTTCCGAGGGCTTGGTACTTCTCTGCAAGGCTGCTCATGCTCAACAGCGTGTCGGGGTGCTCATCACCAAGAGTGCGCTTCTTGATTGCAAGCACTGGGAGGTGCAAATCCAGTGCCTCTGCATGCCTTCCAAGTTCTTGGTATGTGCCCGCAAGGTTCACCATGCTCAACAGTGTGCTGGGATGCTCATCACCCAGAGTCCGTTTCTGGTTTTCGAGCACTGAGATCTGCAAGTCTAGCGCTTCTGTATGTCTTCCAAGAGATCGGAATGTCCCTGCAAGGTTGTTCATGCTTGTCAGCGTGTTGGGATGCTCGTCACCTAAAGTGTGCTTCCAGGTTGCGAGCACTGAAAGCTGCAAGTCAAGTGCCTCTGTGTGTCTTCCGAGGGCTAGGTACGCTCCTGCAAGGTTGATCATGCTCAACAGCGTGTCGGGGTGCTCATCACCAAGAGTGCGTTTCTTGATTGCAAGCACTGGAAGATGCAAGTCCAGTGCCTCTGCGTGCTTTCCAAGTTCTTGGTATGTCCCTGCAAGGTTGGTCATGCTCGATAACGTGAGAGGATGCTCATCACCAAGAGTGCGCTTCGAAATGGGTAGCGCTGAGATCTGCATGTTAAGGGCCTCTGCGTGCCTCCCAAGGTCTTGGTATGACAATGCAAGGTTATTCATCATTGTCAGCGTCTTGGGATGCTCATCGCCTAGAACCCGTTTCGCGGTTTTAAGCACTGAGAGATACAAGTCATGTGCCTCTGCGTGCCTTCCGAGGGATCGGTATGTCCCTGCAAGGTTGTTCATGGTCACTAGGGTGTCGAGATGCTCATCACCTCGAGTCCGCTTTGCGTTGTCAAGCTCTGAACGATTTAAGTCAAGGGCCTCCGTGTACCTTCCTAGGTGATGGTATGCTGTTGTAAGGTTGTTTGTATAAGTGCCAATGTTCCAGCCTTCTCCGGATCGGCCAATCTCTTTAGCACGTTCGAAAATGTGAGCGAAATCATTCCATCGACCAGTCTGTTCATAAACTGTGGAGAGACGAAGCGCCATTGGTACAGAGCTGATGTGGACTGCACCTGGCACCAGTGTATCAAGGTGGGGAAGTAGACACCTCTTCAACAAAACGGATGCAGGAGATTTGTCATTTAACTCTGGAGAAGAGAGAGCAACTAGCTGAAGAGCGCACTCGACGTTTGGAAAATCCTGGCCATAGGCAGATCGAATGGTCTCACGGGTCCATTCATGGACGAGAGGATGGAATGAGAACAACCTCGGTTCTGGATCATAATCAATAAGGGAGAACGACATGACATTTTGGACAAGATCATCGAATGCCACTGGGTTCCATCGTCCTTCATTGTTTCGAGTGTGATTCATGAACTCGGAAAGCCAGATCTGGGGGTCTTCTTCAACATCCTCCAGCGGTTTCGCCTCCGCCGCACGTATAAAAAGATCTTTTGGGATGTCAGTGTAGTGGAGATACGAGCAAACCTGCATAAAATGGCGGGAAGCCATTTTAAGCTGGTTGAAGCTAATGGCCCAGGTTGTGTAAACACTCCATGGGTAATTGTCGGGAATGTGGCCTTTGCGCTCACGCAGTAGTCGAGGTCGCTCTTTCTGGAAAAGCTCAATATATTCCTGATATCCGCAACCTGTGGCGGACATATACGATCCCGCCTGAGTAACAGCGAGAGCGAAACAATTGAGCATCTACGCATGGTTGAGATTTGGCCTATGCAGGTATGAATTAACAGAACGTACTTCTGCGACCTGCGTGATGAGCGAATCCTCAGTGTTGGGTAGTGCTCTTCTCGGCCCTACCAGCCTTCTCAGCAGTTCTTCTGCAGTTGATTTCTCCAAGTCACCAACCCGTCCAGTTCCTGAATCCTTAGATGTCAAGCCTGTGAGCTCTGGGTTTCGGGATGTAATAATGATGTTGCCGTGAGTCGCCTTTGGTATGTACTTTTGGATCGAAAAGGTTTTGTCGTCAGCATTGTCCAAGACGAGGAGCCAACGATTGGTCTGATGACTTAGCCACTGAACAGCGTCAGCAGCAGTTTCACCAACCTTTCGGTCAACGGCAATGGCTTTCAGATCTGTTTCAAGCGTAGTTTCGAGAGAAGCGTCAGCGAAATAGACTACATCAAACCTGTGGAGAGGTCAGCAACTATACATTGAGAGTTCTTTTACTAAATACCCACATCCGGGGAGACTGACTCTGGCACTCCAACACAAACTGGAACATCAGCTGACTCTTTCCGGAGCCTCCCAGCCCATAGAGTAGGTAGATGTGAGAAGAAGATCCGACGGTAGAAGAAAAGTAAGAGTGCATATGGTGTAATTCAACACGGCGACCAGTAAAGTTGGGACTGGGAAGAGGGCACTTCTTGACCCAGACTGTAGCATTAGCCTCGACTGGAAAAAGGCCATCTGAAATACATTAAAAGAGGAGCAAATCAACCGACTGAGACATACCAAGCTCTGAGGCCTCAATCAATGGAGGTAGCTCCACCAGTTGCTTCACCGCAGAGTCGATTAAATCGGACGTCTGCTCTTGTCTAACGTACGCTGTGACGTGGGCCTGGATTTCGTTGAATGTGGGGTTGAGTTTGAGGACGGCCCGTTCAAGGCCGTACGGGACATCGAAGCGGAAGTACAAATGTTGTACTCCAGCAAGTCGACGGTACGTTTGCTCAGCGGCGCGAATACTATCCATGGCAATCTGGACGACAGCGCATGCTGTACCATCCTGGAAATTGTCGATCTGAATCGGCCCTGGGTGTCCACAACCCAAGCTGATTATGCAAGATATGGTACGACCAGCAAAAGCTGCTTTGGCCTCTTCGCGGACCTGGTCAATAGGATTGTTGAAACCATGGCATGCAGGTGAGACATAATCGATTTGTCGATGAGGTGGCCCAAGGGTGACAGGCGTAAAGAGATCTGGCATGGCTGTTGTAGCTCGGATAGCTTCAACAATGGTGCATTTCGGAGGATCAGCATCAATGCGAGACCGGTAGGTTCGAAGGAGGATGGGATGTTGAAGATTCAGAGCGTGCATCGCAGTAACAAATCTAAGAGTGACTAGTTATAGGCCCGAGCGACGAAACGACAAAGGGACGCACACTTTACATCCGGAATTATCTTCTCTTGACCGAATTAGTGGGCAATTTTCGTCACCATGGCTGGTCTTGGAGGCGACAAGTGTCTTCAACGCGGTTTCAAACTTCTGAGATCGCTCATCCTTCGTCCAACCAACGGCATGGGGGTGTTGGTGGACAGCCTCCAATATATTAGAATAGTCATGAATTGCCTCGTTAATGGTTGTGCCAAAATGGCCTAGCATAAAGGCGACCAAGCTATAAGGAGAGTTTAGCATTCGGCTCAGAAGAAAGATCATGCTACGAACCCTCCATCCCCGACGCCTCCAATCATTTGGAAATTTTCACTCGCCTGAAACGAACCAGGAGATGACCCTTTGTCAACTTCGTACCTTGAGGCGATTTCTTGAAGAATGAGGAGTGGCGGCATGACGCCGGATTGATGTATGGATGCACCATCTCGCAATACTCGTCAGCTCGTGTACAAATTATAATTCTCATTGCGCTCACCTATTGAGAGTACAGTGAGGCCGTTCGTATCTTCACTCATTCCTGAACGTCCTTTGATGGTGATGGACGAAGACAAGTGGCCGTCCTGCTCCGCAATCAGATACTTCTAAGTAGTGCCGGGTATGGTTACGGGTGCAGGATCCATCGCATTATGTCAGATATGAAAACAAATCATCGCAACTCCTGGACAGCCTCTTTGCAGTTTTGGACTCCATGAACATTTAATGAATGTACACTTATTTTGACTCAGAAGAGAGTTTCAAGCCGGTTTCTGGAGAAAAAGTGGATGAATTTGGTATATTACTATGAAGGTACAAAGGACCTTGCAAACACAGGGACTTCGTGTACGTATGCAGTGGACTTCGCTCCAGATCTACCCCCAACAAAGGACGCGGAGTACCAGAAGCAAAACTTGAAGTATATTAGACCTACCCATCGCGATACTGCCACATGGGACTATCATTGATTTATTTTATTATGTCACCATGGATTTTTCTGGTACTCCATCTCATCCAAACCTAACGACATGAGTTCTGCAACCTCTGTTGGTTTTCAGAGGATTTAATTGATGATTTTTTAAAAATTTGAATACGCAACAGAAATCACAAAGAAAACAAGGTAAATTGTGAATGTTCCCAATCTAGTTCGCTCATAATGCGCTCAAAGTAGGCGCAGTGCTTCTCGCTCTGCACTCTTGGCTTCAGTAACACTGTAACAGAGCTGATTCTCCCTTCCGTCACTTCGGACCTAACCAAGACGCACTACCGACAAAGCTTGGTATGGTTCTTATTTCTCGACTAACATGTCTTATAACAAAAATATTGTGAATTACATACACATTTGTGTCTTGAACAAAGCTCCATAGCGTCAACGTTCGTTCTTATCCTGCGTCCAGCTCAATCGTCTTCATGACCTTTTCGTATATTTCCACTGAATTCCAAGAATTACAAGTGCAAAGAAGATTATACGTGCCATCTCGAGACGGTACTCCCTCTGCTGTTTCCCTGATTTCGCTTCAACTTTCATTTTCTTGAGTTCCATTTTGGCCATGTAGCGTTCGTGAGCTCCGTTTTCTGAAGGTACGCTGTGTATGTCTGGAACTCTCATATGACTGCGATCCATTTCTAGATCCGCCGTGTGGTCTTTGGCTTCATCAGGCAACAAGGTACGACTCGTCGATGCGACAATCTTCGAAACACAGTGTAAGTGCACACGTTCGAATGCAAAAAAGAGCAGCTAACGAGGTTGGATGGTACGCTAACGTGTGGTTTTTGAGGGTTAACCTCGCCCACGGTACTAGTACGAATCTCATTCACCACATTGTTTCGTTTGGCCTCCTAGGAATCCCTTAGCATCAAACTATTTTGAAGACGACGTCTACTCACTAGCGTAGACGTATAGACTGCAACGTTGTGTTGGTCGACGGGAGGATCGTTGTCCAATGGAGCACTGGTCACCAATAGTGCTGTTCGTTCGTTCTAAGATTCGATCAGTTATCGAGGACGTCAAATAAGGTTCGAAGTTACAGGAATCGAGGAAATATCTCTGGCCTTTCCTCTCCTCAATTCCCCACTCTTTGCCTCAGAAACATCAGTAGCCTTCTCGCTGGTTCTTGGTGCAGTAGCAAAGTTCTACTCATAACTGAAGTTCCATACCAGAGAGTTCTTTCAAAATCACTTACCATTTCTGGTGGTGTGGCTGACGTTAGAGAAAGTTCTGCCTCAGTCGCACGTCTAGAACCATGAGTAGCTGTGTTGTCGTTCGCCCCTGTAGCTATCGGTTAGTTCTGATATGCCATAGTTTAGAACGCATACATACATATCCCATCGTTCAAATGAACGTCAAGCCCGATCTCCCGAGCTTGCGTAGCGTTAGTAGCCGCCGCTCGAAGCGATTGTTCGTCCGCAGCCAGCAGTACAGATTTCACGCCCGTCTCCTTTTGTACCTCGGCAGGCATGAGATTCGCTCGAGTCCCTACTGGGATGAATTGTGCTTCTGGGCTTGTTTCTAAGCAGTGACGAGTATATAGCTCTTTGATTTTCAGCACTAGCCGCTGCAAGTGACTTTCAGAGGGGAATCTCTCATCGTTTATGAGCTGGTATGCCCTGTCGATGTGAGGACGAGCATCATCCGTTCGACCGACCCGTAGAAGGTTGTAAGCTAGTCTGAATATGATCCGAACCGTCTTCGGATGGCATTCTCCCAGAATTGCGCTGAAAGCTTCAACAGCAATCTCCTGTTGCTTGATAACATCTTCCCATCTTCTCTCTTTTTCGTATTGTGAAATCGTAGCCGTGATACCATCGAGCTCGTCTCCAAATGAGTTGTGGTTCTGCCCCCACAAATTGTGGTTCTGTCCCCGTGGATTGTACTGCTGTCCTTGAGAAGTAGGTGACAAGCACTGCTCGAGCTTTTGCTGCAGAGCTGATGCGATGTGATGCTCGGCTCCTAAAACACGATTTGCAATCGTTACAGCAGGAAGTAACAGATCGGTCGCTTCTGCGTGCCTTCCTAGGTTTTGGTATGTTAATGCGAGATTGTTCACGCTTAACAGCGTGTCGGAATGCTCTTCGCCTAAAATCCGCTTCCGCTGTGCAAGAACCGAGAGTTGCAAGTCCATCGCCTCTGCATGCTTTCCGAGATGTGAGTATGATGTCGCAATGTTGTTCATGCTCGTCAGCGTCTCGTCATGCTCATCCCCTAAAACACTCTTCTGGGTTGCAAGCGCTGAGAGCCACAAGTCAAGCGCTTCTGTGTGCTTTCCAAGATGTGCATATGACGCTGCAAGGTGATTTATGCTCGATAGCGTGTCTGGATGCTCATTACCTAAAGTCGCTCTCCGGTTTGCGAGCACTGAGAGCTGTAGGTCAAGTGCATCTGCATGCCTTCCGAGCCTTCGGTATGTTAACGCAAGATTGTTTTTGCTCGATAGTGTGTGGGGATCCTCATCGCCTAAAATCCGCTTCTGGTTCGTAAGTAGCGAGAGCTGCAAGTCATGTGCTTCGACATGCCTTCCGAGCTGAAAATATATTGATGCAAGGTTGTTCATGCTCGCCAGCACATCGGGATGCTCATCACCCAAAGCCTGCTTCTGCTTTGCGTACACTGGGAGCTGCAAATCAAGGGCCTCAGTGTGCCTTCCGAGGGATTGATATATCATTGCAAGGTTATTCATGCTCGTCAGGGTATCGTTATGCTCATCACCTAGAGTCTGCTTTTGGTTTGCAACCACAGGAAGCAGCAAGTCAAGCGCATTAGCATGTCTTCCTAGGGCTTGGTATGCCAATGCAAGGTTGTTTATGCTCGACAGTGTATTGGGATGTTCATTGCCTAGGGTCTGCTTCTGACTTGCGACCACTGCGAGCAGCAAATTAAGTGCTTCGGTGTGCCTTCCAAGAGCTTGGTGCGTCAATGCGACGTTGTTCATGCTCGTCAGTGTATCGGGATGCTTATCCCCTAGAGTCCGCTTCTGCGTTGCAAGCACTGAAACCTGCAAGTCAAGTGCATCTGCGTGCCTTCCTCGACGCAGGTGCAACAGTGCCAGGTTGCCCATGGTCTTCAGTGTGTCCGGATGGTCGTCACCTAGAACCCGCTTCTGGCTTGCAAGGACTGAGAGCTCCAAGTCAATTGCCTCGACATGCCTTCCGAGAGCTATATATGTTGATGCAAGGTTGTTCATACTCAAAAGTGTGAGAGGATGCTCGTTGCCTAGAGTCTCCTTCTGGTACACAAGCATTGAGAGTTTCAGATTAAGTGCCTCAGCATGCCTTCCGAGACCTGTGTATACCGCTACAAGGTTGTTCATGCTCATCAGCGTGTTGGGATGCTTGTCGCCAAAAGCCTGCTTCTGGCTTGCTAGCACTGAGAGCTGCACGTCAAGTGCTTCTGCGTGCCTTCCAAGATTTTGGTATGTCCTTGCAAGATTGCTCATGCTCGCCAATGTCTCATGGTGCTCGTGACCTAGAATTCGCTTCTGATTTGCAACCGTTGAGATCAGCAAGTCAAGTGCTTCTGTGTCTCTTCCGAGCTGAGAATATGTCGATGCAAGGTTGTTCATGATCAGCAGTGTGGTGGGATGCACATCACCTAGACTCCGCTTCTGGTGCGCAAGTAATGGCAGCTGCAAGTTAAGTGCATCTTCGTGCCTCCCAAGGTTTTGATATGCCAGTGCAAGGTTGCTTGTGCAAACCTCCACGCTCCACCAGCCTCTAGATGGCCCAACTTCTTTAGCACGTTCGAGGATGTTCGCGACGTCACTCCATCGATGGGCCTGGTAGTAAGTTGGGGAGAGACGAAAGGCCGTTGCCACAGAGCTGATACAGACTGCACCTGGTACTAAGGAATCGAGGTGAGGTAGCAGACGCCTCTTTAGTAAGACTGACAGAGATGACTTGTCATCTTCTTTCGGAGTAGAGAGAGCAACCAACTGAAGAGCACACTCGACGTTTGGAAAATCCTGGCCATAGGCAGACTGAATTGCTTCACGAGTCCATTCATGGACGAGAGGGTGGAATGAGAACAGCCTTGTTTCTGAATCATAATCAATAAGGGAGAACGACATGATATTTTGGATGATCTCGTCAAATGCAACAGGGTTCCATTGTCCTTCCTCGTTTCGAATGCAACCCATGAACTCAGAGAGCCAAATCTGGGCACTTTGGTCACCGTCCAACAGCGGTTCCGACACCGCCGCACACATAAAGAGATCTTTTGGAATGCCGGCGTAGTGCAGGTACGAACAGATCTGCATAAAGTGGCAGGGTGCAGTCTTAAGCTGGTTAAAACTAATGGCCCAGGTGGTGTAAACACTCCAGGGATAATTGTCGGGGATGTGGCCTTTTCGCTCACGCAGCAGTCGAGGTCGCTCCTTCTGGAAGAGGTCGATATAGTCTTGATATCCGCATCCAGTGGCGGATATATACGATCCTGCTTGAGTAACAGCGAGAGCGAAACAATTGAGCATCTAATGCACGATTGAGGTTTGAACGATGAAGGCAGGAAGTAAACCGAACTTACATCAACGACTTGCGTGACGAGCGAATCTTCCAAGTCGGGAGGCGTTCCTCTCGGTCCTACCAACTTCTTCAACAGCTCTTCTGCAGCTGATTTCTCCAAGTCTCCAATCCGTCCGGTTCCTGATTCTTTAGATGTCAATCCTGTGAGCTCAGGATTTCGGGTCGTGATGATAACGCTGCCACAGGTCGACTTCAGCATGTATTTTTGAATAGAAAAGGTTTTATCGTCCGCGTTGTCAAAGATGAGCAGCCAACGGTTGGTTTGATAGCTCAGCCACTGGACGGCATCAGCGGCAGTTTCGCCGACTTTTCAGTCAATGGCAATAGCCTTCAGGTCTGTTTCAAGCAATAGATGCGATTGGTAGAATGGAGAATGCACGGTAGTTACCGTGCGAATGAGAAGAGAATGGGCCATTCCCATTCCGGAGCCCAGTACCTTAGTTTAGTAGATAAAGACCGTTGGGAACTTCACAAAATAATCAAAGAACTTACGCCAGAATCCGTATGGAAATGGGAATGAAGGTCTAGAATGACCACGGAATGAGAATGAGATTGGGAATGAGATCGGGAATGAGAATAAGAATGGGAATGGGAATGAGAGTCAGATGTGTGGTTTTGAGAGCGCAAATTTGTGATAAGCAGTGGTTCCACGGAATAAGAATGGGAATGGGAATGAGATAGAGAATGAGAATGGAAAATGGAAATGGAAATGGAAATGGAAAATGAGAATAAAAGCAGACTGTGGAACTTGCGAGAGTGCACGAGCCCAAGAGTTAAGGTTGCAGCGCTTCGTTGCACTGGGCATAAGCTGCATTGATTGGGCATTGAGCATATCTCTCTCGCGTACGGCATCCAAACAGACCCCACCACACTAGCGAATGCCTAGTGAGGCTCGCCGGGTAAGTTCAGGTAGGAAGAGACAAGGAGTACGGCCACAAGTCTCAACTTTTGACTTGCTTCTACTGAATCGGATTGCGCTGGGATACCATAGAATTAAATTGATCGTGTTTTTAAGTATGTAGGATAGTTTCACATACTGTCTTGGCTCTCAGTTCTCGGTCCCTTCAACTCTAGCGAGTGCCTTTCTCCTTAACTAGGCCTTGGCTCTGCTGTACACTAATTGAGTCAATTCCTACATACTGGAGTAATTATTAGTCAATAAAATGGACATATAGAATCGTTCGATGGATCCTTAAGGCGGTACCGGGGGGGTACACTAAGGAACCAAGTACGAGTCCACGCGTCACGAATGTGACATGACACAAACACAAGTCGGGAGAGACGGTCTTACTAGGTGTTGTCGATATTGTCTAAGAGACAATTATATTGGGTGTGTATCTGTGTTTTTTGACCAAAAAATAAGGTGTTGGCACAGCGTAGTTTCGTCCTCAAGATTTAATCAGGTGGAGGCCTCGACATGTCCAAGTCAAATCAATGCTGCCCTAAACACACGTGTTCAACTTCCGTCAGAGTGGTCATCGGCAGCAGACGCAAGCCATATGTAACTCAAACCACAACTGCCATGTCCGCTCCCAACCTTTCATCATCCCACAGCCAGCACTCAGGTGAGCGACTTATACAGTTGTTTGACCCTCCTCGTTCATTAAGGATTTTACAGCATTACATTTGGGCCGGTGGCCATTTTTTGCTCCTTCTCGCTGCATTACGCTCTTACGAGTTATGCCATTGTCCACCAGTACGTAGCCAGTCCCTCAACAGTGTGGTTTGGTTTTCCCTGATTGGCATCTCAGAAAGTCCCTCGGAGTTCGTCTTTTCTAACATCTGGCTTCTTCTCTTCATTTTCTTACTGCTATTCAGCCCCATTCTCCAAATTTTGTCTAACTACGTCGTGCGATAATGGACAAGGTACGTGGCACATTTATTTAGTCATTGTCCTATCCAGTTGACATATCTGACAGAACGTCCAATATCTCCTAGTTGCATTATTTTGGTGGACCTCAAAGCCGGTTGCTAGTGGGTAGCATTTCGTAGAAAATGTCCAGGTTACTCATGTCACCCACAGTTGCTCTCATTCCCTATGCCATCTCCTCACTATCCATGCCCTCACGTTTACCCACACAACTCATATGCCGAAATTCTTGCCCCTAATCACCCAATTCCAACGGTGCACTGACTTTGTGGCATCACCTTACCCAGCGTCATTGAGCCTGAAACCACTCCTGATAACATAACTGGTACAAATTCTCATTCTCGCATTCTCATTCTCGCATTCTCATTCTCGCATTCTCATTCTCGTATTCTCATTCTCGTATTCTCGTTCTCGTATTCTCATTCTCGTATTCTCACATTCTCATTCCCTCATTCTTGTATTCTTACATCCTCATTCTCGCATTCTCATTCCCTCATTCTTGTATTCTCATTCTCATATTCTCGTTGTCCTTTATTTTCATCCTGATTCTTCCCCATTCCATCGCATATCTTCAAAGCTAGAGCACTATTCTAATTCCCATTCTCATTTTATTGCTCGTCTTGATAAAAATACAATTTGATTTTAATGCCCATTCTCATTCTCATTGTGCCGCGCATCGTCAAATCCACTTCCATTGCCATTCTCATTCTGAGCTCCATTCCCATTCTGTCGCACATTTTGAAAATATATAACGTCGCTCAAATGTTCATTCTCATTCTCATTCCGATTCTCATTCCAATCCCATTCTTTTCCCGTTGCGCCAGGCCAGTTGGGCCCCCATTCTCTCTCATTCTACCGCCAAACCAGGTCTCATTCTCACGGTAACTACCGTGTCATTCTCATTTTATGGGTGTCTGGAGCTGGTTTCAAGCATAGTTTCGAGGGAAGCATCAACAAAAAAGATGACATCAAACCTGTTAAGAATCAGCAACGGTCTAGTTAGGGATCTTCTACCAAATGCTTACATCTGGGGAGACTGGTTCTGACATTCCAGTACAAACTGGAGCAAGAGTTGCGTCTTTCCGGAGCCTCCAAGCCCGTAAAGTACATAGGTGCGAGCAGAGGATCCGATGGTAGAAGAAAAGTAAGTGTGCATATGGTGCAATTCTGTGCGCCGACCAGTGAAGTTGGGGTTGGGAAGAGGACACTTCTTGACCCAGACCGTGGCAGTAGCCTCAACTGGAAGGAGGGCATCTGAGGTTGTGTTAAAATAATGACATAGATAGGGTGATTACAGCGTACCGAGCTCTGAGGCCTTGATAGAAGCAGGCCGCTCGACGAGCTGCTTCACAGCAGAATTGATTTGATCGGACGTCTGGTCTTGCCCAACATATGCTGTGATATGAGCTTGGATTTCATTAAACGTAGGGTTGAGTTTGAGGACGGTACGTTCAAGACCATAGGGAACATCGAAACGAAAGTACAAATTCCGTATCCCAGCCAGTCGACGGTACGTTTGCTCAGCAGCACGAACACTATCCATGCCAACTTGGACGACTGCGCGTGCTGCGTCCTCCTTGACATCCTCAATTTGAATAGGTCCAGGGTGTCCGCAACCTAAGCTGATAATGCAGGATATGGCACGGCCAGAAAGGGCTGATTTGGCTTCCTGTCGGACCTGGTCGATGGGATTGTTGAAGCCATGACATGCAGGTGAGACGTAGCTGATTTGTCGATGAGGCGGCCCAAAGGTAACAGGCGTGAAGAGATCTGTATTGGCTGTTGTAGCTCGGACGGCTTCTACGAGGGTGCATTGTGGTGGGTCGGCGTCAATACGTGAACGATAGGTGCGCAGGAGGATGGGATGCTGAAGATTCAGGGCATGCATCGCCGTCACAAACCTACAAGCGAGTTAAACGACTAGCCATAGGGTTGAACGATAAAACGAGAAATTGTCATACACTTTGCACCTAGGATTTTCATCCTTTGGTTTGATCAGCGGGTAATTTTCGTCACTGGGGCTGGTCTTGGAGACGACAAAGGCCTTCAATGCGGCTTCGAACTCTCGCGATCGCTCATCCTGCGACCAGCCAACCGAATCAGGTTGCTGGTGGATAGCTTTTAAGATGAGACGGTACTCTCGAATTGCGTCGTTGACACTCATGCCAAAATGACCAAGCATCAAAGCGAGCAAACCGTAAGGAGGTCAGATATTGGTTTAGAAAGAGAGTAAGATGAAATACGAACCCTCCGTCTCCGACACCCCCAATCATATGAAATGTTTTTCTGGCTCGGAACGAACCCGGAGCCGACTGTTGGTCGAACTCGTACCTCGAGGCGATTTCTTGAAGAATGAGGAGCGGTGGCATGACGCCGGATTGGGGCATAGATGCGCCATCTTCCAACACATTAGTTCGTGCATGAAGCAACATGGGCATTCCACTCACCTATTGAGAGCACAGTGAGGCCATTCGTGTCTTCATTCATTTTTGAGTGTGTGTAGATGATGACAAACGGAAGAGGAGCGTTCGTGTTATATAGTAGCACCCTGGCGCTAGACGCCTAGACGTCAAGATGTTTTTGAAGGCGGTTCATTTGCGAGACTCCGCTTGAAGGCTATGTAAGGTGTGTTTGCGCCAGCGTAAGGGCCTAGAAACTGCGAGTTCGTGAACTCACAGCTCTTGGAGTAAATTAAAAAGACAATAAGTACATTAAGCGTCGCAATAGGGTAAAGAAAATACCAACTTCGCGTGCCTCGTCCATTTTCCTGGCATCTCCAATAGGAAATCCGTCATCGACTTGGTGGCTGATAATCGGCAGGACAGCTCTCAACCCTGCACGAAGTCCAAAGAACTTTTTGAAGCAGGAAATCGATTACACTCGACTGTTTTTGCGCCGGAGGCGGGTCGGAATCCTTCGCTGGCTTGGCAGAGCTGACAAATCTCAGCGACTAACTTGTTGGCCAATTGGAGTCCACAATCACAAAAATGCTAGATTTTATGCGTGTATGGGTGTTTAGGCCAAAAAAAAAACAGGCGAATGAAAGGAACGAGTAAATGGGGGAAGTAATGATAGTGATGGTTGAAGTCGAAACTCCCGACGGAGAACCGCTTCCATTCCCTTTGTCTGACACTTTCTGCTCTATGCCCTGACGACTTCAACATAAAACGTAACTCTTGCTTTCTAATTACTATGACGTCCATGTTTTGAATTTCTTTTGGGGGTTCCCCCTCCCAGCCCTCTCCAAACCATTCCACCAGGACCGCCCTCTATGAGAAATAGTACACTCATTTTCACTATCAATCCAAGGCTATCTTTGCTGCACGGAATCGAACCAACTTGGCGTCAAACAAAGGATTCCACAATTTAATCTGCTCTCGTAGGTTTCCCAGTTACATTGGAAAATAGAATGTCCCATTGTTGAATCCGTCGGAGAAGGTGTGTAGCGACAAAATGGCACGTGGGCTCTTCTCAACGTAACGTAAAAGCTCGAACCAGTAGGTAATGTCCATCCTCTCGTTCACAATCTCCAAAACCCTCCAGAAAACTTAATCCCAAACAGGAGGAGGGCCAGACCCGCCATCTTCTTTGGTATAGAAACTTAACGACTGCGAATTGATTACGGTTGCCCCTGTGGACGAATGTCTCTGAGGTCTTGGTCGTGCAGCCCTCGATGGTGATTGCACCTTCTCCCCTGCACTCCTAAATCCTTCTTCGTCAATGACTGAAGGCGAATCAACCACCTGATTTGATGGCGAAAGCACTTGAGGTTCGTTGTCTAATCCAAGTGGCGGTGGCGGTCCCTTCTTCTTGTTCTTATTCTTGCCTCGTTTTGTTAAGAATTTTTCATAGATGTCCTCTAAAAATTGAGCGAAGCCATGTCCCGCCGTATGGGTCACCATGTAGCCCAACATGAGAGCAGTCTGAAAGAGATAGGGTTTTGTCAGATCATGTCAAAACTGATACAACTTCGACGACTCACGCATACAGCAACGATGATTAAACAGGGTAAGAACCCAGAGCCATCTGCTCCAGAACCTGAGAGCATCAACGTAAATCAATCATTCACTGAACAGTGGCTGGACCTACCAATTGGAGAGAAATCAGTGACGCTCCGTAGTTGTGGCATAGAGAACAAAGCTGGATTATGTCTCATCAGTTACCAAAGTAAAATATTTATGACTGAGACATACCAGTAATTGGAACCAAGAGTAACGTCTCGACAGAGAGAACCCGATTTTTCTTGGAAGGATCCGGGTTTCGCAGCAACAGCACCCATACTGTAAGTAGAATGACAACCAGCGCAATACACCCTGAAAAAATATTTAATTAGCATAAAATGCTCAAAAACAATGAAAGAAAGAGAGAACTGACAATTCACTGCAAACACAGCACCAATGACAAAAGTAATCAAAGCAGACGGCCTCTTCAATTTAGTGCTAACACCTCGAACATTAGGAAAAACAAATTCCGCCGATGAATCATTCGCATTTCGCAGTCTCGGAACATCATATTCGTTCGATTCGACAAGCCACGCATCTTGAGTTAACGAATATACTGCCACTCGACGAATGGGTAGAGTCACATTTGAGTTCGTGGATATGAAGAAGGCACTTGACGTCGTATAACTGGTAAGGGAGGTTATGACTCATGAACATCATATATGATATGATAAAGTGGGGTGTAAAATCACTTACTCGTCACGAGGAAAAGCATGTCCAGATGTAACGCGAGTCCATATCCTATGAGCAAAATCTAGAGGTTGTTGTGTAGTGAAAGTAGGTGTATTAACGCGTCGGCTGTGAGGATTATGGTTAAAAATATTTCCACTCTTACAAAAAAACATTTTTTTGCCATTGGTACATACCTCTTAAATGAAGAGTCCTGCAAACTCCATAGTGTTGGGTCGTTCGCGAAAACAGGATCTAAGGTGGCTGTAGCTAAAGAGACGTCGATGTTGGGTGTAGAGAGTGATGCTTTCGTAGCATTGCTAGAATTAAAATAAGATTAGATTTTTTTTGACCTGCAATTGAGACAGATAATCGCGCACCTATCCATAAACACGTTCACCGTTTCCGACAGTGGCCCACAACGCGGAGAAGATCCACAGGAAGGACAGTACGTTGGACCACAGCCTACAACGCTCCATATAATCTAAGAAAGACGATGAGGGCAACAAGTGCAAAGACATAAGAATATTAGTACTTACCGAGGCTTGTAATTGTACAAAGTCAAGTTCCATAACACCACCGATTCTACTCACATATTAGCCACTATAATCCAATTAGTGTAATTGTAAAACATTACATCATAATCCCTTCCACATCATCCGCCAGGAGGCTAGTCGGATGCTTCAAACCTCTCGAGGGAGCGTTATAGGCACGATAGATCAGCGGGACCGCCAGGACGACATAAAACGCGGCAATGAACGCCGCTAACAGTGCTCTACGAGCAACCGCATTTAACCATGCAGACCGCGATTCCAATGGCGCTGAGAGCTTTCTCAAAACAGATGTTTTCACTGGGGGCTCATCATCAGCACCCATCGTAAAGGCTTCGAACTAGGGAGTGAACCACAGTTCATGCAAACCACCTGAGACAGTCGCTTATAAGGGACCGGTCAATTTCCTACTTCACACTTCCCTGCCAATCAATTTCTTTAAATAAAAGTCTGCCGTTTCAGGCGCCTTGACTAGGCGCGCCGATGAAGACATGTGAACGAGAGCTAAACGCCCACTGTAAGCGCTGACACGAAAGTTTGACCTTTCCTGAATCCCTCACAACTCATTGCTCCGGATAAAATGTTAAAAGGCTACCGCAGCTGGAAGGTCGTCGACATTCAGCCAATCTGTACCAGCTTCAAGGAGAATCGACCACACTCGGTTCCTGGGAAAAAAAATGTTGATCATCAAGCGTGAAGTGAAGGGCAGGGTCTAGAATTAACTGACCTCGCCCAAACGGGAATCGTGGGTGTTCCCCAAAAGCGTGTTTGAATACCCTTAGCATGCGCTTGTTGGATGAGGTTGGCTATTTTGCCCTTCCCTTTGCCACCAGGAAGCCAGCTCGCTCCTATGAGCTTCTTAAAGGCTCCATTGGCAATTGGTGAGAGAGATGGTTGGTAAGCATTGTTTCCTATGTCGTCTAGCGGTGCATCGTAGAAAATGTCCCTTGGATTTAGTGCTTGGATCATGGAGAGAGGAGCATTTCCGGTGGCAATGATCGTGAGCTGGGAGTATTGCGGAGGTGAAGAGCCTTGGTTGGCGTTGTAGGTCGTGAGGTAGCCAGCATCGCGTAGTGCGGAAAGAGTTTGGTTGACTACGGGAAAGGTACTGTACGAACACCCGGTCAAAGAACTGTCATCGGGATGGAACTGAGGAGACTTACGAAGTTCCGTCGGACTTGAAATCAATGTATAATGTAAGCGGAAGAGTTGGCGCTACGTCAAAGATACCACTGTTTCAGGAATTTTAAGCTGAGGAGCAAAGCAGTTGGCATTGAAAGGACATACCGCTTGGTTCCGTTGTTAATGGATTTACAGTGATCTAATAGGCTTTTGATAGGCTCGAGGTATAAGGAACTTAGAGTTCTGTCTGCTGAGAGACCTTTGTTGCTGTGGCCAACCTACTGGATCGTTTAGAATAGCGCTTTCAGTCGTAGATACTTAACATACAAGTAGGTTTCCATTAATGAGCCATACATCTGCCTCCACTGTTGAAAGAAGCGTCAGCAATGGGCACTGTATACGCCTTACAAGAGCCTGATTTACCACTTGGGACACCGAGACTTATTGCCTCGAATAATGGCGTAGTGCGTGTATCTAGACGACACTAAGAATGGATTCTGATGGAGGTATTTGATCTTACAATCGTTATGTGAATGAATTCTCTTGGGAACCACGCCAGCCGTCAACAACCCGTCGAACGGAGCGCCATGGAGAGGCGAATTCGAAGACACACGACCGAAATTAAGATAGTTGCTGGAAGAATACTTCTGCGCCGGTGTAAAGAAGAAGGGTAATAGGAACAATAATGATACAACAAGGAAGATCATAACTCCCGTGAGAATTCGTTTGTGTCTTCGCGAGAATCGTCGAAGCCATTTCGGTCGGGCCAACATGGCGTCGCGTGATTGAGCAGGTCGTGCTACATTTCGAGATGAAGAATTGGAAGTAGATGAAACTGTTTCCATAGAATATTGCAGGTCGTTCTGGGGCATGGGTGGTAATGACGGTGGGTCAGGAAAGAGAGCTGCTGTTGATGTGACCGCGAATCTTTCTTGACGCGAAACTCCCATCATCCTCAGCAAAAATACCTCAACCTGCTCAATTCAACTGCTTTAATTTTTTCAGAAGTTCTCAAGTCATTATATTTTTCTGATTAATTCTTCCTCACGTTGAGAGAATGTAACTATTCCCTCTACAGCATCTACACTGGTTTGTAGGATCGTGCAGCTCAGAATTGCTGGCCGAGATGACTATCACACTAAGACACTTCATCTCTTAGTTCCGTCCTTTATCCTTCTCTTCTTCACTGTTGAAAAACATGCCAACTCTCCGACTCAAACTTGTTATCGTTGGTGACGACCGTTGTGGGAAAACAACTTTACTCTGCGACTTTAGCAATGGAGTTCTTCCAAAAGTCTGTTCATGTTTCTTCACTGTTCGTCTAGCCTAAACTGAATTTTTGATCCCTAGGCGTACAGTAGGGCCGTCTGGAACGACACTGCCAAATTTGAAGTGGACCAACACAAAGTTGAACTAGCTCTTTGGGATACTGAGGGTGGGCCCAGTGGGGGGATCCAAGAACGCCTTCGGTGCGTTTGCTCAAAACTCAGCTCATTGGCCGCGAACTCTGCTCTAGTTAAATTCTTTCATGTCTAGTCCACTGGCATACCCCGACGCACATGTAGTCCTTATAGCCTTCGCAGTTAATAATCCAGATCCTCTTGAAAATATTCAAAAAAAGGTCCGTCCTACCATTAGTTTGCTTTCCACCCCTTCAACAACAAAGTTCGTTCGCAGTGGATCAAGGAAGTCCGCCACTTCCTTCCTGAGACTCCAATTATTCTCGTATGTTGTAAGGTGGATTTACGGAATGACCGCCGAGCATTGGCTGATCTCGCAAGAAATTATCATTGGCCAGTATCTTCTGACGAGGTTCGTGGCTGTTTCATATTGTTCTCTTTTGTTGTTAGCAGCCGTTAACTTTGATGCAGGGTACTGTTATAGCTGCCAAAATCGGCGCAACAAAATTCCTTGAATGTTCTGCAAAAACTGGGGAAGGTGTCAACGAGCTATTCGAGGCTGCAGTACGCGTTTGTATGGATGCTGGAGCAAAGGACCACAAAGTACGACGGACTCGTTTTCGTAGGCCTGATACGTCTTGTATCGTTTGTTAAATCCTAATCTTTGCGGAGGTATTATCTTGTATTACTCCATTGAAGTGCAATTGGATGATCATGCAATAAGGATCAACAATGAGTCGAAGTTTGTGGCATAGGAACCTGTCGCACTACACGCTACAGCGCTGTTCATCTCGATAATTTCTTCCTTTCAACCAATGCTTTCGAGCGCTGACATGCACCATTGTCAGGGTCTCGCAAAAATGGAGCTCAGAGCCCAGTTCCATGTTTTTCTCTCTGGCGTGTCCCGAGCTCCAGCATGTCAGGCTCAGGCACAAACTTGTTATAGTAGAAGACGGTGGGGTTCGTAAAACAGCTTTACTATCCGGATTCAATGGGGGGAAATTCCAAGAGGTATGGTTTTAAAAGGATCTACGACTCGTCGTTTCACTCCAACTATTCTAAGGCCAAAAACATATCCAGAAAGTGTTGTCCACATTCAAGTAGATAAGAACAATGTCAAACCAGTCCTCTATGATATTATACCTTGGGACGAGTACGGTGACAGCTGTTTTCCCTGCGTTTTCTTCGAATTTCGCTTTACTTTCGCGCTTGAATGTTGAGCTGATTTTTGCACTAGTCCACCGTCATATATTGACGTATTGTAATTATGCTTACTTTTTCTGTTAACAGGCCAGCATCGTTGGACAATGTTCAAGAATAAGACTATCCCGTTATTTGTTCTGAGTCACTCCAGGGCAGCTGAGATTTCGCCGTTCCCGCATAGTGGATTCATGAAATCCGCCACTTTTTCCCAAGAATCCCTGCAACCTTCGTTGCCGATCAGGAAGATCTTAGAAGTGATCAAATGACTCTAAAAACCCCTGCCAATAACTGGTCACGCTTGTAGATCCATGTCTCTGTTTCACCTTCTTTCTTCTTTTGATGCTACCGAAGTTAATTTAATGTAGGGAAAGGCCGTTCCTATCAAAATTATTGCTGTAAAAATACCTCAAATGTTTATCCACGTCAGGGGAAGGCATAAAGCAAGTGTTTCAAGTAGCTGCTAATGTCACCATGAAAGAAATCGAAAGGAGACATAGTTCTAAAGGCTCTTGTGTCGTATTTTGACCTAACTACCAATAATTACCTTGAACTACTTTCGTTTGAAGGGACTAAGGGCAAGTGATTCGTCATGGTTTTGGTTGGGAATGGCTAGTAACCCGCACCGCTCATTGTCGAGCCTTTAGGTTTGACTCTTATGCTAACTCATGTCTTGGTCTGTTTTGATTGCATCAAGCTGTGGCTGTGAGCTTGAGCGTCAGCGACATTCGAGTACCATGCTCTCAGGCGTGGAATATATATACCTGAGCTTTACTTAAGCTCATTTGAGAGTTTGAGAGACCCTTCGTGATGTCAAGATACTTGACTGTGAGAGCAAAGTTGAGAGGGTTCATTGCACCGGCCGGCTTCGCTTCAACCGCTATCGCTCAAACCTCCCTCCTCTTCGTTCATCTATTGTGTACTGATCACCCGTGCCAGGATCAGACGCGGAAATAGATGCTAAGAGTGAGTCAGAGAGAGGGAATGGAGAGAGGAACTGCGCAGAGGATTGGCCGCCGACGTACTTTTACTGTATATGGGAACGGGTTTATGTGGGTTGACGCGTCTGCCTTCCAAAAGTCGCGTCCTCGCGCTTTCCACATGGCAGCGAGGTCCTCTCGAGACAATACATTTCGTTCGAAACATGTAGTAAGGACGATTCAAGGAAGGAAACAAGTCAACAGGACTCAAGTAGTTAGGTGTTTCAAGGAGGAACCGCGGGAAGCTGTTTAGTATAAAAGGACGAGTAGTTTACTACAATATAACAGGTTATCGCTCATGCAGAGTCTGGGTACGAGAATGAAGAGCACGAAGCTCAGTTCAATTATGTCTATGTCTACGGTACAGCGATTGTACGCTACTGTATCTATCGGGGACTGCTCGGTGAGAGCTGCCCCAGAACACTCCAAATTCACCCATTACCCCACATCTTCTGGTTTGACGATACGCTCTCAAGGAGATATTCGCGTCTTTTGAGCTTCCTGCGGTGGTACACAGATCAGTGCCTTGTGAATCTGTACCACTTTGCACCTTCTTCTGTCTTCTACCAAGTCCTTCCTGTTGCCGTGGCTGCTGATGTCAATGCTATGGCTATTTTCGTCAAATCGCTGAAACCACTTCTTTTATTATTAAGATAATACAAAGTCGACCATGTCCGTCCGAGCATGTTTGACTCCTGCTCCTTACACTCAACCTTTGTGCCTTATCTGAGGCGCATTCCTTTTGTGTCCCCTCGAAAACTCATAAGTTTAACAGATTTCACGTTGCACAACTTGTCAGGCCTTTCATGCCACTTTGGCTAATGGAATATTTTCCTGTTGTCTCTATTGGGGATGAGAACACGCTTGAATCCTGCTCTTGCCGCTTGAATTGCTTTCACAACCTCCTGTTCAAAGTCGGGTTGTTAATATCTCCCTCTTGTCCTAGAAGTATCCTATCGTCCTTCAGAGGCTCATGCTGCTGTGCCAACAAACCAGTTTTGAATACCCTTGCTCTGTTATTCATAACATCCTCCGAAGAAATGGCTAGCTACATCGAATTCCTTGTTTTCTGAACATACTTTGCCGTTCAGCAACTTCAACTCGCCAGACAACAGTGGGAGGCATCGTCTGACTGATAGTCGGGACCTCAAGCTCACATGCACAAAGGGACATTCTACTCATTCAGAACTATCAAAAATTTTCCCCTCTGGTTCCTGGCAAAGTACTCTATTCGGACGAAGCACATCCTTGCTCATTTAGGCATCTCATTTAATTTGGCTCCGCTAATTTCGAGGAAGAATTTTTATTCAACATGGGTGGCATGTATCAAGTATGTAGCGTTGGTTTTCATGGTTATAATACATATTCCACACCTATTTCTGTTCTCAAAGGTTCGACTACCGCCGCTTGTCGGCCATACCCCGGTCATAAGAGAATCTAAGTGAGTACGAATCTTTGATACTGGTCAGTCTGGCATGGTTTTCGATCAGTCGAACAAGTGGGACCTGCTTTCATCTCACTTTCGGTAGCATTTGGACTTGCCACAGTCATCGACGTTCCTTTGTTCTGCACGTCACATGAATCATTCCTTCAAGTGCATAACAATCATACTTAGACCTCGAGTCATCTCGGTGGTTTGACTATGTCTTTGCATCCAGTCATGAGCCCTGGCCAACAATACGCATAAATGCTGCTGTTTGCTCTGGCCCTGGCTTTGGACCACCATGACATCTACACTCTCTGGCCTCCCTATCGTTCCTCACCCTTTTCGAGAGCGCGAAAATGGACCAATCCCTTGGAATCTTGGGGCAGAGCCAGGACATGAACGGACCCCACGCACAGTCTGATTTTTTTCCTTCCTTTTCATCTGAGTCTCGCGTATTTGAGCGAGTTGTTAACGCCTACAGTCCAGACCGTTGAAAACAAAATGGTTGCACTATCTTGGATTCTTCGCCAGAAATCCGATTGGCAAACAAAGATTAAGGACAGAGATATTATCGCGAAATGGAGAAAAATGGCTTTAGCTAGTCAAATCCACGAACCGCTTCACACAAAATTGACTGAACGAATGGTGGATACTTCTTATAAGCTTGTTGGAGCTAATCTCTAAACCTTCTGGGGTTTTTTAGGTCGACTACACACTTCAGGAATTGCACTCTTACGCGGCGTTGGCCGATTCCGCCACCGGCATTACGGTGTGTCACCATCCACTAAACTAGGTTAATGTACTCACTTTTACGTTCAGCATGCTTGCGATGATGTCGTGTTTTGGTCGAAGAGCATGATACCTGGTGACCTCAAGATATCCCTCCTGGCCCAAGTCAAACAGCTCGAGGACGTTCCAGAAGAATGGAAAGACTGGCACCCGAAATCGAGGAACCAAGTTCTCGATCTAGTTCACCCATCCCTCTACCCAATTGTCTATGGGAAAAGTTATATTCGAAAGGGGGGGAAGACGAAGATAATCGACTCGCCCCCCAATGCTCACACTTTTACCTCCGCCAACTTCTGTTGGATGCCATCTGACTTCGCTATTGCCGAGGACGGAACTGCGAAGCTTATATCTCCTTATATCAACAACATTCACCCATCCAACACGCCTCTTATGAATACAGTCGAGAAACTTGTGACCGCGTTCGTACCCATGTGGGAATACGTCATTGGATCTGTCGACTGGAGCGAACTTCCAGATCGAGAAAAGGTGCCAGCACATATTGGTCGTATTCCGGAGCCTCACTGCATTTGGGGCAATGATTACGGTGGCCCTCACCTCTATATCGATGAAGACGAGGAGGAGGAATCCAATTATTCGGATTTTGAAGGGTATGACAAGGAAGAACGGCGCATCAATTGGCTTAAGTCGACAGGATACGCTTTCAATTTGCCGGACTCACCTGAACAGTATGATTTCGCCCTAGAGAAGAGATTTCGAAAGGCAAATTTCAAGGGACATACTCTTCAAGTTATTGTCAAGTTGGCTAACATCGTTTTGACTCCTGAGCAGCCAGAGTATGCTGGGGGTAGTTGGCATGTCGAAGGAATGCTCAATGAACGTATTGTATCAACAGGGATCTATGTAAGTTACTCTGCCTCTTTCTCTCTGTATTCTGAGCATGTCCCCTTCTGAACACAATGAACAGTACTATGACAGCTCAAATATCACTCCCTCAAATCTTTCCTTCCGAACAAGCATTGACGCTCCTATTTACCATGGACAAAACGAGTCACTTTGTATGGACTGGCTCTATGGTCTTGATTATTATAGTGAACTCGTCGAAGAGCGTGGTTCTGTGCTAACTGAGGAGAACACCTGTATTGGGTTTCCAAACAGCTATCAACACCAAGTCTCTTCATTCAAACTCGCAGATCCTACGAAACCCGGACATAGGAAGATCGTTGCTCTCTTCCTCATTGATCCTTCGTATCGGATCCCTAGTGCGACGGATGTTGGGATGCAGCAGAAGCATTGGGTCAAAGAAGCGCTCCATAAATCGAGTGGAGGCAGGCGCGTGTCGAGATTCGAGGCGCTGCCTATGGAGATTAAAGACTCGATCCTGGATAGGACAGAAGGGCTGATGAGTCGGAAGGAAGCAGAGGAGATTAGACTTGAGTTGATGAAAGAGCGGAGTAGGTTCGTCAAGGATTATAATGGTCAAGTCATGAGTGTTGAGTTTAATTTCTGTGAAAATTGAACGATATGTTGTAAGTCGTATGGCGCTATGGTATGGTGGCTCCTGTGTGACAGTATTCAATTCTACATAATGCCCCTGCGGAGAGAATCGATACACCATACTTTGACGATGTTCTTTGATTTACACCAGATGTTTTCTACTGGCATAATTTACACTAAATATAATTCCAAGTAATTAATGGAATATCATCTTGGACATATTCTAAGGTGAAAATATTCCGGGATTCACCCAAATAACTAGGACTCCTTATCTAGGGATCCTATGTGAGCTTGTAAAGGGTCTTTTCATAGCTATGTAGGTGACCTAAAGGCGGAAAGTGTTATGGGAAGGGCTCTCTGAATGACCTAGATGTAATTCATGCCTCTCCAGCTCAAGAGCTAGTTGATTCTGAGACAAATATTTAAGAAAATCCCTTTTCCGCACTCGAGAGACGCTTCAGTGATTTATAATGTATGATCTGTGGAAAAAAGCGACAAGGACTTGAGGAAAATGCCAGAGAAACTGTGTCCATAAATTATTGCAAGTGGTTCTGGGGGTGAGAGAGCTACTGACGTGACCGCAAATCTTTTTGCACACACCTTCCATCATGCTCCGTGCACCATCAGCTAAAATTCTCGCTACCTGTCCAATTCAACTGTGTCAAACATTTCAGATGTCCTCAAGTCATTTATATTTTCCCATTAGTTCTTCTTCACCTCGAGGGAATGTCTACAGCATTTTACACTGGTTTGAGGGTCGCGCAGCTCAAAGTTACGTGCTCAGATGCTTAACGTCCATAAAGACACCTCACCTCTTAATTCCGCCCTTTTCCTTCTGTCCTCTGCGATTTGATGAGTCTGCTACCTCTTCGGTTCAAAGTTGTTATTGTTGGCGACGGATGTAGTGGGAAGACGTCGTTACTTTGTAGGTTTAGCACAGGAGTATTTCCAGAAGTGCGTTCAAGTTCCTTTCGTTTCCTCGTGATTTTACATGACTGAATTTGGATACTCAGATTTACATTCCGACTACTGTGGACAACTGCATTGCAGAACTTAAGGTCGACCAACGCAACATTGAGCTCGCTCTGTGGGATACAGCAGGCGGGGACTTCGAAGAACGTCTTCGGTGAGTGGACACAGGTTGATCATGAATTCTGGTCTTTTGTTTTTGCTTTGCTAACTTCGTTCGTTTCTAGTCCACTAGCATACCCTGATACAGATGTCATCCTTATAGCCTTTGCGGCTAACAATCCGGATTCTCTTGATAACGTTTTAGACAAGGTCTGTCTTTTCAAAAAAAAAATCCCACTCGTTTAACAAGCGAACTTGTTCACAGTGGACCGAGGAAATCCGTCACTTCCTTCCCAAAACTCCAATTATTCTCGTATGTTGTAAAATGGATCTGCGGAATGATGAACAAGCATTAGCCGTTCTCGCGAGAGATCATCAATGGTCAATAACTTCTAATGAGGTCAGTCGTTAACTCTTAGTGCTCCTTTGGTTTTAATAGCACCTAAAATCAATGTAGGGTACCGCTGTCGCAGCCAAAATCGGCGCAACAAAATACTTAGAGTGTTCCGCGAAAACTGGAGAAGGCGTCGCTGAACTTTTTGAGACTGCAGCACGTGTCTGCATAGATGTTCAAGCGAGGAACCACAAAGCACGACGGACTCGTTTTCATAGACCTGATACTTGTATCATCTGTTGAATCCTAATTGCAATGTAGGATGTACTTTTATCTTGTATTGCTCCTTTGAAAGTACGATCGGACGTTCGTGCCATAATGGCAAACAAAACATCAAAGATTGTGGTACGGAGACTTGCTGCAACCCGTTATTTTGATATTTTACTTCCTAAATATCACCCCTTGTGGGCGTCGAAAAGCGGCGTTTTCAAAGGCTCGAATAAAATACGGCCTATCGACCACCCTGTGCTCGGCTGTCTCCTGTGATCCAACATGGTAGACTAGAGACGCACCGTTGTTATAGTAGGCGACATTGGAGTTGGCAAAAAAGACTTTGCTGTCCATCATGGAGGGAGAAATTCCAGGAGCCGTGGCCTTCAAAGGGTCTACAATCCATTGTTTTAATCTAACCGTCAAAGGCCAGACCTTTTGCTTCATCTAATACATTGTTCCGATGGTATCAAAAAGATCTCGTAAGCCCATCATCGCAACTCTTCCTCGAGTGCCTTTCCCTATCCCATCACTTTGAACAAGGTATACACTCACTGCCAACAATGCTCGCCATCCATGTTTTTGTTTTTTTTACAAATATACTTCATAAATAAATTCTCGTAAATATTTCTTCGTAGACAAAGCCTCATAGCGCTAAAGTTCTCGTTCTCGAGTCTCAATCATCTCACGTCTTCTTGGTGTCTCTCCACTGAATTCCCAGAATCACCAGAGCAAACAGGACCATACGCGCTACCTCAAGACGACATTGCCTTTGCTGTTTCTCCGATTTCGCTTGGACTTTCATTCTCTTGAGCTCCATTTTTGCCATGTAACGCTTGTGAGCTTCGTCTTCCGAAACCACACCGCGTAAATCTTGATTTATTGCGTGACTGCTGGCACTTTCCCCTTCTTCTACCTGGGTATTAGCTTCAGGAAGTAACGGAGCACTACTCGTCGAAGCAACATCCTTTCGACCACGAGGTAAGTACAAATAGTCGTGTACAGAAGGCATAGCTTACAAGATTGGAGGGGATATTGACATCAGGTTCTTGAACGTCTACCATGGTGTGTTGTTTGGTCTCCTACAAATTTGTTACTATCACACAATCCTTGAAGAAGTCATTTACTCACTAAGGTGGAAGAAACGACATCCACATTTTGTTGATCAGCGAGGGGATTTCCGACTGGAGCCACTGATGCTATTCGTTCGTCCTGGTCATTCTATAAAAAAAAGAATCAGTTAACCGCCAAGGACATTAAAAAGGTACCATACGGGAATAGAGGGAAGGTCTCTGGCCTTCCCCTTCGTAAGAGTCTTTTGGCTGCTCGTGGGAGCATCAGCAGCCGTCTGACTTGTAGCTAGGTTCTAGGCACGATCGAGGTTACCTTTTGGCAAGCTACTTCGATAGTCACTTACTGCAACGGGTGGTGCCGCCGAGGTATTTTGAGACTTCTCTGCCTCAGTAGCATGCGTAGAAGTATAGGCAGCCGTGTTATCCATCACATCTACGGATGTACATGAGATAATGTCCAACAGGACATAATAATAAAATAAAGGTACCTTTCTTATTCTTCGGTGAAGCATTGAGCCAGGTCCTTCGAGCTTCTGCGGCATCTGCAGCCTTCGCCTGAGGTGACCGTTCATCTTCAACTACTGGCATCGATTTTTCGCCCGTCTGGGTTTCGGTAGCAGTAAGCAGCTCGGTTCGGTCGACCTGTCCGCCCGGGCTGGAGTTTAGGCAGTATTGAGTATGTAGCTGTTCAATCTTCTGCACCAGGTCCAAGTGACCGTTAGAGGGAAAGGTGTCATCGTTTACAAGCCGGTATGCCCTCTCGATGTGAGGTCGTGCATCGTCCGTTCTGCTGAGCCGCAGAAAGTTGGAAGCAAGGCTGTATACGGTCTGTACAGTCTTCGGATGGCACTCCCCTAGCATCGCGCTGAAAGCTTCAACAGCAATCTCTTGCTGTTCAATAACCTCTTCCCACCTCCCCTCTCGCTCGTATTTTGAAATGGTCGCCGTAATGCTAGCGAGTTCTTCTCCAGACGAGTCGTCACCCACTTCTCCGGAATCTAGCATCAAAGAAAATTCAAGCGCTCGCTGTAGAGTCACTGCAGTAGGATGGTTGGCTCCGAAAACACGAGTTGCAGCGCTCACAGCAGGAATCAACAGATCAGTTGCTTCTGAGCGCATTCCGAGGGCACGATATGTCGTCGCAAGGTTGATTATACTCGACAGCGTGCGGGGATGCTCGTCACCCAGACTCTGCGCCTGTTGTGCTAGTACTGAGAGCTGCAAGTCAAGTGCCTCTGCATGGTTTCCAAGCTGAAAGTATGTCGAGGCAAGGTTGTTCATGGTCAAAATCGTGTCGGGATGTTCATCACCTAGATTCTTTTTCCGGATTGCAAGTACTGAGACTTGCAAGTCAAGTGTCTCTACGAGCTTGCCACAGGCTTGATATGTCGATGCAAGGTTGTTCATGCTCGACAATGTGTGAGGATGCTCATCACCAAGAGTTCGCTTGTCATTTGCCAGAACTGAGAGCTGCAACTCAAGGGCGTCAGCGTGCATTCCGAGATGTACATATGTGGATGCAAGGTTGTTCATGCTCGTCATCGTATCAGGATGTTCATCACCTAAAATCCGCTTACGGTTCGCAAGCAAGGAGCGGTCCAAGTCAAGAGCTTCTGGATGTCTTCCGAGGGCTCGATATGTTGATGCAACGTTGTTCATGTTTGTCAGCGTGTCGGGATGTTCATCACCTAGAATTCGCTTTTGGTTGTCAAGTAAGGAGAGCCGCATGTTAAGTGCTTCTGCGTGCCATCCGAGGGCGTGATATGTCGATGCAATATTGTTCACGCACAACAATACGTTGGGATGATCGTCACCTAGCGTCTGCGTCTGACTTTCAAACACTGAGATCTGCAATTCGAGCGCCTCGGCCTGCTTTCCGAGGTGTCCATATGCGGAGGCAAGGACGCTCGTGCAAGCGTCAATCGTCCAGTTACCTCCATATCCACCAATTTCTTTGGCACGTTCGAAGATGTTAGCTACGTCGTGCCATCGCCCAGTCTGCTCATAAATCGCGGAGAGACGAAGCGCCATTGGTACAGAGCTGACGTGAACTGCACCTGACACCAATGCATCGAGGTGTGTGAGTAAAAGTCTCTTCAATATAATTGATGTAGAAGACCTGTCGTTGGTACCTGGAGAAGAGAGAGCTACTAGCTGAAGAGCACACTCGACGTTTGGAAAATCTTGGCCATAGGCAGATTGAATTGCTTCACGAGTCCATTCATGGACTAGGGGGTGGAATGAGAACAGCCTCGTTTCTGGATCATAATCAACCAGGGAGAACGACATGACATTCTGAACGAGTTCGTCAAATGCTACAGGCTTCCATAAACCTTCCTCATTCCGAGTATGATTCATGAATTCGGAGAGCCAGACTTGAGCTCCTTCGTCAACATCCGTCAATGGTTCCGACTCTGCCGCACACATAAAGAGATCTTTTGGAATGCCAGTGTAATGAAGATATGAGCAGATCTGCATAAAGTGGCGGGGAGCGGTTTTCAGTTGATTGAAGCTAATAGCCCAGGTGGTGTAAACACTCCAGGGATAATTGTCAGGAACGTGGCCGTGGCGCTCACGCAGTAGTCGAGGTCGCTCCTTTTGAAAGAGCTCGATATATTCCTGACATCCACAACTGGTGGCTGACATATAGGATCCTGCTTGAGTAACGGCCAAAGCAAAGCAGTTGAGCATCTAAGGCAAAGGTGAGATTTGGGTTATGTAGGCAAAAGATAAACGGTGCATACTTCGGCAACCTGCGTGATTAGCAAATCATCGCTGTCGGGGAATGCTCCTCTCGGCCTAACCAGCTTCCTCAGTAGCTCTTCCGCAGTTGATTTCTCCAAGTCTCCAATCCTTCCAGTAGCTAAGTCCCTAGACGTCATGCCTGCGAGCTCTGGGTTTCGAGATGTAATAATGACGTTGCCGTGGATTGAGTTCGGTATGTACTTCTGGATCGAAAAGGTTTTGTCATCCGCATTGTCAAAGATGAGCAGCCAACGGTTGGTCTGATAACTCAGCCACTGCACAGCATCAGCAGCAGTTTCGCCAACATTTCGGCTAATGGCGATGGCCTTTAGGTCAGCTTCGACTGTAGTTTCGAGAGAAGCGTCAACGAAGAAGACGACATCGAACCTGTCAAGGATCAGCAACTGCATAGTAAGTCTTCTTTGACCAAGTGCCTACATCTGGGGGTATTGGTTCTGACACTCTAGCACAAACTGGAGCAGGAGTTGCGTTTTCCCCGAGCCTCCCAGTCCATAAAGCACATAGATATGGGAAGAAGATCCGACGGCAGAAGAAAAGTAAGTGTGCATATGGTCTAGTTCAGCACGGCGACCGGTAAAGTTGAGACTAGGAAGGGGACATTTTTTCACCCAGACTGTGGTAGCAGCTTCGATAGGAAGGAGTCCGTCTACATTTGGTTTAGAATGGGCGGAATCAAAAACGAACCCAACACACCAAGCTCTGAAGGTTTAATCAATGGAGGAAGTTCGACTAACTGCTTCACCACGGAATCGATTGTATCAGACGTCTGCTCTTGTCTAATGTACGCGCTGATGTGGGCCTGGATTTCACTAAACGCAGGGTTGAGTTTGAGGACGGCGCGTTCGAGACCATAAGGAACATCAAAGCGGAAATATAAATTTGGTATCCCAGCCAATCGACAATACGTTTGCTCAGCGGCACGAACGCTATCCATGGCAAGCTGAACAACAGCGCGTGCTGCATCTTCCTTGACATCCTGGATCTGAATTGGGCCAGGGTGTCCACAACCTAAGCTAATGATGCAAGCTATGGTACGACGAGGGAAAACCGCCTTCGCTTCCTGACGGACCTGGTCGATAGGGTTGTTGAAACCATGACACGCGGGTGAAACGTGGTTGATTTGTCGATGAGGTGGCCCAAGAGGAACGGGTATAAAGAGATCTGGCATGGCGGTTGTAGCCCGGATGGCTTCAACAAGCGTGCATGGAGGAGGATTGGCATCATTTCGGGAACGATAGGTTCGAAGGAGGACGGGATGTTGAAGATTCAAAGCGTGCATTGCAGTGACAAATCTACCGACGACCAGTCAGAGGGCTAATGATAAATCAGAAAAGAGATATACACTTTACATCCAGAATCCTCTCCTCTTGGTTTGGTCAATGGGAGATTTTCGTCACTAGGGCTGGTCTTTGAGGCGACAAGCGCCTTCAGCGCGGTTTCGAACTTTTGAGATCGCTCATCCTTCGACCACCCAGCCGTGTCGGAGTGTTGGTGGATAGCCTCCAAGATTCGACGATACTCGCGAATAGTTTCTGCGACGCCCATACCAAAGTGACCAAGCATGAAAGCGAGCAAGCTGTGTGAATTCAGCCTGATGCTGACAAGGAAGCAACGCTGAAATGCGAACCCTCCGTCCCCAACGCCTCCAATCAATTGAAAAGTTTCTCCAGCTCGAAACGAACCAGTACGCAAACTTTTATCGCTTTCGTACCTCGAGGCGATTTCTTGAAGAATGAGGAGCGGCGGCATGACGCCAGATTGGTGGATGGAGGCACCATCTTCACGCTCGTCAGTTCGTGTGCGAATTCAAGATATTTAGAAATACTCGCCTATCGAAAGTACAGTAAGACCTTGAGATTCTTCATTCATTCTTCCTCAAGGTGCATGGTGGCAGACTGAAGGCAAGTAACCGTCTTCCAACGGCGTCCTGGCGCCGAACATCCATGTAGACGCCAAGATATTTGATAAGACAGTTCACCGGAAAGACTCTGTATAAACGTCACTGAGGTTTGGAGTGAGGCTTAAAATAGCAGCGAATAGAATCGAAGAGAAAGGGTGAGGGAGCAAGAGAGATAAGAGAGTGGTGGGAAAATAAAGACTGCTTCCGAGACTTTCATGCACTTCGCCGTCAACTGCAGCATCCGCTAAATATAAACAAGTGCCCAGATGATAGTCATAACCGTTATAGGCCATCCTGGTGCTTTGCCTTGTGTAGATCAATCCTTTCGAGCGCTGACATGCACCATTTTCAGGGTCTTGTATAAATACAGCTCAGAACCTCGCCTTCTCGGCAGTATCCTGAGCTCCAACATGTCGGGGAACAGACGCAAACTCGTTATAGTAGGCGACAGTGGGGTTGGTAAGACAACTCTACTATCTGGATTCTATGAAGGTATTCGAGAGGTATTGCCTTAAAAGTATCTACAGACCATCGTTTTCAGCCTCATTGTCCAAGGGCCAGAAACTTGTTCCAGAAACTGTCGTCAACATTCAAGTGGATAAAAACATGGTCGAACTAGTGCTTTGTGACACGACCTCTCAGAATGAGTATGGCGATGGCTGCCTTCGGTGCGCTGTCTTCGAATGTCGCTCTACTGGATGAGCTTTCAATGTTGATTTGATTCTTGCACCAGTCCATTGTCATACGTCGGCGCCCATGTGATCCTTATTGCCTTTTCTGTTGACAGACCAGCCTCGTTGGTTAATGCTCAAGAAAAGGTCTGTGGTTTATTCCTTCGGAGTTCTATTATGTGGTAACTAAGATTCACTATTTCACCGTAGTGGGTTTCCGAAATCCGCCATTTTCTTTCAAGAGTCCATATAATTCTCGTTGCCTGTAAGAAGGATCTTAGGATTGACCAGCTGACTTTGAAAACCCTTCATAAAACTGATCAACAACCGGTCTCGTCTGCAGATGTTTGTCTCTTTTTCATTTTTCTTTCCATGCTTCCGAAGCTAATTCGATGCAGGGAAAAGCTGTTTCTCTCAAAATTGGTGCTATAAAATACCTCGAATGTTCGTCCAAGTCGGGCGAAGGCGTAAATCAAATGCTCCAAACAGCTGCAAGTATCTCCATGAAAGAAATAAAAAGGACAAATAGATCTGAAGGCTCCTGTGTCGTATATTGAGTTGTACTTACAATCCTAGTTAGCTGGAAACTTCATTCGCTTGAATGCTGATTGGCGTAATCTTATTCGTCATGGTATTGGTTGGAAATATTTAGTAGCCCCAATTGTCTATAAGGGAATCCAACTGAGCATGACTCTTTGGCATCTAAGTATCAGTCAGGCAAGGGAGGCCAACAAAGATGCTCACTTTCGGCAGCAATAATCCAACTTAGCTAATCCGTCCATGTTCCCTTTTTCTTCTTTTCCTATGAATCATTCCCTCAAGTTCTGTACACTTGCCTTCGGACCCCAAGTCATCTCATTGTTCGACTATGCCTTTTGCGGCTCGCCCACAATTCATATGAATGCTACTGCTTCACCCAGAACCTGATTCTGTACCTCCATGTCATCTACACTCTCTGGTCTCCCTGTCGTTCCTCACCCTTTTAGAGGGCGCACCACTGGCCGAAGCCCTTGGGAGCGACCTGCAGAACATGAGCAAATGTCACGCACAGTGTGTTTTTATTTCATTTTATTTGGAATCGAGCTGTGAACGCCTCAATGTCCAGATTGTAGAAAACAAAATGGTTTCTCTATCTTGGACTCTTCGTCAGAAACCCGATTGGAAAACGAAGATCAAAAACGAAGAAATTATCTCGAAATGGAGGACGGAGGCTTTAACCAGTCAAGAGAATGTACCGTTTCAAGTAAAATTGACTGAACGAATGGTAAGTACTATTTCTTATCTCTTTTGAAGTTCATCTTTCGACTTTCGGAGGGTTTTTAGGTCGATTACACACTTCAAGAATTACACTCTTACGCGATGCTAGCTGATTCTCCAACCGGCATTACAGTCAGTTTATATCACTAACCATCGTTCTTGTACTCACTCTCACAACCAGCATGCATGCGACGATGTTGTATTCTGGTCGAAGAGCATGATATCCGACGATCTCAAGGCATCTCTCCTGGCCCAAATCAGAGAACTCGAGGATGTCCCAGAAGAAGAGAAAGATTGGCACCCGAATTCAGAGAACCAAGTCCTCGATCTAATTCACCCATCTCTCTACCCAATTGTGTATGGGAGGAGTTATCTTCGAGAGGACGAGAAGACCAGAATAATCGAACCGCCAATCCATGCTCACACCTTCACTTCCCCCAACTTCTGTTGGATGCCATCGGACTTTGCTATTGCCGAGGATGGTAGAGCGAAGCTCACCTCTCCTTACATCAACAACATCCACCCGTCGAATACACCTCTCATGAATACTATCGAGAAGCTCGTGAGCGCCTTTGTTCCCATGTGGGAACACGTTCTTGGATCCGTCGACCGTCGCGAACGTCCTGAGCGAGAAAATAGACCGATTGATATTGGTCGTATTCCAGAACCCGACTGCATTTGGGGCGATGAAGAAGATGGTCCTCGTCTCTATCTAGACGAAGATGAAGAAGACGAATCTAATTACTCGGATTTCGAAGGGGATGACGAGGAAGAACGGCGTATCAATTGGCTCAGGTCAACTGGATACGCCTTCCATTTGCCAAACTCCCCTGACCAGTATGATTTAGCACTGGAAAAGAACTTTAGAAAGGCAAATTTGAAGAGTCATACTCTTCAAGTCATCGTCAAGTTGGCGAACATCGTTTTGACTCCGGAGCAGCCAGAGTATGAAGGAGGTAGTTGGCATGTCGAAGGAATGCTCAATGAACGTATTGTATCAACTGGAATTTATGTGAGTCACTCGTCTTCGTTCTGTCCCTTTTCAAACATGTTCCCTCTCTAAACACAAACAAATAGTACTACGACAACTCAAACATCACTCCCTCAAATCTCTCTTTCCGCACAAGCATCCATGCCCCTATGTACCATGGCCAAGACGACTCTTTTTGTATGGACTGGCTTTACGGTCTCAACTATTCAAGTGAACTCGTTGAAGAGCGTGGTTCCGTGCCCACTGTAGAAAATACCTGTATCGGATTTCCAAACATCTATCAACACCGAGTCTCTTCGTTCAAACTCGCAGATCCTACAAAACCTGGACATAGGAAAATTGTTGCTCTCTTCCTCGTTGATCCTTCGTATCGGATTCCGAGTGCGACGGATATTGGGATGCAGCAGGAGCATTGGGTCAAAGAAGAACTTTATAGATCAAGTGGAGGTGGCGAGCATGAGTCGAGATTTGACGCGCTGCCCGTAGAGATCAAGGACGCTATCCTGGAAAGGACTAATGGGCTAATGAGTCGGAAGGAAGCAGAGGAGATCAGGCTTGAGTTAATGAAAGAGCGGAGTGGGTTCGTCAAAGATTATAATGGTCAGGTTATGAGTGTTGAGTTTAACTTTTGTGAGCATTAAATGGCAGAGCAAGTTGTTCAATTCTTTAGATTCGAACGCTTTTTAGTTTGCTTCGGCGAGCGATAATGCTTGGATTCGTTTTTACTTAAGACACTGAAAGGGCAAGACACAAGTTGGACATAGAAGATGTAATATTAAAGAGCACGAACGACTACAAATCTATATGTCGCTAAGGTGGTAGCTTTCTACCAGCCCTGTCATCTTCTGGGCCACACTCTTTTCTCCCCTGTAAAAAACCACCCAGTAACGTCTCATATATTTGATTCGCCTTCGCACGACACCTATGTCTCCGTATTCCTCCGTTATAGTCCTAGCGCTTCCGAACGTCAACATAACTGCGTGCAAACATTGCCTTGGTGGCCGACGAGATATGCCGTAGACAAGTTTGCCTCGCGCTCGGGCTGGTAAACTAATCACCAAAAGTACTTCCTCGTCACCAGCATTAAATGAAACGAAAGAATGTTCAGGGTTATCCTTGTCGAGAATGTACTTGAGCATGAGGCTAACGAGTCCGGTGTGATCAGACTGTGGGCTAACAACCCAAACATCAGGCTAAATGTGAACGCCTAAGCCAACTTCGATTGTGTCGAGCGGGATGACAGCAAAGTCGCTTCCCCCAGGAACATGACAATGACCATGCAAGCAATAGACGCGAGTGCATCCGCTACGTGCTTGCCTCAGCTGAGAACTTTCTCGAAGCTCTAGTTTGCTTGTGGAGCGGCGCTGCGGATTTTACAGACTAATACAACTTCAGAATTCATTCAAAGAAGGAGCTCGTTATGCCCACCAAGATTTGTGCTTGTAAGGGCTCGACGATTAATGAGAGCACCCTTGGTGCGACCATTGGAGACATCATCACAAACAGGAATAATAACGACGGCTCGTCAGCAGGCGCCTGCTGACATGCGAGCCCAAAGTGAAGGTTATAGCCAGTGTCTAGTCAACCTCAGCATTACTGTCACATTGCTAGGACGAGAAGACGTACAATTGTTGACAATAAGAATTGTTATTTTATCGTTTGAGACAGCTTTCATTCCACCATAAACTTATCTTGTACGAATGTATCCCCACTGACGCTCGCAGAAGGAAACCTAGCACCGATCAAGCCGGTTAACCCAAGTTCACGGCCTGCCCCACCACCACAAAGCAGAGATACTTTGGGACGATCGTGTACTGTATTGAAGACGGTCTCGAGGCACGGAATCAAGCTGAGAGGTGGATGGGCAACGACGAGAACTCGTAGGGACCGAACGACGTTGGTCACGGTGTCAGACTTTGTTGAAGATGAACCAGTCCGTCATTGATTTTCAAAGTAACAGCTAAGTGTCTGGAGCGAGAGGCAAATGGACCCGGTGGGATAGTATACCCTTGCCTGCGTTCGGGAAACATTGTGACTGGTCAGGGCGGTCTTCCTGAGGAAAAGGGAAAACCAAAGACAGAATGAGAGGCGGCAGGGTGTGACGGTCAAGTCTGAGGACAATGAAGTAAAGAGCAACGTGCCAAACACTACATATGGTTCAATCCACCCTTTTTGAAATATGATTTAAATGCAGACTTCGGGCGGGAGAGAAGGTCCGAAATAAGGTAGACGGACTCTTAAAACCAATCTGAGCGAGCTGAGCATTGGGCAAAGTTTGAAGCCAAATAAAAGGTAAGCATAAAAAGAAGGTCGTCGTCACTTTTAGCAATGGCTATTTGCGAATGGGAGACTGATCACTGATCTGGCTGTGACCAGGGTTGGAGAAAGTGCCCAGTCCTCTGCTTGCTTCTGCGCCACCACCAATAGTGGAGCATCCTCACCACATTCATACTTGGGGGAAACCATCTTCTGTATAGTTCGAACAGTAAATCTTGCAGCTGTTTGACTTATGCCTTCATGGCATCGACCAGTGAACCCATTGATGCAAAGGCTATCACGGCTCTCACCTTCGGTATGCCAGTGATTGGAGCAATTCAAAATACATGGCTCATTATTAGTAAAGATGGATCCTTTAGCAGTCTGGAATCTCTTTCTGAGCTTTATGTTCTTCAAGAAGCAGCAGCACGCTGGGCTTTTGACACGGGAAAAGATATGGACGGAGATGAAGTGCGTCCCTCTGAAATGTTCGACACCATTGCGGGAACGGGGATAGGAGGGTGAGCTTTTCTTTTGTCTTCATAGCGTCCCCATCTAACCTCTTAAAGATTCTATACTATTCTCTTCGCTCGACTGAACTTCACTATTGGCCAAGCCATTCAAACTCACTGTATACTCGAAGAACGCCTCTTCACTTCCGAGGCTTGGTCTCTGAAAGATCAAGAAAGATGTATAAAGATTCTCGATCATTCCTTGGATGAGATCACGAGAGCCCTTGAAATTTCTCTCGACTCCCCTTTCAAAGAAAACAAGCCGAGAATAAATGCGTACGCGAGACAGCTAGTGTTCCAAATGAATCTATTGAAGTTTTCTCTTTTTTAGCGTTTGCTGCGTTGTGAATAGCATGTCAGTGGGCACCTGCCGCTTGCTTCGTAACTACCGTTCGAGAGGATCGCCCAGTCCAGCATGCAGCATCCGTCAGGTTATTCATGCCACCCTATCCAACCGCGACCACATTCCCGCAATCAAAATACAAGAGGAATACTTTCATTCGGCTCTGGATGAGTTCGCCAATCCTACGCAGGTTCTGATGAAAGAGTTGGGCAATGCATTTCCCAAAGGGACCATGGTCGCTTGTGTTGTTAGCATCGGTGCTAGACACATTGGCCCATCTTTTCAAGTACGCAACATGAACTTAGAAAGTTCGGATATACTTTTTCAATCAAGCGAGCTGGTCGCCAACGAATTCGCGAGCCAGTGTCAAGAACTCGGACCTTTCTTCTTCCGGCTGGTGGTTGCGTCTCCCTTTCTTCGTGCCTCAGCTCTGGATGAAACGTACTCACGAGTGAGGGGCGGGACCATGGTATACTTGGACTCGCATGAGGCGATAACGAAATTAGACGGTTTGGTTGAAGCGCTGACGACACGGATTGGTGTTGTACCTGTGGAGAGACTAGGCAAGCCATCTGGTTTTTGTTCCAGCTCAGACTCACGCTGCCCAGGATCTCTTGCGGGCAAAGACGGGCAATCACAGCTGTTAGCTCGCATCCAGCTGGTCCAGCAACATCTCGACAACTCCGTCTTTCGGGATATCAATTCTTGGCTCAAGCCGATTCATCAAACATCAAAACTTGACGCAAACATTCGAGGTCGAGGAGATTCGACCTGTCAGTGGATTTTGGGAGATCCAATATTCATGCGATGGCTGGATGCGGAGTACGGCTTGTTCTGGTACCACGGGCTAAGTGAGTGCCGTTCCAAACACATGTACCTATGGCTCACAGTTGTTATAGTGGGCACTGGAAAAACTGTTACGATGTTCGTTATTTCATTTCTTACCATTATGGAAACAAACTTATTCTTCGCCTTCTAGCTCCTTTATCACCGAGATATTGCTCGCTCGGGACGACATTTATGTGGCTTATTATTACTTCGAATTCACAAATCCTTCCACACTGTCTGAGGAAGCACTTTACCGTTCACTCGTTGCACAACTGGCGCCATCAGCTCCTTCTGTTATGCGTGACCTTCACAACAAACATCATCATGGCAGTTGCGAACCACAGCTTTCCACGCTCCAAGCGACTCTAATTAACCTAGCTTCCACTTCCTCGAAACCAATCTTCATCATCATTGACGCTTTGGATGAGTTCCCGCCCGGACAGCGGAAATATCTTCTCCAGTCGCTCCTTGAATTCTGCCACTCGACTGGCGCCAGACGCACCCATGTTGTGATAACGAGCCGAGAAGACAGAGACATCCGTGCCGCATTCGATGGTCAGGTCGATTTTCAGCTGGACGTGCAGGGGGATCTTGTTCGACAAGATATTGCCGCGTTTGTTGATCAGCACCTGGCAATGAAGAAGTGGGCTCGGTGGCCTCAAGATGACGTTAAGACAATGCGTCGGGTTTTAAATAAAAATGCTGATGGACAGTGAGGCGCGTCTTTTGCTGCCTAAGTACACTACTAACCAATCCTTCAAGGTTTCGAATGGTGGCATGTCAGGTTGATATTCTGATGCAGGTCAAGAGCTCCGGCCAATTACAGCAATCTCTCCGCTCCCTTCCAAGGACGCTAGCCAGCACTTATGAATACATCCTAAATCAGATTCCTAAAGATCTCCGAAGCGCCTCCCGTTCGCTTCTCGCTTTTCTTGCCTTCGCCCACGTCAATATCTCGATGGATGAGCTATGCGCTCTTGTTGCAGTAGATTTTGGGGATGAAAATGATTCGAGTCAATTGCCGCTATTTCAAGAGGCAAATCACTTCCGGGATCCTCTTGATCTTCATGCCTTGGGGACCTCGTTGATTGTCGAGGTGAAATACTGGAAAGAAGGAACATCCGTTCAACTCGCTCACGCATCTGTGAAGGAATATCTACTCGTGGATTCAGGTGCCTGGTTTGCGCTCCAAGAACCCTCTGCACACAGCCTGATTGCAGGTGCATGCCTCGCGGTTTTGGCTCACTTCAAAGTTTTAGTGCGGGAAAACTACGCCAGTCCCTTCTGGTATTCTGAAAACATGTGGTATGCTCATGTTTTACCGAATTGTTCGCCTGCATTGCTTGGCCAGCAACAGATGTTATACACGACCTTCCCTTGGACGAGCCGATACCTTGCGCAGAATATCTACCACAAAAAATGTCCACTCTCGTCTGTAGCATCTTTAGGCTTGGTTGATTTTCTTGAATCTTGCCTTCTCGCCGCTGTGTGGGACACAAACGCGTTGGGATCTGCCCTTATCAAAGCAGCTGGTTTCGGGTCCTCTAAAATCAATACCCGGTCTATCCAATGCTGTCGTCTCCTTGTATCTCATGGGGCAAAAGTAGATTACCTTGGAGAGGAGAGAGCTAATGCGTTGCAAGCAGCATCATCTGCTGGAAATTTGGATGTTGCTCAATTTCTTATTGAGGAAGGTGCTAACGTGAATGCACCAGGAGGAGAGTATGGGACAAGCCTGCATGCAGCTGCAGATGCAGCCACGCTCAGTCGCCTCGATATGGTACAATTCCTTGTACAAAATGGCGCTGATCTGAATGCAGTTAAAGGAGCTTATGGCACCGCTTTGCAGACTGCTATGATGCATGGCAGTCTGGAGCTTGTGAAATTCCTTGTGCACGCGGGCGCAGATGTGAATAAAGTGGGAGGTGAGAAGGGGTCTGCTTGGTATGCTGGGTATGCTGATGCATGGAGCGAAAGTCTGGAGATTGTTCAGTTCCTTGTGTGGCATTCGGGTGTTGATGTGAATGCACTAGGAGGAGAGCATGGAACACCTTTGCAAGCCGCAGCTCAAAGAGACCGCCTAGATATTGTCCAATTCCTTGTCCATAACGGTGCAGATGTGAATGCAGCAGGTGGACTTGGTGGGACGGCTCTTCAGGTGGCAGCTATGGGAGCAAGTCTAGAAGTTGTGGAGTTCCTTGTGCAGGCAGGTGCAAATGTGAATGTAGTGGGAGAAGAGCGTGGGACACCGTTGCAAATTGCTGCTTCGGCAGGTCGCTTAGATATTGTCCAATTTCTTGTACATAACGGTGCAAAAGTGAGTGTATTGGAGGGAGAGGATGGGATAACTCTGCGGGCTGCAGCTAGAGGAGGAAGTCTGGAGGTTGTCAAGTTCGTTGTGCAGGCAGGTGCAGATGTGAGTGCAGCGAGAGGAACTCTGCATGAAGCAGCACAGCGCGAGAATGCACAAAGTCTAGAGATTGTCCAGTTTCTTTTGGGTGAGGGTGCAGATGTGAATGAAGTAGGAGGACTGTATGGGACGGCCTTGCAGGCCGCAGCGCTCACAGGAAGTTTGGACATTGTTCAGCTCCTCGTTCGCCATGGTGCAGATGTTACCGCGACAGGAGGCTACTTTGGGACAGCGTTACAGGCTGCAACGCTTGTAGGAAGTCTTAACGTTGTCCAATTCCTCGTTCAACAGGGTGCAGATGTCACCACAACAGGCGGTCAGTTTGGGACAGCTTTACAAGCTGCAGCACATTGGGGAAAGCAAGAGGCTATTCAATTCCATTGGCAGACTATTATGGATGTAAATGTAGCAGGAGGAGAGCATGGGACAGCTTTACAGGCTGCGGAAAAGCGGAGGTGGATCCATTTGGAGATTATGGAGTTTCTTGTGCAAATGGGCGCAGATGTGAATGTGCTAGAGACACAAGAGGCTGACTTGGAGCCGGTCACCTGGGAATGGTACAAAAAGCGTGCCTAGCAGAGTACAACGTCCAGAGATGAGTGACTGCACTTCTCAACAAATCCTTTTCATGAAAACATCTAAACCCATGCCTAATGGAATATATATCACGCATCGTATCAAATATATAACTGAGGTGCCTTCATTCGCCTGCATCCATCTCGATTACGTTGCTGTCTCTCGACCCCTCCCTTCATACTGTCAAACTCATCCGGTCTTCTTCAATTTCTTGCCGTTTGGAAATTATTCTGTGATTTTAGCATGACCGACTTCCATGCTGTTCTCTTCCATCAATATTTTGTGCTAAAGACAGAATAATGTCGCTTTCACAATTTATGTTTATTTTCAGGATACCAAGAGAGGTAGAATGTGGTTCATCCCAGCGAAAAGTGCAGACATAATGACGAAAGTGCTAAAGGCAGCAGCAAAGTAGTGAAGCAAAGGGGTTCGTAAGTCAGATTGGCAACGACGGGAAACGGCTCGTCGCCCATCTCAGGAGTGACGTTCATGACAACAGAATTGACCAGAAGTTCTAATGAGTCTAACGAGTATTAACCCAAGGTACACTAAAAGGAAAGGAAGGGTGAAAAGATGTGCATTTCGAATCCAAATAAATCCTTACATAAGCAACATAGGTCGTGGAGTTAACACATCGCTCCAACCAATCACCAACGCAACCAAACTCATCGTTCCAGAATCAGACGGCAAATCCATTAACTTGGGCATCAAGTCTTTTGTCTCCATTCCACCTCTCCTCGTTCCCTCCTTAAGTTCCTCAAGAGTCTTCGCACAGCTAAGACTCTCAACAAGAGGTGTTGGGATTTCTTCCGTAAGCGCCTGTTCTCAGGTCACACTCGGGAAGAACGGGGGAATTCTCTTGTATTATTCCCTTGTATTGTATCTACTTTCTCGTTCCTTATATACTCGTAGGTACTATATAACAGAAGATTCTCGAGGTCTATCGAAACTTCCTGAAGTTTCCTTTGTATTAGTAAATGCCGAGGCGCTTACTCAGCGCTTATTCTAACAAGAGGAATCAAAGCGTCCATTAATATTCGATGACATACACGCGCTTTAGTGGGATTGAGGAGTGTGCAGTGCGCGTTGGGCTGTTGTTCCCCAGAATTTGAGGTCAACGGGAGGACGGTGAGGTGTTTGAGGCGCGGCGTGGACTCCGGCTGAGGGCTCCTCGGAAAATGAAGAAGATAGCCCCTAGCTTTCCAACGCAGGTATCTGCAGACCGGTGTTAGAAAAAGGAGATCTTAGAGAAACAAATGGGGAAAATTGTACCATCGGTAATTTCAGTGAACTCTCTTAACAGGCTAACGAGTTCCCCATCCGCTCCTAACCCTTTTGTCCAACACGCCCAATACAGATTTCGAACCAGCTGCACACGTTTCGCCACAATAAGTATCTCCAACGATAGTATCCAATCTTGTCAAGTCAGGCTCAGACTTGAGTACAGCTATTGAACCAGCTCGAATAGCAACCACCAGCACTTTCACATTCGTAGCAATTTGGGTCCACCCTTATGGACAACGTTCTCCTCGGTGGGAATACCAATGACCCTCGCTGCTCGAGGTCGGTTCGCCACTTGTATCAGAGATGAGATAATAAGATGTGCTAACCAAGCAGCGGCGTTATGTGGAGCGTCGATAAACTCGAGAAGTTCGGGGATGGATGATATGAGTTCGCCAATGAGCGAGAGGTTGTGTACTCTGAGTGGAAAACCCAGTGGCATTGAGGGAAACCGAAGAATGTTCCGGATAACACTCGAGCGATAACAAATACCAACTTTTCTGCAGGCTATTAGACGAACGTGGTATAAACGAAGGAGAAATGGCGAACCTAGTAGAGTGGGTGTTTTGTCAGCAACACTATAAGGTTCTTGTACGCTCAAGCCACCAATATGATTTACCAAAAAGAACCACCGCATCGGTAGCACTAAATGGAGCGAAAGAACATTCAGGATCATCCTTGTCGAGAATATATTTGAGCCTAAGGCTAATGAGTTCTGTGTGATCAGGGTGAGGGGCTAACAACCCAAACACCCGGCTCGTTATGAATGCTTAAACCTAATTCGATCGTGTCTGGTGGAATGACCTCCCTGGGACATGACAGTGTCCGAGCGTGCATGCAATAAATGCGGAAGAGCCCGTTACATGCTTCCCCAAACTCAGAACATTTTCAAATCTCCAATCTACTTTGAGAAGCGGCGCCGAGGATTTTGAAAACTAATATAAATTCAGAATCAATTCAAAGAAAAGATCACGTTATACCTACCAAGGATTGTGCAGACCCGTAAGGGCTCTCCGACCAACGAGTGCACCCTTTGTACGACCAACGGAAACATCATCGCATATGGGAAGAATGGCAACGTTGGGATTGCCGTCTGCACACGCTTGCTGACACGCAAGACCAAAGTGAAGGTTGTCCCGAGTATCTAGACATCCTCAATCTCTTCACCATTGAACAACCATAATGGGAAGACGTACAATTGGTTATAATCAGGATTGTTCCCTTGTCGCTTGGAACGGCTTTCATTCCCCCATAAACCTGTCTTGCGCTGGGGCTAACGAAAGTATCTCCACTGACGCTCGCAGAAAGAAACCCAGCACCGACAAAGCCAGTAGATCCAGGCTCATGACCTGCTCCACCACCACAAAGCAGGGATACTTTGGAACGATCGTGCTCGGCATTGAAAGACAGTCTTGATAGAAGGAATCAAGCTGAGACGTGGATGAGCAGCGGCGAGACCTCGTAGGGACGTAACGACCTTGGTCGCCGGGTCAGACTTGTTGAAGATGAAGCGGTTCGACATTGATTTTCAAAAAAGAATGGGAAAGGTGTCTGGAGTAACGCGTGGCGAAGACCACTCAGTGGAACGGACGTCCGAGAAACATAATCCAACGTTCAAGTATCGTGCCTGGTCAGAGCAGTCTTCTTGAAAAGAGACGGAATGCGTGATGGGAGAATGTGACGGTCGGGTTCAAATGCAAATGAAGAGGAAGTTACAGAACACTTTGGAAGAATTCCAATCCATCGTTGCATCGTGAAATGTAAGATGTACATACGAATTCCGGAAAACGTAGACGAGGCGAAATCTGAACCTGCTAATTACGCGATGGGCAAGGAAGCACGACTTCTGTTAAATGGAGGAGAAGGATGAAAAGAAGGTCGTCGTCGTCGTCGTCAACAAGTGTATCTGATTTCAATGTGACGCGCGGTGTCGTGACAGAGCTTCTCCTACTCCAATGCATCATATGTTTCCCCCGTCTTACAAGAGTGCGGGACGCTGCTTAATGAAACAGGCGAGCCAAAGAATTATCTCGAAATCTCTGCCTGCTAGTTTCATTGATAGCTGTATTCGAGATTGTTGGTGCCAGTGAGAAAGCCGCCTTTGATCTTCAATGACGGCTAGAGGCGTCAGTTTTTCCCTTGTTCGCTCCAAGTCTATACCATAGACACTATATTTAATAGCTAGATTGCGCTATGAGTTTCGGCATGGTTTAATTGCTTGTCGTTTTGCTCATTCATTTTGCTAGCTCCACCTATGGACATCTGATCGAGACAGGAAACTTATATTTCCAACTTATGACGAGCTCAAACACGATTGAAGTAAATGCATCTAATATGTAAGACTGCTGTTCACGATTCAGCAGTCACAGTAACTTCATTACAACCAATTTGTTCTTGGAACTTTTCCACCTGTTTTGAACTGGCTATGGTATCGGGGTGTTCAGGACCAAGGACGGATTGTCTCAGCTCGAGTACGTCCATGCTAAGCTTTAAGGCATCCTTGTGCTGTCCGAGGTTTGAGTAACTAAAGGCGAGAGCGCTCATGCTCGTCAGAGTGGCTGGATGATCTTGGCCTAAGACACGCTGCCTCAACTCCAGCACCTCTTCATTGAGCTTCAGCGCATCTTGGTATTGACCAAGATTCGATTGGTATTGGGCGAGGTCGCTCATGCTCAGCAGGGTACCTGGATGATCATGACCCAAGACACGCCTCCTCAATTCTAGCACTTCTTCGTTGAGCTTCAGTGCATCCTGGTGTTGACCAAGGTTCGATTTGCAGCCAGCAAGGCAGTTCATGGCCTCCAGAGTGTCTGGATGGTCGTAGCCGAGAATGCGCGTCATCAGCTCAAGCGTCTCCTCATAAAGCTTCAGCGCCTCCTCATTGTGGCCAAGTCTCGAATGACTTAGAGCAAGATCTTTCATGGTGGTTAAAGTTTGTGGATGCTCACGACCCATAATACGGTTACTCAACTCCAACGCTTCTTCATTGAGCTTCAGCGCGTCCACGTATTGGCCGAGATCCAAGTGGTTACGTGCAACGTTGAGCATGAATGTTAGAGTGTCCGGATGGTCATGACCGTGAATTCGCTTCGCCAGCTCAAGCACCCTTTCCGAGAAGTTCAGCGCATCCTGGTCTTGGCCGAGGCCGGAATAGATTTGGGCGACATTATTCATTGGCATGAGAATATCTGGATGTTCTTCGCCTACAGCCCGCTTCCTTAGCTCAAGTACCTCTTGAGCAAGTGTTAATGCATTCTGGTACTGGCCAAGGTACGAATAGGCATTAGCAAAGTTGCCCATGACTCCCAGAGTAAGTGGATGATCGTTGCCCATAACCCGCTTTGCCAGCTCAGCCGCCTCTTCAGCGAGTTTCAGCGAATCCTGGTATCGGCCGAGATGTGCATAGATCTGACCAAGGTTGTTCATCCCCGTCAAAGTATTCGAATGCTCAAGTCCTAGAGTATTCTTCATTAGCTCGAGTGCGTCTTCATTGAGCTTTAGCGCTTCCTGATATTGGCCAAGATTCAATTGGGTGGCGGAAAGGTTATTCATGGCAAGCAGAGTGAGTGGATGGTGATTGCCTAGAGCTTGCTTTCTCAGCCTAAGCACTCCTTTCTCGAGATTCAGCGCTTTCTGGTATTGGCCAAGATTTGCATGGGTGATTGCAAGGTTGCCCATGGCTATGATCGCGTCTGGATGCTCGTCGCCTAGAGTCCTGTTTATCAGCTTCAGCTGTTCCTCATAGACCTTCAGCGCATCCTGGTACTGGCCGAGGTTTGAGTGGCTGAGCGCAAGGTTGTTCATTGTATTCAGAGTGTCGGGATGGTCGTAGCCTAGAACCCACTTCCTCAGCTCAAACGCTTCTTCGCTGAACTTCAACGCATCCTGATATTGGCCGAGACCCTGGTGGCTGAGAGCAAGGTTGCTCATGGTCTCCAGTGTGTTTGGATGCTTATATCCTAGAACTCGTTTCTGCAGCTGAAGAACTTCCTCATTAAGTTTCAAAGACTCCTGGTACTCGCCAAGATCTATGTAGCTAAAAGCTAGTTCGCTCATGCACATGAGAGTCTGTGGATGTTCCGGGCCCAGCTTCTGCTGCGTCTCAGATAAGGCTCTTTGACAAATGGTACGGCTTTCGGGAAACAGGCCACCATGTCGATATGCCTTGCCAACACGAGGGAGTAGGGTGTAGTGAAGTTCTACCCCAGCTTTGGTAGATTCTCGTAAATGAGGGAGGAGAGACATCATCATTGTGTAGTCCTGTTGACTCCTCCCCGTCGGAGTCGCCAGAGAAAGTAACGTCTGTGACGCATGGACAATCTCCTGATGGTTGTGAGAGTGATGTTGGGCCCATTGTTGGACAAGAGGGTGGAGCGATACAGAGTGATTAAGGGTGTTGAACTCGAGCAATGAGAAGGATAAAATCTCTCCGATGAGATTACGAAAACGAAGGATATCCCATGATAAATCAATGGCGGTAAAGGTAGAGAGGAAGGTAGCAACTGTTCTAGGAACGGCTTCTTGCTCCTTGCGCCGAAAAGCAAAAAGGCTGGTAACGAAGGCAGCAATACTTGGGGGTGATGCCGCCTCCTTCTCATGCTCAGCAGCTTGCCAAGCGTCCCACGCGTCCTTGAAGAGCCGACATGGAATAGATTCGTGGTGCATGTAGCAGAGGAGCTGAAGTAGGAGCGCCGCGTCGGGAGAGAGCTTGTTGAAGCTGATAGTCCATGTCGTGTACACGGTATACGCGTAGTCGTCTGTTGTCTGGATTGATTTGTCATCTAACAATTTCTTGCGATTCTGGGCATAAATCGAAAGGTACTCGTCTAGGGCGCACATGCCTTTTGCAAGGAAAGCGCGGGTTTGGTTAATGGCCAGAGCCAAAGACCCGAGTTCCTGAATAAACAAAGTCAGTAGAGAATTTAGAGCAAGAAAGACCGCTGACATTGACAATTTTGACCGCTATATCATGCGTATCCAAACCCTGAGGAACGTCCACACCTCCCAGTAATAACTGTATCGCATCCTCCAGCTCAAGTCGGTCCACCCAGATACTGCATTTCGGTGCATGTGCGCGGGCTTCACGATTACGAGTCGTGATGATAACGTTTCCATGGGCCCATGATATATAAGGCCTGAGATCCAGTTTAATATCGTCCGCGTTGTCGAGAAAAAGGAGCCAGTCATCACGCGTAGTCCGCAATAAACGTAGGGCATCGTCAACGGAAGGCTTGTCTGAACTTGGGCCAGCAATAGCTTTCAAATTGGTTTCTAACGTAAGCTTGTCCGAGGCATCCACGAAGAAAATTTCTGAAAATCTGTTCAAAAGTAAGCGTTCATAACAAGTGTGGAGGATGGGAAGAACGAACCGATTTTGATTCTGCTGAATAAACTTGAGCGCTATCTGGGTTTTGCCGCTCGCTCCCATCCCGTACAGAACACATACACGGCAAGAATCACTGGCGGAAGAGAAATACTTCTGCATAGTCTGTAGTTCAGACCGTCTCCCAGTGAAATATGGAGTTGGTTGTGGGCAAGGGTTGGGTTTTATCGCTTCAGCGATGCTTGGGACAACACCAGAAATCATGTGAACACGAATTCTCTTCGGACGTAAAGATAAGTCTCGAAGCAAGCTATCGATGTTGCGCGCGACGCGGGATCCTTGAAGGTACGATTGTGTATGGGCGACGACTTCGTGGAGATTGACGAGTTTAACGTCGAGTTTCTGCATCCCCTGCTCCACGCTTAGTCTCTTGTACAAGTGGGGCACTTCCCCAAATCTACGCTCCATTCTTTCGGCGACTCTCTCACAATCGAGGGCAATACGAGAGAAGAGATCAGAGAGACCGTTCGAAAGAGTCAAATGCCCTGGATGGCCCGACCCAATGTTGATAATGCAGCTGATATGACGGTCCTTGAAGGCGAGAGCTGCTTCTTCGGTGAGTTGATCCATAGGGTTGTTCCATCCAAATTCTCCGCTCACGAACGTCTCTCCGATGTACTCCGGCCCTATAGATATCGGTGAAAAGAGACCAGGTGCTGCCGTAGTCGCACGTCCTGCTTCCCAAATCATGCAGTCAACACTGGCATTGGTACGCGACCGGTAGCTCCGGAATAATCGCGGATGCGACGCATTGTATGCTGGTGCAGCACACACAAATCTATCACAAAATGTTTTAGCATTTCAAGCGGGTGGTTTTAGAAACTGTCCTCTCACGTCTTGCAGGTCTCCTCCTTACCAAACATCTTCCTTTCTTCACTTCCCTCAGAGAACTTAGCCACAATCCTTTTCATCTCTTCTTCAAGCTTTAATGTCCGCTGCGTGATGTCGAGCTGGTCCAAGAATACCGCTTTGCAGAGACAAAGGAACTCTTCTACAAGATGCTCGCCTGTCATGTGTAGAATGCCACACATAATAGCTAGGAGTCTAAGAACATCTTAGTAAGAACGAATAAACGAAATTCAAAAAACTTACCCGCCCAATCCTGACCCACAGATCATGTCAAAGTGGTCTGAAATCCTTGCAGGGCGAGAGAGCTGGTGATCCTCCTCAAGACGATGAAACATGTCTCGAACAATGAGAGCCTGAGAGACGGCCCTCAAACCACCACCATCTTGAGTAAAGTCATTAGCAGGAGCGGAACAGCCCTAATTCTCAAGAACTTGCCGAAAGCCAACAACCGTAACCCGGCTTCCGTAGAACTTTGGGTAGACATTGTTCAAATGTGTGCAGAGTACATGGGGTCAAGTTCTCAAGATATAAAAGAGGGAAAACCCGAATAGCAGGGCCATTTGGAGCGGCGAGGGGAACCAATGATGAGGGTTGGAATCATGACCGTTTGCTCTCACATCATCACATTCGTATTCAAGTTGACAACATGCTCCTCCCGCAGTACCTCCATAGAATTGCCAAGTGCATTTGAGAGAACTATCCATCATCAATTCCAGAGGTTAAAATGGTTGAGAAAGAAACGGCTAAGTGTGCGGCGGGAGACATTGTCTTCACGGGAAAGTGTCGCAGTTACGGTAAGATAAGAGAAATGTAATCATTATGGGGATTGAAACCTGGTACCATATTTATGAGAAGGAGAAAAAAATGCGAGCCGTGCAAAAAGATATAGCTATGCACGGAGATTACAAAAGTGTTCTTGTGTAAGCAAGGCGGACCGGTCTTCAACACCTCATTCACACTAGCCACTAAACTCATCCCTCCTAGACCAGGCGGTAAATCCCTCTCATCTCCAACATAAGTCACCCTCCCTAATTTTGCCTTCAGCGCCTTTGTTCCCTCTCCACCACTTCTCGTGGCTTCACAAGCTTCCTCAAAACTCTTCGCATAGCTAAGACTCTCAGCAAGAGGAATCAGAGCGTCCATCATTGTTCGATGTCCACGCGCTTTGGTAAAATTGAGGTAGGAAGTGCGCATTGGTTTGTCAATCCCCAGAATTTGAGGTCGACGGAAGGAGGGGTGAGGTGTTTTGGAGGCGGTGCGGACTTCGGCTAGGAGGGCTGCTAGGAAGATGGAGAATATGGCACCTAATGTTCTACCGCATGTATCTGCAGACTAGCGTTAGAAAAAGGAGATCATAAAAGAATAAATAGGAAAAATCGTACCATCGATAATTTCAGTCAGCTCTCTCAACAGGCTAACTAGTTCTTCATCCGTTCCTAATCCTTTGTCTAACGCGTCCAATACAGCTTTCGAACCAGCTGCACACGTTTCGCCGCAGTCATCATCTCCAACAATGGTGTCCCATCTTGTCAAGTCAAGCTCAGACTTGAGTAAAGCCGTGGCACTAGCCTGAATAGCTTCAACCAACACCCTTGAATTCGTAAAGATTTTTGGTCCACCACGATGAATAAATTTCTCCTCGGCAGGAATATCAATGACTCGCTACTCGAGGTCGGTTCGCCACTTTTATCAAAGATGGGATAATGAGGATGCGCTGGCCAAGCAACGGCATTATGTGGAGCATCGGCAAGCTCGAGAAGTTCGAGGTTGGATGATATGAATTCGGCGACGAGTGAGAGGTTGAGTACCCTGAGTGGAAAATCCGGTGGCAATGAAGGAAAACGAAGAATATTCCGGAGAACACTCGAGCAGGAACGATAGCAACTTTTTTCTGCAGGCTGTTAGACGGACATGGTATAAACGAAGGAGAAATGGCGAACCTATTCGAGTGAGAGTTTCGCCAACAACGCCATAAAGTTCTTGTACGCTCAAGCCATCCATATGATTTACCAAAAGAACCACATCATCGATAGCATTAAATGCCAAGAAAGAACGTTCAACATCGTCCTTGCCGAGGATGCCCTTGAGCATGAGGCTAATGAGTTCGATGTGATCAGGCTGTGGACTGACGACTCAAACACCAGGTTCGTTCATGGACATCTAAACCTACTTCGATCGTGTCCGGTGGAAGGAATGACGACAAACTCGCTTCTCCCTAGAAGATGACAGTGTCTGAGCATGCATGCAACGGAGGCGAGTGTAGCCGTTACGTGCATGCCTAAGCTCAGAACGTTTTCGAGGCTCCAATCCGCTCGTGACGCAGCGCCGAGAATTTTGCAGACTAATATAAATTCAGAATGAATCTAAAGAAAAGATTGTGTTATGCGTACCAAGAATTGTGCCGCAAGGGCTCTCCGACCAACGAGTGCACCCTTTGTGCGACCAACGGAAACATCATCCCATACGGGAAGAATGGCAAAGTTGGGATTGCCATCTGCATGCAATTGCTGACACGCTAGACCAAGTAAAGGCTGTCCTGGTATTTAGTTAACCTTCGGATTCTCTCGCAATGGAGCAACGAAGATGAGACAACATACAATTCATGATAATGAGAATCGTTGCTTTATCTCTTGGGACAGCTTTCATTCCACCATAAACTTGTCTTGCACTAAAGCTAGCGAAGGTATCTCCACTAACACTCGCAGAAAGAAAGCCAGCATCGACATGCTAGTTGACCCAGGCTCATGGCCTGCCCCACAACCACAAAAGCAGAGATACTTTGGAACGATCGTGTGCCGCATTGAAGACAGTCTTGATGGAAGGAATCACGTTGAGACGTGGATGAGCAGCGACGAGACCTCATAAGGATCTAATGACATTGGCCGCTGGGTTATACTTGTGGAAAATGAAGCTGGATGCCATTACTATTCAAAAAGAGAATAGGAAAGGTGTCTGGAGTGACAAGTGGCGAGGAGCATATTGTGGAACTGCGTTCGAGAAGCAGAATTCAACGTTGTGTCGTATCCGGTCAGAGTATGGTCATCAGGAACAAGGGAAAACTAGAAGACAGAATGCGACAGTCAGGTCCGACGTAAGTGAAGTAAAGAGAAACGTACAAGACGTTGTGGAAGGAATTCATGCTTCGTAAAATGAACATACGAATTCTGGATAGGATGACGGTGCGCGATGAGGTGGGTTGACTCATAAAAGAGGTCTGAACCGGCTGAGTAATCGACGAATAAGACAATGCGGTGTCGGGTTTCGGCGGGCTAAAGGAGAAGGATGAAGGAGGTGGTCGTCGCTGCTAACAAAATCTGATCTGGTTGTGACCCAGTACGCGTTCGTGACAATGCTTTTCCTTCTCTATTGGATTAGTTATCTCCCACTTCCTTCAAGGGTGTAAAAGGTAGCGGAAGATATCAAAGGAGACAATAGAGTCTTCATAATAATTTTAGGACAAGGGACCTGAACCAAAATTCCCATAAAGGCCAAGAAATTATGAACATCGCTTCCACCTCAAAGAGGCTACCGGTTGACTTGAATTTCCCTTTAACCCTTTCGTTGTACTATCCCCTTTCTGTTAAAACCACCGAACAAACCGCCTCCACTCTGGACCACTTCATGAGCCTCGTCCTGGCTGAATATATCGTATTACGGTAGTACCAACTCAGCGAAAATTGTTCTTTTCTAATCAATGTAAATGAGTAACCAGTCCGTTGTTGCATAGCATTCCGTGACAGGTACAAGGTCATATCCTTATAGGAGAACGGGCGAAAATACAAGCCAAAGATACAGAGAAAGACAAACAGATAATCAGACAAAACAGTCAAACAGGTTAGCCTGCAAGGCCGTATCCTGCGACAGCAAGACCCACAACCCATATATTTCCATGGTCGGCAGATTTAAACACTTCCACTTCAGTTTCCCTAACCACGAGCAGGAATATCTCCCATATCGAGGTAGGCGTGAACTTTCTGAAGAGGTAATATTCTCGAGTTCCAACTCCCAGTAAACGATTTGGCGCGCTTCGAGGACGTAAAACCCATGCGCAAAACGGACACTCTGCCAGAGTATTGAAGGGCTTCGATAAAATGAATACTTGGAAGCCTCGAACCACCAGCTGATTCCCACATCTTTTGAACCGAGGCTCGGTTCGCCTTGCGGCTAGTAGTACTCCAGTTGAAATGCGCCAAATAAACATCCTGCGAATCATTGTTTCTCTCCTCGTCATCGTCGTGAGAAAAACGGGCTTTCTTGGAAGGTCGGCTCAGGTCATCATTCTCCCTAGCTCGCTTCCCATATTGCAGTTGATTAGAAGTAGAAGAGGGACCAGCAAGGAGGGAAGGACTGGGACTGTCCGAAATGTCGGAAGGAGATCGAGAGCGCAAACGATGGCCATAAGAAGGTGAATGAGAACGAGATCGTGATGTTGAATGGTCACTGGAGGAAAGAGAATTGGAACGACGGCGACGAGTAGGAGAATGAGAACTATAGTGCGACAAAGAAAAGCCACGAGGAGCAAGACGGACTGGAGAGAAGTTCCTGGAGTGAGAACGACCGCGAGAACCATGTCGTGGAGGGTCTTCAAGTTCGTCGACGACATCTTGGACAGTCATCGCCAGATGTCTGAGTTCATCAATGACACCGCTGTCGTTGTTACCAAAAGGCCGACGGAAGAAAGTTGCCAGAATCTTTTCTGATTGGCGGCGTGTCTCCTTGTGTTGAATTCTGACCTCCCGACGAATAGCGCATGCTTCGCGTGCAAAATCAGCACGAATAGAAGCGGCAGCAGCGTCTATGTAGTCCTTGACGAAGTCATCGATACGGCTACGACTGCCCTTGCCGTTCGATTTTCCGGACTCTAGGACGCTCGCCTCTCGTTCTTGATAGGGAGCCTGGTCAGTCGTGGTAATACGAGCTCCATTCGCCGTAGCATTTTGTCCAGGTTCCTATAAATCCAATAGTATCATAAGCTCATCAAAGCAAAATATAGCTCACTGAGGTGAAGGACAGAACTTGATCATTATTTTGACCGATTGAGGGATTGTTACGTGAGTTACTTGCCACAACTAAATCTGCACGTTTGTTCGGAGCATTCTAAGGTTCAGTTAGTTATCGAAAAAACATAAAAGGCGTCGGGTTACGAGAGTAGAGCCAGTGTCTCGGGCCTTTCCCTTCCTCCCAGCCTCTCTGCTCGTCAAAGGAGCTTTGGAAGTGGTCCGAATTGCCCTCGTTGAGGGATTCGGGCTCTATATACCATTGAAGTTCCATCTCAGAGAGTTGTTTGATCAATCACTCACCGTAGATGGTATTGCCGCTGACGTACTGTGAGAACTCTCAGCCTCCGCAGCTGCAGATGTAGAACCACGACCACCTCTATCGGATGTCATGCCTACAAAAATCCGTCAGCATGACCACTCTATACTTATAGAATGGGATGGTACCATTTCTATCCTTCGATTGGGTATCAACCGCCTTCCTTCGAGCTTCTGCGGCATCGGCAGCCCTCGCCTGAGCCGACCGTTCATCTGCAACCTCTACCATCAAATTCTCGACTGTCTCTCTTTCTCCGTCCGCCGACACAGGATCCACTCGAGATCCTGTCAGGCTGAGCTGGGCTTCCGGACTCGTACCTAGGCATAATCTAGAATATAGTTCTTCAACCGCCAGTACCGTTTGTAGAAGACCGTCGGAGGAAAAGCTATCATCCTGGATGAGCTGGTATGCTCGTTCGATGTGCCGTCGTGCGTCATCCATTCGACCAAACATCATACAGTTCTTGCCGAGATTGACCACTTGGAGAAGTGTCCCTGGATGGTACTCCCCCAATATCCCGCTGAAAGCTTCAACCGCGATCTCCCCTAGCTCAATAGCATCTCCCAATCTCCCTTGTTGCTCAAACTGCTCAATGGTGGCAATTATGCTGCCAAGCTCTTCTCCAAACGAGCTGTATATGGTCAGCGTGGAAGCATTGACAGCCGTTTGGCTTGTCTTCAACGAGTGAGCCTGGCTCTAAGGATGATTAAAGCCCTACCTTGAAAAGCTGAGTCATAAATCACTCACAGTAATGGGTGTTATGGCCGACACATCTTGAGAACTATTTGGCTCTGCTGCAAGTGTAGGACCATGAGTAGACGAATCGTCTGTGACGTCTAGAGAAAAATATCATCTGGGAGTACCATAATGTTTGAGCATGGGTACCTTGTCTGTTCTCCAATTTGTTTTCCGGTGCCTTCCTCCTAGCTTTCGCGGCAGCGACAGCCGTTGCCTGACGCGACCGTTCCTCGAAAACCCGTTGCATAAGACTATCAGCTGTTTCCATTAGTGCCTCATTCGGACCAAGGATTACCTGAGGTACTTCTATCCTAAGCTGGGCATCTTGCGCTGCGTCAAGGCAGAATAGGGAATAGAATTGTTCAACCATCAATACCAGTTGCGATTGACCTTCGGCGGAAAAGTTATCATCATGTACCAGCTGGTATGCCCTCTCAATGTGGCATCGTCCATCATCCATTCGACCCAGTTGGAAACAGTACCTGGCAACGGCTACCACGACCTGAACAGTCTTCGGATGGTGCTCTCCCAGAATCCCGCTGAAAGCTTCAACAGCGATCGCTCCTTGCTCAATAGCGTCCTCCAATCTTTTTTCTTCTTCGCACTGCTCAATGGCAGCCATGATTTTATCAAGCTCTTCTACAAATGAGGTGTGTTCTAGTTCTCCGGAATCCTGCGACAAGCACGTCTCCAACCAATTCTGCATACTCAATGTCATGGGATGCTCGGCTCCTAAAACACGAATTGCAATGCTAACGGCAGGAATCAACAGATCCTTTGCCTCTGAATGCCTTCCGAGGCGAGTGTAAAACCCTGCAAGGTTGTTCGTGCTTGACAATGTGCTTAGATGTTCATCACCTAGAATGCGCCTCTGTTTTGCAAGCGCGGGGAGCGCCAAGTCAAGAGCCTCTACGTATCTTCCAAGATTCTGGTATGTTAAGGCAAGGTTGTTCGTGCTTGTCAGCGTGTGAGGATGCTCGTCACCTAGAGTCCGCTTCTGGATTTCGAGCGCAGACAGCTGCAGGTCAAGTGCTTCTGTGTGCTTCTCGAGGTTTTGGTATGTCAATGCAAGATTCTGTATGCTCATTAGTACATGGGGATGGTCTTCGCTTAGAGTCTGCTTCCAGTTTGTAACCACTGGGAGCTGCAATTCTAGTGCCTCAGCATGCTTTCCAAGGGCTTGGTATGTTAACGCAAGGTTGTTCATGCTCAACAGTGTGAAGGGATGCTCATCACCTAGAGTCCGCTTCCAGCATCCAAGCACTGAGAGCCGCAGGTCAAGTGCCTCCGCGTGTCTTCCTAGGTCGTGGTATGTTGATGCAAGGTTATTCATGCTCGCCACGGTGTCATGGTCTTCATCACCTCTGGTCCGCTTCTGGTGTGCAAGCACAGAGAGCTGCAATTCAAGCGCCTCTGCGCGCCTCCCGAGGCGCTGATATGCCATTGCAAGATTGCTTCTACTAGTCTCGATACCCCACCCACTTCCAGACAGGCCACTTTTATTAGCACGTTCGAATATGTTCGCCATATCCTTCCATCGACCGCTCTGCTCATAAATTGTGGACAGATGGATAGCTATTGGTACGGAGGTAATGTGGCTCGCACCTGGTACCAGTGAATCAAGGTGGGGTAGTAAAAGCCTCTTTAGTAGAACTGATGTAGAGGAATTGTCCTCCATACGTGGAGTAGAGAGAGCGATGAGCTGAAGAGCACACTGGATGTTTGGATAATTCTGGCCATGGCTATGGATCGTCTCACGAGTCCATTCGTGGACAAGGGGATGGAATGAGAACAATCTTGCTTCCGGGTCATAATCAATGAGGGAGAATGACATGATGCCCCGGATGACTTCGTCAAATGCTACCGGGTTCCATCGTCTTTGGTCATCTTGAACGTGATCCATGAATTCGGAAAGCCAAATCTGAGCTCCTTCATCCACTTCTGTCAGCGGTTCAGTCTCTGCAGCATGCTTAAAAATATCTTTTGGAATGCCAGTGTAGTGGAGATACGAGCAAATCTGCATGAAATGGCGGGGAGCAGGTTGTAGCTGGTTGAAGCTAATGGCCCATGTTGTGTAAACACTCCAGGGGTAATTGTCGGGGACGTGGCCTTTACGTTCACGCAGTAGTCGAGGCCGCTCCTTTTGAAAGAGCTCTATATATTCCTGATATCCGCACCCAGTGGCGGCCATATAAGATGCTGCTTGAGTAACAGCCAGAGGGAAGCAGTGCAGCATCTAATATATTAATGAACATTGAAATGCGCAGACAGAAAATAAAATACAACATACGTCAACAACTTGCGTGACAAGTGAATCCTTGTCATCAGAGGGTCTGTCTCTCGATTCCGCCAGCCTCTGCAATAGCTCTTCTGCAGCTGGTTTCTCCAAGTCTCCAATGCGTCCGCTTCCCGAACCCTTCGATGTCAAGCCTGTGAGCTCAGGATTTCGGGAGGTGATGATGATGTTCCCGTGGGTCGACTTTGGTATGTACTTCTGAATAGAAAACATTTTGTCATCCGCGTTGTCCAAAACGAGAAGCCAACGATTGGTTTGAAGACTCAGCCACTGGACAGTGTCAGCAGCAGTTTCGCCAACGTTTCGGTCTATGGCAATGGCCTTCAAGTCGGTTTCGATCGTAGTCTCGAGAGAGGCGTCAGCAAAGTAAACGATGTCGAATCTGTCGAAACATCAGCAACCTTGCCACAAGTGTTCTCATTACTTACATCCGGGGAGATTGAGTCTGGCACTCCAAGACAAACTGGAGCAAAAGCTGGGTCTTCCCGGATCCTCCTAGACCGTAAATTACATAGATGTGGGAAGAAGACCCAACACCAGAAGAAAAGTAGGCCTTCATGTGGTCTATTTCATCGCGTCGACCTGTGAAGTTCGGACTAGGAAGAGGACACCTCTTGGCCCAGACCGTAGCAACAGCCTCTACTGGTAGAACCCCGTCTACAACACTATCAGTATGGAGATATAGGTTGGATGGCTGCAACATACCAAGCTCCGAAGTTTTAATCAATGACGGGAGCTCAACTAACTGTTTCACCGCACAATCGATCCTATCGGTCGTCTGATCTTGCCCAATGTACGCTAAGATGTGAGCCTGGATTTCACTAAACGTAGGGTTGAGTTTGAGGACGGGACGTTCAAGACCGTAAGGCACATCGAAGCGGAAGTACAAATTCTGTATTCCAGCAAGTCGACGATGGGTTTGTTCGGCTACACGAACGCTGTCCATAGCAAGCTGTATGACAGCGCGCGCAGCGCCTTCGTGGAACTCGTCGATCTGAATTGGCCCCGGGTTTCCACAACCTAAGCTGATGATGCAAGATATCGCACGGCCAGGGAAAGCCACTTTAGCTTCCTGACGAACCTGGTCGGTGGGGTTATTGAAGCCATGACATGTGGGTGAGACATAGTTAATTTGTCGATGGGGTGGCCCAAGAGCGACAGGCGTGAAGAGGTCCGGCATAGCTGTTGTAGCTCGTATGGCTTCGACAACGGTGCATCCTGGAGAATCAGTGTCAAAGCGAGAACGATAATTTCGAAGCAGGATGGGATGCTGAAGATTCAGGGCGTGCATCGCAGTAACGAATCTATGGACAACTAATTAGAAGATCTCAGCGACGAAATGAGCAAATGCTTTACACTTTGCATCCAGGGCTTCCTTCTCCTACTTTGATCAAGGAGCGATTTTCATAGCTAGGACTGTTATTGGAGGCTACAAGAGCCTTCAACACGATTTCGAACTTTCGAGATCGCTCATGCTTCGACCAGCTAGCCGAATCAGGATGCTGGTGGACAGCCTCTAAGATCTGAGAATATTCGCGAATCGTATCGTTAACACTCATGTCAAAATGGCCGAGCATAAAGGCAAGTAAGCTACAAGGAGGGTTTGGTATCCGCTTTAAGGAGAACACACAAAGTTGTCATACGCACCCTCCATCACCAACACCTCCAATCATTTCAAATGCTTCACTAGCTCGAAATGAACCAGAAGGTAACTCCTTGTCTGTTTCGTACCTCGAGGCAACCTCTTGAAGGGTGAGGAGGGGCGGAATGACACCGGATTGGTGCATAGATGCACCATCTTCCAACACTTGTAGGTTAGCGCATGGATTACGATAACTAATGTGCGCACCTATCGAGAGGATGGCGAGACCTTCAGATTCTTCACTCATGGATACTCAAGGCGAAGATAGTGGCAGAAGGGGGGCAAGCGACTGTTTTATATACCAGACCCTGGCGCTTGACCCCTAGACGCCAAGGTACTTCTGGAGACAGTCCATGGCACGGACTCTTTAAAAAAACCACTCTAGGTAGAGCATATGGGCGAAAAGTTTGAGCAATAGTCTAATACCTGCAGATTTTATAAGTTAATGGCGCATAAATGGGAAAAGAGAGAACGGTGCACAGAGGTGCTAACACGAAACGCCGTCGTAGCGTACATCCATCGCGGGTCTCGTCTATTGCTGAATTGATAGACGTGATTTATTGTATCGATGGGGTGCTAACCTAGTTCGGGGTGGATCACATACATGTCACAGGAAGGGCACCTCTTAGTTAACTAGGAGATGACCCTCTTGTTTAGATTTGTCCGTTATTAACCTGTGTTTAATCTTTTCCTGTCTTTTACCATGCACACAGGTGCGTTTGTCTTACTATTTTGTTCTACATCCGCGGGCGCTTCGGGTATACCAAGGGTGTCAGTAGACAACACCTCTGACAGCTGTGTGCACGCCTACTTAAAATGGAGCCGGTTGTTTTTGCTGTTTGCAACACGTTGGCCGGATGCAAATGTGCCAACATACATAGTGGTTTGGACCTAAATCCATACTTACTGACCTCTATACCTCCAAGTCTAAGTAGTTTCTGAAACGCATAGCTCGGGGCTATCATCACCATGCGGGAAAAAAAAAAATTGAAATTTCAGCCAATGCCAGCCATGATCCATTGAGTAAAAATCCTTGCATAAATAAAATAGACTAAGCTTTCAAAACCTCATTCATACCAACCACCAACGCAACCAAACTCATCGCACCAGGATCAGGCGGCAAATCCCCTGAGTCCCCTACATAAGTCGCCCTGCCTAACTTCGCCTTCAGCTCCTTCGTCCCCTCTCCACCTTTCCTCGTTGCCTCCTTAACCTCCTCAAAACTCTCCGCACAGCTAAGACTCTCAACAAGAGGAATCAAGGCATCCATTACCGTGCGATGACCTACACGCGCTTTGGTGGAATTGAAAAGTGTGTGAAGTGCGCGTTGGGTTGTTGAGCCCCAGAATTTAAGGTCGACGGGAGGGGGGTGAGGCGTTTGGGAAGCGGCGGTGCGGACTTCGGCTGTGAGGGCCGCGAGGAAGATGGAAAAGATGGCTCCTAGTGTTCCACCACATGTATCTGCAGACTCTGTATTTAGAAAGTGAAGAAAAAAGAGCCAAGGCGAGGGGTAACGTACCATCAATAATTTCAGTCAACTCTCTCAACAAACTAACCAACTCCCCATCCGCTCCTAACCCTTTATCCAACGCGTCCAATACAGCTTTCGAACCAGCTGCACACGTTTCACCACAATCACCATCTCCAACGATAGTATCCCATCTTGTCAAATCAGGCTCAGAATTGAGTACAGCCGTTGCACCCGCTCGAATCGCGTCAACCAACACTTTCGAATTCGTAAAGATTTTTGGTCCACCATGATGAAGGACTTTCTCCTCAGCAGGAATATCAATGACTCTCGCTGCTCGAGGTCGATTGGCAACTTTGTCGGAGATGGGGTAATGGGGGTGCGCTGGCCAGGCAGCGGCGTTATGTGGAGCGTCGACAAGCTCGAGAAGTTCGGAGATGGATGATATGGATTCGGTGACGAGTGAGATGTTGAGTAAGCTCAGTGAAAACCCCGGTGCATTGAGGGAGCCGAAAAATGTTCCTGAGAATACTCTTGCAGGAACGATACCGACTTTCTCTGAAAAATTATTAGGCGAATGCGGCGTAGACAATGGAGAACATGCGAACCTAGTTGAGAAAGGGTCTCATCAACTACTCCATAAAGTTCTTGGACACTCAAGCCACCCATATTATTCACTAAAAGAACCACTTCATCGCCAGCATTGAATGGAACGAATGAGCGTTCAGGATCGTCCTTGTCAAGAATGTATTTGAGCATGAGGCTAATGAGTTCCGTGTGATCAGGCTGTGGGCTGACAACCCAAACACCAGGTTCGTTATGGACGCCTAAACCAACTTCGATCGTGTCCAGTGGAATGACGGCAAACTCGCTCCTCTCTGGAACATGACAGTGTCCGAGTGTGCATGCAATGGATGCAAGAGCACCCGTTACGTGCTTCCCCAAACTCAGAACATTCTCGAAGCTCCAATCTGCTTGAGAGGCGGCGCCAAGGATTTTGCAGACTAATATAAATTCAGAACGAATTCGAAAGAAAAGGATCGCGTTATGCGTACCAAGAATTGTACCCGCGAGGGCTCTCCGACCAACGAGTGCACCCTTTGTGCGGCCAACGGAAACATCATCACATACGGGTAGAATGGCAACGTTAGGATTGCCATCTGCACGCGCTTGCTGACACGCGAGTCCAAAATGAAGGTTGTCCCCAGTATCTAGACATCCTCAGTATCTTCACTGTTAAACAACCACGATGGGAAGACGTACAATTGGTTATAATCAGGATTGTTCCCTTGTCGCTTGGAACAGCTTTCATTCCACCATAAACTTGTCTTGCACTAGGGCTCGCGAACGTATCTCCACTAACGCTCGCAGAAAGAAACCCAGCACCGACAAAGCCAGTGGATCCAGGTTCATGACCTGCCCCACCACCACAAAGCAGAGATACTTTGGATCGATCGTGCTCGGCATTGAAGACGGTCTTGATAGAAGGAATCAAGCTGAGACCTGGGTGAGCGGAGACGAGACCTCGTAGGGACCTAACGACATTGGTCGCAGGATCAGACTTGTGGAAGATGAATCGGTCCGTCATTTGATTTTTTTGAAAAGGAATAGGAAAAGGAACCTGGAGCGAGTGGAGAGAATGGATCTGGGGAATAGTAACACTTTTTAAAGTGCTCATACTCCCGGAAGTATATAGTCCCGGGTTGAGCCGTGTCTGGGTCAGGACAGTCTTCAACGGGAGATCGGGGCGACCGCAGGCGGACCATTGGAAAGCGTGCCTTCGGTAGAGTATTGAGATATTGAGAGATGCTGAGAAACTGAAGCTTAAGTGAGGAACGAGAGTGTGAGATATCCAAATGCAGACAAGCATACCACCAAAGACGCAGATTATAGTTTAATGAAATTTAAAGGGAGGATTGTTCTGAACAAGTCGCTCGGAAAGAGACCGAAGACGGAATCGCGGAGAGGCGGAGAAACGAACATTTGCGGGAGAATCAAAAGGGATCGACACGTCAAGCGCGCAAAGTCCCAACTTTCGCTTTCCCCACACTGATCATCACGGACATTCCCATCTCGGTGGCTTGGTGACTGACCTGGATTCAAAACTGAATGAATAACATTTAACTCTTGCTTTGAAAACCACATGTCTCGATTCTCGGAACTCAAGCCTTTGCTCAAGCTGGCAGCGGACGCCACTGAAGACGTACGAGGAATTCTTTTCCATGCTTGTTGCTCTTCCCCTGACACGAGACCCACAGGATTTACCATTTCTATTGACTGCATTGATCACCTCTGCATCCAGAGATGACCAACCAAACGTTTCTCTGCAACAAATATACCATGCCCTTTGCCACACTGGTTACCAAACTGCCCTCGTACGTTCGATTCTCCTTTGTCGACTTGCAATCTCAGCTTCAGCTATTTGAATAGGAACCTCTTGATACCATTCCCGTCTTGCTTTCATGTTCCGACCCAGCTGCTCGCGACCTTGTCTCTCTGATCGCGCAATGTGCAAGTCCAAGAGAAACGATCCTCGCGTCAAACGAATTCATAGAACGCATTGCTACCAAGATCGTATCAGACGAGGACGAAAATGAGGCTAATGAAAACGCACGGTCTCCAACATTAGAGACCATCGAGATCATGGATGTCTTGGCTCAAGGTTTGCTCTTGCTTGAATATGCTTTCGTTTGACTCTTACTTTTGACTCAGCTATACCACGTCTTGCTCTTCGAAAGAAAACGCCAGTCGACACTTTGCGGCCTCTCGGCACAATACAAGCAATCATCACTGCTCTCGCTTCCCAAAGTCGAAGAGACGAGCTTCTCATTCTTCTATCTACCACAACCCGATTGGTTCAGAATTCCATTTTATGGGTACAAGGAATTGCGAATATCGATGCTGAGCAGTTGATGCAGTGCAAAGTATGTTGCAAATTCATCGTCTCGCCTAACACTCATTCTCGTCCCTTCATAGGATATTCTTCGGCCACTATTACATACTGCAATTAGCGAAACCTTTTCCAGGATTGGCAGTAACAAAGCTGCTCGCGTATTTTATGAGATATTCCCACGTCTTCGCATGCCAGCTGGTCTTCCTTCTGGTTGGGAAGAGAGCGAGGAAGCTATCACCCAAGCAATAGTTCGTTGTTCAATTAGACCGCATATCCATATCCATCTCATTCATTTTTTTTCAGACGTTGCTGAAAATTTTCGATTTTAGCCTCGAACATATCCCTTCCCCTCCCGAGCCTATACATCTCATCAACGTTATCTATACCCCTGGCCGACTCGCCAACCTCGATCCAATCACCACTATCACGACCTTCCAACCGCTCTTCCTCGCAGGTTTCCAATCCAACACTCACCTCGACGAACTCCTGGCACTCCTTCTCACCTGCCTCGCACGCGTGAAAAACATCAGCTCACAACCTCAACTCCCAGACGACATCGTCGCAACCCTCTCCAGCTTCCTCCCCATGATCTCAGCATCCCACCCAGATCCAACAATACGACACATCACATTCCGAACCTTCTCCCTCCTCATTTCACTCACCTCTCCAACCCTCCGTCTCCACGTCCTCAAAGACCTAACATCCCCTGAGACGAACAACCAATTCCCTCAACTCCAAGTAGCTTCTGTCGGACTCGTGAAAGAAGCTTTAATCGAAGCTTACGATCAACCCTATTCACCAATAGGCAAATTGTTCTTATCGACAAACGCGTTTTGGCAGACTTTTGGACCGATATTGTTTCGTCCGAATCCGCATGATTTGTTTGGTGGGGGTGGACCTGAGTTGGAGGAGTTTTTGGAGGAGGGGAATAGCGAGTGTTCGAGGTTGGTTGAGTGTTTGGGACTTTATTTTGTGTTGATTGTTAGGGATCGGGAAAATCAGGTGAAGGGTTTTTGCTACCCTTGTGTGAATCTTTTGTTGAAACTGATTTCTTTTCTTTTTAGTATGGAATGCGATCAAAGGATAGGATTCAGAGTGTCGAGTCGTCCCTTTTGACACCCTTGAGGAAGGCTCTGAAAGTGTGGCTTGCGGAGGCGGAAGGTCAAGCAGAGGAGTCAAAGAACTTGCTGGCAATGAAGTTGAGTGGGTTACTTATGGGGTTGGAAAGAATCGATGGAGAGTTGTCAAACCCTTGGCTAGGATTGTTGGTTTTATAAAGACCCCGTGGGAAGGGGAGCTTTTGTTCTTAGAACAAGGCTAGTCCTTCGCGCACTGTTGTCCCTTTATGTCCACCTCGTAGTCTCAAAACTGCAGCGTGAACTGAGAATTGAAAGCTTGAAAGTCATTCACGGTACTATATACATCTATCTATCACATTGTTGTTGTCAAAAAGGGAAAGGCTCCCTCAATTCGGACGTTGGAACCCTCACTGTCTCTGCACAATACTGCGTATGCCATTGTTTTAATATCAATGTCGAGCAAGTTCAATTCTAAACTGAATCTTAGAGTCCACACACAAACTTCTAAATGCAGTGTCTAATTCACGGTTCAACTACTGCGAACGCATCACAATCAAAGGAACGGAATCTTTATCGTGCTATTATAGCCGATTTTGACGAGCATATTTGACTGTACAATTAGTCCATATATTTCTGGTTTTTGTGATCACGTTTTATGTGTTCCGGTACATTATCATAAAGGTCCATAGTCACGACACATCACCACCTAAAAGAAGACAAAGAGCTGGTTAGTCATATAGCAGAAGAAAAATATCTGGGGCTACTCGCTGTCTCAAGGAAAACCGAAAATCTGAAAATGATCAGAAAACAGCTGAAGAAGAAAGGACTAGTCATAGTCACCTTCTGAAAGTCACTGTGAATTGGTCAAATAGCCAGCTCAAGAAGAAAAGCACGAGGGTTACCCATCTTCTGAAAGATGTTGTCAAACTGATCAGAGACAGCGAAAGGGGAATAACACAGAGAACCACCCACCCGCTGAAAGAAAATGCAGGAGTGGTCAGGGATGCGACCAGAAGAAAAACACCTGGGACTACTCACTTCCTAGAAGAAAACATGGGATTGGTCAGAACTACGGCCAAAGAAGCAAAATAAATAAAAACCAGGGACTACTCGCCGTCCGAAAGAAGATACTGGACTTGTCTGAAAAACAGCTGAGGAGAGTCACAACGGCCTTCTCACCTTTTCAAAGGTACAAGAATGGTCAAAAAGGCAGTTGGAGAAAAATCGCAAGAGACTACTCACGTTCTAAAGAAGGCATAACACCGATCGGAAAAAATGCTGAAGAAAAGCACAAGGTACGACTCACCCCCTGAAAAGAAGACACAGGACCGATCAGAGACGGTTCAACAGGGAAACAAGGGAACACACCTGCTAAAAGACGACAGAGTCCGGTCGGAGGCGGATAAAGATGAAAAACATCAAGGACTACTCACCAGCTAAAATAAATCACAGAGACTGGTCAGAGAGGCGGCTAAAAGAGAAAAACATCAAGAACTACTCACCCTCTGATAGATCACCCGCTGAAAGAAGCCACAGGGATGGTTAGAAACACGGCAAAATAATAACAGTATTGAGGACTACTTACCCGCTGAAAGGCAACACGGAACCGGTCAGAAGGATGGCCAAAGAGGAAAAACCCAAGAGACTACTCACTTTCTAAAAGGAGATACAGGAATGATTAGTAGAAAAGAAAGGACAAATGATTATTTACCTCCTGAAGAAAATGAGATTGATCAGTGAGGTAATTAAAGAAAGAGGCGCACAAGAGAACACTCACTTCCTGAAGAAAAACATGGGGCTGGTCAGAAAGGCGGTTTTCGCCCAAAGAAGGACAACACGAGGGACCACTCACTTCCTAAAAGCAGACATAGAACTGGTCTGAGAGAGAACTAAAGGAAAACATCGGGTACATCTCACATGCTAATGAACACAGGGAAATGTAAAAGAGGTAGCTAAGGAAAACATCGAGACTGCTCACTTCCTAAATGAAGACATAGGACCGGTCGGAGGGATGATTATAGACGAAAAACATTGGCAACTACTCACAAACTAAAAGGGGTCCCAGAACTGATCAGAGAAGCGGCTAAAGAGGAAAAGACACAAGAACTTCTCACTTTCTCGAAGACACGTCAATAGTCAGAGATGCATGTAAAAGTGAAAAGCATCAGGATCTGCTCACTAGCTGAAAGAAGACACCGGGAATGGTTAATGAGACGGCAACCGGGAAACAACAGGAAGAACTCACTAACTAGTGCCGACCACAAGCCAGTCAGTCAGACAGTGAGTAAAAGAGAGCCTAATGAACTGCTGACTTTCTGGAGGACGATAGGAGACGGGTAAGCAGGTTATTGGGAAAAGATAAAGTTGGGAAAGACTGACATCCTAAAGGAAGACATGAGAAACCAGTCAGTGAGGTGATGGGCGAGGCTAATTGATGAGGACAACTTACATCCTTAAAGAAGACATCAACCAGTCGGCGCGGTGTGGAATAAGAATAAATGCTCGGAAAACTTACGAACTAAACAAAAAGCACAAGTCCGGTCAGAGAAACAGTATGGATCACATCTGGAGCCACTTACCTCCTAAAAGAATATATATAGGAAGGCTGTCAAGCTTCTGGCTAGAGAAACCCATGAATCACTCACCTTCTAAAAGAACCAAAATGTTAGTCAAAAGAGTTTGAGTAAACGAAAACACCTGGAATCACTTACCATCTGTACCATGGCACAAACACAGTCAGAAAGGCAGTGAGCAAAGGAGATCACTTGCAACCACTCACATCCTAAAGAAGACACAGGACAGTTAGGGGTCACGAAAGAAAGAAAAAAGCACCAGCAGTTACTCACCAACTAAATACGATACGTGAATGGTTGGAGAGACTGCTAAAAAAAGGATAACACTGAGAGTTACTCACATTCTACCAGGGGCCACAAGAACAATCAGAGAGGCATTCAGAGAGCCAAGGAAATACCGGGGATTACTCACGTCTTAATTTAACATATAATACCAGTCAGCCCCGTAAGAAGCTGAGGAAAATGCGAGAGACCGCTTACAAATTACTGAAACGGGGAGACTAGTCAGAGAGACGGGGAATGAAGGAAAGGGAGCATCAAGAACTACCCACATCCTAAAAAAAGGCACATAAACAATCAGCTAAATAGCGACAGGGAGATGGAATAAAAGTGGGACCTATCGAATCCTAACAAACGGTGAGATGGGCATGAAAATTGAGGTATGCAGTATCTGTACTCCTCACAATTGCTTGTCTCAAGTCAGAACTAAACTGAATGCTTCCCGGTTCATATTCATTGGCTATGCCCAAATTAATTTTGAAAGAGCCTTGTGTACTGGGTTCTTACGTCGAACGGATTTAAGGAGCTCTTCCAATCGCTCCTTTCTCTTCAACTTTGTAAGAGGTTTTGTTTTAGAAAACTCCAGATCCCAAAAATACAACCACTCACCTTCATCCCATCCACTGTCACTATTCCACTTGAAATTAAAAGCATTACGTCCATTTCCAGCTCTGCATCCTCCTCACGAAAACACGGTAAAGAGAGCACAGACCTGATCGTTGCATTCGGAGACACAGTCAAACCGCCGGGAAGCTGTGAGATCCCATTCTATGTTCAATTAGAATACGTCCAATATGACCAGACGAGACGAGAATTTCACCAGCAATTGCAAAATCTATTCAATCTGGTTGAAGAAGTTCATCAGATAACCGAACCAAGCGGGAACATACACCCCAAATGCGTATCCTATGGCTTGATTGACCAAAATTCGATTTAATTGTCTGTAGCGATTGACCTTGATAACGAGTAAAATCTCATGAGCGCACCTTTCCAATAGCGGAGCTTACTAGGTTTTATGACGCAAAAAGGAGATCCGCCATTTGAGTACCCGAGGAGGTGAGCATATTGTCCCCACCTGTGAAAGAGTCAGTGGTAAAAGAGTAGTATATATCTAAATCACCCTTGCTGTAGTTTCATAAGGTCTCCCATTTTCTCCCTATCGCTGAATCTATGGACCGTGACGAGATTGTTGTTGTTCGATTTATCCTTGGCTTCCCATGATTCTATTCCACTTCCCTCCCCAATTCTTTTAACAAGGATAATTTCTCCTCTTCCGTATATTTTATACTGTAGTAGCATGAGTGTACGTGCTCAAAATTGAGGAATAACGTGTCTTACCTTATCCGAGTCAAGAGTGGGAATATGTGCTATCGTGGAGATGTGAGAGTCGATATCAAAGATCATGGCGTTGAACGAGGAATCATACCTGGTTCAGGTGGTTTATGTACCTAATGATAAAGCATTGGTTGTCAACTATCGGAATACGGACAAAAAACTTGCCTTGGGGAAAGATATTTCGGAGACTTTGATCTGTCCGTGTCTCTCATTCATACCCTCTGCGACCATATCTAACTTGCTCACAATCTTTGCCTGACGCAAATACCCCATGACATGGGCCATGACATTAGATGAGGACAAAATAGTTGACGCATCGTATCCATCCGCATCTAGCCGTACATAGGCTCCAGGATGGCCATGAAGCATTTTCTCGAAGCGCTCTGAGATGGAATGGCACCTGGTCGCTTGTTCTGAGGCAGCACGTGCAAAGTCATCTGCACCCTCAAGATTAATAGGATTAGGAGAACCTGTGCCAATGCTGACTATAAGCGCAATCGAGCGATTTTTGAACCGATCCTGAACTTCAGCAACCAGAGACTCCAAGGGATTGCAATGTCCGAGATCTGCGGCTATAAACGAAAGGGGAATAGAGCCTTTTTTCAACGTAACCTCAGAGAAGTGGTGAGGGTGAGCTAGAGTAGAGAGAACGGCTTCGAGGAGAGAGCATGGGGGTGGGTTGGCACGTCTTCCGCGGAACGAGCGAAAGGCTGTTGGGTACTCAACGTGCGCTTTCGATAGCGCTGTTACAACGCTGGACAAGATAAGGACATAAACTAAAGTGGTAGCTAAAATAGACGCACACCATACAGCGAGGAACTAGGTTGTCGAAGTTTGAAAAGGCAGATTCCTGCTCTGTTGGGGAGAGGCGTGCATCAATGAGGGCTTGAAGAGCATCCCGTAAACGACGTGTATTCTCTTCGATTGAGACTATCTGTCTTTCCGAAGCGAAAACAGTGGTATGAATTCTGAGGTAAGCTTCGATGGCTTCTGAGATCGACATTCGAAGCGGACCAAGAAGACAAGCAACAAGCCTTGATCGAGTATTACCATTAGCTTCTAATGAACGGTGATGATATCAGCAAGACACACCCTCCTGACCCGGTTCCCACTATCAGATCAAAGACCTCGTAGGCTTTAACAGTGTCCTCGCCGAGGTCATGGTCGGATTCATAGGTGTGCAGAATTTCTTGCAGAATGAAGAGTTGGGAGAGACCACTCAGGCTTTCGAATCGACCAGAATCTAGACCAGTATGAATTTAGTGAAGCTAAGCAAACGAAGTCAGACGAACCGAGAGACAACAAGGCAAGGTCTCGCGTCTCGGCGTCATGCGCGGGGTTGGGCATTATGGAAAACTGAATGGCTCAACAGCCGCACGGTTGAAAAAGAAATATGCGCTCAAGAAATTGGCGAGCAATAGAAGCGAATGCAACGTTAAAGACACGAAGCAGCCACTGTCATGGAATTGCACAGTATCGCCTATGTAAAGAATCCAGCATTACATAAGACAGGGTCCCTTGGTTCCTCCTCATCACCGTTGCAATACAGTATATTTCCAGGACGGACTCGATATACGTCAGATAACCGTCGCTATGTCCTTAAAAAACTCTAAAGAGGTTTTGAATTACATACTCGACTTCATCCTTTTAAGCATTCCCTAAGTTCCTTGATCTTGCTCGAATATGCCTTGTGTTTCCTCGGCTTAGTTTGCCCAAGCATTTGTGCTCTTCATTAAAGTCAGCTTCCCACTACACAAACTAGACGGTCCAAAGCATTTGCCTTCGCTTGTCCCTTTGGATGTGGTTGTTATGTTAGTTTCCCACCTCGATTCTCGTTGTATCAGGTAACTCGCCACATCAGGCTTCTTTGAATGTAGTTTGCCTTAGAGAGAGATCTCCAACGATTTTTACGGCCTTTTGGTAACTTCGTACGTTATTCAGGCTCTTCACGAGATAGTCCTCGTCACGAGCTACACTTCGTCCTCTTTAGCCCGGCCATTTTGGTTGTCCTGCTTGTTGTTTTCGATTCACCTGCAGGAAGACATGAAGAGTTTGTCCAGGAAATCATCATTCTTTGGAGAATTATCATGCTCTTCAACAAAATTCATATCAACCACGAAAAATCCGATTAGCTCCAATTCCTGGAGGCTTCCTGGAAGTTTGTCGCAATCAATTCAGATACGAGCCCAACAAAGTACACGGTTCTGCTTCTGGACCATTCAGCACCGAATTCCACTTACTTTTTGCGCTGGTATTTGCATGAAGCTTTCTTTAGCTTGGGCAGTAAACAGGCGATTCCCAATTAACCAGAACTTCAGCACGTCAGGTAGCTCGTTGGTGATGGTATTATTTCTGAGTGATAAGTGTTTAGGGGTCCCTCGTTGGTCATGACACCTTAGCCGCTGAGGTTGTTGGTTCATGTTTCGTTCTTCTACCCTTATCCTTCCTCTAGAGTTAACTTTGGCGATATATTCAAGTATATACACCATGCTGCCCACTAACCTGTTGTCTTAACACAATTGTGCGTGCATGTGCTTGTGGTCAAGTAGAAAATGAGGAATGCAGGACTTGGGACGAGAGGACTGCACCTTGGTCTCATGTAGGAGCAATTTGTTTGTATCAAGTTGTAACAATTATTTATGTAAATATGTAGAAATGTAGAAGAATGGCAGACACAGAGCGATGAATACAAGCAGTAGAAAGCAATTATACAAAACTGTGCAGTCAACAACAGATACGAAAACAATATCACGATCATAGTCCCAATTCTCCATAATCTGGATGCTCTAAAACATTTGACTCATCAATTTCTTCTCCTTCTTCCTCCTCCTCATCTAAATCGTCGCCCTCGTAGCATAAGCGTTGCTTCTTGTGTTCTTCCCTCGCATCCATTGGAAGTTCCATCACTTTCCTCTTCCTGGAACCGCTGTCCTCTACCTCAACAACAGGTTTTCCTATATCATTTTCTCTCGCTGAATCATTAAGTTGCTTCCAGTCGCTGTCTTCTAATGCCGAGTTGAGAGTGGTCAGGATCCAGTCATGAGTTTCTAGGGAATGTTCGGACGATGTCTCATAATCGTTGTTCACGGCAATGGCGAATCCCAATTTGTTGGTCAGTTCCACAAGCTGAGGTGGTTCTTTCACTCCCAACGCCGCCGCAGTCTTTCCCGCGGTAAACGTAGCAAAGTCCCGTTTACCAAAACTCGGGTTATTCGGATGATATTCGAACATTTCGAGTCTCTTCAAGCGATCTGACGGGGTGAACTTGTTTGCCGCGTACTTGATAAGAGTCCAGAAGAGAACCCAGATAGCTGCTTCGAGGTCATCACGGACCTCGTGTACGGAAGAGTCGTTAAGAAGACGAATGGGCATGAACTGCCAAGTACCCTGGATAAAAAAAATTAGGATGTATTGAACAATATAGTGTTATGAACTCTCACGGTACGTTCCGCAACTCGAGGCTGGGTAGATGCTAACAATTTGCTGAGCTCCCAATCTATGAGATACCCTCGACCGTTGACGATAATCCAATTGCCCTCTGACATGTCACTATGAAGGACCTGCGCATTCTGGAAGGCGTCTCTATGGGCTGAAAGTGTGAAAGATTCAGCTGACGGACTCGAGAACAAGAAAAAATCACATACCAACGAGGACATCTCGCATTGCGCCAACAAGCTCCCATGTTGAAGCGAAGTGATGTAGTGCTTTGCCTACAGCATCGAGTACCACACGAGTATGGACAAGCTCTCGACGAATGGCACCAGAAATGACGTCGGGGACTTCATGACCGCAGCGTTGACCAAGGACGTCACCATGGGCGATTATACGCAGAATATGTCTAGCTTTGCGACGCCGAAGACGGACATAGACTTTGCCCTCAGCAGTGTACAACGCGACTCGCCATTGATCCTTTAATAAGACGACGCACTTGCGTTGGACGTCATACGCCATGAAGCATTGCGTTCCGCGACCGACCGGGAGGTGATGGGCAAAAGTGAACGGTTTGCAGACGATGTACCATGTTCGTTCGGCTTGTTGAGGGGGTTCTGAAGTGTCTGTATCCAATTCGTCCGCGTCTAGAGCCCCTGCATCGCCATCGTCTGAATCAACGCGGTCTGCCTTTGGATCATAAACGAATGGTGCAGAGATGTTCATATCGCTGGGGTCGGAAGTGGACTTCACAGTATCGACAGCAACCCTAAAGAGAGTATCGTCCCGTGAAGCATGCAGATATTCTCGCGCTTCTGGAACGTGGACGGCGAGATCGTCATTCTCCAGGATAGGCATAAATGTCTCGTCATAGCCAACGTCAGAGGGGGTAGCACGGGTGAGGCGCCAGATAAATTCTTGGAGGAAGGGTGTATTGATGTAGCTAAACTTCTGCGTGACGAGGGTTCCAGTACGCGTGTGGCATAACAGTCGGCACTTGTCTTTGATAATGAAGATAGCGAAGATGCGAGTTCGCTGCTGGGTTGATTGTAGGGCCGTATGATAGAGAGTGAGTTACCCTCGTACGTACTCTGAGATAGCCGTGTCGTTTTCAATAGAGTCCTGGCCACTCCTATGTGTACTGAACGGGTCGTGTGTTGGATCAGTTTTGAACTCGAAATAAGATGCCATATGGCGAGCAGAGCAAATCGGAATCCCGTCAGGAAGGGGCTGAGGATAAAGTGCGCCATCGGGAGAGACCAGCTGGTCAAAATAAGTGGAGCGTAAGTCAGCGTCCCTGTATTTGGACGTATTCTTCATGTGCCAGGTGCCGCCAACGAAAGGTTTCAAAGCTTTGTACTAGTCAATTTCGTTAGTTGGGATGTATCTTATCGTTGTTTTATATCACTTGCCATGGGATCGTACATTTTCACCTCGGGAGTCTGTTCAGCCACTTTTTGAAAGGGAGCCTTTTTGATCGCAGGCCGACCATCGACCGCTGGAAGCATGTTCAAGAATTCTTGTGTACGCATAAAGGTGTATTTTCCCTGAGTTTCCTTTGCCGCTTGGCAATAAGCTGGGACTTTGAAGCCACCTGTGGAAGAGAAGATACTCGTGGAGTGAGCGCCCGTCGAAGTGAGACCATTGCGGATCGGCGTGTGCTTCTGCTGAGGAGCTGTTTCAGGTTGAGGTGTAACGGGTGGGCGAGGTTTTGTGCCATAGAAAGTAGAGGCAGGGATCCCCGCGGCGCGCGACATGGCGGCAGGAACGAAGCTACAACTGGCACGTGATGGAACGGTCACGTCCTCTTTGGGTACTCAAGGAACTGATTGTGACGCGCAGGCAGCGGAACTCAGCTATAAATCAGAATATTCGATTGATGTAATCTGGACTCAAATATATTGAGTCGATAATCTCATAACAGTACATGCTGTAAGTCGAGTACCTGACAACTTGACGACATCTCTGCCTAATTTGTTGGAGATCGTCTCCTTGCCCATTTCACCAAAATATTCAAGTTAAGATGCATTGCCTGGGAATGATTTAGTCTCCGCGAAGTTCAAACATTTTCCTTTTTTTGACATGATGCAAAGGACCCCGTCGCCAACACCCTGAGACCTGCTCCCGACGTCCACCATATCATGGCAGAACGGTCGTCTTACCATTCGGACCGCCTTTGTCATCTCCGTGAAAATCCTCGAGAAGTTTTGTGCTCCATGCTTCAATTCGGTGGTCTTACCTTTCATCAAGGTCTTGGATCTTGCTCAAACCAACATTGGCGATCTTCGTGTCCTTGGTTCGCATTGGCATGAGGCTCGTAATATTTCTCTTTTGAGCTATTTTTAATGGAAAATGAGCGTTTTAGCAGCACCTACCTCAACTTATCCCATTGGGTGTTGTCACTGCGCTGGGCTCTCACCTCGACCTGCGTCGTATTCCTTGGGATTCGCCACCTCAGATATATTTGAACGAACATTCTTCTAGCGAATATGCCCTGGAGAGCTTCAAAGCGTTTACGAAACTTATAGGCCTCTCTGTTCCACTCTGCATGCAGTATCCCTCAACACGAGCTACACTTTACCCTATTTTGTCCAGTATATTGGCCTGGCTGACTTTTTTCTTCAATTCAACTGCTGGGAAACTCGAAGAGAACATCAGGGAGATCTCCATTTTTTGGAGAGCAATCTGGCTCCTGGACAATAATGATATCCCGGATGAAAAGCCTGAGACCCGAAGAAAAAGGATAGGCTTCCGTTTCTCGAAACTTCCTGGAAGTTTGACCCTTGGGATTCGGATGTGGGTATGGAGGAACATGCACTTTCGCTCTTGTGAATCACCCAGCGTTGAAGTAATGAACCTTGCCGATATTCTTGCGTACCGACAATGGAACGAGGAGGCAATTCTTGATGCCTCAGGAGCTTCGCCATTGCAGATGGCAAACATTCTCATGTCTCGAATAACTTATTCTGGTCACCCACTTGTAACATTGGATCAAGTAAGTCAGGATCTCGAGATTCTTCAATATTTCGTAGAAGCGAGAGAAGAAGATGCGGATCTTCCAGATTTTCGCTTTGGAAAACCATGCCCTAACATTCGTCGGGCACTTGTTCAGCGAGGCGTTATAAAGTCGGTAGTCGTAGCACTCTTGAACTCCTCGCAACAGCCAATTGCCGCTTCATCCATTGACGAGTCTACGAGGGTCCAGATGGAAGTTGAGTTCGTCCAAATTGCCTTCAATGTCATTGGTCATCTAGTTCGCACTGGTGATGGTATCACTTCTGTGCGCCAGGCGCTCAAAGCTGGCTTTATCGACGCCTTTGCTACTTGTATCCCTCACATCCACCGCCTGGATCAGAAGTTGCAAACAAACATTCGAGACCTTGTTACAAATGACATTTTCCCACTTCTTCACCTCCCTTCTCTACATGCTCCTCTTCACGATGCAGCACAGTCATTTCAGAGTAGACGACCAAACTTTTGGAAATCGTGGGAAAGAAGCGACGGAATGGACTGTGAAAGTGTGGCATCGTGGAAGGCTCTCGTGTTGAGTTTTGGCCAAAAAGCCTTGGAGGTCAAGGTAATACTCAGTGATGGTGGTCCCAGCTTCCAGCATGCTGTTGCCAGATGTTGTTATAACCCTCAGGTTTGCTTTAAACCATTTAATCTGGACTTACTCATGCCTTTACTAGTGTCGAGCAGAGGGTCCAGGAGTGAGCTTGAAGTGTTGTTCTCGTTGTCGAATGGCCCTCTATTGTAGTATCATGTGCCAGAAGGCCGATAGGACAACCCACAAGAAGCTCGGATGTTTTGAGGCTCGAGAATCGACGCTAGGTCAATTTTATTCGTTCAGAGAATTTGGCCTTGCTAACCATGACAACGCCAGGATTCCTCCCGAGCTTTAATACATTGGCCAAAGAGCAGTCTACTCTTGGGGAATATGTAATCAAAACTATCACCAGGGATCCGATTAGAGGACAACTTCAGAGGCAGTACCAGGAAGAGCCGTGGTTGCTGCATCTAGATGGGGATCGGCGATTATCTGTGCTATTCAACTTTACAGGGGGCCCACAAATCGCGCTGGCAGAAATGAAGGCTGATGCACATCCTAATTTTGATCATCCGTCGGTCATTTTACCCGAATATCCTTCACCTTTTGATGAGGGAGATCTGCTACCTGTCACAATCCTTTTTCCTCGCGGAGGAGAAGGTGGTCTTCTCATAATCAAGGCTCGTTGTCTATTTAGAGACGTTCTTGGAGGCGTATCAGAGACCCTTTAACGGAATACAAACAATATTCAGGCTCCGCAAATATGCGTATGTGAATCAGAATTAGACTTTCTATCGGATGTTTTGAACCAATGGAACCACTTCGTAAGTGGCAGTGAAAACTGTTGCCCTCTAATGTATGTTTCTGACTGGCAAAGTGACAAATCTTCGAACAATTTTATCCATCAATGGGCACCTCTCAGAATCACTTGAGTTATTTCTTGAGCTAGAAAGAGGATGTCATTCATATGCTCATTCCATTCGTTTAATAAGAGTTGGCCATCTCAGTTCTCATTACTCCCTCTATATAATCTATGCAGACCTTCCGTCCTACATAGAATAGGCCATTGTGGGATATAGACTGAGAATTAAACAAATCATGAGTGTGACATACCTTCAGCCTAGTACTTACCTAATAAGAGTGGCTGCCTTCTAGCTCTGGCCATAATTTTTTTGGAGTAAGATCATCTCATTGCCCATTTTGGCAGAATTTTAGGGCTTTTTTTTATTGTACGAAATGATTGAGTCTAATAGAACTGGTTCCTTTGATCAAAGTCACACCCGCCGACATCCACTGGCAGAAACTTTCTCTTTAACTTCCATCATATAATGACAGAACAGTCGACTTACCATTCAGACCGCCTTCGTAATCTCCATAAAAATCCTCGACAGGTTTTGGGCTCTTTACTTGAATTCAGCTGTCTTACCTTTCCCCAAGGTTTTGGATCTCGCTCGAACCAACATTGATGATCTTCGTTTACTTAGTTTGCATTGGCGGGATGTTTGTCACGTTTCTTCTCCCTGCTACTTTCCAGCTAAGAAAATACTTGTTTCAAAAGCGTCTACCTCGACTTATCCCATTAGGTGTTATCACAGTCTTGGGCTCCCATCTTGACCCACACCGGGTCCCTTGGGATTCTCCCCCTCAAATCTATTTAAATGAACATCCCTCTTCCCAGTTTTCCATAGAGGCCTTCAAAGCTTTTACCCACATTATAGATTTTCCAGAGCCACTCTGCATGCAATACCCTTCAACACGTGTTGCACTTACGCCTATTTTGCCAGGTGTCGTAGCCTGGTTGACCTTTTTCTTCAATTCACCTGCAGGAAAGCTTGAGGAGAACATCCAGGAAATCAGCTTTTTTTGGAAGGCAGTCTGGCTTCTTGATAAAAATGATATCCCCGATGAGAAGGCGAGGAACCGTAAAAAAAAGCTTGGTTTCCATCTTTCAAAGCTCCCCGGAAGTTTACCCCTTTTGATTCGGATTTGGACCTGGGAGAACATACATTTCACGCCTCGCGCACCAGCTGATATCAGACGATCCCACATCTTTGAGGCAACGAATCTCTGCCATCTTCTTGCGTTCAGACAATGGGATGAGGAAATTATTCTCAACATTTTAGGAGCTTCGCCAGCCCGGATGGCAAAAATTCTTATGTCCCGAATCTCCTATTCTGATCACCCAGATATAACAATTGACCAGTTTAGTCTGGATCTCGAACTCCTTCAGTACTTTATAGAAGCAAGAGAGGAAGATGCCAATCTTCCAGACTTCCAATTCGGAAAGCCGTGCCCCAATATCCGTCGAGCGCTTGTTCAACAAGGAGCAATAAAACCAATAGTTGTAGGCCTTCTGAACTGCCCTCGATATCGTGCTACCTCCTCAGCAGCTGACAACTTGACGAGCACCGAGATGAAGGTTGACCACGTACGCATTACGCTTAATGTCCTTCGTTATCTGCTCACCACCGGCGACGCTGTCACTTCTGTACGCCAAGCACTGAAAATGGGCCTCATTGAAGCTTTTGCTGCTTGCATTCCTTACATTCACTGTCTCGAACAAGAGTATCAAGATAAGTTTAGAGAGCTTGTCTTCGCATACATTAGTCCTTTCCTCCACCTCCCTTCCCTCCGAACTCCGTTTCGCCGGGCTATTCAGTCATTCCAGACCAAAACATCCGATTTTTGGAAATCGTGGGAAACGATATACGGGATGGACACTAAAAGTGTTGCGTCGTGGAGAGCTATAATACTAAGTTTTGGTCAAACAGCATCTGAAATCAAGGCAATACTGGCCCTTGATGGCCCCAGTTTCCACCAGGGTGTTGCGAGATGCTGTTATAACCCCAAAGTGAGTCTTTTTTCCCCACTTGTTAATGTACTCAGGTTTGTACTAGTGTCGAGCGGAAGGTTCAGGAGTTACTTTGAAATGCTGCTCCTATTGTCGGAGGGCACTTTACTGTACCAAAACATGCCAAAGGGCTGAATGGGCTACTCACAAGACGAGTGGATGTCTTAAAATCCCCGAATCAGCCCGAGGTTACTTTCTTTTGCGCCAGTGAATACGTTTGATTGACTGACGGTATCAGGTGCCCTTCGAAGTTTTAATTCGTTGGCCAAGGAACAATCCACTCTATGTGAATATGCAATCAAATCTATTACCAGAGATCCAGATAGACAACAACTTCGGAAACAATACCAGGAAAAATCATGGTTGCGGCATTCAAACGGAGACCTTCGGTTATCCGTGGCATTCAACTTCTCTTGGGGGCCACGGGTCATACTAACGGAAATGAAATCAGGTTCACATCCGGGTTTTGACCATCCATCGGTTATTCTGCCCCAATTTTCTTCTACCTTTAGAAAAGAAGATCTACTGCCAGTTACGGTTGTTTTTCATCGAGGAGAAGATGGGGGTTTGCTCATAATCAAGAGTGGTTGTTTGTTTAATGATGTGCTTGGAGGCCTATAAGAATCGCTTTAGGGAAAGGCAAAGCATTTCCACACTACTGAAATGTATGTAGGGGAATCAGGATTGGGTTATCATTCAGTGAACGTAATCACTTCTTCTGTGGCAACTAGGCTAGTGTTACCCTCTCAAATATGTTAGTGGCCTGTAAAACTAGAATTTTTGAACAACTTTATCAATCGCCGGTCACTTTCAAAGTCTTTTGAGTTATTGTTTGAGTAAGAAATCAGGCGTCATTCGACAGAAGAATGGACAAGTCAACCATTGTCTGCAGAATGTATATTCACAAGGCCTTGCGTACACGTAAAGGTGTGTTTTGCTTGCATCAAGTTGAAACAGGTGATTTAACAAAATGGATAATAGATAGAGGGTGGAATACAAGCGGCCGAAAAGAACTGCGCCAAGCTTCGTAGACGACCACAGGAACGAAAACTCCACCATGATCAAAGGCCTAATTCTCCAGAGTCCGGATCTTCTGGAACGTGAGACTCGTCAGCTTCTTCTTCCTCACATTCTTCCTCACTGTTGGCATCATCCTCAATGCACAACCGTCGCTTCTTGTGCTCATCTCTCGCATCCACCGGAGGCTCTATCGCCTTCTTCCTTATGCCCTCCTCTATCTCAACAGCAGGGGTATCCGCTTCGTCCTTTCTCGCGGGATCATTCACCAATTTCCAGTCGTTATTTCCTAAGGCTGCATTGAGAGTGCTAAGAATCCAATCGTGGGTCTCTAAGTTATGGTCGGAAGGGCCAACAAGGCTATTGTTCGCAGCAATGGCGAACCCTAGCTTGTTAATCAGCTCTACAAGCTGAGGCGGCTCGTGAACCCCCATCATTTCGGCGATATCTATACCGTTACCAGAGGCCCAAGCGAAGTCCTCTTTGCGAAAACTTGGTGCAATCGGATGATATTCGAACATTCCGAGCCTCCACAACCGATGTGCTGGACTAAGTGCATTACGTGAATACTTGATGAGAGTCCAGAAGAGAACCCAAATGGCTGCCTCTAAGTCATCACGGACTTCATGCTTTGAAGGATAATTGAGAAGGCGAATAGACATGAACTGCCAGGTCCCCTGAACAAACGGTTAAGGTCAAGGAAGAAAGTAACTTGGTGAGCTCTTACAGTACGTTCCGCTACTTGAGGATCGGGTAATGTCAATAAATTGCTGAGCTCCCAGTCGATCAGATACCCTCGACCGTGGACGATAATCCAATTTCCCTCTGACATGTCACGATGAAGGATCTGCGCATTCTGAAATGCATCTCTATGGGCTAAAAGCATGAAGGGTTTAGTTGACAGACTCGAAGAGGAAAAAAAAAATACAGACCGACGATGACATCTCGCATCGCGCAAACAAGCTCCCATGTGGAAGCAAAGTGATGCAGTGGTTTACCTACCGCATCCAACACCACACGGGTATGAATAAGCTCTTGTCGAACAGCACCAGAAATGACGTCGAGGACTTCATGACCGCAGCGTTGACCAGGTACGTCACCATGTGCGATCAGACGCAAAATGTGTTTGACTTTACGATGTTGAAGACGGACATAGACTTTGCCCTCAGCGGTGTACCGCGCAGCTCGCCATTGATCTTTCAACAAGACGACACACTTGCGTTGGACATCGAATGCCACGAAGCACTGCGTTCCGCGACCGACTGGGAGACGATGGGCGAAAGTGAAAGGTTTGCAAACGATATACCATGTCCGTTCTGTTTGTTGAGCGGCGTCCGAGTTGTCTGCATCCAATTCGTCCGCGTCCGAAGCTTTTTGATCGACATCCCCTGAATCAGCGCGGTCTACGTTTGGATCGTAAACAGACGTAGAATTGCTCATATCACTCGTGTCAGAAGTGGACTTCACCGTATCGACAGCAACCCTGAAGAGAGTATCATCCGGCGAAGCATGCAAGTATTCTCGCGCTTCCGCCAGGTGGACGGCAAGATCGTCATTCGCGAGGACAGGCATAAAAGTCTCGTCATAACCAACGTCAGAGAGGGGAGCACGAGTGAGCCACCAGATAAATTCTTGGAGGAAAGGTGTATTGATGTAGCTAAACTTCTGCGTGACGAGGGTTCCAGTACGCGTGTGGCATAACAGTCGGCATTTGTCTTTGATAATGAAGATAGCGAAGATGTGAGTACGCTGCTGGGTTGACTGTAGGGCCTTGCGATAGAGAGTGAGTTGTCCTCGTACGTACTCTGAGATGGCCGTGTCGTTTTCGATCGAGTCCTGGCCACTCTTACGGGTGCTGAACGGGTCGTGTGTATGATTAATCTTGAACTCGAAATAAGATGCCATATGGCGAGCAGAGCATACCGGAACGCCGTCAGGAAGGGCCTGAGGATAAAGTGCGCCATCGGGAAAGACCAGCCGGTCAAAATAAGTGGAGCGCAAGTCGGCGTCCTTGCATTTGGACGTGTGCCAGGTGCCGCCAACGAAAGGTTTCAAAGCCTTGAACTGGTTACTCCCGTCAGTTAAGATGAATTCCAATGTTCTCACATGTCACTTGCCATAGGGTCATACATGTTCGCCTCGGGAGTCTGTTTAGCCACTTTTTGAAAGGGAGCCTTTTTGATCGGAGGTCGACCGTTGACTGCTGGAAGCATGTTCAAGAATGCTTGTGTACGCATAAAGGTGTATTTTCCCTGAGTTTCCTTTGCCGCCTCGCAATACGCTGGGACCTTGAAGTCACCTGTGGAAGAAAAGTTGCTTGAGGTAGGAGGACTAAGACCATCGCGAATCAGAGTGCGCTTCTTTTGAATAGGGATTTGATGAGCATGTGGTCGTGATATAACGGGCTGGAAATCTTTTCCGCCGTAGACGGTGGGGGCAGGGATTCCGTTGGAGCGTGACATGGCAAGAACGAAGCAACAAAGTGGCACGTGACAGCACTGTCACAACTTCTCAGAAAAGTTAGGTCATCTACCTGGGACTGAAGTTCTGAATACAAAGCAGAGAGATAAATAACAGGTACTCACAATAAAAACGCGACCGTTGAATACAGAGATTCAAAAGAGCCACAGGTAAAGGAGGGCGAGCTTTCTGTCACAACTTGATGAGCGCGGACCCGACTCAGAAGTCGGAGGCGTAAGAGAGACTATGGATAGCTGGTGTGCTTCCCTGAAAAACTCCCTGGAAGGATTTATGTCCTGCACTAGATCATTCCCAATGTGAAATGGTCGAGGCGGCTGAATTGTGGAACGGAATCAAAATAAGTGATGGATAATAGAATATAGCAATGTGCAATAAACACGTCGAAGATGGGCCAGGATAGCGTTGAGAGTAAAGCTACAGCAATCAAACAGAGCAAACAATATTCAGCAGACGAAAATTAGAATGATAACAATATTATTAAGATGACTCTTTCCATTGGGGAATAGCCGGGAGTTTCTTCTGAATGAATTGGCTGGTCCTGTTCCGATGTGGGAAGTAGAGAGACATCCTATCGAAAATGCCTTCGGCTTTGAGCTGATAGCGTCGGCGCAGGTGCGAGTCTGGGAGGCGGGAAACGGCTTCATCAAGTCTCCGAGTAGCGTCGTCCATAGTTGGTCGCTTGGCGGGGTCCGTCTGGGTCATGTCATCAGCCAGCGAGCGCAGGAACTTGAATCCATGCTTAGGCTGCTCGAAATTAGACCCCTGCGCAAAAATTAAGCCTTGCAACTTGTTAGTTTCAACCTGATACTACGTACATCTAGAAAGTTCTCTCGAATGATATTGCCTAAGCAATAAACATCAGTTTGGAATGGGTTGCAAGGCTTGTCAAGGGTTTTGAACTCGGGGGGTGTTTTGTCGATGCCCAGAATAGGAAGGGCAGAGGGATCTGCATCCTCGGGATCAAACTTCAATGAAAGACCGAAATCAATGAAGTAGTATCGAACTGGACACTCGGTCCTTGTAACGTGCTTGAGAACAGACGGCTTGAAACCATTTCTAGTCCGTTTTAAATCACGTGGATGCCATGGTTCGTTAAAGAGTTTGAGAGCATCTGCGGTGATATTCGATGCATGCACGTCTCTGTTCAAATGTATTCATACGACAGAGTGTAAATATGATAGAAAAGAGCACAAACCTGTGAGCGACGTGCCTAGAATGTATATACCGGAGGCCCTAGGAAGAGTAAGTTCGAATGGAAAAAGAAGGCGTCTAGGAAGTGAACAAACTTTAAAGATCTGTTGAAGGAAGTCAGCAGCTTCACCAATGGTAGCAAACTGCGGATCCAAAGAAGGTCGTTGAAGTGGGAGGGCAAGTACGACGTACTCCTCTGGTGAATTAGGCACGATGAGACTGTCGTATAAGGGGATGCAATGGTTGTCTGGATCTGGCGTAGAGTTCGTTGGAGAGAGGAATGTGGTCGTTTCAACTTCGTGGGGGTTACCGGCCTTCTCGACCCGTTTGAGATAGACGAATGCTCCATCTGAAATTCGGATCGCATCGTTTCGAGTTCCACCCTGTGTAACAATAAGGTCTAAGAACTTACAGACTTCAGAGATGAACGCACACTACTTTTAAAGTCTTCACATTCGCGAATGCTCAAACTCTTGTCCAACTCCCAGGATGGTACCCAGCCTGGTTTGTAACGTGGTCGCAGATGATACCCATTCTCCTCGAGCCAATTGTAATGTTCGTACCACCAATGTTCAGTTTCTGAATGGAGAGCAGAATGTGGTGGTGGAATTGTTGAATCAGTAGCCATTAGCGGTGAGACCGCGAGTCCTAATCCAAAGACACTCTCAAGAAATGAATGAACGTGGTTGTCAGGAGAAAGCAAGCGTGGGAATTTGCTCCACAAACAAAAATACACAAAAGACATGCCAGGTGTATCATACGGAAATGAAAAGTGGATTTTGAGAGGCTCCGTTACCTAACGTAAAGATCCAACCAGGAACATGCTTCGCTCTACCAAAGACACCATCGTGGTAGGTGAAAGACTCAGAGACACTTTGCTGATATTTAATAAGGGTACGCTTGGAATTATGGGCCTCTGAGAGGTAGAAGAAGATTCGATGGTGCCCCGTAACCACGGAACACTTCGCGCTGTATCAGGTTGTCCCGCTGAATCCTGCCCCTGCCATTGTACTTTTGACTCTACAACTACAAAGTACAGCCTCCCTCACCTCATGTGCGAGTATTCCTTTGTATTTCTGTCAGGAAAGACATGAGCTATTGTAGTGCGGGCACCAGCTCAGTTTTTTTGTCGTTTTCCTTATCCACCTCCACTACGCTCGAACATTTAAAAGGACCCCGTACCAAGCACCATCATCATACTTTCATATCTTCTTTTTCTCATCATCCGTTTATTATGACTGGCGTTGCTGAGCTTTCTGCGGCAATTGCAACCCTGAATCTCGTTGAACGAGTCGCTAGGCTGGCCTACACTTATACCCCAGGGAAACGTCATAAGTTGGCACTACTTAGTGTTGACGAAGCTTATAGGCTTCTCCATGAAGGCTGTGACTTCATTCCATTGCCTGTCCGCAAACAGTTGCTCGATGACTGGCAGGAGTGAGTATTCCTTCCTTCTATTCTATGTATTACTTGGAGGCTAATAATCTATAGAGCTGAAGACTTGGCCCGTTCAATGGCAGAAGAACACAACTTCACTGCAATTACCAGCCTTCTTCATCCTCGAAAGATTAAATTAGCTCTAAAAGAATACAATACTATGAAAGGACTGATTCAGCGTACTCAGGTATGTTGTGTTCCTTGTTTTTATCCCTGGTTGCGAGGATTACTGGTTAACTTTATGCCCCATTTCCTTTTTTATAGGAAACATCGAGTAACTACAAGAAGCTTGTCGCATATACGCAAGAAGCGAAACATGACTTTGATGGGGCGGAAAACATACGGCAATATAGGGAGAAGGAGAGGCAAGCGGCCGACTCTACGCCAACACCTCACAAATGTAAGTCTCTCCATCTAAACCACCACTTCAATTGTGCCTCTGATAATTGGCTATCAGTAACTTTCAAGGATCTCAGTACAGCCCCTAGTCAACCTATTCTGACTCTGGACTTTGATAAGCCGAGCAAGTTCTCCGACGAGATCCTCATTCGTTATCAAGAAGATGGTGGAATTACAGCTGAATTGATTGAGGTAGACGCTGGAGAGCGCTCGTCGGACGAGGAAACATCTGACACTTCTTCCGAGCCTGCTACGCCAGATATCGACGAGGACGACATGTTGATCTGTATTCCCCGCAGTTATTTGTTTAACGCACCGACATGACTCACATATGTGCATTTCTTGTATGTTATATCTTTATAATACCATGTGGACCCGATAGCCTGGGGGGCGTGAAGTGATCACTGGACAGAGCGTATTAGTGACAAAGCAGATATATAAGGGGAAGTCAGCTCATTCGTTACCTTCGCAGAAGATGAAGACCTTCATATGTACCAACATGCGAGCCCAGTTGGGGAGAGGAGTCAAGGCTGACCAACGGCTCCTCACCAATTGGTCTATGACGCAAAGCGCCTCCACTCTGTCCAGGTTTCTCTTCAACCACCACTGCCACTATGCTCAGTCAAAGTCAGGTCGCTCCGTACTTCGATAAATGTACAGACGATGATTGTGTGAGCGAAATTCTGAGTGCATATGTTGTTTGGTATGTCTATATTTCCTATCATGACCGATGGTTCTGAAGCATTTCCGTCCAATTCAATAAAAAGTAAGTTTTTAAATGGTTCAAACTGTGCACAAGTCCTACAAAAGATTCAATACCTATGTCAATTCCTTCGTGTAACGTAGGTTCCTTCTCAACCGTCGCAGAATATTCTCATTCTAATCGAGGGCGGTATTATTAGGGGCCGAGGCCATATACTTCGCATTGGAGAACAAGCTTTCAAGGTGATTTCATTCGAGGTAGCTGTTGGACTCAGTGAACGAATAGGTGCCACTCCAGGTGAGCATTCAAAGCTTTTGCTTATTAAGCTCCCCTCCCTTCTAATGACCTTCTCTCCCTCTTCTATTTCTCATTCCAGCAACCACACCTGCAGGTAAAGAAATATGGAACTACATCCGCCAAAAAGCTTCTCGCAAGCATTACACCATCGCTACTCATCAAGACGGGGGGCCTGGTACCATTCCGACTTTTGTATCCCCCGATCAGCAGCGCCGTCTTCAAGTTGGTGCACAGAGAAATTTGAATGAAGAAGACAGACCTGCGTGGATGGAAAGGTATTATTCGAGGCGACGTTCGGTTTTCGAACCTGTTGCGCTTGCTTTACCGCCAGAGTATCAGAGCAGGCTAGGTACCGACACTTTACCGGTTTATGTCAGTCAAGAGATTGCGGATGGTGTTAGGAATGTCGAGGTGGAGCTGGAAGCATCGAGGGTTGAGGTCGAGGTTTGAGACTTATGCAATACGACTCACCTACGTATGGAGATTCTCTCGTTATGGAATTTGTGCGGTCAGGCAATTATTTTAACATGGAAGAATAGTAGCCTACTTTCGGCTTTGATCCTTATCCGCGGCATAATGGGTGTATAGTGGACCTAGATAGGGCGTAGGGTCTGATTAGATAAGATGTAGAGCCCCGAGCCCCTTGGCTTCAACATTGACCCGGATTTCCTTTCCATCCCACCACCATGCTCAGCCAAAGCCAGATCGCTCCCTACTTTGACAAATGCACAGATGATGACGGTGTAGTTGAGATTCTAAGTGGTTATGTTGTTTGGTATGCTTTAAGATTCTCGAACTTGCAAGCGCACGGGAACTGAAGTCTCTCTTCTTGATTCTTTCGGTCTGATGTAAAGTAAGTTTCTGAACGGATCCAATTGCGCACAAGTTATACGGAAAATTCAGTATTTATGTAACTTTCTACGCGTAACGTGGGTTTTTACTCTGTCCTCCAAATGTTCGCCGCCCTTTATCTAATAGGATCATGCTAATTCTAGTGGACGCGGTCATATTCTTCGTATGGGAGAAGAAGCCTTCAAAGCTGTAACATTTGAGGTTGCTGTTGGAAGTGAACGAATAGGTGCTTCTCCAGGCGAGTGTTTCCATTATTTCATTCCGCACTCAGCTGCTGTCGGACCCGGAACCTTACCATTTTCTTCTAGCAACAACACCAGCAGGCAAAGAACTCTTCAACCTTATCCGACAAAAGGCTTCTAAGAAAAACTACAAGATTGTCACTCATCCCCTTGGTGGACCAGGAGCTGTCCCGACTTTCTTCTCGCCTGATCAGCACCAACGTCTCCTACTCGACCTAGGAGTGAATATAGAGGACAGACCTCCGTGGTTGGAAAGGTATTATTCCAGGAGATGCTCGTTATTAGATCCTGTCGCACTTGCTCTGTCGCCTGAGTATCAGAGCAGGGTGAGGACGGAAACGTTGCCAGTTTACGTGACAAGGGAGATTGCCGAAGGTGTTAGGAACATCGAAAGGGAGCTGGAGGTTTCGAGGGTTGAGGCAGAGGCTTGAAGACTTGGCAGCCCCATCGGTACCTGTCAGTGGGCTTGGAGGAAAGAGCCAAGAGTGGCTTTTGGTTATAGAGATTCTCTTCGCAAATGACATATTTTTGATTTGCATCTCTGGGCGATCGCCTTTGCATACCAGAATGGTAACTACTAAGTTGTTTCTGAACCCTTGCTCGGTGGCATTAGGGATGGAGAGCGGACCTGGATAGGGTCTAAGGGGTATAAAGTGATGAAAGGCAAGAGACCCTGGCTTTCAATATTTGAAGTGGATTCGCCTTATCCCATCAAGATGCTTAGCCAAAATCAGATAGCTCGCTATTTTGACAGATGCACGGACGACGGAGGTGTAGTTGAGATTTTGAGTGGATATGTCGTTTGGTATGCCCAATAATTTCGACCCTTGCGAGCACACGTGAACTGAAGTGTTTTATCCTTCATTTTTTGACATCTGATATAAAGTAAGTTTTTGAACGGATCTACTTGTGCACAAGTTATACAGAAGATCCGGTACCTGTGTCACTTTCTACGCGCAACGTGAGCATATTCTGCCCGCCTAAAAGCTTAACATCTCTATCTAATGCAAATACTACTAATTCTAGAGGACGCGGTCATATACTTCACATGGGAGAAGAAGCCTTCAAAGCGGTAACATTCGAGGTAGCGGTTGGGAGTGAACGAATAGGTGCTTCTCCAGGCGAGCGTTGACCAATTCGCTTTCTCGGATCGTTCATCTTATGATCTTCTAGCGACAACGCCAGCAGGAAAAGAGCTCTTCAACCTTATCCGACAAAAAGCTTCCAAGAAGAACTTTACTATCATCACTCATCCGCACGGTGGACCAGGAGCTGTTCCGACATTTCTCTCGCCTGGCCAGCACCAGCGTCTCTCAACCTGTTGGGGAGTGAATATAGAAGACAGACCTCCTTGGTTGGATAGGTATTACTCTATGCGATGCTCATTGTTGGATCCTGTCGCGTTTGCTCTGTTGCCAGAATATGAGAGTCAGGTTTTGACGGAGCCCTTGCCGGTTTATGTAGCGAGGGAAATTGCAGATGGTGTTAGGAACATTGAGTTGGAGTTGGACGTTTCGAGGGCTGAAGAAGTGCTTTGAAGGAGGGAGCGAGCCTTGAAGTGATGGTTATATCTAGAATTTTCTTTGGGTCATGGGGTAAATTGTTTTTTCTGGGTACTAGCGCCAAATGTCAAAGAGTTAGAGAGTCGGTCTGAGTCAGCCCCGTTGAGCTTTGAGTGGAGACGGAAGCTGTCACCTTCCTTTTGAATTTACGTCCATCTCTTTTAACTCGACTTGACATTCTGGCTACTCAAATCGACTCAATCCTGCTCTGATTAAAAACACCTTTGAAACTTCACGTCTCTCTTCACACACTCCATTCTATTCCAGCCATGTCCAAAGAGAACGAATTCTTCCCGTCCATTGGCCAAGTGGCTGATCAAGCGGATCACGCTCAAGACAACGCGACTGCGAACGACGATGACCGTCCTGTTGAGGAAATAGAGTCTTTGTGTATGAGATGCCACGAGCAGGTGCGTATCATCTCAGATATTCCGGCAATGACCCCAATTGGATCTGATTTGTGTTGGTAGTAGGGAATGACCAGGATGCTACTCACCACTATTCCATACTTCAAGGAAGTCGTCGTCATGTCCTTCCGTTGTGAACACTGTGGGTTCAATAACAACGAGATTCAAAGTGCTGGAACCATTAGACGTTCGTCAAAATTCCTTCCGCGAATTCTAAATTCATGTTAACGATTTCTTTCTCTCTCTAAAGCTGAAGGCGCCCTTTATGTGGCCAGAATTCTCGACCGTTCAGATCTAGACCGACAAATCGTGCGGTCTCCCTACTGCGAGATCCAAATCCCCGAACTAGAGCTCACCTTACCTTCCGCGAACCAAGGTCAACTCACCACTGTCGAAGGCCTTGTCCGAGACATCGCTACCGACCTTTCTATGGATCAACCTCTCCGCAAATATCAAGACGAAGCCAGTTACACCGCTATCCAAAAGATCATCGACAAGTTGACTGATATTCTGGGAGACGAACCAGACGAGCCAGTCGTTGGAAAAGCCAGTCAACTTGAAAAGGATATGCCACCGTTCACGCTTAAACTGGATGACCCCTCTGGGAATTCTTTCATCGAATTCATTGGTTCTATGGCGGACCCCAAGTGGAACATGAGAACATACCCTCGTACAAAGGAACATAATATCCTTTTGGGACTTTCTGCACCAGATGATGGTCAATCTACTTCTGTTTCTGAGCAGACACCCGGAGGAGAGAACGACCCGATTGATGAGAATGATGAAGAGGTGTTTACTTTCCCCGGGACTTGTTCAAGCTGTGGTGTTCCTTCGGATACGAAGATGAAGAAGGTCAATATCCCGCACTTCCAGGTTAGCCTCATTCGTTTTGACTCTAATAGCATGCAATGTCTAACCTATTCGTTGTTAGGATATCATTATCATGTCGACGAACTGTGAACGTTGCGGCTACCGAGATAACGAAGTCAAATCTGGCTCAGCCATCTCCGCCAAGGGCAAACGTATCATTCTCAAAGTCGAAGACAAGGACGACTTAGCTCGTGACATTCTCAAGGTTCGCCACTTTTCTCTTCATTCCTGTTTTTAAACTAACATATCTTTTCTTTAGAGTGAGACAGCAGGTTTTACCATACCTGAAATCGAGCTCGAGCTCACGCACGGTACACTCGGCGGACGGTTCACTACCATCGAAGGAATCCTCGAACAAGTCTACGAAGAACTTGCAGAGAAAACCTTTTACCAAGGCGACTCTATTCGTTCTGAACAAGATAGACCTGCTTTTGCAGTTTTCCTCAAGAATCTTAAAGAGGTCAGTATTTTACCATTACCCTTTTTTTTTGCTCATTTTTAACATGTTTTTGACCAGATCAAAGCTGCTGAAAAACCTTTTACGATCATCCTTGACGATCCACTCGCAAATTCGTATATACAAAACATCTACGCACCTGATCCTGATCCTAACATGGTGTTTGAACATTATGATAGGACTTGGCAGCAGAATGAGGATCTTGGGTTGAATGATATTCAGGTGGAAGGGTATCATGAAGATGATGGAAAAGGAGAAGGCAAGAAGAAGCTTGGAACTGTTGAGGAGGAGAAGAAGGAGGAGGCTGTTGCTGTTTCATAGCATTTGGGGGGTTGCTTGTTTTTAGATTGTTGTGTTGGAGTTGATTGGATTTTTCTTTCTGGGAAGTGTTGCTTAGACTTAGAGCGCGTTGCTAATACGAGTCTGGTTTCTTTCTACGACCCACATTCATCCGATCCTTTGGTTCCAACAACCATCTTCGTCAACTCGATGTCCAATGTATTCTTATTTCACCTCGCTCTACCCTTCCAATCTTTTCTTCATGCGTCTTGTTTGAACTTGAGGTTATGCTTGTCCGCGTATGGAAGCCCCATCTCTCTCCAACCATAGGCTTGCGGGATTGGCTTTCGGCAAATCCTGGAATTTAACCATTCACCCCCTTCGAATAATGGTACTATTTACGATTGTAGTGGACTGAGAGCTATTTGACAAGCGTTCATTGTTCGAGATATGCACCTATGCCTTGAAAAGGATCATTCACTCCAACCCAACGAAGGTTCCAAATTATTTTGACATGGTTGGTGGGTCAGGATTAAGAGGATGAGTTCATTTCAGGGTATTCTAACGTTGATTCTGATGTCTTCCTAGACTCTTGGCTATCATGTGTGACATCTTGCGCATGACGGGGAACCAACTTGTTGGTGGAGTTTGTCCGCCTCTGGAAAGCCGTATTCCCTGGCCAATTCGAAGTTGCACAAGTGACATTGCGACTAGAGGAAAGAGATAAAACAGATCGTTGTAAAACTTTCTGACGGAAATGAGGGGAGGAAAATGTTTTTTTGAAGACGACACTTGCAAACACGTGATTAGATGTTAATTCTTCTTGCTATGGCGGCATTGTCACTTCATTTTAGATTCGTTTGTGCAGTGCCAGCGCGTAATACATCGCACGCCCGACTATCTCGAACCTACCGCTCACGTACCAATGCTAGCTTCGACTGTACATTCTGGGAAGGGGCAACAACAGCGATGCCCAGGCTCTTTTCTGTTGGGCCTGAGCATATCGGCGAAGATTTGTTTAGCTGAGAGCTTGGATGAAACAACCCCACTGAAGAACTCACTGAAGAAACGGCGCTAGCGTTTGACGGCCATCAACATTGGCTCTGGTCACACTGGACACTTCGTCCCTCTCGAATGGCCTCTCTGGCCGCGTTTCCAGACTGCAACCGAGTTGCTGAAAGAACGGAGCAGGTTTGGGAAGGTGCCCAGCATGTATAGATTGAACGTGGATCAGGAAATGCAAAACCTCGATGCTGGCCTAGACAATCTCCATGCGGACGTCCCTCATGCCCAGTCGTACCTCCAGCGATCCCACATTGCTCGCAATGTCGATAATTTGCTTAAGGACCTAGTCATTCGTCCAGAGAGAATATCTGTCGACATAATATCCAGCATTCCAAATGCTTCAGCAGGCCTACATCCTAGGATCTGCCCGTTTCCGGCTCCGTAATAGGGAGGACTACTTCGTCTCATCTTGGGATTCCGGCCGTGTAGTGTTCTTTGCGAGATCGGAGGCGGTGAGAAGACTCACATTTTGTTCCGCTCTGATATTTGGGAAACAGCCGATGGCGAGAAGAGGTCAAAATCCATCAGAAATTTCAAACTCAACTAATAATTTATAGCAAAAACTATTGTTTCCCACCCATGGAAATATCATCTCGTGTGATAGCCAGACCGTGAATATTACATTTCATTTTTGAGAGTCGCAGAAAAACTTGGCACAGACATATGGCCGGGTTGGTCGCCAAGCCTCTCCAACCCTTTTGCCTTCGCTTCTCGAAAGATTTCTTGGGCTTTTTCCTGTAGGTCGCATGATGTTCGAATGCTTTTGCCCCAGAGGAGACAACCTTCCAACCATTGAAGTTTAAAACAAGCCTATTCAACACCGGGTGTGCACGTGGAAGTAGTAATATTATAACTTGCCCACGGTTGAAAACTGTAAGAGAGAAAGTGCTTGGTTGTGGGTATTTCGAAGCGGAGTGTATACATGGCTGCATTGTTGAGTACCACAGCTAACTCCGAACCATGGTATTGAGTGAGATAATCGAACACTTGGAGAAGTTCTATCGACTCCGGCTTCTCGCGTAAAATACTTTCTTGCATCATTCTCGATGGAAAATCATAAGTCACTGAAGAACCAAGGAATGGGACCAAGCGTACAGCATTCGCTGTTTGCAGATCGTGGTTGCATGTGGGATCGTCCATTTATTAGCGAGGCGACCTACTGCCTGGACCTTCTCGAAACGGTCTTCATTCAAATCAGGATGGGGGGCATCGAAATAAATGAAGGCAAAAAAAGTTTCAAGTACGCTGGCAGTTTCGTCCCAGCGAGAATTTTCACCTTTTGGGGCGCTGGACATATTGGGGACTGCATTATTGCTTGCGAATGCGAAGTTCTTCGAATGGATTCGAAAGAGGACATTGTCGGATGAGATCACTCCAATATCGGCATCTGCAGCATCGACTACGAAAAACACAAGTCAACCAAGGAATCTTCAAGTACAAAGGTAGTACATTTTTCATGAGGAGTCGGAACGTCCATAAGAATTGCGTGTGCTGCTATATATGCTGAAGCGAAAGGCAAAATGATCCTTTACGCCAAGAACCAGTGATGTTGGCGCTGAGCGTACAAGAGAATGCAACGAGATAAGTTGGACGAACAACGCTGGAACCGGCAAAAACGCGTGAGCCACAAGAGGAACCGAACATTACGGGCTATTTGTACACCACGTTTGCTACTTGGAAGAAAGAGCTCTCACTTGACAAGTGGCGGGCAAATCAAGGTATAAGTGACGTAGACGTTGAAGGTGAACGGTGAAAACGATACCTGGGAACAAGATGCTAATGATGACGGCGTTCAATATTCGTAAAGCTGTCATGAGAATTTGATTGCCACCAGGTCCATGACATGTGAGTACTTCGGAGTTTCTCTGGCAACGCAGGTACTTCACTCGTACTTTGTACCAACAGCACTTGTTCTAAAAGTCTTACATTCATTATGTAATCACCGCAAACAACTACGAAACAAGGTCCATGAAGTATTGGTGACATTTTAAAGTTTCAGAATTCTTTTGTAGAAGCCAAGTTCCCTCTCAAGCGCATCCTTGACATTAGCCTCTTGCCTAAATCCATGACCTTCTCCTTCATACACCACGAGCTCCGCATCTCCGCCTCTCGATTTGAGAGTATCCAAGATAGCTTGTGACTGCTCCTTTGGAACGACACGGTCGATTTCTCCTTGAAGAAGCTAGTCCCAAATCGCATGAGCACAAGACAAGCGAGAAAAAAGTGAGGCAGAAAGCTTACCAATAATGGAATTCGAATCCTTTCTGCATTATTCACAGGACTCCTCTCCTTGCATATTGGAATAATATCGACCTCTCCTCTCACGGCTGCCATCCCTCCAATCAGCTTTTCGCCATATCGACTCTCGAATTTGTGCGTTTCATCCGCAAGGGCAACCAAATCCGAAATCCCGTACAAACTTGCTCCACCAGCAAATACTTCGAGGTCTTCTTCTGCAGGAAGAGAGGCAGCGCCGAGGACAGTGTAGCCTCCGGCACTTCCGCCTCGAATAAACATGCGCTTGGGGTCAACAAGAGAATGAGGTCCGGTAGGCGAAGAGAGAAGTTTCGCAGCGAGGATGCAGTCTTCTATGTCAACAACACCCCATTTGCCTTCGAGTTTGCCAGTATAGGCTCGACCGTATCCAGCACTTCCTCCATAGTTCACGTCAATCCTGAAAGCGAGAAAATGAGTCATAGTCCTACTAATCGACCAGGAAACGTACCATACAAAGCCGGATGAAGTAAAGTATTGCCTCTGCCATTCTAAGCCTTGCTCCATGATCGCTGTCGGTCCTCCATGCGCATGAAAAATGGCAGGTGGTTTCTCATTCTCAGGACCAATAAATTCAGGATTCGCTGGCATATACACGACGACGTGAAGTGGGTTGTCATCAGATCTGAGTGTATATGGCTGAGGTACCGATACATAGTCCAGGGAAAACTTGGGTGGAATGTCCTTAAGGTCCTTGTATTCAACCTTTCTAGACTTCAAATCGATTGTAGCACGGTAAATGGAGGAAGATTTTGTAGGTGTGGAAGCGACGAAGACAACATCGGAGGGTGTACTGGGGATGTGATGAAGGGTTTGGATAATCGAGAACGGTTGGTCGAGAGGTTCCGACGAAGGTTCTACTCCGATTTCAATGAGACGAAGGGTGGCCCGACCGTCTTTTAACGAAGAGTACAGAGCATGTGTTCCTCCGTTCAGGATCGCCTTACGGGACCGACCAAGTACCCAGCTCATAGGTGTAAAATCTTCCTTAACTGGGGTTTTGTACAGAGGAGTCTTGGAACCAGATATGAGGTCCGCGACATAAGGGTTCTGGAAACCAGTTTCGTCTGATTCGAAAAGAATTCTGTTGTTTGGGAGCCAACGTGGCCAACCAACGCTAACCTCTAGCTTCTTCCCTGCAATCGTCTTTTCGGTTGAAATAGAGATAGTATCAGACACATTTAAGTCTGCGACAACAATTTCGGCGGCCTCCCAAGCTTAAGAAGGGTAGTGGTGAGTAAAAAGGATACCGAGGATACGGTGGCATAAGCGTACGCATATCAGGATGGAACCACTGCTGATATGTGAGCTTCTGTCCATCCGGGGAAAAGGCAGGCGAGGCGTAGAAATCTGCTCCAGACTTGAGAGGAGTGACTGTCTGATTAGAAGCGTTAATAATGACTAGAGTGTTCGTGACATCGCTCGGACGTGGATTGGTATGGTCTTCGAGGACGGAAACAAGCAGATCCGGATTAATTGGATGAACCCTAAAGTCTGCAAAGCGATGGACCTTGGTTTCTGATCAATGAAGTAAGAACCAGTGCCTCTAGTGGATAGAGATTTACCCGGTGTGAGGGCCTGAGGTTCTCCGCTGCCATCGCTCTTCACACGATAAACCCTTCCATCTGCGAAGTTGGAGTAGTAAACGAAGCCATCGTGTGCCGTAACATGACCACCTCCATATTCATGTACACTAGAGCGGACATTGACGTCTTTCCCGACTACATCTTTCAACGAAAGGGAGTCAACAACGACGTTCCGGCCTTTCTCAGACGGCCGCGATTCGATGTGGAAGATTTGACCATTCACGTCATCGACAAAAGCTTCAGTAATCGAATTCGCGCCTTTCACGATGGTTTCTGGAGAAAGAGGAGTAGACCAGGATCCATAGGGAGCTACCGTAGGAGCCATCAGGATGGAAGTTAAGAGGAGAGGAGCTACACAGCGACCCACATCTTCCGAGTATCTTCGCCCATGATCAAACATTCAGATTTCAGAACTCCCTAAGACTATAAATTGATATCTTCCGTTCAGTTTCAAGACCCGCCTGAATATTTGACAGTCTCTTTTATTCTAGCCAAGCCCCATGTCTCTACCCAAAGAGTCGAGTTTATTCCTATGTACATGCTCAGTCAATGTTTCGATGAAGAACCCAGAGAAAATAGCAAGAACGTGGCAGTGCTCCAGCATACGAAAGGAAGAACAAACTCACCAACAAAGGGACCGAAATTCTCTCCGTTTACGGACGGGACTTCTTTCCTTACAGATTGGAGAGCATCCAACTCACCTACTGCAGCCTTCATCACCCACAATCGACATGTCTGATTACTGACTCTCAAACTTCCGCATCTCTTCAGAAAACGCAGCAAATCTATGATCTCATATAAATTCGTTTCACCAATGATTTCAAATTTCCCTCGGCGAAGATTCGAAAGTCATAAGCCTTCTAGCGTTTTCGCCTGCAATGAGAATTCCCTTGACATCGTTTGAAGAACGTAAGCTTGAAGGATCAGAAGGAAATTTGGTGGCGACTATACAATCTAGAATTCCCACAATCCCCAGCTCCTTTCGAGCTGTTTGGTATACGCAGGACCATAGGCAACATTGTTGAAAAGTCCACATCAATCCTGACAAAAAAGACGTTGCTATGTTGCTATGAAACATGTAAGGGGGAAGTAGCATGCACCATGCAAACTCTTTAGAAGTGAAAAGCTGTTTCTGCTCATCCAACCTTTCTTTACACGGAAGCAGGTTCTCCATAGACGTTAATAACCACAGGGACACTCCACGACACAAAAACTGGGTTGATGCGAGTAGACATATAGACAATAACACGCGTTGGAACTGTCGTTGTTTGAACTTCAATTGAGGTTTGTGATTGGACGATATACTCGACTGAGATCTTGGGGGGCTTTGACTCAAGATCGTGGCTGTTATTGTTGTCAATTTTCACATCAACTGTGGCATAGCAAACTGCTTGTGACTTGGTCGAAATTTTTAAAAAAGGAAGGTGTCAGATTGATGAGCAACAATTCCAAGTTGTTACCGGTCATGAATTTCTGTGATTGTTTCAAACGTTTTCAGATCAGTGGCGACAATTTCAGCATTCTCCTAGGCTGATAAAATTCAGGTCAGAGCTTATGACCCTTACGAACGATAACACCGTACGGAAATCAAGGTGAAACCACTGTTAGAAGGTGACATCTGGACTGTCAGGGAAGAATCGAGGTCAACCGTGGAAGTCCGCTCCAGGCATGACTATCTTCGCAGGACTCGAAGGATCTGTTGGTCTGCTTCGAGCCATTAGTTATCGCGAGACCATTCACAATTTTCTTGGGAGGAGGGTTTGTATGATTATGCACGGAGGCTAACGTTAGAATTAGTTGGATGATCCTTGAAATCGGGACAGTAATAGGCGGCCGCGAGATGCCCGTTCTCTGACGAGAAATAAGGGACTGACAAATGCGTAGGTGACTACGGCTTTAAGGGACTCGAAGGGTCTGAGGCTCTCCATTGTCACGCTCTGAAAGAGATGAACGCGTCTATCTCCAAGTTTGGAATAATAGATCGAGAAGAAGTAGCATAGCCACCACCGTACCATTGAACCCCAACAACGAACGTTCATCATTTCGCTAACAACGTCCCTCGGCAAATGGATGTCGACAAGGATATTTTACCTTTCTCAGATAGCCGGGTTTCTATGTGAAAGATTTAGCCGGCTATGTTGTCATCCAGATTGACAATAATTGCATTTGCGCTATTGGCAATTCCATCTGGGGAGATAGGGGTCGACGCAGTTCAGTATGACGCAGTAATGGGAGGCGTGGATCAAGCTGTAGGCCACCATGTTCGCCGCTCTTTTCAATTTAAGGAAATGTGTTTCAGAGTCTGGCCGTTTTGGAAGTTGCGCTGGCCGACTCATGAATATTCATGCACTTGTTTGGAAACCCACTAACCGAAAATTTCCTAGACGCGTGTTGGTTGCGTAGTCAACATTGTACCGCTTCTGCTTTCAACCTGAGGAATGGCAACAAGGAGGCTCATCTCAAGTCTTCATTTCAAGATTGATGATGAATAAGAGAGATCTAACAGGGTTTTGGTGCTCATATATTTTTACAATCCACTGTCCATCAATAAATTTCCTCTTCTCATGTAGACAATTATAGACATAACCTTCCCACCCGGCGCAAGCGGGCGGAGATGCATCCAAATGGAAAGAACGGAGTGGGATTCTTGCCATTCAGACAGCATCATTCTCGACAAGCTTGCCACAAATAATATATTTGCCGGAAAAGTGCTCAATCCAACCTGCCAAAAAGAGTGGAGATGTGAGTCGCCGGCAAAAAAAAAAAAAAACAAAACAAGGGAGAGCTAGTCACTTACCCTTCATATTATCACTGTTCCGCCACAGGGATTGGTGATTAGCAAAGAAGAATGCAGGCAAGGATCGACATGTCACATACATTTCGTCTGGTGTGAGATCTTGCAGTTTGTCGAGTGGTAGGTCCACGGGGGTAAGCATTGCTATGCGGAGGGCGGCCGGTTAGTTCTTTCAGCCACACTGAACGGGGATAAAAGCACCGACATTCATCAAAGGACTGTTTGGCCATGCCTCTGGAAGCATCGCGGCCTGCAAAGTTTCCATACATGCCATCTATGGGAAGAACCTTTCAGGTTGGGCGGGGAATGGGAAATACAATGAAACACACTTGGACCATAGAAACTACGACCATCCGTCACATCAAATACAAGACCATTAATGGCCAATAATATTCTTCCTCCATCTCTGCCATGGAATGGCTCGAGGGTTTTTGGGGTATAAGTTTTATAGAGCACCACAGGAGGATGTGACTTGGGCATCCAGGAGTAACCCGATTTGAATTCGTTTGGCACTTTTGACGGCAATGAAGGACTTGGAAGTAGGGTCCTCTGGACTGAATAGAGGATGTAAAGCAGAAGGGCTGTGTTCACAGGTGTGCCCAGTTCGAAGGCCATGACAGTGTTAAGTGAAGGTAATGAATTGCTTCCGAAGTCCGCGCTTGAGGTCCGCACTTGACTTCTCTCCACATCTTGGCCTGCAAAAAAATGTGATGTTTGAAGCCAAGACTGTTGGATCACTCCGAAGCACGTGTTCTACTCACATTTGCCCGCGGAGTGGCCATGGTTGGGATTCAGAGCTAGAAGCAGGGAACAGATCCTCGCCGTCGTCTGTTGCCACAGAGGATCGTCAGTGCTTCTGCGAACATTCCCACCCCTCCTAGGCTCCCAAAATTTCCCTGTTTGGCTCGCCGCAATGCAACGTTGGGTTTTGATGGAAGCACTCAATATAAATTGCGAGCCCTCGACGCAGCCACAACTTTCAGCTTCTCTTCCACCCATCTTTTTGAGTTCATAATGGTTCTCACATCATTCCCTCGCATCGATTTCTCGACTTTCCTGGCCGCTCTTTTGGACTTCACGGCCTTATCATCTTCTCCACCTTTCGACATTCATTCGTATGAGCCCCCCGTCGCTGTAAGTCGTGTTTTTCCCATCCTTTTGTATGTTCTCATTTTCCTTCAGTTCGACCACCCCGTTTGCTCTGAAAATTGCTGTCCATGGACATGCGTACCCTCAAATGAATACTTCCTCGGAGATTCTCGCCTTGGACCTACAACGCTCCCATCGTGCCTCCCTCTTTCCTCTGCATACTCACCTTATAATCGTCTCGGCGGACACACGTGCCCCTCCACCTTCCTGTCCAGATGGACTTGCTCATCTTCATCTTCAAAAAACTCGTATATTTACCCGCCGTCACACGGCTTTCAACTCTCTCTGTCCGGCGCCCCAATTGTCGGTGAACAAACATTAGTCCCAGGCATGATTGTCGATCGTTTCGGCTCCGAGTCTGGCTGCTTCCTATCCCCTGCTTCGACACCATTCACTATGCGAAGCCTTCCTCCTCAGAGCCTGAATGACGATCCAAACGATCCAGGCATTCCCTTTAATTATCGTGTGTATGAGGTCAAAAGACCTTTGACTGTTTTATCCGGCCCCATTGCCGCGTGGTTTGGCCAGCCAGGGCAAGGTACACAGTACCAAACATCAGTATCCGTTGGAGAATTAATAAAAAATGGCTTTCTTGAAAGAGTAGATATCAGACGAACCAAAAACTAATCAAACGCAGGACGTCTTTATTTTGCCATATTTAAAATTACTTTAGTAGTTACCTAATCCACCCTAGCCAATTTCCCGGTAGCGTAGTACAAAAAGTCTATTTGAAGTCGTAGCAGAGCGAAAAAGAGTGACAGAAGTTGATACACGGAACACAAGCTAGAAGAATCTAAAGGAAACAGACTTCACACCTTGACCGAGGAGCCCTCTTTAGCTCATCGTTCTCAAGTTTGGGTCAGGTTGTGTAAATCAATAGAACACCGAATCAAGGGATTGGAATCGAAGAACGGAACAAGTGGAACGAAAGGAAGAGCACATGGCATTGTCAAAAGCAATGAGTTCCGTGGATCTAGGGACCAGAGGAAGACCCTGGCAACGAATTTATAAAGGGATGAAGTGAACTTGTTTAATCGGGGATGTTCAACGTTTGTTGCTTTTCGATCTGGGGTACTATCAAATGAGTTTGCGGTCTGTTGTACAAGTGGAAAGTTAAAAGGGCGTACAGTTGGGGTTAATAAATAAAATGAAAGAGGATTTCTTGGTAGATGTTATTCAGATGGAGGGTCGTCTTGTTGAGATGGATTTGTTAGAGCATGTATTACATTTGGAACAACCTAGCAACAGGCGAGGTCATTGCTCTATCGGCCAACGAAGGAAAAGGATATCATGAATAAACTCACTGATGCCAACTTGGAGTTGATAGACTTATCAGTAAAGAATGCGGGAACCATGCCTCCTTGATCCATTGCCAGTGCACAACGCCAGTCAAGATCACCATCACATTCCCTCACTCGCTCTACAAGCACAAGCTTTCCTTTCACCCCTGATTCAATGTGAGTTGCTTCTTCGAATTGTGAAATGTCCAAAGGAATCATGACAATCGTGCTAAGTAAGTGTAAATTGAGTGAAAAGCGGGGATCGGCTTGAAAGGGGGAAATTCATACCCAGCTTGTGACCCGTCTGTATTGTTTACTAACTGAGTAAGTCTTAAGAAATTGAAAATACGAGGTGAGAAGGGAGTTTGAGCCGTAAACTGGATAGACCACACCCCTTTCTCATCCGTGATCGACCTGAGGTGGGTTACTTTCTGAATCAGGGGGATAAACCTGCCAAGCATTTCACACAAATGTGGAACCACGGGACTCCAAAAACTTACTTGACTTCTCTTTTCATCCCATCGGGACCGACGATACCCCACAAATCTCGAAATGTGACCGTGGAAACTGAGTGAAGACTTTTTCTAGCGTGCCACATCTGTTTGCTATCTTTAGGCTTGGATGTAAAGGTGTGCACATCCCCCTCGTACACCTTTCCTGTATCCCACTCATCGACAGTATCCAGCAGTGTCTGAGCAGCACCAAAGAGTTCTTCGTCCGCCGAAACACCTGGTCAAATACCTAAGAATCGGAGATAGGGCCCGAGGAAAGCGACGGGTCGGAGCTGAGACACACGCAACATCTTACCGTCAAGAGAGTGTGAAACAAGCGAAAAACACAGAGGGATCTCGAGAGGCAACGTGGAGAGAGACATCGACTGGATTTGAAAAGGGTGCCCAGAAGGTGAAGGATTAAGGTAGCCCAATAATGAGCGCTCATAGGCCCCTTTCAAGTTTTCCGGAGTAAAGTTGGCTAAGCATGTCCTTGAATTGGAATTAATTTGTAAACGATTTGACCGGTGGCCTGCCACGATCGATACGGAGGTAGAGTTGTTAACCTAAGGTTTGAAGCGAAATAGGTCAACAGCCGTTAAGTTGAGCTGTCACCGGCAGTACACTCTATGCTTCTGAGGTTCTCTTGTGAACTGTTCTAACCAAGCCTTTTAGAAGATGAGCCACGAGGAATAAAGAGCTTAAAATCCGCTTACGTTTGTCCCCATCTTTCTCCGTCCTTTCTAGAAAAAATCACCTAGTGCCGAGTATGCTGGAAGGACTATGACGTCGACGGTCATTGGACATAAAAATCGCAACACATCCATCTCGGCGATGGCCCTGCGACTCTTGTTCTTCAGTTGGTCCCTGAAATCAGCAGATAGGCAGATGAGTTAGAGTTTGGTCTAGCACTTCGTGTGGACGATGATCCGCTTCCAGCAGGCCGCTCACACAATTTGAGCTCGGCATCACGAGTCTGACGGCAATCTGGATGAATGAGTACATCGTCAATAAGATAGGGAGGGCAAAAGATTCGCGCCTCCAGCTTTGAATCTTGTTAACCAGACCTGAGACCATTGTTTCAGGAAGGCAAGTACAGTCTCAAGTCCGGACCTGACAGCGGGGCAAAAAGGGTCTAAAGATCTTACCTTATGGACGAGGGAAAAGAAAGGAAGCTCCATGCAGTATGGACGCAAGGAACGAACAATGTGGCGACCTTCGAGGCAAGAAGGTGCTAGGTCCACAAGAGATTCAAGGAAAAACTTCCAATTTTCGAGGTTTCGTTGGTCCATTAGACCTAGAAAGAGGTTTCCAGGTCAAGAATCTAGAAGAACCTAGAAGAAACTCGGGGAGGAAAACAGCGATCAAAGAGGCAGACAAGGCGTCGACCCAAATGGGAACAGAAAGAAGCAATTCGTTTCCGGGTCCTCATGACGTTCTATCCTCGTCATGGCCATGCAAGACTGACCGGAACAATCCGACTGAACGCGGAAATTCCACAGGCTGAGATGAGTCGGCTTCCTCACAAGATGGGCCCGGAGGAGGGAAAGCCAGGAGGAGTGGTCGTGAATTCTGATGCCAAAGGTACACCTACAATATAATATACAAACATTTTGTCGTAAAATCCAATAAACTTACAAAGCCGGAGAAATGAGAGAGGGGTAATTTAGTCGGTCCGGAGGATAAGGTTTTACAAAGAGGTCCTGGCAAAACAACCGTCGCGTCAAAACAAAAACTCATGGAAAGGGACGATAGGGAAAATGAATTACAGTAATCTTCGGCGTCCGAACCAGATTGGTGGGTGTCCCCCATCTCGTGGTCGTCTTGCGTCTCGGAAGCTGGTTCAGCAAGGTCACCCTTCTTTCGTCTCCGCTTTGTGCCAGGTTCTCCAGTCCCAGCCTTTTTGGCTGCGCGTTTCTTCTTCTTTTCCTCTTTTTCGGCTTCAATGTCAATGGTGCCACCAGCTGACGGATCAGGCACTGCCTGGACAATCTCCTTGAGGAAGTCTAGCATCTCTGATGTCTCAATAGCATGTTTTCTGAAGCATAGAGTCTTATTAGCTAATCCATGGGAAAAATAAAGGGCTAAGAAGGAGACGGACAGATGATACGCTTCAACTTTCTTCGCACCGCGCGACGAAGAAATGGAACTTGACTCCTCGACAACAAGGCCTAAAAACAACTCTAGTGCTTTCGCTGCCCTACAAATCAGCCTCGTGGAAACTAAGAAAAACCCGGCGGACTACGGACATATTACAATCGGTGTTGCTTGCGCGACCTTGCCGACGTCCTCATCCTTCTGCATTATCTTCTTTATGCGCGCCTGGCAAGTCCTATTGAGTACCACCATCGAAGTCTCTCAGAAGAAGGGAATTACAACGGGGAATTTCGTTTGTTTGTTTTTATTTTTCATGGCGTAGTTCTCCAAGGGTAGCGAAGAGATGGAGTTAGGAGACCGAGCGTCAAGAGCAGGTGATCGTTGAAAGCAGGTGGTGTTCGGCCTAACACCGATAGCTACTTTGTTTGTTTAGGCTACAAAGTCCTTTATTACCGCATTATACAACATCCCATCACTCTATAGAGGTATAAGTACTTAAAAAATATTACAACGCAACAAATGAGTGTCTCATTTTTGCTCTACATATTAAACGCCTCGCTCTCCCAGCCTTTCCGTCTCTTTTCTTGCTCAGCCTTCTCCTCTATTGCCTTCCTAAACGTAAGTTGTACTTTCTTGGGCACCTCAAACTTGTTCTCCGCTTCGTTTACGGGCGTCGTCGCTCTTGACCCCATCGCATAGGCGCTTAATGATCCCAGCATGCTTCCAAATGTTGAGCCAGGCGACATGGGAGGAGGGGCTAGCAGAGGAGCTGGTGTCGCAGTAGCCGTCCCGTTCATCGTTGCTCCTCCCACGTTGACTGCCGCTGCCGCACCGGGGCCCTTCTTCTCCGGGCCAAGAATCTGCGGTTCAGAGCCCAACGCAAACGCATAAGGTAGCTTTGTCGGAGGATCAATCAAACGAATGATGATACCTGAAGACGTGAAAGTCGTTCCAGGTTTATCCTCTCCGTGGTCCTCGGTTGCTTGCTTGAGGTGATCCCACTCCTCTGCCAACGCAGCCTGAACGGATGGTCCCAATCCCATACCCCTCCATAAATACTCCTTCGTCATGGTGAAAATCTCCCAAGCCGCGCTGTCCACTGCTTCAAACATCGCCCAGAGGAGATAAGACAGTGTTCTCTCAAGAGCCTGTCTTAGCCTTGTAACGAACATGGGTTTGAAGAGGGAGAGGAGCACGGTATGGTTACAGTCTTCAATATCGAAATCCATCATCTCGCCTTCTACGAGGGTGACAGAGACGTTGTCAACGATGTGGAATGCCTTCCTCCTCTCCCGTTCGGGGCTAGTCGAAGTACCGGGATTAGCAGGTATGAGTCGGAACTGCATATCCAAATCAAGTCCTTCCGGAGGAATGTCAAAGTTGCATATTCGTCCACTATAGTCACTTGGGCGCCCATAAGCAGCAGTCTTGTCTCGGTACCAGAATGACACCTTGTCGATTTCGGCGCTGATCCCTTGCGCTTTGAGACGTGTAATGAATGTGATTGTGCTTTTAGAATGACCGGCTTCGTCGGTATGCATGTCGTAATTAGCGAGGTTGGAAAGGTGAACGTGGGCTGGGTTGACGAGCATCGTCGAAAGGTCGAGGTTTTCAAGGACAAATTCCGTCATCCAGTCTCTATATTCAACACTGCCAAGGAAGTTAAGTTATTGCCATGACGTGATATGCTGATATCCTTACCGAGGAATGGGGATATCACGAAGCATGCTCAAAATGGCTGGAAGGTAAATGCTGAAAAGATCCTGGTTGGGGCATCAGTATCCATTCCAAGACCATCAAATTCGAAATAAATACCGTCCATAACCATGAAAAGCGAGTAAATATGCTATCCCCTGGCTGTGAACTTCCAACACCAGTCATCACATCGTCAACAAGCCTAGTAACGGTCGACCGCAACATCTCGCAGTCGGGGTCTTTCGCAATAGCTGTCCGAACATCGTCCCACGCTTGAGTCAGTTTGTCCCAGCTCGTCTTCCAGGCAGGGGCTTCGTCTGGAAGAGATGACCATCGGGCCTTGAACGTTTCCACTGAGGAAGTAAACTCCTCAGAACCTACAAAGCCTGCCTCATCCAAGCACCTTTTGCCAAATGCAAAGGCATCTTCAAAGAACACTCGGACTTTAGGATCCTCCTTGACAGCACTAAGGACCAGAGTCAAGCCACCGAAAAACAGGTTGGTGGATCTCTCATTTGCCACTCGGGCCAGGATCTGCTTGGCGAAGGGGATGATAGAGATAGAAAGTGGATCGACTTGGAAGAACCAGTCTTCTGCAAGTTTGAACACTGCTGAAAGAGATTCGTGGTAAGCTTTGTCCTTCTGGGCACGTTCTGCAAGCTTGGGTGGATATTTAAGAACTGAACGACAAGAAAGAGTGAGACTACCAACATACCGCGAACAGAGCGTCTCTGATCTTAGGCCACGTTCTCGACTGCCAAAATTTCTTGGTGCTGGTATAGGTACTTGCAGCTATGGATTCGCCGTTGGACGGTTTGGTTTGACCGAGGATATGTGATGCTTCTCCGAGAACGGCACTGCCCACTGAGGTGAACGACAGCATAGGATCTGAGGAGGCTGCAGTCCAGAATATGCGAACGAGATCGAAGAAGGGTCGCTGTGCTGCGAGGGGATCACTCTGGTTCGTGACCCCAGATATGGCAGAGAAACATTGATGAAGGGTTTGCTGAAAGATGTTGTCCGCTGCGAAATTCATGTTAATAAAAGGAAGAAAGGGATTCCCCAAGTGTAAGAAAAACGGACCGTTCTTTGCTTCAGTGAAATAGATGAGGGAGTTGAGGACGTTGTATGCATCCTTCAGGAGCAAGCGACCTCGAGGAGACATGGACTCTTGCTGTTCCTCCATTTTGTTCATCATTGTGAATTTTGCCCATTGGAAGAATGCTAGGATCTGATTCTGTGTCGGTAGCTTGCCAGCACGTAAGGCAGCAAGAACTGAGGACAGGCGTTCCATCATCGTGGCCGAGTCTGATGTCGTGAAGGGAGTGTGGAAAAGCTAGTATAAAAAAATAAAATCATTGTGAGTTCAGTTTCTGCATTCATTTTCCTGAGAAACGAAACAAACATTGTCTGAACCGAGCGAACAGAGATCGAGGAAGGAGGCAAAGCGGGATTGATTTGTTGCTGACGCTCCGTCAACTGAACCATCACTAGGCCCGGTATTAGCTAAGAAGCATTCTCGTGATCTCGCTCCCCTTCCTCGTCTCGTCTTTCGCTCTTGAATCCAGTACCCCCCAATTCGCCTCGACCGTGTTTGCTGGCTCGTCTATAATGAACGTCTGAACATTAACGCTCCCAATATTTGCAAGACAACCGCTCATTTTGCGTTCTGCATTTCTCTACGCGCTTTCAAGCAGAGGGGATGCACTTGTGCTTGTTGAGAGGAGGGACGAGAAGCTGGCGGCCGTCTCCGCATCAACTTGGGTCTTGGGCGCCGATCGCTTCCCTGCATGGCTAAATTTTAGCCTTGGAACAGAATCCGGCTGAGGTTTTCCTCGTGATTATGGAATAACCATCTCCTTTATTTTCCCGTTGAGCGAACTGGTTGCTACTTACACCCCGATGAACTCCGAACTTTCTGTCAACTCCCCGTTACAACAAAGACTTTCACGATCGATCCTTTCCCGGAATTCATGGTTCTCGTCTTTGGCACAAGTTATAACTGTCTTCACTCGGAGTATTTTTGGTTGCCCCAGCCCAAGGTACTATCTTCCCTGCTACGCTAATCACAATTTGTTCAGGGCAATTAATTATGAATCTTTGATTTCCGATTCGCCCTGAGGCCTGTCTATTCCTTTTGCTCGACCTTGACACTTTGGTGACCTCGCTCTCAAAATCTCACTCTGACATGGCCAATTCACGTACCTCATGCTTTTTGAAGGATGCACGTCAGAACCTAATACCGCCCACCAGTCCAATTATTACTGGCATCCCCGGATTTCCGGAAGACCTTAGAAACTGAAGCCTATTCTATTTTTGATGGCAGATCCACTCCTGCCTTTTCTCTTGACATTACTGGGCCCGGTTGGTAATAGATGGTGGTACCCCGGATCGCTTTCTGCTTTCGACCACCACCACGAGACACCCACGATGAAGTTATGGAGAACTATCAAATTTTTATAAGTGCAGCTCTTCAGCTCTCAGCACTGGGTATGTCGTTTCTCTTCCACTTCCATGTCCGACGAACGTTCACTCATTTAACAAAGTTTTGTTATATTACGATCACATTCTTACGCTTTGTGAGTTGTTGATTCTTTGAACTTTTCCGATGAAATCCTCATTATTTGGTTAGCCACCGAAATCCGATACCTTTGGAAACGACCACTGTTCTTGGGTTCCATCCTCTTCTTCTGCAATCGCTACCTTTCGTTCTTTGGAAACTTTGCAATCGCATACTACAACTTTCTTGAAGCGTCCTTCAATGTGTGTCGCTTTAATATTTTTAACATTCGTGGTATGTTATTGACAGCCTGAGTAGAAGTAAGCCGCATATGACTTCAATTTTGGAGAACTTTTCACCAATCGCATTTTTCTTCAAGCCCAAAATGTAGTGCACTCAACAAATATCACCAATCTCTGCTCGTTGCAACGCAGGTCCTCGTTGCTTGTGAGGCTTCTTGCCACTTCTTGAATAGCCTCTTCTTACTCCCCATAGATATCATGACCACAAGAGTTTATGCTTTGTGGAATCGAAATAAATGGATACTATGGCTGATTGTCTTAATGGCTCTTGGCTTTGGAGGAGTGGCAGCATGGTCTATTGCCACTGTCCCTGCTACAGATGTAGCCGCAGGAGAGGATCAGTGCCCTCAGCCAGGTGAGTCAATTTCAGCATCATTAACTCATCCAATAAATTTGATTTTTATCTTGGTAGGCATCTCAACTCAAACAGCTATACGACATGCAGTTGCTTGGGAATGCATGTTCGCGTTCGACGGCATCATTTTTATTCTGACTTTGACGAAGAGCTATCGAGGTACCCGTGAATCCGGAAGAAGATTCTCTGTCCCGATCCTCGACGTTATGTTAAGAGACGGTGCTATCTATTTCTTGTGAGCCGTTGTGATTGTTGGAGTAATTGTTGAATTAACCTGAACGAAAGGGTCATGATTATCGCCAATGCTGCAAACGTTGCAACCTTCTATGTATGTCCTCGATGCCCATTTCTCGCACTTACTTCCTTCTAACCCAACCCGAAACCTAGGCATTGGGTCCTCGGCTTCGCGGAAGTCTTTCAACCATGGCTTCCACTGTCTCAGTCACCATGACCTCTCGACTCATTCTCAATATCCACCAAAAAGCTGACCACCTCAATTCATCTTCTCTTTATGGGGACAGTTCTAATGGCATTCGACGGCCTCTTACTCGGAGACGACGCGCGGGAACGAATGAAGACGAGTCACCAGAACCATTAGACACGTTGAGGACGGCAGATTATCTTCATTCAGTCAGAGTCATGAGTCAGGATGGTACAGAGATATTGAGGGAGCAGCAGAGAAGGACTATTCCCGGAGGTGAGTCGGCGTGACGACTGGCGAGAGAGTGGTGGTTGTTTTTCAGAGGCTATGGGGTGTCAGGTCATTGTATTTTGTAGCATTAATTGTATTGCCTTCATACGCATTTCTTTTAAAAAGAACCCGTAAACGTCTCACTTGAGCATGTCCTAATATATGGCACGAATGCTAGCTGTGGACAGACGGAGGAAAAGCTGAAGCTCTTTAGCGCGCACATGAGGGCTTTCTTTTGCACCATCCGTACATGTTGTTATGACACCCGCCCTACGACCGTGATAAACCGCAACCAAGATCAAACTTATCTTTTACGCATTTTTTTTTCCCATTCGTTGACATGACCAAGCAAACCTGTCATCCCGTAGCCCAACAGTGTCGTTCTCACCTCAGACAAACAGCCTTGGCCGGAAATCCAGATTCCGCGGGTGAAACATTCACCTGGTGTCAAAAATCTAGCTTTCTTTCATGCTCCTACGTTCTCTACGATCATACAAAAAATAACAATGTCTTGGGAAGGAAAGGCACGACCGACAAACAGCACCAGAAAGACTTCAACCATAATTTGTCTCTAGCTGTGTTCTATGGGGTTATCACCACAGTCTCTTCGAAATTGATTGGTAGGACGAGGTATGTTTATTTACTTATGAAATCTTTATGGTACTTATGAAAAAACAGAATTCGAAAGTCCTGGCTTGTTCACCGTGGACAGTGGTTAATTCTTTCAAATTTTGACTGACCTTGGCGAGATATTTTCTATACCCTCTCTTCCTGTCACTCTGTCCTCTCCGCTCTTTTCGGAGCATCAAGAACTGCGACTCGCTTGAGCACGGTCGACATCCAAGACCGATGTCTTCATCGGGATAATCAAATTTTCTCGTTCGGTCTAGACTTCCGACAATGATTCTCTTGCAGATTCATTTCGTAAGGGTAACTGGTCTTCCCCGCCACGTTTCATAATATCCCATGCGCCAACCTAGCTCACATTTGCATTTCCATGCCATTCTCCATCCACTCCCTCCCTCATTGTCTTAGTCTCGTTTATAGGCTTAATATTGTTTTCAGCAGCTCCAGATGCGCAGGACGGCTTTCAATTCCGTATTTTCCACTACTTATCACTTTAACCCCTCCATCTCCAAGTCCCTTGATGCCAATCCCAACCTTGGAACCCTGGGGGTGCTCCATTCTTCCCACCATCAACCTACCTTCCCTTATTTCCACAGCATTGGTTCAATGACCGCCTCTCTCTCCGCACTCTATTCCCACTGGCCTTCTTTTTTTCTTTTTTCAACAAGCGCCTTGAAGCTGAAGTGATGCACTATCATGGAACCATGACATTTTTCCACCTGTTAGCTTTCCTCAAAGATTCTGCTGTCCGCATTATTGTTATTTTGCCGACCACGGCGCCACAAAAGTAGGTTTTCAGTATTATTTTCATTGAGACACAAATGTATAATTTCATTTGGAGCTGATACCTAGAATCTATTACCATTTTTTCCTGCATTACCGGTGAAGAAACAGGGACCAAGGATTAAATCGTTCATTTTCGCATGGTTGACTATGACCAAGCCTATCGAGTGAAGTGGTGTGGGTGGCTGATCGTCTTCCATTTGCTTAGCGGCGCGGAACGGACTTGAAGCAACGAAACTGCTGATATCGAATAGACGTGGAGAGTTTACGGTCAATTTTTGTGATGCAAAAAAATTATCTGCGCAGGAAAGCTTGCTTTTATGGGGAAGCGTTGCAGGTATGTTTCCTATTGATTGGGGGTATCATGGACTCATTTGTGTTCATGTGATCAATGCAACCTTCATATCTCTATTGTGGTATGAACCAGGTCTTGTTTTTGTCCCTCATTTCTCGCTGGTAATATGCGATTCTTGTTTTGCTCCTCATCAGCCTAAGCCCAGTGCAGCTGATGAACGTTCATCATTCTAAGGAAACTCATTGTAACTGAATTATGAGGTCAAGATTGACTCCCACCTGCTCTCCCTTGTTTTACCAGCCCACGGTTTCAGAGCTTCATAAACCACACAAGTGGACAGCGCCCCGCCAACCTCACCGTCTCTTCGCATTATTGGTAATTAAGAGCCCTTGATTTCTAGATCGCCCTGAAAAGTTCCCTATCATCACAGACCTTGGCTTTTTCGGATTGACGTTCGGCGATTCTTTCTGCCAATGCCTTGGATGAGGCTTGGCTCACAATTTTTCGGGGACACGCAACTAAATCTGGCACCGAAGACTATTGAATAGGTAATAGTCGATCCTGAAGAGTGAATGTAGTCCGGAAAGGATGCATCAGCTTTTTTGGCAGATCCACTCCTGCCACTCTCTTGACGTACTTGACTTGTGCGCAACGGATGGTGGCGCTCAAAAACAAGTTGTTTGCTCTCGACCACCACCATGAGTTCCCCACGATGATTCGATAGAGAACTACGACATATTCATAAGCGGCGCTCTGCAGCTTTCAGGATTGGGTATGTCTTCCACACGAACCGACGTTCATATGATCGCTCATATGCTAGCAAAGTTTTACTGTATTACGATCATGCGCTTACGCTGTGTCCGTTACACACCGATTTTTCGAACTTGAATGTGCAATGCTTATTGTTCACTTAGCCACTGAATTCCGCTACCTTTGGAAACGACCTTTCTTCTTGGGATCAATTCTTTTCTTCTGCAATCGCTACCTTGCATTCTTTGGACACTTTCCGATAGCGTACTATAATTTCATCGAAGTTTCCTTCCATGTAAGTTTCTTGGTTCCAAGATGTTCACTCTAAGGAACTTACGACTTGAGTAGAAGTGAACGACTTGCAATTTACACATAAGAATAATCTACTAATCGAGCTTTTGAAGTCCGCGATGCAGTGCTCTCAATAAATATGACCAAGCGCTTCTGGTTGCAACTCAGGTCTTCGTTGGATGTAAGGTTGTTTTCTATTTTATGATTAGCTTTCTCCTAATTTATCTTAGTTATATTGGCCATCCGAGTATATGCTCTATGGAATAGAAGTAAATGGGTATTGTGGCTGATCATTGTTATGGCTTTTGGCTTCGGAGGAGTGGCGGCATGGTCTATCGCGTCTGCTCCTGCTACAGATGTAGCCGCAGGAGAGGATCAATGTCCCCAGCCTGGTGAGTCCATTATTCGAGTCAACGATTCGTCCATTATTCTAAACTCAATTTGGTAGGTCTCGCAGCTCACACGCGATACGCCATGCAGTTGCCTGGGAGTGTATGTTTGCATTCGACGGCATTATATTCGCGTTGACATGGTGAGAAGCTATCGAGCTACTCGTGAATCAGGACGCGCCTCTGTGCCCTCGTAGAGGTTATGTTACGGGACGGTGCTGTCTATTTCTTGTGAGTACTAGCCCATTGAAGAAGAGATAGACGAATATAACTTCGACGAAGGGTTATGATTGTAGCAAACGCAGCTAACGTTGCAACTTTCTATGTATGCGTTTCAAATGTTATCTCGCTCCATTCATTTTACCCATTCAGCTACAGACGTTAGGTCCTCGCCTTCGTGGAAACCTCTCAACAATGGCTTCTTCCATTTCGGTTACGATGACCTCTCGACTCATTCTCAATCTCCACCAGAATGCTGAACACCTCATGTCAACTTCCATCTACACGGATAGTTCCAATGGCATTCGACGACCTCTCACTCGGAGGCGACGCGTAGGAACGAATGAAGATGAGTCCCCAGAGCCTTTGGACACGTTGAGAACAGCAGATTATTTGCATTCGATCAGAGTCACGAGCCAGGATGGTCGAGAGATATTAAGGGACCAGCAGAGAACGAATATTCTAGAGTTTCCATCGGTTTGAAGACTCGGGGGAGATGATTTGGTCATTGTATTTTGTAGCATTTGTCATTTCTCATCCTATACCCTCATTTTGTGTGTGAAAGAACCTGAGAGGAGAAGCGGCCCATGTAATAATTTATACGCTCGCAAACGCCCTGTTATGCGATAATATTGAATATAATAATATGAGGCAATAGTATTATATGACAGCCTC